>CM069442.1:50704651-51411491 GCA_035610835.1 Ophiura sarsii | reverse complement strand
GTAAAAACTGTTCCGCGGGGGTAACAGCAAATGGAAGCTTTTTTAATATAATTTGTTATCACATAGCATGCAAAATGAAGCTATTTTATGCAGCATTTTTACGCTTTTGGTTCATTATTTATTTATTTCCCCCATGCATGATTGTTCATACTATTTTATACAAAAAGGTTTCGATCCCCCAACTGACGCCTTGAAATTAGAACCCGAATGACTTTTCTCTATATACTCAGTTCTGGCTATAATTAATATATATTTTGTGTGAAATGGGCTTTTAGAATGATATTTCTGGACATAAAATTTTAAGTTTATTTCTGAAAATAAATGTTTCATACTTTTTTCATACTATTTGTATACAAATTGGTTTCGATTCCTCGAGGGACGCCTTGAAATTGGAAATAGAATAAAGTGTACAAAAACCCTATAATTCTCCCGAATAGGTGTAATCCCCACTCAAATGACTTTAATGTTGGGTTACCTGGTCCTGAAAAAATGCACGCTATGCGCATTGTTATTTCTATATTACTCAGTTATGGCTGTAATTAATGTATATTTTTGGTTTGAAATGGGCTTTTGGCATGATATGTCTGAAAATATGCGCGCACAGCGCGCGAAAACAAATATTCATACATTGGAATTGGATAGAAATAAAGTATATAAACCCTTTAATTTCCCAAATGGGTGTAATTCCCCGAATGATAGTCAAGGGTGCTGCTCCTTTGGACACGCCACTGCTTATGTCATGTATATCTGTCAATTTCTGTAGGTTAAAGGTAGATGTTCCAATTTTCAACTTGAAGTTTTCTATTCTACATGAAAGGTCATCCTTAAAAAAGTCGTGTTCCAAAGTTTGAGTTGCATAGCTCTAATGAGTAATGGTTCTTATTTTAGACGCACAAGATGCTGTGAACTGTACCCATTGAGTAGTACACAAACTATATCGGTGGTTACCACCATTCGCGGTAATTCGACGTTATTTCATCGATTTCTCCGTAATTATACCGATTTAGGCCATCAAATTTCAGTATGATGATGAGAAAAAATACGAGCTTTCATATGATATGAAAATCTCCGTATGTTTGAAATAATTCTGTGTTACGAAAATTGTGATCGGGTCATCTACCTTTAAGAGGTGCCCCCTCCAAGCGTTTGGATTATATCAGCCAGCACCCCCCCCCCTCCATTTGGACACGCCACTGATATCCCAAGTGGGGTGCAACTAGGCCTTTTATCTACCAATTGACTTCACAGCATTTGCCCAATTATATGTTCGTAAAACATGCCATTTTTTTAAAAACTATTTACATACATGAATTGTGCCATAATTTATTGATATTCGTGGACTTAATGCGTGCGTAGCTCGCGAAAATTTGATATTTGTATTATGCCGCGGACGTTGGAACGTCTATGCTATTGGTCGAAAGTTTGCAACACCAGTGAGGGCAGGGCGATATGCTGCTTGTTTTTTCAGACGATGCCGGACTTGGGCTCGTTCACGAATTTACGAGGTTATGTGATCAAGCGAAAAGAACATACAAACAGTTATCGACGAATTAAATTATAAAAAAATCATTCAAAAAATGATACTGACACTGAAGTTGGTTATTCAACTCCATTTGGTTATCCAACGGTTTTAGACGATGAAATAATTTAGTGCCAACATCAAAATCCCATTTTTAGATTGACACAACAGAGATTCAACATTTACGGCCACTTACAGATGAACTATTTTCGCGCGCTATGCGTTCGATCAATTCATACGAAACCCGCTAACAGCAGCCTGGTGCTCCGACGTCACCAGGTATGGTTTCCAGTTTTCAATACGATTTATTCCGTTAAAATAAACTACCCGGGTTCCTTTCATCTACGTCACAGCACCAAGTTGCCTGTTGACCAATACCGGCTATATAATACTAGCCTTGATAGGCTAGCACAAAAACATCTTAATCATCATTAAAATACACTTTAAACCAAACCATACACAATACACTCAATTATATATCATTTAGAAACCATTGCAAATTCAACGCCCTAGCTTATGACAGATGCCATGATGATCTTAAAGGGGGCGCACTATCATGGTCGTAACAAACCAGACGACCTAAAGACACGGTGGATTTTATCGGCTCAAAAGCTGATTGTGATTTAGAGTAAAACTTATTTGCTTTGATGATAGCAGAATTTAGTTCTTATATGACACGAAACATTCAGAATTGGTTATTTGAAATTAATTTTCACGTGGAACAAAATACGAATTTCAAATTGCGGATGGCTTCGTCTGACAGTGACAGAGGAGAGACGTGGCGTTATTTGCATTTTATGAATATTGTAATCAGATCATTTGGAAAGGATGCTGGATCGCGACGATCACATCGTGTGAGGTTATGAATAGTCATGAATGAATATTCATTCACAACGAATGATTGACAGTTTACGCTTAACTTCCGAATGATGAACTTATAGAGGGCGCTATACTGTGAAACAAAATCTCAACAATGGGCAGATAGGGTGTTACGTAGGCCTGATGCACCCCTTAGAAATTGACAGATAGACATTGCATGGGTTTATATATTTAATTCTATCAAATTTCAAGGCTTCAGTCGAAGGAATCGAAACCATATTCTTTACAAATATTATGAATGAGTACGTATGCAAGAACATTTATATTCGTGTGCTATGCGTGCATATGTCCAGAAATATCATTCTAAAACTAAAGCCCATTTCAAACCAAAATACACATTAATTATAGCCAGAACTGAGTATATAGGAAAAAAAAATCGCGCGCTTCGCGCTCATGTTTTCCGGAAACAGGTAACCCGGAACTAAATTCATTCGGGTGGGGTTGGGATTATACTTATTCGGAGGAAATTAAGAGGTTTTTAGTAAAATTCTTTCGTCAAGCGGGGAAATCAAAAACCCAATTCGTCGAAAATAGTATGAAAAATCATGGTCGGAAAATAAATAAATAACGAACCTAAAGAGAGGGGTCATATACAGGGTGAGTAAAAAGAAAGTGTAACTTCAGCGATTTGTTTTAGAAAAAGTATTCGTTTGTTTTCAAAACAATATACTACGGTATAAAGACAAATCAATTAGCTTTAATATGAATTTTATCTGGTTTAGATTGGTTGAGGGAAACTTATTTTACGCTGTTTTGAATAAAAGTGACCAATTTAACGTCCGAACACGCTTTCCAGATATTGACCATTATATTTCATACTAGCGGGAACCCGCGCTTCGCGCGGGCCCCGCTAGTAGTGAGCCCCCACTTGAGCGGTTTGTAGGGGTGTGTTGGTGTGATTTTTGTACACGGTCCCAAAATGTCATGTATCGTCATTTTTATGCCGCCCCCACCCCGCTCAACGAACGTGATTATTGTTATGACCACTCCCATGCTCAGGCCTATCTAGTAATGGTAAAATTCGGAATATTGGGGGGAAAGTTGATGCGGAAGGGAAAATTAAAAATAAGGGTAGACAAAAATGTAGACAAAATAAAGATTTTTTTGGACTAAAATTTAGTTTTGACTCCTCCCCCCCCCCCCCTGATAATGGTATTTATTTCATGACCCCCCCCCCCCCTATTTTCAGTGTAAAAACACGACACCTCCATCCAATGATATTTGGTACCTCTACTAGTGTTGTAATCGATTGTCGAATGTATCGATTGTCGAATTAAATTCTAAAACTTCCGACATGTCGATACACACGATCGTGTATCGACACAGAACGACAACAAAGGTGTAAGCTTGAAATAACAAGAAAAAGTATGTAGCCTGTCTCCCACCCGCGTAGGGGTATCGCAATTGAACAATTCGATATACCCCACTACATATTATGTTTACGATCGTCACTCCCGCTTATGTAGTCACATGTGTCGAATTATATTGGTCTAAAACATGTTGTTTCAGAGGGAGTAACGCGTAATGAATGAACAGGACAAGTCAATAATACTTCCGAGAAAGTTTTCGTTCCACGCGATCGCCATCGGCCGGCCGTGTGTGCAGTATTTATTTTTACTCATCCACAAATCATCATGGGGGTTCAAAAACGGGAGAATAAAAGTTTAAAATAGTTTGAAACAGTTAGCTTTGATAGCCATACCACCACGGGTAACAGGTTTGTACTCTTTCTGCTTGTACTAGTCATGTATTGTCGCTAGCTATGTAGTCGCAGTCGTGTATACTTTTGTCAGTGTTAAATAAAAACGAAACTCACAAAGCAGCCGTGCATATTAAAAATGTGTTATTGTCGATACTTTTATCGATATGTCGGACTTTATGACTTCCGACATGTCGATACGCAGAAGTGTATCGATTACAACCCTAACCTCTACCCTGGCCCTCTTATCGAAGAAAATGACAGCCCCCCTAACATAATCCATAACATACCATGTGCCATTAATAATCCAGGTACTTGATCATGGGGGGGGGGGGGCGGTAGCCTAATACGGAACAAATAATGACCCAAACTATGATTGTGATTGCCGCCCCCGGGGATGGCCATGTTAAGCCGGAGTCAGGTAGGTGATCGGGCATCTCGCTGGGCTGGGGTTGCGCTCTCTCAACGTGGTGGGGCTCAAAAATAACCCGTATACCCATTTGGGTTGGGGTGCATAGCAAGCAATAACCCGTGCCCATTTGGGATGGGTGTATAGCAAGCAATAGCTATAACGGGGGAGGACACTGGACAAATAATGACACAATGATGTGTGCTGATGTCCAGGTGAGCGTGCATAATGCTATAGGGGTCGCGCTCCCAAAAACAACTTTTTGAGGTCTATGTTGTGTATTACTTCCATATTGCGGTGCGGTGCTTTTGTTGGATTTTGTTATTTAGAATCGGGTTAAGCATCTTAAGGCCTAGCCTCCTTATTTATATATCTTGTTTTGACCCCCCCACCCCCATTTACAATGGTATTAATTTTATGACCCCCTTGCCATATTTTCCTTGTAAAAACACGACACAACCAATGATATTTGGTACCTCTGACCTCTTACCGAAGAAAACGACAGCCCCCTAACATAATCCAGATAATGATATAGGCCTACCATGTGCCATTAATAATCCAGGTAGCCTACTATTAATAGTATTATTATACTTCATGTACCATTCCTTGGTGCCCTTAGCTTGATTATTCATGTTTGACTTATATATTATATCAGGAATGACTTTCATGGACTAATAAATATTTATTGTCTTGTCTTGTGATCGTGACTGTATTTTCTGCGAAAATTTCTGCGAAAAAACATCCCACAACTTTACTAAATCATACTGTAAAAGCCAATATTTTCGCGTAAAGATATTTTCGCGCATTTAGATATCATAAAGTATAGACATTTCGCGTAATTGTTTTTTTCGCGGGCGACCTTCTGGATGCACTGCATGAATGTTGAAAACAATATTATGTTCGCGTGTTATCATTTTCGCGTGTAAATTATTTTGCGCGAAAAGCGCGAAAATAAAACCACCGTGTAAATTTCTGCTTTTAGTAATGGAAATCAGCTTCCAATTTAATGAACTTCTTAACATAATTTGCTTCGATTTCCATAAAATATTCCCGATGAGTATTCTGTTGCGATCGTAGAGGAAACACTGTAAACGGCGGGGGGGGGGGGGGGGGGGGGGTATAAGGTCAAAAAATTTCGCACAGTCCAAAAAAATTGCACAGTCAAAAAAAAATCGCACAGTAAATGTACTTATATGTACAATTTTGCCTTCTATTTGGCTAATAACCTCGGTCTTTTTTTTAATTTTTTTCCTATTTACTTTTTTTCTCACCCCTTTTTTTTTTAAGGGGGATGGGGGGAGGGGGCCCAAATTGAGTTTTGTCGTCAGGGGGGGGGGGGGGGGCATTTTCCCCCACTGCCCCCTCCCCCTGAGCAAAAATATATGTATTAAATGATATTTTCATCTTAATTTGCCAACCTAATCAACAAAACTGCCAAAGGAGATAAGTATAGCCCTAACCAGCCCGGCTATGATTTTACGGTGTGGAAACTGGGGGAGGGGGACAAAGTCAGAATTTTTAAACCAAATAATCGCCGCGAAACCCCTGGGATTCGACCCCGTCGCGCCGGGTCCCTAACCCGGGCAGCGATTTCGTACACACTCATATCAGCTTGGTGATGACGTCATCAAATCGAATGCTGTAGACGTAGCAGCATGCGCGTGGACATCGTTCTTTTTGCCGTAGTGAATCATAGGTATGAAGGTTAGGGTTTTAAAGAACATTAAAGTGTATTAAAATCAAATTGTATAGTGTTTTTCTTCACTAAATGTGTCTATAACCAAAAACAGTCCCTAACCCGGGCAGCGATTTCGTACACACATATCAGCTTGGTTGATGACGTCATCAAATCGAATGCTGTAGACGTAGCAGCATGCGCGTGGACATCGTTTTTTTTGCCGTAGTGAATCATAGGTATGAAGGTTAGGGTTTTAAAGAACATTAAAGTGTATTAAAATCAAATTGTATAGTATTTTTCTTCACTAAATGTGTCTATAACCAAAAACAAAAACAAAAAAGTAATCGACCTACCGACCCACTTTTGTCAACTCTTGTTTGGGCAAACAAACCTCTTTTTTTTAGGCTCTATACAGGGGGAAACACGGAACAAATAATGACAAACTGGTGTTGCGCCTTCAATAAGCCGTAACCCGTATGTTTAGAGGACTTCAAGTTTAGCTAGAATGCAGCTGTTTAGGGAGTTTAACAAAACAATAAGCAATGAGTAAAAATCACCAAGCCGTGGGCAAGGTATTCTATTTGTGCCCACACTGATAAATATTAGTCTCACATGGATTTTCGCCAATTTGGAACTGATCACACTATAAAACAGATCTGTTACGCGTGTGTGACTTGCACGCATATCGCTCTTGCGTACATTATTATACTTGCCACGTCAAGCAGCTGTAACGACCACACGTAGCAACCCAGGATCGTTGCATGAAAGTGGTTTTCGTATTTATAACGCCAAGAGAAATCAACAATTTGCCTAAATTTAGTAAGTTCATGTCGCCCAGGACACCCCATCCATGTAGCTACCTCCCTGTCTCCGCAACAGCTCCACCATCGGCGGTATCCGCGCGCATGCGTTGGCCAGTTTCATGAGGTAAGAATAGAAGACGTGAAACATAGCAACCGACCTGTTTTTTGGTTATTTCCATAGTAATTGAATAGTTTTGCAAAAAATAGTGTCCAATGGTTTAATGGCAATATGTACTCAATCAATGTACGCAAAAATTAGAGTTGAAAGTCAAGCCATCTCTGAGAACATTCGCGGACAAGATTTACGTTCGTACTTTTATTTATATAGAAGATACGACCAATAAAAAAGTACAATACCGACAGCGAAAGGATCAAATTCCTTTGTTATGAAATGATTAAAGTGTGGTAATTGTGTCATAAATAGGCCTTAAAGCTGTCTATTGTTTTAATCTATTAGGAGACAATTTTGAACAAGTGTATTCTCTACTTAATTCTTTTAATAAACAAGATGTGTAATGCTTTACATCATAATCCTAGTAAACATTATTAAGCTTGTTAAGCTTGAAATTAAAAACCGTGTTTTAGGTGAAAAAACAGCTCCTGTACAGAAATAGTCATATTTACTTAACGGTATCATCAAATAGCGTGATTTTTTTTCCAGATGGTAGCAAAGAAATGGCGCAATCGTTTAAAGTTTTGTTTGCCTTGATTTTGTGGTCAAAATTTTTTTGTTGTTGATTTTTTCAATTAGGGTACACTTTTTTTGGACTCACCCTGTATATAGCTTTTTGGGGAACCATTTTCATATTTCGTTCTAAAAACGCTTAGAAAACCCCAAAAGAACCGTTCAAATACGCAAAATTTCTGCTCGCTACGCTCGCATCATATGACTTAACAGTTTCAGTTTTAATCAATCGGGATAATTTTTTCGCAATTCATTTTGGGGGTCAGGGTTCTGACCAAATATGTCTGATTGAGTCGTGGGCCAAAGAGGAACCAATGATCTATACTACTTAAATCAAGAAAAGATCATCAGTAAATATGCACAACTTCCTTTTTCTCGCATAGCCTATATTAAATGAAATAGCTGTCTAACTTAGATAAAAAGCCAATATTGATTGGAAATGATGGCATTTCAATAGAAAATCGGTCAAAAGTACACACCAAATTGCCCAAATGGGTTCGAGAATTGATTTTTATCTTCAAAATTATGAGGGCGGCACATCCCCCCTCAGACTGCCCCCCCCCCCCCCCCCCCCCCCCCCTGTCCGCGTTAGTTACCGCGGAGGGCGGTGCTTTGCACCTCTTTGGTTACTCACAATAGTTACTCACTATTTCAGTTTTTTAACCTTGATTTTTCCCCCACCCCCTATACAAATAACCTGGCACCGCCCCTGGCTGTAGCCTACCTTTTGAAATGTGCGATTTTTTTGGACTGTGCGATTTTATTTTGACCTGGCAATTTTTTTTGACTCTCCCTCCCAGCGAATCCCAAAAGTTGACAGCCCTGTTGTTCTACCCCATAAAAAGTATATATTTTCAGAACGGTAATCTCACAAGAAATCCAAATATGCTATTGGAATTTAGATAGGATCTAATGGTAACATGTTGTGATTAAGAATGTTCAAAAAATATTGATTTATTATTTGCAAGATTCCTTTATTTTAAGGCCCTTCACAATGAATGTTATGTTTCCTGTTGCCGCCCGCCCCGAAATGCCAAAATAATTCATTATTTGAGATTAATTCATTATTTGTACTTTTACCTTAAAAAGAAGATAAAGAACATGTAGAATTAATTTATATGTGTAAAAAGTAATTATGTATGCAGAATTTGGCACTTGATATCAATAATATCATATTGTCATGACATGTTTCACTTGTAATGGTATTGGTAAGTGAGACTCAATTCACTGGGATACAGTTTGTTCCTTGACGGAAACTTTTATCCAACTTACCGACAAATAGCACTGTACAAAAAAGCTTCGAATGGTATTGTTTCGTCAGTTTTACTGACCGCAGAACTCTCGCCGAATTTGTTTTCATCGCCATTTTGTTGAAATTTAATAAAGTTTGTTGACCTATTTACGACCTTTCAACTCGCTGAATAATCATCAATGAGTCCATATAGCACCATCTGATGCCACCTGATACCACCAGCCAATCAGCGCATAAGACAGTAATTGATTGATTGTTCAATTTATTATTTTTACTCCCTCTGAAAAGCACATTACTTACACGCCATTGGATGCGACTTACGAGGGGTAAAGTATTTTGCAAAGAATAACCATAACGGTTCCGTCACTGCATATAGTCGCCTCATTAATGAGATCGGTACATGTGCGTGAATGGAATTATTTCAGCAGGAACCTCCCTTTTTACTGAAAGGCCGGCTTGTTGAGATAGCGGACGGAGAGAACGAGAATCCAGGAAAAGGCCACGATTTGCCCATCTGTGGTGGAATCAGCTTTGCAGAACCACAGCTCACCACCCCGTGTTATCGTGCAATCTGCTCTTTTATTCTCCAGCTATAGAAACACCTGCGAGTTGAAAACAAGATCTTCTGACAGGAGCCGGCCATTTTATATCTATCTAGCATTAGCAAAAGACTTGCAGTGCAGTAGTAGCGGGTCTTAGAACCTCACCACCGTGACTCGCGAACACAAACAAAACTCAACAAGCACCATGGATCAATTCAACTCTACCCGTGACTCTTTCCAATACCCTAATGTATGGGAATTTGAGAAAGGCTTTAACTATACATCCAAGATGACATGGTTCGAAAAAAATTGGCACACTGCGTTCACATACAGTGCTCTATATCTGGTGGTCATCTTTGCTGGGCAAGAGTTCATGAAGAACAGACCACGGTATGATCTTAGGATCCCTTTGACTATCTGGTCCGGTTCTCTAGCCATATTTAGCTGGTGGGGTACCATTCGAGTATGGGCAGACTTTGCTTACTTTATAGAACGTTATGGCTGGAAGGCCTCCATGTGCGATCCCATTTTCTACAAAGGCGTCGTTGGCTTCTGGTCTTGGCTGTTTGTCATGAGCAAACTACCCGAACTAGGTGACACTATATTCATCATTCTACGAAAGCAGAAGCTGATTTTCCTTCACTGGTACCACCATATAACCGTCCTACTCTACACTTGGTACAGCTACGCGTGCATAGTTGGACCTGCACGTTATTTCGTGCTCATGAACTTCACCGTTCACGCTGCCATGTACACCTACTACACCCTGAAAGCCTCCAAGATGGTCAGTATTCCATCCTGGGTCAACATGGCCATTACCTCTCTGCAACTCCTACAGATGCTTGTCGGCTGCGTGGTCAATGCCTACGCTTATCTCTTCCGTAAACGTGGCGAATGGTGTTCTGGCACAGATGCCAATCTTCAGTTCTCCTTTCTCATGTATTTCAGTTATTTTGTACTCTTCGCCCACTTTTTCTACATCGCCTACGTCGATAAATCCAAACGTGCAGCTTCCACAGCCGGTAAAACCGCTCTCGACAGACGAGATTCAGATGAACTTACCAAGAAGATTCGATAATGAAGTTTATTTAATTTTGTTTATTATTTGTTTATATTTCTTCATAATATAATGTTATATTTAAATTATAGGATAAAGGTTGCATACAAATATATGGTTGAATATACAACTGCTGAATACAACATTTTTAAAGTCAAGTTTAATCTTGCTTGAAGTTCAGAACTGGAAAAATGTGGAATTGATGAACCTTATTTATAAAAAAAATAGGTATTTGGCAGTTTGGTGGGATATTTGTTTTAAAAGTACAGCCTGGACCTGGTGCATTCCCAAGCAAAAATCATGTATGCATTGTATTTCAAGCAGTTTTGGTATTGGTAGTTGGTTATGACAACATGGAGCTTTTATTAATTAGCAACTTTTATGTAAAATAATCATCAGTCCATGGTATAATGCCAATGGTATAAATAATTTGGCAACTGCATTAATGTTTGTGTGAATTAGGCTTTTTAACAAATTTGCCTGAAAAAGGTGCAATGTGGTTTTTTTCAGTTAATGGTACATTTGTAGATGTTCTGATTGCAGGCCCGATTTTCAACTTGATGTTTTCTATTTTACATCCTTAAAATGGTCACATTCCAAAGTTAGCGTTGCATAACTCCAATGGTTCTAATTTTAGAAGCACAAGGTCAAATGAATGTTGCCCATTGAGTAGTACACAAACTGGCTGGTAGTTAACCACCTTTGGCAGTAATTCACCACATTTTAGCCTATAATTTCTTAATGGAACATTTCGGGGAAGCTTTGATGTGAAAAAAAAATCATAGCCCCAAAAAATTGAACATACATATACCTATGTGGTATGAACACCAAATTACAAATTAAACAAATGTTTCAAACTGGCAAAATGTGAAGAAAAAAGTTGGGTTTTAAAATTGGGCCTAAGCATTTTCATCAACAAATCTAATACTTTCGCAACCATTGAAATATTTGTGCAACCTATTTTTATTGTACAGAAAGTTCAATTAAACATGTATACTTAATCAATCAATAGTCCATTGATTGATCAATATAATTATGATCATGTACATATATGGAATTGAGGTGCTTTTGTGACCATTGATTCCATTTGAGCTATATCAAAAACACCTTGTAAATAATAAATAGTAAACATGTACAGGTACTGTACAAGATATTGCTTATAGTTCTAGTGATAGAATAGTCTAGATTACAAAATAAATGTAAAATTTGTAGTTTTAGTACATATATTTTTTTTGGCCAAAATTGTGTTACAGTTTTTACTTAAATTTATATGAGTACCAAATTATGTAAATTATTTTAACTACAAATAGTATCCATTGATTAGATCAGAATCAATACTATAATCAAAACAAATAATTGTCGATCAGAGCGTCGTGATCAGAGCGCTCTCGGTCATCCAAAGGTTTAATGCAGTATTGCGATGCATTGCAGATGTTGCATAGTACGCGAGGGAATTATTTGAAATAATTGACAATGATTTGTTTTGATTATGTATTGCGTCAATGGCAATTGGATGTGGTATTAATTGTACATTTTACTTAACACCATTCAGTGGCAAATACTATTTATACATGTAGGCCTACGTTATGCATGCACTGTAGCCTATTATTTTGAGATTTTTACTTGAGCAAGAGGGAGTTAGGCTGTAGGCTCTACCCCTATTGAACCTCAAAATGGCAAAAAGCCCTAAGTAGTTCCAAATTGGCGAGAAATATGCGGTTTTGATCTTTCCGTGCGCAAAAGTAATCCAAACGTATGCGGCAGGCACATTATTTTTGCATACGTGTACGCAGTCGTTATACATGTACGTTTAACAACAAGCGGTTTACACGCCAATGCTCTTCTGAATTCATTCACTGCTGTAAGCAGGTTCGTCAATTTGGAACTAGCTGATGTACATGTAGTAAATCCATGTCAGTGGTGCTCTCTGCTTGATAACCAAACTTTAAGACCCAGTTGAGTGGTAAAATTGAATAAATCCCCAATTGCACTTTGCTATTGTGTGTCTTAGAATAGCTTACAATGTAGATCATGCCTAACACATTTCCCCTTGAACAGTCTCTACTCAACCTGAGACTAATATTTTATTTAGTCTCAGACTTAACTCATGCTTCATACATTCATTCATCATGAGATATATTTTTGAAAGTCCAAATCAAAATAAGATTTAAAAATTAAATGTGGCCGGGCAAAAAAGTGTTTTCTTGGCACAGCAGCTTTTGGCCAAAACACTGCATTTTGGGATATGGGTAAAATTCCTTTTAGTATTAGTATACACTTCCACTCACATTAGATTAAGCCCATAATAATTTAATAAAAGATCTTAGAAATGCATGAAGTTAGAAGTACCCATGTGCACTAGGCATGTCGTGGCCCAGAAGTATGTGTCACATACAGGAGGTTCGTGTCCCATCACTCCCATGTTGAAATTCAACGTATACCCTTTACACCAAAGTCAGATGAATGAAAAATATTCAAATGATGACACTGTAAACTGTATTTGTCGTAATTATCATAAAAACAGTTACGAATTAAGCGCTGCGCTACTGGCCGCCATCTTGCCAATGAAAATTACCAAAACGATGGTGTTTCTATTCCGTTTACTTTTCAGCGGCGATCGTGATAATTTGCACGCACTCTTTCGACTTAAATCGTGTACGTATGTGACACAAACTGGAACAAATAAATGTGACCTGCTCCAAAAAATCCAGACATAAGTGCTGAAAAATATTTTTTCTGCTTTGTTGAGATTGAAAATGCTGAAATAACAAGCTTTAAAATCACTTGGATAAATTGCTCAATCTTTTGCCAATGAAAAATCAATATATCTCTTTAAAATTCCTTTGTTTTCTATTGATTTGTGAGCTGTATCTCCATAAGTGTTTTCTGGCGACTTATGTCGGGTTTTGTGGGAGCAGGTCACAAATGTAAATCGTTACATGTACAGTAGTAAAACACACATCAAAATACATCCCTACCATGCATCCAGCCAATGTGCCTTCATTCACCATTTGCAACTGCTTACCATATATATTACCAGCTTAGGCTAAATTAAAAAAATCGTTTGTCTCAAAGCTCCCGCGCGCGTTAGTTTATTGATGCGCATTAGAAAAACAAAAATCTTAAAAACATTTTTTTTCTTTTTCTTTTTTTTTAAATAATAAAAAAAAATCCCAAAATTTCACAGATTTTCATTGATCACATCATTTTTATAAAAAAACGTTAAAAAACCCCATTCTGCATTAGGTTTTGAAAAACTGAAGAGCTTTGAATTGAGACAAAAGATTTTTTATTAATTTAGCCTTACACCTATGATTTTGAATTTATAAACTATGAGAATTTTTTGAATTGACAAGTATATAATTTGTATTGTATAATTATATTCATCGATGTACTTCCATTGAGCAGTTGAAACATCTCTTGACTATAGAGGAAATAGGTTTTGTCTTGCCTTCCATCATTGCATGGCCTCTGAGAATGTGTGCTAAAATTACAAACTCAACCCACCCACACACTTATTTATAAATTGGTGGAAAATAGTTGGGTTTGCTTTGTTTTTTAAATTAATAAATTTAAAAAGTGTTGATTAGACAATTGTTAATAAAACATTTTTCGCTTTAGTTTTGAAATGCTTTTTTATTCAATAACCATAATTATTATAATTAACACGTAACAGTAAACTGTTCTTGTACATGTATGTGTCCAACACCAAATATTCTGTAAACACAATATTTTTGCAGTCATCAATATTTCACGATGGCGTTAAAATCAAAATAACAATTCCATGCTTTACTAAAAGGTACAGAAGTAGAAGTATAGTTAAAGATGAAACAGTGTAAAATGTGTATCTCAATTTAAGTGACATTGAGTTGGCTTTAGTGCGATTTCAATTTAATTTAATTAACCAACCATTTGAGAGTGCAATATCATCAATTGTGAGGCGATCAAGCGGAATTTTGAGTCGGGTGTCGGGAATATTGATTAGGTAGGGTTGTAGCTAGCCACATTTGAGTGCCGGCTAAAATCTCACACATTTATCGCCACGGTCTGGCATTTTCAGCCATTTTGTGATATTTGATGTTCATTTGCTCAATTTTTGAATCCAAGTGCTGGTTAATTTGCCTGAAAATGGCTGTGAGTGCCGGTTGTTTAGCCTTAGTGCCGGTTGCTACCGACCGGCACCGACCAGTGTAGCTACATCCCTGCAAGTGACAAATTCTTATGTTTTTCTTTGTTTTCTCTTGGTAAATTGTGTGTAACTTAAAAACTAGAAATTAGACTCTAGTGGTTACTGTAGCATTTTCCACCTGCTTTTAAGTGATAGATAAATATCAAAATTCAAAACTGCCAACATGCGACTCATTTCGTTTGATCACGTCACAATTGTGCATTAGGTTCAATGTATACAGGTCTGATGTTGGGATCTCTATTATCTGTACATATTTGTTATAGCAAAGAATACTAAAAGCACAATTAATCTTTACGGCTAGAATTGTTTGCAAATGCCTATGAAAATTTGACAAGAAATGATCACAAATACTTTTCAAATTTTTTTATTGCAAATTCTACAAACAAGGTAGGGTTTTATGCCACCGCGATGCAGTCCCATCTTTTTTGCATGACCAATTTTTAAAATGCACAATCCATTTTTCAGGTTATTAAAATTGGGATGCTCCATAATAGGTGATCCTAAATACAAATTCGAATAGAGCAACTGAAACGACAACATAAGGCAAATTACTTGGCTATAATTTGAAAGAAACCTTGTTTGATTTGGTTCAGTACTTACAAAGAAATGAGCGATTACGTAAAGTAGTTGAAGACCACTTCCATCCAAGTTTGCTCATATTGAGTGATTCAGGCAACACAGACAAACAATGAATGAATACTTCTCTCTCAAAGATACCATTCATTGCATTTGTTCTTGTTCTCTATTTTTCTCTTAATTCTAAATAATAATAATATGCCAGTTGTTAACCAAGTTCAACATAATATTGCTCACAAAAGTTATCGAGATTTTTCACGTTTAAAACTTGATAAAGGTTGAAGTTTGCATTCGCCAATTTTGCGCAATAATTCAATCTTTCATTTAACACGGTTATTTAGGATGCGGGCATTTTAATTCTTCACTCAAACCATGCCTTTATAATTTAAATATACAGTCAATAGTTAGGTCACCCGAGCCTTAGATATGAAAGCTATGAAGATTGTTAAACTGGGTCAGTCATCACAAACATGCACAAACACAATAGTCAAACAACCTTGCTATTGTCAACACTCCCTACACAGAGGACTGCAGTGCAAATCTGTACGATTTTCGCCATGTAATGTCTATTACTCTATGGCAGATTTCATTCCATGAAGTTTCGGTGGTCTTCGCTATCTCCAAGCAGATAAAGCAATACGTACCTGGACTTTTTTTAGACGGGGTTCATTTCATGATTTGGTGAGGTTTAGAATGAGTTAGGATTCCTGTAATTTCGAAGACCACAGATTTTCAAAACGTGAATTTTCCAACATTTTACGACATGAATTTGGTCACGAAACGTGTTTAATACTAAACATTTTGCCACTCTGCAGATGTTAAATTCTACATGATTTTTACACATTTCTCAGTTTTTGAGATGACCAAATAGACCATTTTCCGAAGCTATTTCTAGCAAATATTGCAGTCACTGAGACTCCATTGTTTTCTTGCTACAACAAAATCCGACATGCAGCGTGACCTCTCTGCTGGCTGTATAGACCAATGTCCTAATCCATTTTAATAATGATTAACAATTGAGAAAAACAATAGTACATCAATTAAGATTGCCATTGTTTGGTTTATTCACCTGTTCTATTTATTAAACCTCCCGATTAGACTTAAATAGCCTATCTTTTTCACTTTCTCAAGAGACTTTATGATTCTCTAAGAGTCAATCGTAATATCTTCTTACAATGAGTTGTATTGTTTTTGTTTAGTGGGTGTTATGAATATCATGATCGATTATTACTCAGTACTCTAATGATATGAAGAAAAGTATTCAACAGTGCTGTCTAATTGAAAAGAGAATGATTAATTAACCTCCGCTGCGCAAAAGAAAAACTGTATACTTCACGAATTCTCAAACTTGGGTGGAATTGTTTATCGACTTTTACGTAATCGCTCATTTCTTCATAACTACTGAACCGAATCAAACGCCGGTGGGTTTCTTCAAATTATAGCCAACTAATTTGCCTTTATTTTGTTGTTATAGTCTAATTTGTGTTAGGGAGTTACGATCACCTAATGGAGTGTCCCAATTTTTTTGAGGACACCCTGTATGCTTTTTTTACTCTGAAATCAAATTTACAAATCCACAAATCCACACCAAATTTAAGATTACACATCCATTTTCAGGCTACCCACAAGGCATTACAATTGATATCAAATTAACACTACTCACATGCTCAAATCCTGCCTAAATCTAGAGTAGAAAACAAAAGTATCTACAATGTATTGACATAATTTGTGTGGACGGTTCATAACTAGTAGTATTTAGGAGAGTTGCCAGCCCTGTTATCGTAAAAATGCTATTAAGATTTCATGAAACTTTTAACCTAAGTATACAATGTAATAAGTGTGCTGGCTGACATTTTGACAGCCATGCGTAAAAGAAGTGTAATCACGTACATTGTGTAATAATTTAACATAAATCTATATTTATAGATATTGACATACATCTATATTTATTGGGCCTGTACATACATTTGAACTTCTAGTCTACATTAGTTATCAATGTACGTCACTACATGTATGTCAGATTATCACGCCACTTGAAGTAGCAAAACACACACACGGTGATGGAACTGAACAATACCTGGTTGAATTTATCAACTTTTATATAAATAAGGATTGTTGTAAGAGTCAACATCAACTGTATGGATATAGTTACGTAAAGTTTATTATCTTTACCAAAAGTTTACTTTTTCAACTCGCATTCAACTTATCCACCGAGTTGTTTGACCAAACTTTGGATATCATGTTCATTGCTGGTTCAATAGACTATTTCAAATCGTGATCGGAAAACTTCTGTAATAAAGCTCACTTGGAGTATACTCTTGGACCAGGTTTTCTGACATGACGAGATGCCAGAAATAAAGGTTCACATAATGATAATCCGAAATTTTGATTTTCTATTACCCAGTAAGCTTACTGTTCACGGATATAGCCACATGTATTGGCTGTTTTCTTCGGTTAAAGACAAGGGGAGTGTCTGTTCCCTCCTCCAGGCCACTCTTAAGGACAATAATTGTTGAACGATTGTAATGGTTTTTTTGTCATTTCTGGACATATCATTTGTATGATTCTATTCAATGAGTATTGATGTGCAGCGAGTAATATCATAGTCCAAGGTAGGATTGCCCTGGGATAATTGCGCATACATTTTCCAAAATGTATTGATAAAGACATAGACAATAACTGGGCAAGCATATCTGTAATCTTTTCCTAGTATCAAGGATTAATTTAGCTAAATAAGCCAATATTTTTATGTACATATAATATTTGGGATTTCTCAAGTATCGCTGACATTGAAAATATGGTGGGGTAACAATTTCACAGTTGTTGATATGTAACATAAGAAACACCCTTATTTTATTTTTTTAAATGGTTTTTTTACAGGCTCATTAATCTATCAATCAAATATGTGAAAATAAAAAACAACTGCAAAAATTTCAGTACATATGTATGGTCTGATCTGATCAGCAATGACAAACATGCAACAATTACAGCTATGCCTGACAATCATTTTGTGTAACATTAAATGTGGCCTGACCTTGTTTACATGGTATGGTAAACATGAAAACATGCGATGCCGTCCCTTTCATCATGGACACATACTTGGATATTTTCATATCAATTCTGTTGGTCTTGCAAAACTCCTCAATGAACTCAGCCACACGCACTCTGACCATTCCATTCAAGTGCTAATTGCTTACAATTTACTTAATTTGGACAACTTTGTGTATTGTAAAATATAATGATGGTGTTCAACATTGTGCCAACATAAAAATTTACACCTAATTATAAATACATCCACTCATATATTTTGTGTAAATAGGTGTTTGTGTAAATAGGTGTTATGTTACCCCAAAATGTAATTATTAACCTACATACATTTTTATACTCATTGAACAAAAACAAAAAGTATTTAATAACTTATCACAGGTTTCAGCATTCTAAGTTTTACCAAAGAAAATTCCTGACCATGGACATTAATATTTCCTCAAATATATTAAGAATTTTCAATCTAACACTGAATTCTTGTCCAATACACATTAAGGAGCGATTTTCTTTTTCAAAATTTCTCTAATTTTGGTCTCATTAAAGGCATATTATGTGATCTTTTCCAGAGAGCGCCCTCTATTCATGATTTTTTTTAGAAAGTAGATTTTCTTGCAGATTTACATTTCTGATCATAAATCGTACATACAGTCCAAGTTACAGATCGATACGATTCCTAATTACCTCAAAATCATGGTTTTAGAGTGAATTTAGACTAGAATAACATAAGTTGTCGGATATCCGACAGTTTATTTTCACTCTAAAACATGATTTTGAAGTAATTAAGAATCATATCGCCCTGTAACTTGGAATGTATGTACGATTTATGATCAGAAATGTAAATCTGCAAGAAAATCTGCTTTCAATTTATTTTTTTCGATGTTGAGGGCGTTCCATGGAAAGATCACATAATATACCTCTAAGACCCTAACACTATTGAGTATTACTACGATGCGGTGTGCTGGTTCCACCCGGCGCGGCAGTTTTTCGATGAAATAATGGCCCCAGGCTATATACTTCACAAAGTACATGCATACTGAATACTGAGCCAACCATGGTTGACCCCCATGGCCCAGTGGTAAGCCGTTTGCCCCTGAACCCAGATGTCCGGGGTTCGAGCCCCAGGGCCCTTTTTGGCCGCAATTTTTTTGTTTTGTTTTGGAAAATGTGTCTAGGGGTTAGGGTTAAGTGTAATATCTTGCGGATTGAAAATTCAATTCCAAAAGGGTTCAATCTTAAATTAATGTGGATTGATGATTTTCTGAACTTACAAAAAGAGAAATTATTGAATGAGGTAGTATAATAATAGTAACTTTTAAATTGTGATTTTCACAGGGTTTACCGTTTTTAATTAGAGGATAAATGTCTTTCAAATTCACAATGAATGAATTGATTACTGTTGAAATGGAGAATACTCAATAGATGAGCCTAGACAAGTTCACACACTGAATGTTGTTCTTCGATAAAGCCATAAGTTAATGATTGCCGATATAGCTAATTCCACATGTTTATACTTTATATATATAGGCTCGTTTCAATTTCAAAGTTTATCATTGGTGATCCACCCATGAAAGTGTGTGAACTTGTCTTCAGTCAGGTCAAATTCCATGGTATAGTACATTGTATACCTTGTACGGTCAGTAATTCCAGCAAAGTCTTAAGATATATTTGATAATTGTTCAGTATTAACTATTAATTTGGTTGATCATCATGTTATTCAGAATGTATTAAGTATCAAGTACAATAGAATGTAAATTATGTGAAAGTGTAATAATAAGTGTTAAAGGTTATACCTTGTATTGTACATTATGTTAAGATGACCTTTTATAGACTTCACAAAAAGTTAGGAAGCTGTTATGAAATGCGCATGTAAGTTTAACTCTGTTATGAAACTTTTGAATGTTAATTCTGAATATACTATTGATTTTACCACACAATGCATTGCAATGCCTACAATCAAAAACAAGTGCAAAATTTGAAATTCTAGGTTTTTGTCTTGATAAACTATATTATGTGTCATATAAGCAATGAGCAGAATTACTTTATCAATCGAATGCGATAAACAGTTAAAGATGGATCAAATTAAAAAATTGATACAAAACTGATACAAATAATATTGACTTTCCAACTCTACAGTTTTGGGATGAAATAGTTTAGTTCCAACACGTGATGAATTTTTACATTGAAACCAACGGGATTGAAAATGTACGGCCATTCGTGACCATCGTTTCTTGAATAAACCATCTTTATTGTTTCTTGTCCATACGCATAATAGATTTTAGTAAAATTATAAACATTTATAATGGCTTACTAACTTTTTGTGAGCTCTTTAGCAGGTAACACAGCTGATACCAGACTGCACCTGAGTAATTGAAGCATATTTTTGACAAATTTAAACTCTGTGTTAAAAAAATAATGATGTATCTTCATCTTAAACTGTACATTAGACAATTCAGGATAGCCTGCTTAGCATGTCTAGACTGGACGTTTTCAGAATTTTCCGTTTCATTATAAATAGCGTTTGCAATATGTATGCATTGACATTTTGGTAAGTCACTCGTTAAGGGTTTGGAAAGGCCGTTACAGGTTTGCCAGATGATTTGTTTAAATTTCAAAGCAGCTCTCTCGTGCCAAAGATCTTTGAAGAGGTGTTTTACTTACCAAGTTGTCAAAACACTATTACTATCACTGCCAGCTTGGATTGGGAGGGAAACTTGCCTTGATTAACTTGATTTAGGTGATGATGACAGTCAGACAAGCCATGCCAGTATGATGATTTTTTTAAACAAAATCAAATGTTAAAAGATCTGACTGACAGGACACAGTCACTACTGTCTGAACATTTGCATATCAGTGGTTCCATACCACAGGTGGTTTTTTGAATGAGAGGACAAATTAAATTGATGTACCATCTGCTAGTGCTACTTATTTGAAGTTAAGTATTGCAGTCTCCAAGAGAAGAGATGTACAGTATTTGATCAATTAAAAATATAAAATGGAATAAATTTTATACTGTGACCAAATATCTATCATGTATTATTAACAAACAACGGATATTTATCATGCATTATATCAAACAAAGTATTTCAAACTGTGTGTATATACTTGTTAAGTGTGAATTATTTTTGTTTGATGAATGGACTATGTTACGATTAAGGTAATGTGAATGGCGATCGATTTTATATACATTCAGTGAAGGACAGAAGGCAAAAGTCAGGAGGGCATGACGAGTTGTTTGGAAAAAACTCAAAAAGTTCTGAATTCTTTTTAATCGCCTATATTTGGTATATTTCTTGAAAAATTCATATTGTGTTAACATAATTGATTGAAAGCTGATGTATTTCTCTTTCCAAACATACCACACAGCAATCACATGTTTCAGTGCTCAGCCACTTGCTTGGGAATGTGGGTGGGGAGATCTCAATCAAAAATGTATCAAATACACCACTGTTTTACTCTCAAAAGTGCAACTGTGTCGTCTAAGGGACGCACCATTAGATACTCAGGGGGGGGGGGGGCATGGAAGTGTTTTTTTTATTTAAAAACTTGCCCACTATCCAGGGGGAAAAAAAAACTTTGCCCACCAACCAGGAAAAAAAAAAAGACCCACTGCTGAGTATAAAAAAAAGATGACTCACCCAAAAGGCCCAACTCAATATAAAGAAAACCATTAAAACCTTTAAAAAAACAAAAACTTTGCCGGCTTTGCTAAAATTAAAAAAATACTTGCCGCCTTCGGCGGCAAAAAAAACAAAACGCCTACTTCGATGGCGAAAAAAAAAAAAAATTCCGCCCGACCCCAACTTCCATGCGCCCCCCTGAAAATCAAATGGTGCGTCCCTAAATGAAGTGTAACATTGACATAGTTTGTATAGAGTTGCTCTATTGACTTTTGAGCACAAGAAACTTTTGATTTCAGCACATTGAGACCTCAAGCAAGTGGCTGAGCACTGAAACAATTGATTGCTACACTTTTGGTATTAATGAACAACTCACTATGAACATAATTATGTGTACTGTCATTGCAAAAAGGTACATCTATCGGTTAAATGCTTGAGATATTGAAGGAATTAAGCATGGAAAAAACAAAGTAAATAAAAGACAATTCTACTGTAATGGTGTCATTTTGAAGCATTGAAAAAACTCCTTTAGTTGGTATTAAGATCTCATACTTTTCTTTAAAAGACAACTGCACCCTTTTGCTGGAACAGTACACAATCATTTGAAAATATACAAAATATTGGCGATTGAAAAATGTTTCGGTTTATTTTTTTAAGAGGTTATATTCCATTCAGAATATGAACTTGGCTGTAACTACCAAACAACTCTGAACTCAAATCTTTTGTTTTACTTACAACTTAACAGTTGCTATATTTATTATAACACTGTTAACATTATTGTGTCTGTCTGATGACCATACTTTAATAATAATGTGACTTTATAACGATCCAATTGCCCACCATTACCTACACTAGTATTGAAATAAATCTGTAGCAGTCAAGAGTAGTTATCTGTCGATTAGCCTTCCTTCTTAATGTCGTACTGCAGCAGTGGACCTTGTTAACACAAATTTACTTAACATAAAGTTCCTGATAACACATCACAAAATTAAATTAAAGCCCGATCTAGCCGTTAACACAATAAAGCTATACTGTTATGATCAGTACATACAATATTATTAATAGAGCTGTGACACACATGATTGTCAAACCCGGGTGGAAAGTCATGTGGGTATTTCCACTGCATGTATATTGTCACATTTTATAATAAATGAACACATTTTTGTAAAGGATAAGGATATATGCTTTCTGCATTTATCGACAATTTAAAATCAAATCAAGTTAATTTCACCGTGAAGTCTTGGACCAACACTTGACTGGTAATGTTTCTGCATTAGTATATTCTGCCCCGGGGGGAGGGGTACTATGATTTGGTTTGGTCGGGGGTGTGCGGCTGGAGATTAAAAAACCCATTTTTTCCTTTGTAACTCATATAACACTCTCTGGCTTGATAGCAAAACCTACAAACTATTGAGGGGCCATTCAAGAGACTATCGCACCGCCACCTCGAGGGTGATGCTGTGAGATCAGAGTAGGGATGGGCAGACGATGATGGCCACGAGAAACCTAAACTTTGAATTCATATTGGAATAACACGTAATTGCGAATGTTAATCTTATCATTTTGAAAAATTCATTATAGGTTAGAAGAATCTTTTTCCTATCCAAAACCGTTGGAGTCTGGGGATGGGCAGACAACGCCGGCCACGCGTCTCGGACGACCCAATATTGCAACAGGAGTGCACCATTTTGAAATATTTTTAACAGCCATCACCCGGTTAACGATAAAAATAATTTTAAAAAGCATTTACAAAGGAGTAACGGTTTTGGATTGGAAAAAAATTTCTTCCAATCATGATGAATTTTTTCAAAATGATATTATCATTATAATTGGAAGCATTTTTTTAACATTCGTGATAACTTGTTACGGACCATTCATAAATACTTTGGTGGGCGGCTGGATAATTTCATTTTTGGTATAAACACTTTTTGACCCCCTCTTGCCATGCCACAAACTTTGTTGACCCCCCTGTATTTCTGCTTGCACCTGAAACTTTCTTGTCCCCATGATCCTGCCTGCCCCGTTCATTGTTATCAAGTTCAGAGAACATACATGTAGATATGATATCTTGTCAATGGGATTTTTTACAGAATTTGACCATGTATCATATTCTATTTTGATGGACGCATCACATCTTAGGAGGGCAGGCAGGTTGTATAATCTAGAGTGAATCAGAACTCCCACTTCAATTGCAGGTATCTTTGGTTTAGTGCCATGGTCTTGAATAACTTCACTTGTACGCTCAAGGTTATGATTTCAGCTCTAGAGACACCTTGTTTACAGTGGAAAAATTGGACATTCAACTTGTTCATGATTCATGTACCTGAAAACAGACACTACTTAAACATGTTAAATACCCTACTCAAAAAAAACAAGGTATTTACAAAAAACTGGTCAACATCCTAAAATGAAATTAACAGACGACACAAAGGAAATATGAAAAAGAAGATTTAGACAGTGTATGATGTATTTTAACAAAAACTCCTTGTTTTAATGCTGGGCCCACTTTTCTCTCTGAAACCCTCCATCGTCTGACTCATTTATTCTATCCCATGAGGCCCCACCTGTGTATCTCAACATTTGATGAGGTCGGGTTGAAAATTAACCCGACTAAAAAAACTAAGAATGTTTTAAGGTAATTTATATGGACATGCAATAGAACAAAAAATGGTCCCAAATCTGTCCAGAATTAAACGTTATCTCTTGAGACATTTTATTTGTTCCCACAATATAATGAGATCTACCAGTGACCCTTGCCATGAAACGACCTCGTGTGCCGGCCAGAACGCACGTGCATGTGTTGCATAATACCAATTACGACTGTTTCAAGTCCTTATGTTTACAGCGGTTTATGTTGGCGTATGATAGTCACAGCATGGTCACAGCGAGATCGCGCGCGACAAGATTGGATTGGCATAGGACCGCTGTACTGGTATCAAATGAATGGTGGTAGACAAGAGGTGTGTGGTGGCCTGGGGGGAGAAAATAAGGAACTATTTTTCTGAACAGTTTTTTGTGCAGTACCGCCTGCGGTACTGCACAACTCCGCTTGCATTCCCGCAAAGCGGGAATGCAAGGCCCGCTTGGTGTCTCCGCTTGCGGGTATGCACACATTTATTGGCATTGCCGCAAGCGGACCAAACACCCGCTTGCGGGGATACACTTATTTGTTCACATCGCCGCTTCGCGGACTTGTCGCTTTTGGATCGCTTTTCCCCACGCGGCAATGCACACATTTATTGGAACTTCCGTAAGCGGAGCCAACTACCCGCTTGCGGGGTTACCATTATTTGTTCACATCTCCGCTTCGCGGGATTGTCGCTTTTAGATTGCTTTTCCGTGCGTGGAAATGTCCATATTTGATTGTACCTCCTCTTGCGGGGTTACCATTATTTGTTCACATCTCCGCTTCGCGGGATTGTCGCTTTTAGATTGCTTTTCCGTGCGTGGAAATGTCCATATTTGATTGTACCTCCTCTTGAGGGGTTACCATTATTTGTTCACAATTCCGCTTCGCGGAATTGTCGCTTTTAGATTGCTCTTCCGCGCGCGGAGTCATCGAAATAATCATCCAATGTCCGCTTGCGGGGATACAATTATTTGTTCACATTTCCGCGATATTGATTCATTATAATGCTCCTCGGTATTCATGTTTGCATTCATTTTACCAAGCGTTCTCCAATATTACAAAACTGATAGGCCTACTTCATAATACATACAAACACCACATCCGAAGATGAAACTAAGGGTTACGCATCACATACCAACATATTATAGAGGATCGCATAGGCGATTCAATAGGGAACTTGACCAATTTAAATAATAATATTAATAGTAGGCCGTGGATGGAAGCTGTGAAACACTATTGTCTATTCAACCTATTGAAATAAAATTTGACTGTGTTGTAAGAACACATCCTGTCGTCTATTGAAATACAACTTGGCTGCGTAATTACAATCAATAGGCCTACAGGAGACACCATTTCTATTATGTGACAATGGTGAGTGGTGACTATACACCTGAATAAATGACCACTTAACCCCTTAAGTTGTGGATTACTATGGAAGCTATGAAACACTGTCTTTTATGTCTATTCAGCCTATTGAAATAAAATTTGACTGTGTTGTAAGAACACATCCTGTCGTCTATTGAAATACAACTTGGCGTGTAATTACAATCAATACAACCACGTGATAATTTTGTTCTGATAAATCGATAGACATGTTGAACTATTTTTCTGAACAGTTTTTTGTGCAGTACCGCCTGCGGTACTGCACAACTCCGCTTGCATTCCCGCAAAGCGGGAATGCAAGGTCCGCTTGGTGTTTCCGCTTGCGGGTATGCACACATTTATTGGCATTGCCGCAAGCGGACCAAACACCCGCTTGCGGGGATACACTTATTTGTTCACATCGCCGCTTCGCGGACTTGTCGCTTTTGGATCGCTTTTCCCCACGCGGCAATGCACACATTTATTGGAACTTCCGTAAGCGGAGCCAACTACCCGCTTGCGGGGTTACCATTATTTGTTCACATCTCCGCTTCGCGGGATTGTCGCTTTTAGATTGCTTTTCCGTGCGTGGAAATGTCCATATTTGATTGTACCTCCTCTTGCGGGGTTACCATTATTTGTTCACATCTCCGCTTCGCGGGATTGTCGCTTTTAGATTGCTTTTCCGTGCGTGGAAATGTCCATATTTGATTGTACCTCCTCTTGAGGGGTTACCATTATTTGTTCACAATTCCGCTTCGCGGAATTGTCGCTTTTAGATTGCTCTTCCGCGCGCGGAGTCATCGAAATAATCATCCAATGTCCGCTTGCGGGGATACAATTATTTGTTCACATTTCCGCGATATTGATTCATTATAATGCTCCTCGGTATTCATGTTTGCATTCATTTTACCAAGCGTTCTCCAATATTACAAAACTGATAGGCCTACTTCATAATACATACAAACACCACATCCGAAGATGAAACTAAGGGTTACGCATCACATACCAACATATTATAGAGGATCGCATAGGCGATTCAATAGGGAACTTGACCAATTTAAATAATAATATTAATAGTAGGCCGTGGATGGAAGCTGTGAAACACTATTGTCTATTCAACCTATTGAAATAAAATTTGACTGTGTTGTAAGAACACATCCTGTCGTCTATTGAAATACAACTTGGCTGCGTAATTACAATCAATAGGCCTACAGGAGACACCATTTCTATTATGTGACAATGGTGAGTGGTGACTATACACCTGAATAAATGACCACTTAACCCCTTAAGTTGTGGATTACTATGGAAGCTATGAAACACTGTCTTTTATGTCTATTCAGCCTATTGAAATAAAATTTGACTGTGTTGTAAGAACACATCCTGTCGTCTATTGAAATACAACTTGGCGTGTAATTACAATCAATACAACCACGTGATAATTTTGTTCTGATAAATCGATAGACATGTTGTTATTTTCTCCTGACCAAAGTAAAAGAGGGATTATCTTTTTTATTATATCATGCTACCCTTAAATTTCCCAGGGACCGATAATTATCAAAAAAAAATCGGCTTTTGTATTTATATAACATCGTATTATTTGTCAACCAACATCATAATAACCCCTACTGTATTTAAAGTAGTATACATTTAAAAATATTTAAACCAATGAAGAGTTTGTATATGCAAAGCGTGTTAAGTCCACACATGAGAGATGCATTAAAATAAGTACAAACATGCCTAGTATTTGTTAAGTAATCCTTGCGATAGACAATGAGTTAGGAAAGGTATCTGAAAAATAAACATAATATTGGTTAAAACCAGTCCTATACTATCGCGTGGAAAGTGTTACGGCATTGGTTTATGAAATGAACTCTGATACGCTTTTAGATTAGGGGAGTAATGAAAAGTAAGTTACAATGACAGTAGCTAATGAATGATTATCTGGGACTAATATATCTAAAATATATTAGTCCCAGTGATGTTATTAAGATGAGAATTAGTGGGAATTTTCTGAATTTGTTCAGTTTTTATAACACTTTATTTGTTAACAAGAGCTAATTGTTTCTTAAAATAGTCCCCTTAGTCAGAAAGTTATTTTATTAATACATGCAGTGTTTCTAGAAAAAGTATACACATTTGAAAAAACATCATTTCCCATCTCATAGGCCTACCTACTATAATTTAAGATGGGCAAAAATGTTGGGAAACTAACTAGTTATTTTAGTCCAAGCATAAATTTCCATTTTTCAAGCATAAATTTCCATTTTTATATTTCAGTTCAGTTTTTATTTGTCTCCATTGTCTCCATCCCAATTTAAATGCAATAACAATTATATAAAATAACTGCTTGAGATGCAGGTGGATGCCATTTAAAACGCATAGTTTGAGGAAGATGGATCCATAAGTTACAATAATGACAATTACAAAATATTGAACATGATATTTATAAATAACAATAGGCCAAATGGATGAATTTGTCCAACGAAAACTTATTTTGAAATTTAAACAAAATTATTTTGAAGTTTTAGTGAATGTAATAGCTCTTATAAGAGGATATGATTATCATTTCGATGACTCCGCTAGCGGAAGTATTAAGAAATATGTTCTTTCCCGCGTGCGTAAAAACAACCCAAAAGCGACAACTCCGCGAAGCGGAGATGTGAATTTTGAATTGCTTTTCCGTGAGCGGCAAAGCAATTCGAAAGCAACAATCCCGCGAAGCGGAGATGTTAATTTTGTTTTGCTTTTCCGTGCGCGGCAAAGCAATCCCGAAGCGACAATCCCGCGAAGCGGAGATGTAATTTTAGAATAACTACAAGCGGTAAGTTTGTGCCGCGTTGGGAAATGTGAACAAATACGTGCATGTCCGTAAGCGGGAAAGCAAAGCCAAAGCGACAATTCCGCGAAGAGGAATTACAAACTGGAAGTGGTACCTCCGCTTGAGGACTTTCCCCCCCGCTTGCGGCAATACCAATAAATCGTGGCATTTCCGCAAGCGGAGATACCAAGCGGAGCTTACATTACCGCTTCGCGGTAACGCAAGCGGATCTTTGCAGTACCGCAAGCGGTACTGCAAAGAATTCGGTCCATTTTAATACCTGAAATAAGGGCTTGATTTCAAGTCTATAATCAATATAGTAAACACGACGAATGTCGCAGATTTTGCAAAACTCTATCATTTGTTTTATATTATTTAAACCATTTCTCCACAATTGTAACAACATATGTGTTCATATTTTCATATCCAGATCTAATATACATTTTAAAGACATCTGTGTACAAATACTGATTCAAGATACATGAAAGCAATTCATAGACTCTACCACAAGGCCTGAATCTGAATTCAAATGTCAACATCCCAGGATGTTGACAAAAAATCCACATACAATATATACCAGAGAAAATTAAGTGATAGAGTAATTACAAACTTAGCCAGATCTACCACCAGACAAGGGCAGAAGCAGTGATGACAGACAGATATGTCTGGCCAAAAATCCTGTAAATGTACACACTTAAAAAATAAGTAGTTAATAATGATTCCATGTCAAGGTTCAACTATGGACCAACTGAAAGAAGGGTTAAATATGACATTTTCCAGTTAAGTGTGTATTTATTTATTATGGTCTGTAACTTAATACCAGCCAGTTTTATGGAGTGTACCAGTCCAGTCTGTTGGTACTGTAAAACAAGTTAATTTCACGAGCAATTTAATTTCGCGAATTTCGCGAGAGGCTCAAATTCGCGAAATTATATTGCCGCGAATTAATGTGTGTAAAGATGACACTAGTGGTAGAAATTTTAGATTCACGAAATTAAGTTACCGCGATACTAGTGATGATTAGCAATTCGCGAAAAATATGCCGCGAAATTAACTTGTTTTACAGTATTGAAATCATAACAACTTGGTGAGCCCTCATTACTCAAGTTTGACACAGTGGGACTATTGCCTGGGTAGGCGCCGGGGGTAGGCGTACAAATAAATTGTTCCATTCGTGCCCTCACGGGCACTCATGGAACAACATTTACATATTTATGCACGGATCTCTGTTCTTAAAACCAATTAGGATGCTTCCTCCAATTACATGGCTTAAAATACAATGTGCGCGCAATTGTTGTTTGTTATTGACATGAATTTGCCCTTCATTCTTTTTTAGCTGGGCTAGTACATGAAAATAGGTATCAGTGGACATAGCGTGCCAAAAAATTAACTATTTTTATGTTCATACGGGTAAAGCAGAGGTTTGAGGCGAAGCCCCCAAAAAATTTTGGAAACTAATATTAAAGGTATATTATGTGATCTTTCCAGGTAACGCCCTCAACATCGAAAAAAAAAAATAGAAAGCAGATTTTCTTGCAGATTTACATTTCTGATCATAAATCATGCATACATTCCAAGTTACAGGGCGATACGATTCTTAATTACTTCAAAATCGTGGTTTTAGAGTGAAAATAAACTGTCGGAATTCCAACAGTTTATATTTTTCACTCTAAATTCACTCTAAAACCATGATTTTGAGGTAATTAGGAATCGTATCGCTCTGTAACTTGGAATGTATGTATGATTTATGATCGGAAATGTAAATCTGCAAGAAAATCTACTTTCCAAAAAAAAAATGAATAGAGGGCGCTCTCTGGAAAAGATCACATAATATGCCTTTAAGCGTTTTAAACTTTGTTGACCCCTCTGTTGTGGTTTTCAAAAACTTTGTTGACCCCCCCTTTGCAGAGTATCAACACTTTAGCCCCCCCCCCCCCCCCCCATAATTATCCAGCCCTCCACCCACCAAAGTATTTATGAACACTCCCTTATTCCAATAATACGAATTCAAAATTTAGATTTCGCGTGGCCACCGTCGTCTGGGGATAGGGAGCCACACGAGAGTGAGCCCTCTATCAGTACATACACCAGTGTCACATCCAGAGAGGGTTGTTCATGATTGCGCATAGAGTGACATAAGGAAAAGAAAAAAGGTCGTACAATTAGCTGCTACCATTTTTTGGTTCTATTGGCACTTTAAAGGTCTATTATGTGATCTTTTCGAGGGGACGCCCTCAATCCTCGAAAATAATTGGAAGCAGATTTACATTTCTGATCATAAATCATGAATATATTCCAAGTAACAGCGATACGATTAGTCCTAATTACCTCAAAATCGTGGTTTTAGAATGAAAAAGGGGGGAGGGGTCGCTGGCACCAAAAAACTAAGAAAAGAAAAAGAAAGAAAGGGAAAAAAGACTACAGAAAGGTCGATAGTAGAGGTAGAGTCTTGTTTTGTTACATAAATGAGATTGGATCAAGACTATTCTTTTCTCATGTCTGAAGGCTCAGTGGCGGCTGGCGATGCCCCCCCCCCCCCCCCCCCCCTCCCAAAGTGACGTCGTGTCGGTTAAGATTGGCACTGTCGGTTCATTTGACCAGAGGAATCATGGAATTATGATGGTCATATATGATGAAAAAATATCTGGCGCTACGCGCGCATATGTTTACCACAAAATGCAATATTTCTTGCAACAAGTTTGTTTAGAGCCCAATGCAAATGTATCTCAATCGTGCCAAAAATAGGTGTAAGGTCGGTTCATTTTATTTATCCCCCCCCCCCCCCCCCCCCCCCCCCCCCCCCAATATGAATAACCTGGCAACGCCACTGTGAAGGCTGACAGCAAAATTGTTAACTTTATTTGTTGGGAGTGGCTGTTTTTAATAATAATTCAACCAGCATGTTTATAGCCTGGCCCGAGCAATTTGCTTGAGTCTGGTCCCTTCAGGACCCAAGCGTGTGTCTGTACGGACCGACCGTGTATACAAACAAACAAACAAACAAACACATAGTATAAGTTTCCATTCCATGGGCCTCAATCCTGGCAAAATTGGGTAAAATAGAAAAAAATGTTTGCGTGCTAAGCGCATTAAAAGCAGTGTCATAAGGCCAAAATGTATCTCAAGTGTGGCAAATAAGTATAGAGTAGCGGAGTTTTTTCGCAAAAAAATAAATATATAGTCCTACATTTAGATGCTTGTTTAAAAGCCAAACTATATATGCCTCAATTATTGCAACTTTGTGAAAAATAGCCAATTTCACGAGCTACGCGATCACGTGCCCCAAACATCAATTAAGATTTGTGAAAGTTGAAGCGAAAATGTATCTCAATCATTGGCAAAATTAATGTAGGTCTAAAGAAGTCAATTTTGCGCGGTTTGTATCTCAATTTCAGCACATGTAAAACAAGGTATTTAAAAAAAACTGGACGGGGGAGATACAAGACTGTTGAAAGTTCAAGAACAGACATTAACAAACAGCGTTGCTACTATGTTTCCTAACAATTTAACTCTAAGGGATTCAAAAGTGTTTTTGATATCAAATGAAAGGTCCCATTTCTCATTACACTGATGATGCCCTTAAATCTAGAATAGGGTCAACAACCTTTAAGACGTATGGTTAACATTGATGAAGAAGTTGGATTGGGGTAATTAAAGTTGTATGGTGGACACCGAATCATTCAGAAATATTATAAGGACACATTGAGAAATAGGTTATGTAAAACTTTTTTTATGAAAGACTGGTACCTTCTGTTTAAAGTTTGAAAATGAAAATAGGCTTATCCATTTTATTTGCGGCGGTTTTAGACTTTGCTAAACATGCTCAGCATTATCAGTCCCGGTGCTAGACACCGGGCATCAGTGCACGCAGTGTACGTATACAACACACTGACCCATCTGCAGGCCGTCAGCTACGCGGAAATCTCTGCACAACGCATGTATACCATACGCCAACATTTCCACCCTGAAAGTACGTTGTACTGCATTGCACTAACAGTGCATGGCAAAGGTCGAGGGGTTGTTGCCATATCATTGGGCTAATCATATTGAAGGGTTCACCTAGACTGTAACTCTCAGCCGCCCTCTTATGTCGCTATCTTGCAGGCTCCGATATTTGTACAGCTTTAGCGTCCGTACGGTAATATTGATGACTGGGGGATGTAGCCTAGGGTTCGCCATAATCATTGGGCTAATTGCGAGACCAAGGCAACACGGAACAAAGAGGCCGTGGACTCAGTGACTCAGTATATTACTAAATCATATAATATAATACAAAATAGCATCCAAATAGCTTAGTATATTACTAAATGGCATCCAAATAGCTGAAATAACTTACTGTGTCCTCTTACCTTCATATTATAACAATATCAATTACATTTTACAACAAAATCGCTTCAGAAGATGATTAATGCAAGTTATTAATATTAGCAAATGCCGCGAATTTTAGGGGTTTGTGAAAAGGTTACGACTTAGAAACGTCGTTTCAAATGACGGGGTCGCTAATCTCCCCCGTCAAAAAAACCAAAATTGCACGCCGCCGCGCGCATGTGACCGAAACGTTAACTTTGGAACCTGGTTAAAGCCAAAATGTATCTCAATTATGACAAAATAAGTGTAAGAAGCTAGTATTTCGCAGTGTGCACTCATCATGTGCCTCCAAATATTTATTTTAGGTTTTTTAAGATGTTTCACAATATTATTGGCAACATTTATGTGTAAACTAGCCAAGATTTGCGCACCGTGACCCAACGGTGATCAATTTCAGACCTTGTTTGTCCGCCAAAATGTATGATCTCAATCATGACAAATAAAGCTATTTTTGCGCCGTATGCACTTCAAACAATAACTTAAGCTTCATGAGAAAATTAGTATAAAAGTCATGAAGTAGCAAATTTGGCGCGCTTCGCCCTAATGTGCCTCCAAACATTTATTTTAGCTTTATATTAAAGGCGAGGCAAGCCTCAATCATATATAGCAAATTGAGTGTAAAATACCAAATATTTCGCGTGCTATGCGCGTCTGTTAAGGTATCAGGTCGCTTATTTCTTCCCCATGCATTGTCAATTTTGCTGTATCTGATTGATAATAATTTTCCCAAATATATCATTTTGATTAGCTTCTTATGAATTAAGATTTTGATATTAAAACGTACACAAAATGAAAAATTTACGAAAAGAAAATGTCATCGCCAGATACGGTGGCCCTGAAGGGTCATGACGAGTTAACCTGATGATGACATGACGAGATAAATGACTAGATGATTGCGAGATAATTTACAGATGACGTGTTTATTGACTAGATAATTGCGAGATAATTTACAGATGACGTGATAATTGACGAGATGACGAGATAATTTACAGATGACGTGATTATTGACTACATAATTGAGAGATAATTTAAAGATAACCTGATCATTGACTAGATAATTGCGAGATAATTTACAGATGACGTGATAATTGACGAGATGACGAGATAATTTACAGATGACGTGATTATTGACTACATAATTGCGAGATAATTTACAGATGACGTGTTTATTGACTAGATAATTGCGAGATAATTTACAGATGACGTGATAATTGACGAGATGACAAGATAATTTACAGATGACGTGATTATTGACTACATAAATGCGAGATAATTTACAGATGACGTGATTATTGACTACATAATTGCGAGATAATTTACAGATGACGTGTTTATTGACTAGATAATTGCGAGATAATTTACAAATGACGTGATAATTGTCGAGATGACGAGATAAGATAATTTACAGATGGCGTGATTATTGACTACATAATTACGAGATAATTTACAGATGACGTGTTAATTGACTAGATAATTGCGAGATAATTTACAGATGACGTGATAATTGACGAGATGACGAGATAATTTAAAGATGACGTGATTATTGACTACATAATTGCGAGATAATTTACAGATGACGTGTTTATTGACTAGATAATTGCGAGATAATTTACAAATGACGTGATAATTGTCGAGATGACGAGATAATTTACAGATGTTAATTGACTAGATAATTGCGAGATAATTTACAGATGACGTGATAATTGACGAGATAATTTACAGATGACGTGATAATTGACGAGATGACGAGATAATTTACAGAAGTATATCAGTGTAAGTTGCTATCTTCAGTAGATAGCAAGTTTATCAGAGTAACTGGCTATCTTCAGTAGATAGCAAGTCTATCAGAGTAAATTGCTATCTTCAGTATATAGCAAGTATATCAGAATAAGTTGCTATCTATGCTATCTTCAGTAGATGGCAAGTATATCAGTGTAAGTTGCTATCTTCAGTAGATAGCAAGTTTATCAGAGTAAATTGCTATCTTATAGAGTAAGTTGCTATCTTCAGTAGACACCAAGTCTATTAGAGTAGTAAGTTGCTATCTAATTCTATCATAGTGAGTTGCTATCTTCAGTAGCTAGCACGTTTATCAGAGTAACTGGCTATCTTCAGTAGATAGCAAGTCTATCAGAGTAAATTGCTATCTTCAGTATATAGCAAGTCTATCAGAATAAATTGCTATCTATGCTATCTTCAGTAGATGGCAAGTATATCAGTGTAAGTTGCTATCTTCAGTAGATAGCAATTCTATCAGTGTGAGTTGCTATCTTCAGTAGATAGCAAGTTTATCACAGTAAGTGGCTATCTTCAATATATAGCAAGTCTATCAGAGTGAATTGCTATCTTCAGTGATAGGAAGTATAACAGAGTAAGTTGTTATCTTCAGTAGATAGCAAATCTATCAGTAAATTCTTCAGTGATAGAATTTTTATCAGAATAAGTTGCTATCTATGCTATATTCAGTAGATATCAAGTCTATCAGAGTAAGTTGGTGGTGTCTACTGCATACATATAGCAATTTACTCTGATAAACTTGATGTCTACTGAAGATAGCAACTTACTCTGATAGACTTGCTATCACTGAACATAGCAATTTACATTGATAGATTTGCTATCTACTGAAGATAGCAACTTACTCTATAAGATAGCAATTTACTCTGATAAACTTGCTATCTACTGAAGATAGCAACTTACTCTTATACACTTGTTATCTACTGAAGATAGCAACTTACTCTGTTATACACTCTTAGAAAAAATGGTTCGTTTAAGAACCCTTTTTTGTCCCGCGGGGAGCACCTTTTGGCCTAAAAGGTTCTAAAAAGAACCTTAGAATGGTTCTTTGAAGAACTTTCAAATTTTAAATAAGACATAAAGGTATATTTACTTTTTTGTTTTTATGTAATATGCAAATTCAAGAGAAATGTAAACAAATTTAGTCCTTTTCAACTGTTAAAAATCATTTCTTCTTGGCTAAAAACATTTTTTACCGTTTTACCAAGAACCATTGAGGGTTCTCCATAATTTTTCCCCAAAAGGTTCTTGAAGCTTGAGGAACCATTTTCTTGGCTAAAGAACCCTTTTAGAACCTTTTTTGGTTCTAAAAGGAACCCAATGAAATTTCTATAGGTCAATCGATAACACCAATATGAAATATTAGCTAATGTTAATGTAAGACCGCTCCGAATATCGGTAACACGCGTTACGAAAAAGACGCACTAAAAAAAATTCCCAACTTTGTTTTTCTTGTGTATTTCAACTAACCAACTTACAATCAATTGGTCACTACTGTAAGCAAGTACCTTTATAAGGTTTATAAAACTAGAATAATAACAAGAATTAAAGTTCTCCCTTTTTTGTAAAATGCAACACGTGTTACGGTAACACGCGTTACACTTTGTCCAGCCATAATTTACTAGCCTTAGATTCTTTATTATATTTCTAAATTAAAATTAATTTTGACTTGACTTTGGCAATTGAACTAACATATTAACCATAGTGATAAATAACACTTGAAAAATTGAGGTTTTAGCACGTTTTCCTGAATATGAGTTTGGTAACACGCGTTACGACATTTTGATGGCCTATTGTAGAGTGGTGGACGGTGGTTATGAATTTATCTTATTGTTTACTATTTTTAAATAGGGCCTAACTATTATAGTCGTCGCCAGAATACTTAATAAGCGTGTGGGTGGGGACATTCATGACCCATAGATACGATCGCGGCCAATCGGAGGGGCCGCGACGCGTCGAACTGCTCAATAACGCTGTTGTTACGCTGTTCTACAACGCACTTCCGTGTTTACGCTGTACGCAGTTGTCACAGAAAAAAGTGCCAAAGTATTCTGACCACGACTATAGTAGAATTAAATTAAAAACAAATCAATAAAGTAAATATTTTCAAAAAAGTGTTGCTCCGGTAACACGTGTTACCATTTTGGGGGTAAGAAAAGTATAATTTTTTCATAGTAAACATTAGCCAAATGTTGGAACAATTTTTTCCTGAACCTTTGCATGAGCTTTGAACAACATAGAGGTAAAAATAAATCTTTTGGAGCAATTTTCAGTTTTTTTGCTCCGTCACATTTTCATGGAATCGCCCATATATAATATTCGTTTTGTTACTTGGCCCTACTAGGATCATGTACGAAAAAAAATCGCTAAATCAATGCAATCAATTATTTTGCACTCTACTCAACGAGAATGATACTGATTTCTGGGATCACGTGACACGTCCTCGCCCTTTCTTGATGGCCGAGAAACCCGTGTGTGTTAACATGAACGGGGATACCAAAGTCGCGATTCAAGGGTCTACAACCGGTCCAAAACAACGCAAACTTTCCTCTCCTGGATCTACGGTAGCTATAGATCAAGAAACGACCAAAACATTGACAGAAATCAACCAGGAAGATTGTATATCTGCCAATGAACTTGATGGCAATGCTAGCGAAGTACTGCGAATTCAAAATGGCCGTCTTATATGTGAAAATCCAAGCAATATTTCCACTGTCGTTAGCACGGGAGAACTTGCACTCACACCGCCGCAACAACAACAAACGGAGCCTCAGTTGCTGGACTTCAATAACCAACACACTGATGCCACCGTGAACGTATCTATAGATTCGGGATTTCTTGATGGGTCAAGTACTCCAATATTACCCGTTCTTTCTTCTAGGACTGATCAGGAAGAAAGCATCACATGCAACAACGTCGTGTGTGACTGTGAGGACCTTGATGATGCCGCTGTCCAACAACAGGCGCATGTACAGGGGATAACCAACCCGGAAGTACCGGGCACCAACAACTCTACTGTTACTGATGACACTTGTATTTTTCAAATACACAATAATAACATTACTAATGCTGACGGTCAGTGCACTGTGGTATTGGAAGCCAGTGGCGATATCCCTTTTAGAATTGACAGTGATAAAACAGAAATTCGAGAGGGGGACGCAGTGAACGTCATAAATATTCCAGAAACTGGGGAAAATGTGTCTGCTGGATTTGCATTGGTCAGTGATTTGATATCTTCAGCTGAAGACTTGGTCACAATGACTAATAGTAATAGCGACCCTTCTTCAGGTGTGGCACCTGTGGTCGTTGCAGATGGTCTCCAGACCACTCAGATAATCCAAGTGGGAGAAACCGGTGCAGATCAGATGTCAACAAACTCGGTTCAAATTTTAAACCCGTCCGTTGTAGCCCCTTTGTTGGAAAGTCCTGCTGTTGCGACATCCATCGCAAATCCAGTGACAATGGTAAATCTTGGCACGGCCAATTCAACATCAGGAAATCTACAACTAGATGTCTCCAGTCTTAATCAGGTTGCTCAACATGAGACTTTGACAACAGGTAGCACCCCTACCGTGGGCCAACCAATTGTGTACATGGTGACAAGCCGAGACAAAACTACAGGGTTGATGCAGCGATTTCGTGTTACCGTCGATCCAGAAAGCATAACTCATTTACCAATAGGTGCAATAAATTTAGGTAGTGCATTACCTGGGCTAGCCATCGGCTCTGGTGGACAGATCATCCAAACTGCAGATCAAAATCATGTTGGGTCAGATGGTGGTCTGTTGACTGGTGATAGTTCAGCAATTGCTGGAACCATCGTAAACTCTGGTTCAGGTGGCAGTATTGATCATCAGACATCACACAATGTTCCTCCAGTTAGTGTTCAGAATGAAACGGCGGTTGCTGCAGGTAATATTTTATTGAGGTGAAGCTGCGATAATCCCATTTTAAATTCCCTAATCATAAATTGCAAAAATCTTTTGATTCTCCTCCATTTAATTTGTGTTTTACCTTTGAAAAATAACGAGAATCAGATCTACCGTATTATCCCTAATGAGCGCGGTGGGCGGTTATTTGTTATACAATTCCTGCCATTAATTTCACCAGAATAGTACTCAAGTGAATCACAAGGCAACGCAATTCCACATTCCAGTATGTGTCGCGTTGAACATCATGCGCGCATCGTGTGGCTGTATAATATTCTGAATCTGACTATAGGAAATAAAGTCCACAACATCATTCATTGGATATTCCTAGACTCTAGTTTAATCAGTTCCAAATTGGCGAGAAATATTCAGTATTTATCTTCACGCACAAAAGTAGTCCAATTGTACACGCGCGATAAACAAATGGGTACACACACGTGTCGGTGTCACACACATGGTGCGATTGTTGCCTTCATGCATGCCCGCGTTTTTCTGTATTCAGTGTCCGAATTAAGGAGAAAAACCTGGTTGTCGAGCAGACGACCTAGCATGAAATTTTGGTTGTCCGTATTTTATGTTTTAATTTGGTTTAAGGCACATGAAAGTCAATGTTATGTTTCCCGTAACATTTTTTCCAAACCATATTAAATGAGGCAACTTTTTCATTAGTCATTATTCATTATTTTGCAGGGTTTCAAGTAACAGCAATTTCATCAACATATTAATTTTAATGCTTTATCTTTACTGCCAATATTGTATATTCATCATATTCGCGCATCGCCATTAACCAAACACAGAAACACACAAAAACATTATTGACAAAAAATGAAAACTCAATATTTTTGTTACGAAATAATGAACTTTTTGGGTGAATTCGAATCTCAAACGCGGGCAAAAAAAAACACGCGCGGGTTACAGGAAACATAACATTGACTTTCATGTGCCTAATGGTTGAACTTACGACTACTGTTCGTACAGTATGAATAGGATATCATGTTTAGAAAAGCCCAAATATCTATCTCATGTACATGTATCATTAATATTCTTAAATTTGTATGTTATGATTTGATTTCCAGCTAATTTGGGGTTAACCAGTATCATACCATCTCAGATACAACAAGAGAAATCTAAGGTAAGTTCACATTGAGGTGCCAGTGTGTGCAATTGATGAGAACCCTCTAGCCAGCAGATAATGAAATCTACATAAAGAAGACTGACTGCTCACATACACTCAGGAATACAATACAATACAATGAACATTTCCTCCAAATTTGCAATGTATGTTATGCAAATATTGTTGGTAAATGTATAGAAAAAACCCTGAAATGTGTTCTTTCTATCCCCACCCCCAACTAGCCAGTATATACATGTACATGTACATGTACATGTATCCATGTACATGTACATGTATTGCTATGTACTATAGTCTATAGACAGCATTAAATAGCATTTAGCAAGCAAGGCCTCTAGCTAGGGAACATGCCTCCTGAATCGCGCTACGATAATCGAGTAAATTTTGTTAAGGCGCCTAATACTAACTAACTAAATAGTAATAATACATACATGTAATATTCTGTCGGATATTGATTATTATCAAAATCTCATTTAAAAAATACAAGATGCTCATGTACCCTGGCCTCTCTGAGACTTTTTCTGATATGATGCAATTTATCTTAATAATCCATCAGCAGGTTGATTTGTTTAGCTGTCCGGAGGAAGGATGTCATGCAGCGTTTACACAGCGTACCAAGTTAAAACTACATCAACTCACCCATGCCAATGACAGGCCATACAAGGTAAGTCTACATCAGGGGTTAAAATACATTTTGGGCTATAAGGCCCCTTGCAATTAAATGTGAGTTTACTGTTGCGTTTTTGAAAAGCAGGACGAGGTGACTATTTAATATTAATATTGTAATATTTTGGGGTAAAGTCACCTGATTTAATATTGTCGGCGTTGTTAACTATATTATCCAAGGTACGAATACAATTCAAATGCTGTTAATTATGTCCTACCACCACCTACTGCCTTGGCTTTGCATTTTGTTTCTTATATTCTCATATTTGCATCCCTATTTTGAATATTAATGAGATATTCGATCGATTTGTAAAAAAAAATTCGTTACGCTAGCTCGGAGAATTTTAAAGATGGCGATTATCGTAAACAAACCTGAAATATTACCCAGAATGCACTAGAGTTCGGCGGTTTTGATGTGACGTTATGCGCTGAAGCGATTGCGCAGTAATCAATTGCTGTGCCTACGAATATGCTTCAAATGCACACATTTCAATACAAAGCGACAGTTGCAAGTTTCATGCAGAGTTTTTTACTTCCCAGAATTTTTTTCCCAACCCGGAAGTATTGCAATGCGGCTCATCACTGCTAATGTTATCGTCAGAAAAGTGTTAAAACGCTTATGAAAAAGCTGTAAACAATGAAATAATTAAATATTTTTAAAATATTACATATATCACGCGGGTGACTTTTGGACGCGCGCGGGCAACAGTAAACTCACATTTAATTGCAAGGGGCCTAAGGGCTATTTTGAGCAAATTCTGCCAAAAATCGCCCCTTTGGCCTTTAGTACATTTTACCATACATGTAGGCCAACATTTTCTCATGGGGCTATTTTGTGAAAACTGGGGGCTAATTGCCCTTTGCCTCGTGTATTTTGAGCCCTGGTCTACATTGATGGAATGCTGGGGCAAATTGCCCGACAAGGAGCTTCCCAATTTCCTATTTTTTTCCAGGGTCTGGACACAGACTGATTTTGGGTACACAGTGCTTGGCCTGTAAAATAAATGTTGACAATCACAGTAAATCACTGTTTGAAAAATATTTCTGTTGAAAAAGAAAAGACACACAAAAAACACTTGATTGATTTGCTCAAATGGCATAGTTCCAAATTGTTCACAATAATAACAGTATAATTGAATATAGACCATATTATATTGGGTTATGATTAGTTGATAGACCAACCGACTGTGTTTATATGATCAATGGTAATCATAACCAGTAAGTATGCCAGAAAGTATGCCAGATACTTCATTTAATGACATTGACTTGGTATACAGTACACTTGTGAATATTTTTAATCTTTCTTAACATTTGCCTTTTGATACAGTGTGAACATGATGGATGTCAATGGGCGTTCCAAACATTGTACAAACTGCGCAGGCATGAAGCTGGACACTCAGGACTTAAACCATACTTGGTGAGTTGTTGGCCTTAGTCTGCATTTCAAAACTCCAGAAAAAGATTTTTACAGCCTTCTCTTGCTTTGAATCTTAAAACATTTTTAAACATTTATCAAATAAAAAAGTTGTTTAAAGACAGATAACACCTCAATACCACCAGGTGATGTGCATGATCAAAATATGGATGGGAACAACAACAACAAAAATCACAATTTTAAAATGAAGAGTGCAAATGTTGTCTGTTGCCAACAGTGTAATCATGAGGGCTGCAGAAAGACCTTTTCCACTATCTACAACCTCAACATTCACATGAAACTGCATCAGAATCTTGAATATGTCATCTGCGAGGTGAAAGGCTGCGGCGAGGTGTTCCCGTCTAAGGTCAAACTGGAAATACATCAGAGGAAACACTTTGAAGATAAACAAATCAAGTAAGTGTCACATAATTGCATCACATTGTATTAATTAGTGCTGCTGTAGGGTGGGATATTGCCAGCCTCGTCCTCCCCCATCTCCTCAAAAGACCATAAAAAACATTATCTGACTAAGAAATGTACATGATGAATATGGTTATAAACATTTATGATGTTAACATCAAAGAACCTGCAACTACTTGCAACATTACAGGGCAGTGCTTTTTAAGTGTCAGGTTATAGCACAGGGGGTGATGATTTTCCTGATAGGGCAGGACATGCTTCAGGGGTCGTTCTCAATTTGCCTGATGCCAAGCATCTTTTCTTCTTGCTCATAATTCTTTTATATTTTGGAATAATTCTGTAATACCCTTCACAGGTAATATTAAAATGATCTTTTACGGAATAAAGTGCAACAGTGTGAAATGGTGCGAGGAGGATAAAATAATTTATTGTAATGAAATTTATTCCCATTAGGCCAAACAAAGAAGATTGTCTGTCTCAGAAGCCTGCCCGCATTGGTATTTGAAATGAGCTACGGCGCTATGGATTTTGAATTTTTTTTAAAAAAAAATTGAATTTTTTTAAATTTTTAAAAAAAGGTCTCTGTAAGCTTGGATTAGCAAAAAAAACAAAAAACGCATACCTCATAGCATTTTTTTCTAAAAAGAAAATAACACAGTCGCACAGCACTTGGTTTTTTTGCCAAATGTTTCTGAGACGGACCTTCTTCTTTGTTTGGCCTTGCCTGTTCCCAGTATCAAATGAAATTCTACATTGGATTTCCAAATGTGTAATTTAAGTTTAATTTGATCATGGGGATGATATCCATTGATTAATAAACCATGACAAAATATCCGCCTCTGTGCTTCTTTCTTGCAGGTGTCATTTTCCTGGTTGTGGCAAATCTTTCACCACATCCAGCGCATTTGGCTCTCATCAACGCATTCACCAACGTGAGGAACAGATGTACAAATGTCCTGTGGAAGGCTGCGATAAAATCTATGACAAAGCTTGCCGCTTGAAGCTACACCATCGCTCACATACCGGTGAGAGGCCTTTTAAGTGCACATTTGAGGTAGGTGAAATAACTTAATGACAGTATATAGTAGTATAACACCCAGAGAGGGGTGGGCATTTAACATCCAGAAGAGTGGTGGGCATAGGCCAGAATCAATATGTATGGCTTGTTCACGATAATGTTATTATTGATTATCGCAATAAATTTCTATTGTCTCGATCAAGATAATGATTTGTGAATCCACAATATTTTGAAACAAGTTTTCAAAGAAATTAAATATTCTGATATATCGCAAGCCGCATTTGAGTCCCAATCACTGCATCATTCACCCTACACAAATGAAATTAAAAGAGCCACTTAGCTGCCAGGCATCGCCAAAAGCGTGTGGTTTGTAGCACTTCACGGCAATCATCAAAAATGTATGACACAAATTCCAGAAGTCCCGGCAGGGAGACGCAGGGAGACTCAGACTCGCCCTAAGGAAAACCAAGTAAAACAACATGATTGCTGAATTTGGCATACTAGCGATATTTTAACTCGCGAGCATCGCGACTTCAGCTAGAAATTAGTGGTTTTTGAATTTCCTCTCCTTTTATTCTTAGGGTTGTAAATGGGCATTCACGTGTCAGCAAAAGCTAAGTCGTCACATGGTGCGCCACACGGGCGACCGCAAATACCAATGCCAGTTTGAAGGATGCAACAAGTTGTTCACACGTCTTGAGCATCTCAAGGGTCACAGGGTATCACATAGTGGGGAGAAGCCATACGCTTGCTCTGAACCAGGTACAGTATATAATTGATTTCACTTTCAGGAGTCAGTGATGTCACTTCGTCATTCACTGATTCCGTAAACGCTGCACCTTTAAAGTTACGTCAATGTCAAGTGGAAAAGAAATAGAATATATTTTTAAAAAATATATATATATATTGTCATCTACCTAAAAGGCAGGCTTTTAACCAAATCAAATGTCCATGCATCGTTGATTATACCATTGGAATATGGAAATCCAATTTGCCCAAGAACGTAAAAAATAGATTCTTGATATCGTGAATCTATACATGAATATTCTAGAAGAAATAAGCCAGAAACTCAATTTACCACCATACCTAAAGCCTTCAGTTCTGCTATAATGCAAAGGTCTAATTAGGGGGTATAATAAGTGCATTCATTTCTATTTCAATACGAGTTTATCTGGTTTCGGTCGAATTTATTGATACTGTCTCCAAATTAAAGGAAAACAATAATAAAAGTGAATGTCAGATTGCACCCCTGGAAAGGTCAAAGGGTTAATTTCTGACAATTGGTAAACAATTATAGGCCTAGAAATATGAACTTTGTAAAGCAAAAGCGTATTGCTACGTAAACTAGATTTAGCTTCTAAATGGATGCAGAATAGGCAAATGCCCAATTGGGTAATTTGACGTTTTGTAGAAGCCTACTTCAAAAGAGTACAAAATAATGAGCAATTATCCTTTATAACATCATTTCCATGTATTCTATCTAGATTGCAACGCCCGGTTCTCAGCACGGAGCAGTCTCTACATGCACGTGAAGCGTCACAAGCAAGGCAAGCCGATGAGAGAGAAGCTACTGTTTAGTTGTCCGTTTGACACCTGCACTAAAAGCTTCAACACTAAACAGGGTCTCAAGAATCACATGGTCAAAGAACATGGTATACAATTGCCAAGCTCACTTTCTGGTAAGTTGGGTGTAGGAAATGGTTTGTATTGGGTATGGGACTCAGCTAATATTTAGTTGTCCATTTGAGACAGCAGCTAATATTTAGTTGTCCATTTGACACCTGTATTAAAAGCTTCAACACTAAAGAGGGTCTCAAGAATCACATGGTCAAAGAACATGATATATAGTTGCTAAGCTCAATTTCTGGTAAGTTGTTGGCAGAGAATTGGGTAGTATTTTTGATAAAATATGGTTTAGAATGTTGAACACATACATTTTAGGGGTGAAGATTGGGGAGGAACTAAAGGGGAGATGATTTATTTCCTTCTCTCTCTTGCCTTACTTCTGGGTTGAGGTTCACTCTCATTGAGTTACAGGTTTGCAACATCTTGTAAGGAACAAATATCTCATCAGAAGTTTTGACCAAGAAGAAATCAGTTTGTTTTTTGTTGATTGAAGCTCAAATTGATGTTGTTGGTACCTTAAAGGCATATTATGTGATCTTTTCCAGAGAGCACCCTCTATTCATGATTTTTTTTAGAAAGTAGATTTTCTTGCAGATTTACATTTCTGATCATCAATCGGACATACATTCCAAGTTACAGAGCGATACGATTCCTAATTACCTCAAAATCATGGTTTTAGAGTGAATTTAGACTAGAGTAAAATAAGTTGTCGGACAAAAATCGACAATCCGACAGTTTATTTTCACTCTAAAACCATGATTTTGAAGTAATTAAGAATCGTATCGCCCTGTAACTTGGAATGTATGTACGATTTATGATCAGAAATGTAAATCTGCAAGAAAATCTGCTTTCAATTTTTTTTGGATGTTGAGGGCGTTTCTTGGAAAGATCACATAATATACCTTTAAACTTATGCATGTATCATATCGCCTGTACTTTAGCAGCAGGCAAGAAACCATAGACTTTCTTGCTGGGTTGATAGAGATTAGAATTAGCAAATTTGTAAGCATAATAATAAATGACTGTTCTTCAGGAGAGAAAAACATATTGAGAAGGAAATTGGATGTTGGATTTGAAATCTTCAAATGCTTTTTAAGATGTGAAAAGAATCTTTGTTCAGCAAACTGACCACTCAATGTTAGTATTGTAATAAAACCAATATCTATTGATTTTACCCTTGTATAGGTGAACCAGAAAATCCTGGCAATGCAATGGACATGGTCTACATTCCAACAGAAAGCATACAGACGACTCTAGAGCAGTTTGGAGAGATATATGGCACTGCTACAACGACTGCAACTACTAAAACAGGTAGGGGCTATAATAATAGTATGAGTGGTTGGGATAAGTGTTCTTATTGATTTTCAGAAGTAATGATTTGTTAGGATATTCTCCATTCTTAAGATATCAACTATGACCTGTTGACAATAAACGCAAAATTAATGGTGACAGTTTATCCCCATTCTTTCCTCAAAAGTCAAAATGGTCCCATGAGTCAATTTTGCTAGGTTTGTCTTTAGTGAGAAGTAATTTTGAAAAGGTTTTAATTGACAAACAGAGAAAGTAAACACATCCCTTTTGAACTGCTGATGTAATCAAATACACATTTCTATTATTCAATTTACAGTGGTTCACATAAGAGAAGCTGCAAGCTGCATGGGGCCTGACGGTGATGCTCCCAATGCTGAACCGATCTTGCAACAAGCTGCCCTGGCCGCCGAGAAATCCATGGAAGCCGCCGCCAGTTTAAACCCCGATTTCCTCACCGCTTCTCAAACTGCTTCATCCTCTGCCTCAATAGTGACAGCTGGTGGCTTGGTTAATGATGTACCTGCTGTCTTTGCCACCACCACAACTACTACGCAGCTACCCCAACAGGACAAAACTGGGGCGCCATCCCAAACTAACCTCCTTGGGCCATCCAAGGTGCATCAAAAGAACCATAGTGGCTCAGCCAGGACTGATTTCATGTACAAGGTTGGTGGAGTGAAGAGACCACCGAGTTTGGACGATGGATTTGACTCGGATCATTCTGATGGCGGATTTGTGTGTTCGGCGTACGCTCCAACCACGTTCACCATGACGACCAGCGCATCTTTAATGCTGAGGGATCCCACAACCGGTGCTAGATTTGTGCAATCTCAACTCCTGCAGGTAGGCATTTTTTTGTGGTGGTGTGGTTATTTGTTGTTTTATCAAAAACTTAGGGTCAGTATGTTGAAGGTTTACCAAAAACAAAACATGATACATACCTCACAAACTCTAAAGCTCATGTTAGAGTGGTTCAAAATATCTTGTAAGCATTTTTGCCCTATACCCTACTGCAACCACAGCTAAACATACTCAATTACTCATTATCTTAAAAATGTAGTCTGGTTCCTTAAATAGATGATTTAAAACACTTTGAATGTGTTCTAAATGGACAGATATAGGATATGATTTTACTCAAGCTCCTAACCTTCGGTGCTATGGTGTTATATTGTTTTGTCAGTTATTCTGTAGCCTGATATGATGGCAAAATGACGTTTTATTATTTTTTTTCAACTGTCTTTTTTCTACAGGATGACCCACCCGATGAGAATGACATGGTATTCAGTTTGACACCTCCACCAAGTAGCTCCGACCAATCACCCCTAGCAACGGACCTTGCTGTGTCGTCCATCTTACCAGGCGCTGAGACTCCAGGTGGTCAGTCAGCAGATTTTCTGCAGTCGGAGTCTACAAGTGGCATCATGGAGGGATTTAGGGAAAGCACAATAAATCTACAAGATCTAGAATAGATCGTGATATGTTATTACAATTTTGCTAAATTTGACTGTGTTGAATGACTTGGATCCAACTGCCATTATCGGTAGTGAGGTGAAAAATGGGGAGCATCTAGCTACGCTAGTACACATGTATGTGTTGTCTGGAATTGTATGAGTTGACAGTATTGAGGAAGTAACATTGACTTAAGGGTGTGTGTTTTTATTTTATTTTTAGGTTTAATTTTGCAAATAGCAGTATACCTTCCCACCTCACATACCTGACCAAATCAAATGGTTATCAAATGGTGCCAAGCAACTGTTTACATTATAGTATGTCACAAGATATTTATTTTGGTAATCTGTGAAGAAAAAAATAACACCTGAAATTTATTTCTTGAGAAAGATATATGAAACTTAAAGTTTGAATTAGTTATGAAATGAAAATCTTTTTGTTATTATTTGTTTTAAATAGTGAAACAAAATCATTGTGAGGTCCTTTACCCCAAAACACAGGGATGTAGCTACACGGGTCGGTGCATGTCGGTAGCGACCGGAACTAAAGCTAAACAACCGACACTCACAACAATTTTCAGGCAAATTAACCAGCACTAAGACTCAAAAATTGAGTAAATGTACATCAAATGCCAGGGCGAGAATGCCAGGGCGTGGCGATAAATGTGTGAGATTTTAGCCAGCACTAAAATGTAGCTAGCTACAACCCTGCCAAAACATTAAAAATTGAGTAATAATTGTGATTCTCCTTTACGCAATTTGTCAGCTGTAAACTTTATTGTATGACAATATTATCTCACTTACTATTACATATCAATGTTACCTACATGGCTATAACTTGCAAGTTATAGCCATTTATTATCCTTTTGGTTCTTGGGTAAGTACCCCTATATTCATATAAGGACATTTCGATTTGGACGGTGGATGCTTCTACGAGAGCAAAATAGAAAACTCCCTATTGTACAGCATACTATTTGAACAATAAGGCGTTTTCAGTTATACCGTCGGTAAAGCACCTGTCCTTCAAATCTTAAACTCCCTATTATATTAAGAGGACTGATCCAGCTTTAATTTAGAGACCTCTTCAACAGGAATCGGTGAACTAGAACAAACATTTAAACAAATGCGGATTAAAAGTATTGATTTTTAGAAATTTCTAGATACTGTATCAAACCTTTATCATCAGTGTTTTATTGAATGGTCCCATCCGCTACATGTAAGCTTAGCTACATGCTGATCAAACAATCAATTTTGAACCCCTCTGTTAGCATGGTTAAGTGAAGCATGGCATTTGTTCCAGGTCACTGATTTCAGTTCAAGTAAAGGTTGTATCTTGATGCATGACAATTTTTCTAGGAAGGTTTTGTTCCCAGTTGATTTTGTATTGTTAGGATTTTGTAATGATATAACATTAAAAAAGGCCTTGGATGTCAAAATGGTTTTGTGTATCACAGCTTTTGTGCTACCCAAGTTGGTGCTACTGTATCCATCCTGAATTTGTCATCAATTTTGAGTCATGCTGTATTATTGAGTGCTTGAAGCGCTAACAGGATAAGTGCATTTAATTTTAATTAATTTTGAGAGGGGAAAATGGTAGAAAACTGAGTACCCTGCTATTGTCCCAATTTGAGCCCTTCAGGGAGTCAATGCAGCATTACACATAATTCACTTATCCAGATTTTCACTTATCCAGCCATTGCTTGGTCCCATCATGTCCGGATAACCGAGGTTGGACTGTGGACTGTATATGAATAAGGAAATTCTTTGTATCATAAAGGCATATCGTGGGTTGTGCGCCAGAAGGCCTTAACTAAAAAAAGGCTATTTTAAGATAATCAACTTTAAATATTTGGGACCCTACTTGTTACATTGAGTTGGAGCTATTTGGAATTGGCCATCATCTTCAATTGAGAATGTTTATGAGATAAGTCTTTAAATGGTTCTTAAATCTGTGGGTTTTATGGATTATTTTGGTACCAAAATCTCATTTTGCCCAAAAGTTGAGTTACAGCCTTCTGGCGCTCAACCCTCGATATGTGCCTTTGACACGATCGATGCGTTACCATGATATTTAGTAATGAATATTATTTTTTCATGCAGGCATGAACATGTGTTACCCAACATAAGTAAATGAGGCACAATGCGGCAGTAAGCTAATTTGATTTAAGAGCAAAATGTTGGACAAGGTCATGAAAAGAGTAATTTCTGATCTTTTCTACATCTTATACTCAACCAAAGATTCAAATAAAAGAGTTACACTACATTTTAACATTTTAAGGTATTTAATTTTCATTTACTTTGTTTGTTAACCAAAGGAACACTTTAGATGTCCATAACTTGATAATTTGGATTTGATGTTTTTGAGACAAAGTGATTTTCAATACTCCAAAACTTGGGTTATTAGGAATGTACTATAGCAATGACTTTGGTACTAAAATGTCCTTTGACTTATGTACATAATTATCATGATATCAGTAACTCAATATTCATATTTTCCCAATTGTGCCTCATTTACTCATGTTGGATCACATATTCATTCTGCATTGTCTTTGGCATTGTAATTTGCACAAGACACCAAGAATGACTGCCTCCACCACTGATTATGTTATGTGCTGTATGCATACTCTTTTTAGTATTGGTAATACTAATTCCAATGTGAACTAAATTTGTGATATATTCTACAAATTTGCCAAATTATAGTATATCCTTGGTGTAAGACATTCATAAGTTAGCCTAGAGTCAAGACCCCATTACGGAATAAAGATGTAATTGATCCGTCAATAGAGGATTTTGTACTGGGTTAATCCCATGGTGTCTTACACAAAGGATAAACCAAATTATACGGATAAAGAATTTGCATGTCAATTCGTAATATTAACAATAAGTTAATAGTTGGAAATCTGCATCATGTGTAGTTAGAAACACACATTGATTCATGATAAAGAATCACTCTATTTGTCATATTTTATGATTTGACCAAGTTCCAATGTTTTGTTTACATAGAGTTTATCTTTTTTGTTTGTCACAGTTTATATTGCTTCATATATTTTATATGTCACTATATTGGAATAGAGTTTTGATTTTTTTTAACATTTCAACATAACAAAATCATAGTAATTATGTAATTGGATGGGTTTTTTATGATTTATAAAAGTATTTGTACCCCATTGTTGATCACCTGTTACACACACCTACATTAAACTCTGTATTGAAGGTTTACTTTAATAAGATATTTGTCACGTATCACTTCGAAACAGATCAGTTGTCAGCGAATATTATTTGCAAAAGATATTAAAACATTATGAACCCTGGAGTTGCATGATATCTTAATATAAAGTGTTAAAATTCAATTAGTGAGGTGTCATTTGAAAGCTGAAAATATCTTTATAACATGGATTTTCATTTCTTGAGACAACTGTTCTGTTTTGATGTGATGGATGGGTAACATTTTTTGTTGATAAAAGTTTTTATTTAGATCAATGTGCAACAAATTATGAAAAACAGGAAATATTATATTTATTGTGGAAAATGTTATGTATGAATGAAAATGTTATGTATGGATAAGATCCATAGATGGAATAAAGATGCAGAGATATATAATAAACAAGTGTTTGAGTTTGTGATGTTCTCAGTCATTCAGTAGTTGTATAAATGGATGAAGAAATCAAACGGAAACTTGCTATTTTGTGTTTGTATGGAACTATCCCATTTCCATTCTAAGACTACAGCTTTAAGTCACACACCCAGAAAATTACTAAACCTAACCTTCTCAAAAGTCAGAAAAGTTTATCAAATCTGCAAGTGCTAAGCTCCGAGTTGAGAAGGGGATTACATGGCTGAATGATCATGAGTTGATTACACATTAGAGTAAGGTTCACTTGGTGGTATTTTAAACTTTATTCAACCACAGGTGTTTTTCCATTAGTAAGAAGCCATTCATAACTGTTGTGACTTTTGAGAAGGGCGGGCAGTTTTTATCTTCCATTTGAGCTCATTCAGCCATGAAATCATGGACATCTTTTATTGTCAAGCAACACTTCGGAAACAGTCATAGGATTATTTCTAACTAAATTTTATTGGTAAAATGTTTTGCCTTACGATGTTATGACGAACTGTTGAGAGAGGGGGACTTATTTTTGGTGATGTGTTTATATCAGTATGCACAAAATGTCCCTAAACCCTAACACTCTTGAGTCCTACGAATCACTACGATGCGGTGTGCTTGTGTCACCCGGCTCGGCAGTTTTTAGATGAAATAATGGCCCCAAGGTATATGCATGGCGGAATATACTCCACCATGCATGGTTTCCCCCGTGGCCTAGTGGTAGATCGTCTGCCTCTGAACCCAGAGGTCCAGGGTTCGAGTTCCGGGGGAATGGGGGGGGGCACTTTTTCCCCTCGCTATTTGGCCGCGAAAAAAAAATCGTTGTAAAAGTTGCCTCGGGGGTTAGGGTTAATGAGACCAAAATTAGACAAATAGGAAAAATAGAAGAAAAAAGCGCTCCATAACCCTAATCCCGAGGCACCTTTTCCAAAGAAATTTCATCGAAAAACTGCCGAACCTGGTGACACAAGCACACCGCATTGTTAGAATTTGTAGTACTAAAGAGAGTTAGGGTTAACGTATATATAGCATGATATAAATAACTCAATATTCATACTTCCTAGTGCCTCATTTACTCGGTTTGGGTAACAATTGTTCTGTCGCTTGTTGAGTGAGATATCTGCGTACCTGTGAAATGGGCAACGCATGAATCACCAATTTTCATATGTGGAATAGTGATTTTACCGTGTTTTGAGCCAATGAGTATGAACTCTGTTTTACGATCATTAAAGGGGCATTGAGAGATATGTATGGGAGTGCACCCTCAATTATCTTGGAAATCAGTTTTTTGCATCAAAGTAATACTTAGGCATACTAACTACCATCTGAAACCGTTTACCAACATTCGCCATTTATCATATAAAATTTCATGATTTTCTTAGTTTCGATATGATTATATCGAAACTAGGTGCTGAATTCAGAAGTCATGCTGTCGTTTTACACGGGGTTTTACATGCGACCTTTCGGCAAATCTCAACCTGGAAGAGCCGTTATTTGATTATTTGGCATGAAGGCGATGTCGGAATTGTATGACATTTGTAATTGGGCTATGTTGATGATTATCTTTACGTCATTTGCTCATTTAGTATATCGATACATCTCTCAATGCCCCTTTAAGTTTGAGGTAATTGCCCTTGATCATCCACTGCGGGATGTTTTCAATACATTCCTCCTTACGGGAAATGCAATCGTTTGCAGCCTCTTGGTGTGGGTCGATCATAAGAAAATATCAGTATATGCTCAACTTCGTTCTTGCGTGGATAAAAAACAAACTATTGATTGGAAATGAAGAGGTGGCTTTTCAATAAGTTTTGGTCAAAAGTATACACCAGATCGCACCAAATGAGTTTGAAATTGAAGAAAAAAATCCACTTGTGAGGGGGCACATCTGACTTTGTGCTTCAAAATCCCTAAAAGTGCCTCCACTTTTCAGATCTTGGCCTTAAACATGGGTTACTTTTTTCTTCAGGATAATATCTCACCCATAATATCGCTCAAGTGAAAATTCCAGATGCAAAATCCCGCAAAATTAATTGAAATAATTTCGCTTTTTCATCCAAAGTATGGCAGAACCTTAAAGGTATATTATGTGATCTTTCCAGGGAACGCCCTCAACATCAAAAAAAAAAAATGAAAGCAGATTTTCTTACAGATTTACATCTCTGATAATAAATCGTACATACATTCCAAGTTACAGGGCGATACGATTTTTAATTACTTCAAAATCATGATTTAAGAGTGAAAATAAACTGTCGGGATAACACGACAGTTTATATTTTCACTCTAAATTCACTCTATACTAACACCATGATTTTGAGGTAATTAGCAATCTTATCGCTCTGTAACTTGGAATATACATGTACGATTTATGATCAGAAATGTAAATCTGCAAGAAAATCTATTTTCTAAAGACAATCATGAACAGAGGGCGCTCTCTGGAAAGAGCACATAATATGCCTTTAAACATGGGTTGCATTTTGAATGGAAGTCCCTAATAATGTTTTTTCCGGTCCCGGTCTGCTGGCACAGTGAGTTGTAAACCAAAATGTTCTTTGAAGGGTGTTATAACCTAGGTAGACATCCTTGCCAATGTGGGTGTTTAATTGACATTTGACCTTGATTTAGGGTAAAAAGGTAACATGTGTATCATGTGTTTCAATACTGTGTGTGCTCCCCAGATAAACAGCCACGATAAAAATATGCTGAGCATAAGGCTGCTTTCGTGATAAGTGAGTGGCAACAGCAAGAAATGACCATTATATCCTTGAATTCTGAAGACAATTAAAAAATCTTCAACACTACCGCACATCCCTTTAATTCCATTTGGTGTGGAATAGAGAGCCCAGCGCCCTTTTTTGTAACCTATGGGTCAAACTGGTGTTTTCTATTTGTTTATAATTTGTCCTTGAATGATTATGTCATTAAAGGGCATGCAGTACAAGTGATGCCTTTTAGGGTAGGGTCTGTATACGCTACTTCATTGAGGGATTTCCAACTGGGTTTTGTGCTTTACGCCATTTAGGATCCATTTTAGAGGTGCTTGACAAGCATGGGTAGCCATTTGGTGGTAGTGTGATCCCCTGGATGGCTGAGGTAGCAGCTCACTGTGTACAAACTATATGTGACCTGGCATGACAAAATGACCGTAAAGTCACTGGGGCTGATTTTGAGTTATGGCCTGAAATAGTTGATTTGACAAGGGGAGGTCAAAAATGAGATATTTTCATTTTGGGAAAGATAAACTATTTATGTATCACATTCTGAAGTATTAAGAAAATATTTTGGGTGTAAATATGTTTTTTAAGTAATTTCAGAGAGGGCATTATACCTTGTTTACATTGTCATTTCCACAGTTTAAAATAGTATCCTCTATGGCAGGTCTTAAAGTTCAGGGCTTTCCAAAGCTATTAATAGTTGTTTGAACCCTGTTAATTCCCAAATGAACCAATGACAGGCCGTTTAATAAGAGGTATTTGGCATAAACAATATTTTGATACAGTTATGACAGAATATTTTGGAGAGCGGTGTGATGATAAGCTTCACTGACTTTGAAGGCCTTTTTCTCAAATTCAATAATTCAGGGTTGATTAACTTCAATTTATCATAATTTCACTTTGGAATGGACTATTATAACAACTTTGGTGGCATTTTAAACCTGAGGACATCTACTTTCTGAAAATGGGAAAAATCATTTTTATTTTTTGCGACTTTACTCTCATTTTGTGGTACCAGGTCACATATGGTTGATATATTCTTCAAATCTGAATGTATTGCTTTGAATAAATATAAATCCTAGCATAGAAAACCCAAAGGAATCTAAATTGTAACCTAAATGTGTAGAATTTTATTGTAAGAAAAAACTAATAAAATAATTGAAAATTGTGATTGAGGTGAAAATTCACAGGACATAAATTGTTATACAAATTTCAGTTTATCGCTACTCTCAACAATTAAATCATCCATCAAGATTTGACAAAGAGGGTGTATATTTGAAAACTGAGAACCATACCAAATTCTTGGGAGCCACATTGCTTAAAAAGTATACCACTATTACCTGTTCAGTTACTTTTTATGACCACTGTTATCTTAGTGAAAGAATATATTCTCATACAAATTCCCTTAACAGATTTTGTAGAAGGGTATATTGTTTTTTACAGAGCTATAAGTAAATATCAGTCAATAATAACAGAACCATTAGCAAAGCAATACATATATAACTGTTTGTATTTATTAATCAGTTATTCTGGAATCAATGCTCCCTGAATAGAAACCACTGAATATTCAATAGATAAGTTTCATTAAAAAAGAGGAATAAAATCTACCAAAATATATCTATGCTTTCAATGTCTGAACAGACAGTGATACCATCTCTTTCTAATGACCTGCCTGTGAAATATCATATTTACTCTTAAACCCCTGAACACATGTAATCCTCATAGACCATTTCAAATTGAGTTTCCGAAACTATGACTGATGATGACTCGGAGTCATTCCGACCACCTCATTCTAATGGAATCAGACTCCACCTGTGCCTATGTAACATATGTAAAAGTGTTATTTTAAGATCTGTGAATGAGTTTGTTGTTAACTTACAGTAATGTTCCGAGTCATCAAGAAAATTTCTGGAAATATTTGTTAATATACTTATAAATGCTTTTTACTATGCAATCTTTAAAAATAACAAACAGCCACATACAGAAATGTAGCTATATCCACGAGGAAAATGTTTTGGGTGAAGACCATATGTCATCACTCACTCCTAAAGCTGCAATTTAAGCCCGAACAGTAGCTACCCAGGTAGAAAATCAAGATTTGGGATTGTCGTCTGCGAAAGTGTTCCAATCTCGATTTGAAATGGTCTATAGAAACCTATGCTGGTAGCTCCTGCGCCCTCAGTATATCTCCTTGTGTGATCACGGCTGAAGATATATACACCCGTAAAAGATGTTTTAGTAGGTCTTCCCCCTTTAGCGTGTGTTTCCCCCCATCATTTCCCACATTTATTCTCCATCTCCAATAATGCCCCAGGACTTATGGATAAAGTAGTATTTTGATCAAAACAATTCTTATACAGTCATTCTGATCACGAAAGTCCCAACATCATGACCCTGGCCCATTCATTAATTTTGCTGTTAAGTAGTCAAGTAGTCATCTCTGTCCATATTTAACAACCTGGTTAGGTCTTATATCATCCATGTATGAATTTCAACCATGCCATGTCAAACATGAATTTTGACCTCCAAAAGGTTTCACCTCATACAACCTCTCCTTGACCTCCAAGGTCTCTTTTCTGTTCATGCTGTTCTATTTACGTGGAAATATTTCGAACCACTTTCTCCCGCAGGGCCTTAGTTTCAACCTCTGACCTCGGACATTAGTCTTGTCTGTTAATGGTGTCCATTTTGCTTAGGGAGGTTTCCACAGCACGGCTATAAATCCTCTCGCAGAAGCGCGGGTCTCTGTGAAGGACTATTCTGCTTCACATCATTCCAATACAATCAGTCAAATCAAGCATTGTTGCCTTGGGTAGTATCCATTTGACTGATCATCACGGTTTCAGGCTTTTGACCCCTTAACTTCAAACCGCTTTAATGTCATAGAGGTCATTTGTATTTGGGACGGATTGCATCTGATGGGTCATCTCCAACATGCGATCAAAAGTTGCACTGAGTCCTGACATGTGTTGAAAAAATTCCTCTTTTTCGACCTGCACTGTAAAGTTGGTGATGCCCACCTCCTTGAAAATAGCAGATACCTGTCAAATTAATAAAATTATATTTCAATTAGCAATTAGCAGATACCTTCCCAATAGATTAAATTAGATTTGTTAATACACACAATGTACCAAAAACATATTTGCTTTGTAATGTGTCACTATTAAATTATCCTTTTGGATGACACAAGTTGGCAAAACAAATGGCATATTAGCAAATTTTGTATTTCCATAGCACCATTTTCAGGGTCTCTGAGTGCTATATTTCACTGCTACTTAAATTATCAAAATCATATCACTTGAACTATATGCTACCTATGGTTCACTGGGTTTTGATACATCCAAACACACCAATTTTGATAGCAGGATGGAATCCAGTAATCTAGGAGGAAAACCTGTGAGAACGAGGCTAGATTTTGAATCCAATCTGCACTAAGGCAGGTATGAAGCTGGTACCAACCATGGGTTGACCCTGTAGTGTAGGGCAAGGTGAACAACTACTACGCCCAGACCTCAAAATATTTCTGCATCGGATTGCAATTTACACCCAAAAATAAGTCTTTTTTATAGTACCAGGTAATGTAAGTTGTTGCCATATATAAATTCCACCGCAGTGAAAAGGAAAAATTGCACACCAACTTGAAAAATTAGTTGTAATTTTGCCTTATAAGGCAAGACACAAATTTGAGGGTTGACTACATTCCTCTTTATCATGGTGATTACTCCCTGTGTTATATAATATAAGACCTACCTGTTGAATAATTTTCTGTTCACTGGCGTTGTTATCCACTCTAACATGTAGAGTTCCTGCGACAGTGTTTGACGAATGCCTCCAAAAATGCTGATCTCTGTAGCCCAGTACACCATCCAGTAACCTCACCTGCAAATTTACAAATGAGTTGGGATTTATGTAAACAATTCTCAGTATTCACAATATTAATCGCTATTCTGTCAAAACCTTGTATGGTTTCTGAGCCCTTCAGCGTGTATAAAGTATGTACAGCTGCTCAACGGTTATGCATAGGAAGTGTTGCTTTAGACACGTTCAGGGGCAAGAGCAGGTGTTGATAAATGTGTGTTTGACCCTTGAACATGTTTAAAACAGACTACCCAAAGGTTATACATAGGAAGTATTAGTTGATACATGCTGAAGGGCCAAATGGAGATACAGGGTTTTGACAGAACTGTGACGATATGCTATGCCACGAAAGGTTGCAGTCACATTAGTGTATTTTGGATACAAAGAATAATCAACACAATATGATTGTAAACCTCTATTTCAGGTGCATTTGTATACAATATTTTATTTATGTGATGTATCATGACCAAGGGTTTGTCTGGTCTACTTTCTTTGGAAATACAAGCGATTTTTATTATGTCATGTCTTTTATTTCGTATTCTTTTTTATCTTGCAAACTAATATGCTTTAAAACTCACAATAAGCCAGCCCTAAATGGTGTATATACCATATGTTGTGATGCATATATACTGACAATCTAAACAAAGTATAGTCGTCTTCAAAATTGTAAGCCGGATGGCAAACAAGCGCATATATTTATGCAAAATAAGTGGGTAGTAACGATCGTGATTCTCACCCATGATGCACTTGGATACAGTGATACACCAGTGTGGTTGGCGCACTAACACACATCAGGTGCTCAATACACCTCAAACTAGTCAACAATTTTGAAAGCAAGTATTATATAATGGATTTATAAAATGGAAATGTGACCACCTCTGATTTCAATATAACTGATTCAAACAATTTGATGGGATGTTTTACCATGCATTTGACATCATATTTGATTAAATCAAGGTTGAATTCAATACCATGGGAAGTTTCAGAAAAGTGCCTGTCATATTTTTACTGAGGATTCTAAACACTTTACAATGTAACATATTAGCTGCCATAGTTACAGTTTCATAATACATGTATGTAGCCCAAGCCAAATTTAGTAACATGGTTCATGCAATTGGATGTCATGCACCGATTCAATTGAATGTAGAATAGGCCGGGTGCGATTCCCATTTGTATTCTGTTGCGCATGGCTACATGGATAACCTCTGTAACAACAGACAGTCAGACATACCTTAGTAAGTCCCTCCCACACACATTGCTCCAATTCAACTGGTATCCTCTGAACCAAAATGGCCGCCGTATCCCTTAGCAACGGAATGACACTGAGGAAGATCATGACGGCAATAAATATAGAGCATATAGGATCTGCTATGAGGAGTCCAAACTGATCTATGAGAAGAGAAGAGATGATAACGCCGACACTACCCAAGGTGTCCGCTAACACGTGTAGAAAAACACCTGGAATAAAGAGTGGTATACAGATGAAAACTGTTTTGCTTGGGGTTTTAAAACATTTTTTTGACAATCATCTATGATTTTGACAGAACAAGAAAGGAGTCCCCCACAATCGATGGACCCCACTTATATCCTACTAGCTTTATGCTATTTATGGAATGGTCCTGGACCTTAATATTGGGCCAAAATCTTACAAAAACATATCCTCCTGTTCACAAAGAGACAATAAGGGGGTTGTACTTCCATCATGTTACCGGGCATGCTTGAAACTCACAAAATCCAGTTACCAATCAGAGCTGTGAGGATGATGCACACTAATGATGTTCGTTTGACCATTTTGAGAGGTATGCGTCTATACATTATAACTTACACTCCCTCTTGTAACATAATGCTCTGTATGTTCTCACCCTCCCCCACCTAAGACCCCATATAGGATATCCTCAAAACACATAAGATTGTGTATCTATTCCCGACATCTACAATTGCCTATACAATATCATGTTAACTTACCTCCCTTTCACCCCTGCACGATATCATAGTTCTACTCTCCCTACATTATCCCCACAGAATATTTTGATCTACATGTCATCCCATCACCAAGTAACAACAAGTATCTTTTCCCCTCCCAATTGTTGCATAATATTGCAATTGTCTCTCCCTCCCACACCTCTACACAATGGAATTATCTTTACCAACTCCACAACTTGCACATAATTGAATGTACGCTACCCATTCTTATTCCCCACCCTTGCACAATTTTATGCATCAACTCTTCATGTTAAGCTGTGCATTAAGACACAGCTTTACAAATAACATACCCTTCTTGAAGCCTGCAACTTAAAACAAACCCCACATGTTAATCAACTCTTACATCAACATACCTTGCATATTAGTGTTCTGGGCTGCTTTAGCATGTCCTTCACCACTACCATGACCTCCATGACCGTGTCCACCATGACCGTGTCCATGTCCTCCATGTCCCCCATGCCCATGTCCACTATGTTTATCTGAATGACCATGTCCCCCATGCCCATGTCCACTATGTTTATCTGAATGAGCATGTCCTCCACCCCCATGGCCGTGTCCATGGCCAGCCCCACCACCATGGGAGTGTGTATGACCGGCATTATGGAATACAGCTATACCAACCAGATTGACAAGAAGGCCAGCTACAGAAACCGTCTGCAAAATGAAAGCAATTTTTAAATAAGCACTGTTATTAAATTTGGAAAGTACAGATTACTGTAAAACCAGAAATGTTCACATGCATTTAAATTTCGCAAGGAGCACTTACTTGCAAACATTTCATGCCGCAAATATTTCCAATAAAGTTACAAAATGTAAATCCAAAGTTTACATGCGCGAAATGTTCATGCCGTGAATAAGGCCACTATTGCTGATTCGTGAAATTTTAAACTTGCGAACATTTCTGGTTTTACAGTACCATTTTGTAAGGAATGCAAATATGAAAACAACCAAGATTTATAGGAAAATAAGGATAATTTCTGGAAGAGAAAACTCCCGAAGGACGTGTGGTCAAAACAAGTAAGACAACATCTAAATTTGGGCTATGTGGGGTACAGCATATTTATAGTGCAGATATACTTACCAATAGTTTATCTGTGCTCACTTCAGGTGGGTCTAGTATCCTACTAACTGCAGTCATAAATACCACCCATGATATGACAACCAAGAACAGACCATTTGCAAAGCCAGATAGGATCTCTAACCGCCCAAACCTGGCAAAAGAGGAAAAGAAAAGAAGAAAAAAACATGGTAAATAAATCTTCAGCACACGCTATTTAGTTTTCATATATTTGTTTATTGATGGGTTTTTTGATTTTTCTTATTACTAAAGAGCTGTCAAATAGTATATAAGTCTCATTTGAAGATTTATTTAACAAACACCAGCATGCTTCACTTTCATCACTGACCAGTGGTTTTCAGTCTCCTGTGTCTACTGGCTCCCATTGATATTACATGTACATTACAATACAATGAAAGGCTTATTACATGGCTAAATGAGGTGGTTTTTTTAGAAAATCCTGCTGCAAGTGGTACAATTTTATATGACTTCAATCCAAACGTCTGTTGATGGTTTCTTAAAGATCATTTCTTTTTTGAATCACAAATTATGTAAGTTTTGATAATGGGGTCAAGTCAGCCTATCTGTACCATGTATAGGTGGAAGTCAGGCAACCTTCAGCTGCTGATTACTTTTACATGTTGGATACTGTATATTCTGTAGAAAACCCCCCTCTTGGGCACAATGTTAATGCTGCTGGGCTTGCACAAGAAATCTTCCTTCCATCATAACGGCTGCTGTATGACTAACCACTAAGGCTGTACAGTCAAATAGCATGTGAAATCCATCTAAGATAAGACCCAAATTGCTAGTCTACAAATGCTATAAACTAAATTCTCAGCATACACTTACCCATAAGAATACACCCTTGTGGCTTTCCAATGTGTCATAACGGCTGCTGTAAGACCAACAACTAAGGCTGTACAGTCAAATAGCATATGAAATCTATACGAGATATGACCCAAATTGTTAGTCTACAAATGCCACAAACTAAATTCTCAGCATACACTTACCCATAAGAATACACCCTTGTGGCTTTCACATGTGTCATAATGGCTGCTGTAAGACTTGACCACTAAGGCTGTACAGTCAAATAGCATGTGAAATCCATCAGAGATAAGACCCAAGCTTTTATTCCACAAAATGCAACAAATTAAATTCTCAGCATACACTTACCCATAAGAATACACCCTTGTGGCTTTCCAATGTGTCATTACAGCTGCTGTAAGACCAACAACTAAGGCTGTGCAGTCAAATAGCATGTGAAATCCATCCGAGATAAGACCCAAGCTGTTAGTCCACACGCCATAGATTAATTCCACAAAAGTAAAGGCCTGTAACAAATACACCATGATTGAATTTATCGAGTATCAAGTGGTGTTCATATTATAGTTCAATCAGTTCCAAATTCGCGAGAAATATTTGGTTTTTATCTATCCGCGGGCAAAAGTAATCCAAGCGTATAAGCGCGATTTTTGGCAGACGCAAGCGTCACGCATACAATGACACTGTGGGCCATATTGCACCATGCCAGCGTTTTGCGTGTGACGCTCTTTTGAATTCATTTGCTGGTTTTCACCAATTTGGAACTGACTGAACTATAGACATTAACAGGTTTACAGTGAGTGACTAAAATATGTCTGGTCAGGATGTCCAGTATACACAAGAATCAATCTATCTATATTTTAAATATCAATTTAGACAACATTTAGGGACCAGTTCTGTTTATGCTTGATAAAGTTAAAGAGCATTTTCCACTTCTCATCGAGCAGCGATGTTTATTTCTCAAATTTCAACACATACACTTTATTGTTTTAAAGAGTACATACAGTCATCACAATAAGTAACTGACCAGGTAATAAACATGCTGATAACTCTTAAAGTATAACTCCTACATAAACATATTTAATTATAAAGTTGTTGAGAAATTTCTCTTCTTGAATTTGAGATATTGCACGCTAAGAATGGTTGAATAATGAGGAAGTTACGATCCCATACGTTAGGGCAAGTCTGATTTTCATTTTAACATTTTCTTTTCAACACGGGGAGAGTATGACAGGTAAAGCGTGTGTGCCGTATTGATTAATCGTAAAAATGCCACCGGCCGACTATCCAACAACCAGGCTATCGACGGGTGAATTGGCACTACCACTACCAGTAATCAATAATTTGCCGGTCTGAGTCCCCGTGTTGAAAATGAAAATGTGAAAATGAAAATCAGACTTGACAGTACATCTAGGATTGCAACTTCCTTAATAATCAGCCATTCTTGATGTGTAATATCTCAAATTCAAGAAGAGAAATTTCTCAACATGTTTATAATTTAATATATTTATGTAGGAGTTATACCTTTAGAGTTATCAGCACATTTATTACCTGGTCAGTTACTTATTGTGATGACTGTATATACCTTTCAAACTGATGTCATAACCTTCGTTTGTTTGTTTGTTTGTTTAAACGGTCGGTCCGTACGGACACACACGCTTGGGTCCTGAAGGGACCAGGCTCAAGCAAAATGCTCGGACCAGGCTTAAAAAGCCTATATAAGCATGCTGGGTGAATGAAATGAAAGTTAGAAAAGATGGAAGAAAGAATGAAGTAAAAAGAGCCACTTCCAACAAATAAGGTTAACAATTTTGCTGTCAGCCTTCGGGCATGAGCAAAGAATAGACTTGATCCAATCTCATTTGCCACCACGAAAAACAAAATTTGGAAAAAGTGTACTTCAGGAATGTTTCAAGTCTTTGACAGAATAAAATGCATTAGTTGGTTTACATAAGACGCTTTTTTACCGTGTAGTTGATGCATACCTGGGACCTAAAGTACACTTTATCACATATTTTGCTACCTGCTCAATCAGCAGTATATAAGAGAGAACCATAATATATGATAGATGAGTGATAATTATTCTTAGTATAAATGCAACTGTTGAGTAAATTGCAAGTACAAAAAATAAGGTGTCTATGTATACCCTAACCATCAATGTCTGTGCATGGATAGGTTGTAAATATGGACTACCTCCTGTAGATTATATCCCCTCCCCTAATGCCAGCATAACATATACTTACAAGATTAATACAGAGGTAAAAGAAGATTTGTCTCGAGTCTTTAGCTTCCAACACCTGTTTTAGTATGCTCTTCATAATTGTGATGACCGACTGTGAAGTCCTACTCAAAGCATCGCCTGTAAAGTTATACAGAGGAAGACCCGCTGCCGTGTAGCCTACTAAACTGCCTTTACTTTTGGGGATTGGTTTGCCTAAGATTCGAGTTGCTGGATGGAAAGATACAAAATAGAAAAATGTTTAGACTATTTAATATATAATAGTTGACAATTCAGCAATAAACCTAGATATTATTTGTCAAGAAATAAGAAAATAAGAAAACAGTACTGGTTGGTTGTCATTTTCAAAAGGTGAAGAGAGAGAATTTAAAAAAAAATCATTCCTAACTCACTGGCCTTCTTTCGATCAAATCAAGGAAAATATTTGGGCCATGGTAGAGCCCCAGGGGGGGGGGGGGGGCACTCAACTTTTTTTGGGTAGGGGTGTGCTGCCCAGGGTCTCAAAAAGGGGGGCTACAGAACTGAACTGAGTGGATTTTATGACGAAAAATAGGGTCTTAGGAACTGACTTTTCCCCCAAAAATAGGTCTTGAGAACTGGCCTATAGTTCAATTTTCGATATATTTTGGTTTAAGAACGCAAAATTTTCAAAGAATTGGGGCTTTGGAACGCAAAATTTCGCGATTTTTGAAATTTCAATAAAATTGGGGTCTAGAACTGATGCAGGCTCAAAAGGGGGGTCATAAGAACTAGCAGCACAGGGTGAAAAAGGGGGTCTTCAGCGCGGCACATACCTATACCCTTTTCAAATGTCAGTGCCCCCCCCCCCGGGGGTAGAGCACCTTCTCTTATGCCTCCTGTTGTAATATGATCTGGATTTGTTTAGTGTAGTAAGTAGTTAGTATTTCATCTTACTTTGAAACATAGTATTGTATGGTTCTAAAATGAAACTTTTTGTAAGTTTTCAAATGAAATTCCATTTTGTATTTTGTTCATGCTAATCTGTGATTTGACCAAAGATGTATAAAGCTATTATTGCCTTGTATGTCTCGACTATCATACTCACCAAACATAAATAATAAAGCACTAAATATGACCGCTCCCGTCACAGCATGTTCCATACTTCTGGCCTCCCCTACATTCCCAAGAGCACCCCCATCCATAGATGATGGTGAGCCCCAAACGTAACTTAATAACAAAGCAGACGAACACAGTGCATAGCCGCTGTAGCGTGCCGTTCTGAAGATTTCTAGTCTGTTAATACTGATGGCATCTACATAATAGTCCAGTATGAATAACACAAGAATAATTGAAGTGAACGGTAATATTAACGATGTCCAAGACTCCACAAGACTCTGGAAAGGAAAATAACGGTAAATACGGTCAATATTAGTGTACAACTTACACAAGTCTATAAGGTTATGTTACCTATGAAAAAAATGTGACAGCATGGATGGAAATGCCCCACCCCAAGTCAGAGGCTTTGACCCCCACTTGCCAAAAACAAAACAAAATGGCAAAAAGGGCAAAATACAAACATATGAGTGTTCTGCACTATTAACTTCTCTTTGTCATCAAGGAGCCTTTGTAAGAAATCTTACTCAATGAATGGAAAGTTAAGGGCTAATATCTTATGAAACATACCAAACAGTCCTGACAGCCAAATTATTACTTTTCAACGTGTATGTTAGATACATACTTTTAAGGAACAAGGGTAAGAAATAGCGAACCTGATATTAATATATTTCATGGCCTGAGTGGTAAGTTAATCGAAGTGATCGCTCTTCTGAAGGACAAATCAAATGGTTTATACCTCTCATTGATATTCAATATCAGTAGCTGCTCTTTTATTGTTAATGGCAATACAACAAAATATCATAGTCCATTTTGGAATCCCGTAGACAGCTAGGGTTATAGCTAGGCCAGATTGAGTGCTGGCTAATTTTACTGACGGCGAACGGAGAAGTGTAGCGAACAAAGTAACATTACATGGCATGGGGTCCAGAGGCCTTCTTAATGGTTTTTAGGTTTTTTAATGTACTTTGAGGGTTCCTGCCACATAATTTCTTATTTCATGAGGCAGTTTTTGATTCTATCCATACATTTCTTTTAAAAGGAACTTCTTTTTTTAACCTTTTTTTAAGAGTTCTGGCTGGCCAGCGTGAGTGGCGGTATGCCCCACAGGCGTAGCTATAACCCTGCCCGTAGACAAAACATGACACACGTGAGATATCCAAGACGTTCGGCATCACTGTGTGATTCAGCTGCGTTATATTTTGATGGGCATGCATGCATACATTATGAAAATGTCTGAAGTAATTGTGATTGAAAATTTAGTCAAAGTAGAGCTATTTTCCAACCTTACATACCTCATGCATGACCATGTGAAACATAGCCCAGGGGCACAGCATGGCAGCTGACAGCATGGTAGATAAGGTGTGGAGACGCTTGGCACCACCAATGTCCACCGACAACTTTTTGGAAGTATTTTTATATGCAACATTTGTAAATAATAGCACCACTAGTAACAAAACACCACCCTGCGAAAGGAATAAAAACAAGGAATGTTAAACATTTTTATTTTCTTGTTTTCTTTTTATGTGAAAGACATCATATATTCAAGGTATGAGAGGTAACTATGGTCAGATCTGAATTGAAAAAGCCTACTGACAGCAACTTAATACAGACGAGCGTAGGCGAGTATAAGGCAGTCATTACACAACAGGACACACTGTGCATCATGCATGATGCATGCAAATACCAAATTGTGTGCATACGCTTGGATAGTTTTGTAGTGGAAAGATCTCATGCCAATTTGGAACCAATTAAACTATAGTTTGTCTTTCATTCATTGAAATACTTATGTATCATATTAACCCTAACCTTAGGCTATATTAAAAAAATCTTTTGTCTCAAAGCTCTTCAGTTTTACAAAACCTAATGCGGAATGCGGTTTTTTAAAGGTTTTTAAAAAAATATATATAAATATAGAATATTGAAATCCTTGTAAAAGTGACCTTTTGTATTTAAAATCATGTGATCAATGAAAAACTGAAAATTCGGTGAAACTTTTTTTTGTTGAAAATAAAATTAAAAATAAACATAATAAAAATAAAAAAATAAAATTTTGTTTTTCTAACGCGCACCAATTAACTAACGGGCGCGGGAACTTTGAGACAAATGAATTTTTAATATAGCCTTACATGAGGCCACAGCAAATAGCTGCTACCGTGTGCTTCACAGGTCTATTTCATGGCACGATCCGGCGAGCTATCAAATGGTCTCAAAAAAGTAAACTTTTTTGGCTCCTCTGTTAGCGCAATCAACAAGGTGTCCGCCTACCATGCCGGCGACCCGGGTTCGATCCCCAGCATATTAAACCCATTTTTCTCCCCTGATAGTTTAACTGTTAAAACACACTTAAGGTGTTAGGGTTAACAGAATAGTTTAACAACTAGGACAATTAATTGAATAGGTGTTATTTTAAACATATGTGAAAGAGACTCTTTTAAAATCACTGCTCGGACTTTTAAAAATACACACATACTACAATAAAACTTATATAAGAACACAAAAAAGGTAACATGAAGATCAGAAATGCACTAAATACAGACAATTTACATGTCAACAATTGTTTTCTTCACTGTGTACATACCTTATGATCTGATACACCTAACCATACAATGACTTTGTAGTATATATGTGTGATTGCACTTTTATGATGACCCTCGGCTGCAATCAATACATGGTCAAGGATGCAAACAAAGTATAAATTGTGGTAAAATGCAAACTAAAAATGTGTAAACAAGATGGAATTAAAAAAATATCTTTAACTGTGACTGCAAATTGCAAACAGAATCATTTCTCAGACATAATGCAATATTTTGTTTGGTCAAAACAAATCACTCTTGGATAACATTCAGTACTCTGGTTGATCTGAACAATCATTCATGGACACATTTTACCAATGCTTATTTCCATAAGTCTAACCAAATATTCCTGGATAAAATAGAGTATTTGGATTGAGGGACATCTCAGCCGTTTTTGAGTTAACAAAATCAAAACTTTTATATTATATATTTTGCTGCCAGTCAACACAAAGGTAGAGAGGAAGGAAGGCACTGAATAACTGATCTGCTTCTGTTTTAATGTTTACATTTAACCAAACTGTTCAGATACTAATACAATTGATGCATTACAATACTTCAGGCAAACAAGCTGTTCAAAAATCAAATATGTTACTTAATCTCAAATTATTTCCTATTAAATCTATATACATAAAGAAGCAAAATGTTGCACATTTAGTGACACAAAAAAGTGAATAATGACAATTTAAATGGTGTGCAAATGTTCACTTTTTCCATTTCATTTATACATTTTTATCTTTAAGGATACGGTGCTCTGATTGGGTTGGCTGCAGTAGATCTGCATCGAATAGTAGAAAACACAAGATGGCAACTACAAACATGAAACCAGCCCGCGTCTGAAAATAAAAAGCATGGAAAGGTTACGATGAATGATCTGACACACACACAAATCCACCTCCTACTCCCTTCTCTCCTAGGCTCCTCTCCTCATATACACACGACCCCACCCATGAGAGTAATTTTCTAAACTAGATACATGACCACACCTGTGCAACATAAAAGAACCCAATCTAGTAGATGCAGTTTCGCTATGCCCAGGCTTATATTCTTCTTTGATAACTTAAGTATAACGCCAATGCATTGAATTTAGGTGTCCTATGCAATCATGATTATGATGCAACCACTAGAATACGCTTAGAACTTCCCATTATATTACAGTTATATCTGAGAAGGCCTGGCCAATCTTACTCAATCTAACTTGTTTTTGAATGGATTCCTAGAGTAATTTTCTCATAGCCTACATGACAACCACTTAGGCCGACACAAAGACCACACCATCAGTTGCGATCTTAACACCCTGCCTACTATTGAAGGTCACGTTTGTTCTTGTGGTGAATGACCTATAGCTAGTTCTTTTTCCAAGTGACCATCAACTATCTGCATGACATTCATTGGATGGGTTCAATCAACTTAAACCCCCTGAGCACTATCTCTCCATCTAACAACATTTATGATTGGTTAATTTCAAGACAGACTCATTTGAATTGCCAATTGAAATACTGATTCTGGAATATTTCTCTCCAATCTATACCAGGGGCACAATCCTTCAAACAATGTCTCTGATTGGTGCAACAGATGGAGTATCCTTCTTTCTGACCTATCGGCAGGTACTTCTCAAGGAGTTAAGAAATAATCATCTGAATGCAAATAGTAATCTGCCTTTAAGCATTTTCAGAGCGGGAGAGGGTGTAATGGTAGGGGATTTGGTGATCTCCACCTCTAGTCTCTATTAAACAAAACTGCACTTAGAGCTGTGGTGGCTTCTGTTAAGTATAACGCACACACTTATTTCATTTCTCAACTAGAGATGTCACTGTATACTTACCCTTCCAGGACCACCGCCTCTATTTGTAAAAAGAGCTGCTACTACAGCTGACACTACTACATCACTATGTTCATATAATACAATTGTTCTGCAATCAAAAATATATTACAAAATATCAGAGTCAACACAATAACAGTTTTAATTGATATCCTAAATGAGAATTTATTTCAGCTAAGAATCCATCTTTTTGGAGAAATAAAACAAATGTCCTTTCCGTGCACTTCGAGAAAACTAAGAAAAAATCTGGTCAATCTGTAAAGGGTTTTATTAGAAAACATGCTATTTACCTTTTCCAAATGCAATAGAAATAGAGATTAAAGATTCATATCATCTTGTAAATACTAGCCTTTAGATAACAACGTGTACTTTGCCAATTTGAAAATACAGTATTCAAAGAAAAATCTTAATTGGGGATAATGCACTTATTTTTAGTAATGAAAGGTACAAAAAAAAAGAAATACGTAGTGGTTTATTTGCATATATTCAAAATTTGAACAATTGGAAATGAAAACATTAACCCTAACCCCCCCCCCCCCCCCCCCCCCCCCAAGTGCTAAAAAATGCTACTCCTAAGTCCGTCCCCAAGGGCCTGTGCTGACGGTTTTTCGATGACGTAATTAACCGAGCCAATATAGTGAGTGCGGTATACTCCGCGAACGAGTAGCTGAGGGCTGTGGCTTAGTTGGTGGGACATAGGGCCGGAGTCAGGATGGTCCCCAGATCGAATCCCAGCCGGTTTCTGGCGATTTAGTTGGTGTTTTGTCTTCGAAAATTGTGACCGGGGTTAGGGTTAAGATAGATATCAGATTAAGTCTTGGTCACTGGTAGTTTGTTATTTCATTTATCAAAAGATGGGTGCTTTGCTTACCTTACAGGCCCACATAAAGTCAAGCCAAATATCCATAATAAAGAGATTAATGTCCCAAATAAAGAATGTCGTAAAAGTCTTATCCACTGGAAACAAAACAGAAAATGTCAAGCAAAATGTTAACTGCAATACAGGGTGAGTCAAAATAGTCAGGTCCCGATTTCACCGATTTTTTAAACCAAATAAAATTCAAAAATGAATAAATTTAATGACTTGCCTAGCAAGGTGGCAATATTAGCTATAACCTTAATTTTATTTCATTCAAATTGGTTATTCTAAACGGGAGATATGATAATTTTTCTAAATTCTGTGAAATAAAATCTGTTCCAACTTATCTAAGGGATCCCTATGGTTGTAAACGTTTAACGCGCGCCTTTTGAATAAGTCAATCAAAGGCGTGTTGGTATTCACAGCAATTACAATAGGAAACGAGATTCTATTGTCTTTGCGGCTATGTTTTCAATAGTTTTCGTGCAATCAGAGATAGCCTATAACAAACATAACATTATTGAGTTTTAACAAAATCTTGACCAAAGTAGAGAAGTCTGAGAGAAAACAGATCTTATATCTTAAAACAGTTTGTGCTTTGGCAACCAGGCGAAGTGCATAGTTCATTTTTATGAATAAATTTGTGCAATACTGAGTTATATTATAATATATTTAAATACTTTGCATGCAATATCGTTTAATTTATCAGACATTCAACAAAAAACATGATATTTTGGTATAAATTGATACAGTTATACAATGTGTTGTGTTCAGGGCTCAAATTACATCGCGGCCATTGCCGCGATGCCCTCGCATCTGGCCGCGATGCCCTCGGATCAGTAAAAAATTCACGGCCATAATGGCCGTGCCCTATTTTTAACAGAGGCTGTGTGTGCCATTGGTTTGGCCTTGGTGCCCCAGAACATGGCCTCGGTGCCCTTCGAAATGGTATATTCTTAAGGCCAAAGTGGCTGTGCCCCTAAAATGATGAAATTTGAGGCCTGGTTGTGTTGTATGAATAACTAATATTACAGTAGTAATAATTAACATCCACCACCAAACTTGGAACACTTTGGATTGCGCGTCTTTTCGTAAATATGTTGTAAATCTGACGTGGAATATGACATTGTCGTGAAAACATCACCAGGTATGAAGAAGTATGTCTACTCTCATAAACAATAAAAACAATTACCAATTTTGTACAAGAAGTATTTTTCTTGATTTTTTGAAAACGGGACCTGACTATTTTGACTCACCCTGTATTGCTTACTATCTGGAAATTTGTTCTTTTCATGCTTTTAACATTGCAATTGCAAATTGAAAACATTCCAAAATGCTAATCAAAACCAGGTATCTGGGACACTGAAGTCTCTCATTTTATGTCCTAGATATTTCTTACCAGTATTGTGTCATTGTGTCTGAGTATCCATTTAATTGAGATGAGTTTGGTGAATCGTCGATAATTTTTTTTAAAGTCAATAAATTTATTTCAGATATCACTTTTATTCTTCGGCACCAGCAACAAATTGTTAAAAAAATAACATGAGTGGCTTTTTTCTCTATCAAAAACCAATCAAACACATTGTCTTTCATGAAGTGTAGCAAAACATTAAACATTTTACTTAAATTTTACTTCAGTTCCTCTTAATCATTTGATCTGAACTGGCAAATGATTGGGGAAAGCGATGAAAGAAGTCTTTACAAACCACTGCATGGTATTTTAATATATTATTAGCTTTAGAAACACATTTAAATCCATTATTTTGTCTATTACGCTACAACTTACCTGTCTTTTACTCAATCTTTTGCCTGTTGAGAAGGGCCTTTGTAATGGTAAAAGTACTGCTGCTGATCTGTTTAATAAGGTTAAGAAATAAGAATAATGGGATAATATTACATTTGGATTTAAGAGGTTTTTATGAATCCAAGTTGGTAACGTTGGTACACAAATTATTTGTAACACTTTGCTCTTAAGGTGGCTAACTCGGCTAAGGTGACCAGCAATGATTTGCTTCAAAATATCAGAGGATGTGTATATTGATAAGAAAAGATGATATGCCAAGTTTGAATTTTTTCCAAAAAGCCGTTTTTGATTTACGGAATTTTTCGTTATTTGAAAACCCATTGACTTAACACAGGAGGCGTAGCCGAATTCCCAAATACTGCCAAATTTCAGAAAACACATAGTTTTGTAAATATTTTTTCTCTTTTTTAAAATCAATGTATGCTTAAGACTTTTATTTTATTTTGATGCCAAAACATTAAGGAATAACACAATTTTTTCCCCTCCACAACTGAGCGGTGATGGATGGTTTATTCACTGGGAATGTTAGTACTTTTTCACTATTTTCTAGAAACACTATATTGCCAAATTTTGTGAATTTCTACAGAAAAAACTACATGTTCAATTTGCACAAACAAGGTGTCATATTAAAGGTAATTAAGTTTAGAAAGTTATCTCGTGAGTTTTAACTAATTTAGTGTTTCTAGATCTTTTTACAGCCTTTTGAAAATTTCCCTAAAATCAAAATTGAAAAAAAAATATTTTTTTCAAAAAGTAAACACTGTATTTGCAAAAACTCACAAGAGAATTTAGGTAATATGCTTATAAATTTATTCCCAAAGTTTCATGGCCATAGCACTTTCCGTTTAGTCTACAGAAATTCAAGAAGGTGAAAATTTAGGGAATTTTCAAAAAATAAAGAAAAACATAAGAAATTTCAAAAATGATCCGAAAGTCCTGAAATAGGTAGAGGAAAGACTTATCTTCACTGTGGTCTCAGTATAAAGGGTATAGATATAATTGATTTGGTATTATATCAGTTTTTCTGTAGTGGTGTAGGAGCCGAGTTAGCTACCTTAAGCTTAAGGCTTCTTTTGGTCATTTTAATATTTAAAAACCTTGTGAACTGCTAGGCTGTGCTACTTTGTTTCTTATGTACCCATTGCTGGCTAAAATATTAAGGGATTGTAGATGCGACTTGAACAAGGTAATTGAAGATATGGAGATTGTAGAACCTGTCAAGTTTGCTGAGAATGTTTGTCCCCCCCCCCCCCTTCAAATTGCCTTACAGATTATAGTGTTGTCTTTGCCCCCCCCCCCCCCCCCCCCCATCCAATTTGCCTTACAGAGCTATTATAGTGTTGTCCAATGTATGGACAAACTGAATACACTTGCTTATACAGTACAGCGTGTCCCAAAAAACTGGGTCCAAAATCTGCAGAGCTTGTAACTTAAAAAGTTGAAAATGTGGCTGCTTCATATTTGGAAATATTAAGGTACATATACCTGACCTTAATTAGTTACAATGTGAGACTAAACAAATGGCAACTTTCTGAAATACAAAGCTTTCAACAGAGCGTGTTTAGAACCCGTTTTTTCCAATTTAGCAATAAACCTTATGCCTTGCATTTGCGTTGTGTGCAAGTTTTCCCTACATCATGTGCATGGTGTTTCTTCTCCGAAATATCTTATTTTTGGTAGAACAGGGTTAAATTATAGGTATTTTGGATCAATATTCAGCATTTTAAATACCCATTGCAGTAACGTTGTCGTTAAATATATACAAAAACAGAGCAACTGTTACCCTGATACCATGCATGGAAATAGCACCGCCCACCTGCCCATAGCGGGTAAATTTTGTGTCGGGAAAAAGTACCCCGGCAACCGACTGGCGGGTAAACAATTTCAAACTCACGGTGCAAGTGTGAGAGTTACACTGGCTGGTGGAATTTCTGTCGGGCGGGTATTTTTGTGAGTTACCTGCCCGATCCCGACTAGCTGGTTGAAAAAAATCTGAAGTTCCAGCCCTGCCTCTAACTCCTTTGATGAGATGACTGACTTAACGGCTGGTTTCCAATTTCGAAGAAATTGTTCTTGAACTGCTTCAAAGATGGCAATGTCTCAGAAGGTTATTTATTGATAGGTATTTACACTTTTTATCCCCCTTGTGACGAAGATTTCCTTGAGTAAGTGATTGTTATCAAGTCAAAGGCAAAACTTTGATGACGTCAATACGATGCGCAAATGCAACGCATGGACAGTTTATGGGCAAAATCGGAAAAAACAGGTTCTGACCACGCTGTATTTGTATTTGTATTTCTAAAACCTTACATCCCATCCCATTGGTCTCATAATTTCACCAAATAATGTCAGATATATTTAAATTTATATTTTAAAACATGAAGCATCTATGTTTTCCATATTTTAAGTTATAAGCTCTGAAAGTTTTGGACCCAGTTTTTTGGGACACGCTGTAGATGCAAAACACTTTTCACATTATGTCTTCTATACATGAGTCAATAAAACTGAATAAGTATTTTTCTGCCATCGATGGTGAAGATATGGGATTATTTACAGCTTATTTCCAATTACAGAACAGGTCAGCACCTATCTTAGAATGAAAGCAAGGCATACCGCTGTCCATACTTCCATGATGGGTGACAAGCTACAGTATAACCCCATGTTTGCACATTCAAGGGCAGAAATGGGCGAATTACCAATAGCTTCATCATCATACCCAGCCATTGTCTTATACCCAATATCATGGTAACTCAGCTGCCAGAAGTACCTGTGCAGGTATTGTATGCTTAGTACCTGCATGGGAACTGTACAGTATCTGTACCTGAGACTAGTATACTAGTCTCAGATCTGTACGGTTCAACCCAAATACCCGCTCAGTAGCAGAGTTACTGGTACTATGCAGCTACTTTTGGTTGTATTAGACTTCACTGGTACATGTACTTAAACAGTATCCATGTATTGGGCATAGCAGAGTGACCATGATGTCAGGCATAAGAAAATGGCAGTGTGTGGTGTACTAATTATAGGGGCAATACATGTACATGGAGTCAGACAACTTACCCTGCTTTGATTACGAAGACAAACACGATGAGATGGACCACTTTAAGAATATCATAGGCCAGGAATAAACCAAGAGACTTGAGACATTTAGTAACTATCAGTAGCAGAATGTATGGTCCCAACCTAGAAAACAAAAAATAAGTACACTTACCAAGAAAAAGAGTTGTCCAAGTAACCTAATTCATAATGAAAGTAACGTACACTATCTTTTAACCAAAAGTGGTTGCAAAAAGTGGATTTTTAGTGCATTTCAATTTTTCAATATAAGCCTCTTAATTTTGTCGCAAATTGATCTAGGTAGAATCCAGGGTTTTTCTCCCCTTTCCAAAAACATGCTTGGGAATTGGGGTTAAATCAGTGTAAAAAGAGTATAGATTAACTAATCATTCTCCTTCCTTTATTATCATTATGTTTCTTTGATTTGCCTGTGATGGGTGAGACAAAAGAACACAAGTTCCAGCCTTGTCTACATACGATTGGCAGGGCTGGAAAAAATGCAAAGTTTCCTGACAAGGGAAATTCAACGGTCCCACTGCTTTAGCTGCGGAGGGGGTGTTTAAGCTTTAAGCTTAAGCTTTTTGAAATATTAAGGATAGTTACACAGACATGGTATTGGGTTGGGTCACATGAGGGGTCTTGTAGGGTCAATCGAAATAATTTAGGTGACGAATCTTTAATACTCTAAAATAAGAAAATCTAAAAGAAATTTTAAAAAATTTAAAAAAATGGGGGAGGGGGGGGGGGGAGATTTCCGGCGAGATGGCAACATTTCCCGGCAAGGAGCTTCCCGTTTTGCCTTCTTTTTCCAGCCCTGACGATTGGGCCCAATATTTGAGGCCCACCACCTCATGATTATCATCTCTTGATATATAAAACACATACCTTGCCTGGTCCACTCTGCCTAAATTACTGCTCCCAGTATACATGATGATAATCTTGATTGATGAGATAAGACTCTAAACAACTACTTTTATACAGACCCACTGGATGGATGATATCATAAAAAATTACCAAAATGGATTGTGGTCTATTACTGGTAAATACATGATACACCTGTTGAAATGGGAAAAAAGAAACAAATAATTAAATAAAGCAACATAATTCTGGATTACCAATCATACATGAAGTTTTAAACTGGTGTGCTAGGGGTGGTTTGGAGAATAAAAATTTCAGGAGACAAAAATGTGTGCAATTGGCGACTAGAATTGGATCCTGCCAATATTTTCTATCAGGTCAACGTAAAAATGTTGAAAGGCATCAGTTTTAATACCAGACCAGGGTACATAATAATAGCCACGAACATAGGTTGATTTTATATGACATTCTATAATTGCCAGAAAGGATCAATTCTCAGTGAAATTACAATTTTCATGGTTGGGCTAACATAACATCACACCAGCTCGTTAAGGGAAAACATTAGCCGGGAGTGCGAAATTGACCGAACCCCGGACCGAACAGAGGATCGCTGCTTTTACAATATTAAAACAATCATCAATGGTACTGGTCCATGCCTGGAATCTATTGTTTATATGTTGAAGTCGAATCAAAAAATAAATTATACTATGACATGTGGCAAAACCAAACCAAAAATAACACACAACTCTCCCCCTCCTAGAAATCTGTTCCTGAGTGTACATGTAGTAGATTCTGTTTCCCTGGGGAGGAGTCACTTCCAAGATGGCTGATTTCAATTGTGAAGGGCCTAATGTTGTTATGATTATCTACCAATGGCAATAGGCCTATGTAGGCTATGTGGAAATAAAATTAGATCTGGACTAATAATAACATGAATAATAATAATAAGGATAGGACGCTAGGCCTTTAATATGTAAAAAAAGGTGATGTAGGGTCAACACAATAAGTAGGCCTAAAAAAAAAAAAGTTTGATTGGCGTAACCCGACCGACCCTAAATACATCGCAGACCCTGAATATTTTTTATTATTTTGAGGGGAAAAAAAAAAAATATATATTTATAAAAATTGAACAAAGTATTAAAGTTTTTGACTGTTTGCTTTCATTTTCGGCTATTTTAAGTCCCCATCGAAATGATATATTGTTGAACACAACGATACATGTTTAAAGAAAAAGGAATTTTTGCCGTCTCTTCATTTGTGTGTACTGCTGTCTTTTAAGTGTTCAAAAGTAGGTGATTTAAAAATAAAAATAATAATAAAAAAATAAAAAATCCCGACCGACCTACCCTATTTGTTTTGGTCATGTTACGCCAATCAAACTTTTTTTTTTTAGGCCTAAGTAACTAACCAGCCGGTTTAATATAAATGTGCTGATAACTCTAAATGTTAAACTCCTACATATGATAAACTATAGTCGGATTTATAATTGAACGACAGGTTTCTAGCTATGCCGGGCGGATCTGCCCAGCACTCACAATCTCCGCCCGGCACTTTAAAAAAAAAAGGGTAAAAAAAGAAGATTTTTTTTTTTTTTTTTTGGGGGGGGGGGGGGTGATTTTGTGGATAAAATCATTAAACTGGCTCAAAAAACAAGAAACTATGTGACAGGAACCATCAAAGTGCATTAAAAAAACCTAACAAAATATTAAGACAGCGTCTGGATCCCATGCTACTGTATGATCCACTGCACTTCGTTCGCTACACTTTCTCCGTTCGCCGTCAGTAAATTTACCCAGCACTAAAATGATTCTGGCTAGAACCCTGTTGAACGAACACATTGAAACCAAGGGCTTAGGCAGCCAGCCGTGTAGGGAGTGTTTTACACACCCACTTTTGCAAATACACAGCTTTTACACACCCAGTTTTTGTCCACATGGCCTATACTTTGTACACAAATCCTTAAATTTACACCCCCAGTTTTTTGAATTTATATACATTTACACCTTCAAATCTTGCCTAAGACCTTGATTGAAGCAGCGTATTGCATACATTGCGTGAAGCGTGCACAACCATAAGCGTGATAATTTTGGGCGAAATCACTTTTGTGCTGCGTGCGTGTTGTTAGTTCAATTATTAATTGGACTATAGGAACTGGTTGATTATTGAGGAAGTTACAATCCCAAATGTAAGGTCACATCTGATTTTCATTTTTACATATTTCTTTTCAACACAGGGAGAGCATGAGTGTATTATCGTGTGTACTGTATTGATCAACCGTATTACAATGCGGCCGGCCGACTATCCAACAACCTGGCCATAAGGTTTATCGCGAATCAAAAAAAAATCCATTGATTATCCTTTTCTGTTGCATTGTGGGATTAAGAATAGTCAAAATATGCCCCATTCTTGATCCCACAATGCATCAGAAAAGGATAATCAATGGATTGTTTCCGATTGGTGATAAGGCTTATCGACCGGTGATTTAGCACTACCACTAGTAACTACCAGTAGGCTAATCAATAATTTGCCCGTCTAAGTCCGCGTGTAAAAAAGCAAAATGCGAAAATGAAAATCGTACTTGCCATGGCAGTATATTTGGGATTGTAATGTATTACTTCTACAATAATCAACCATAGCGTGCAATGATATCTCATTGATTAATTGTCAAGTCAAGTCTCAAGACAGAAAGAGTCAAGAGGAGAAAATTCTCAACAACTATATATGTTTATCATGTTTACGTAGGAATTACCCTTTTACTAGAGTAATTAGCACATTTATTACCTGGTCAGTTACTTATTGTGTTGACTGTATATTATGTAAGCCTAATCATGATATTACTATTAGGCCTAGGCCTAGGCCTATATTATATTATTAAAAATAATTTAAGTAAGCTTAATTTTTAGCCTTTAGTTTTACTTTTAGAGTAAGACTGTTCTAAATTCTAATGTATTTTTAACTCAGTACATCTAACGTAAACGTTATAACCTTACCTTACAAAGGATTAATGTGAAACATGATAATTTTGGTTCATAATATGCCAATTCACACAGACACTGTAGGTTACACGTTGCAAGAATTGTGTTTTCCTGTCGAATTTGTCACTTTTTATTTTGATCAATCAATCAATCAACAAGGTCATGTCAAAGGTCATACAACTTTTCCAGGATAATTTCTCTACTACCCTATTATGTATGCAATACAGTGATTCAATCAAGTTAAAAATCACCATACAAATACAATATCAATTTAATTTTAAGTATTCAAAAGTCATTATACCAAAAATAAAATAAAATCCAAACATTTATTTGGTGCTCAACTTCAAAAAGGAATACAATGACGTACTGCGCACTTCCAAGATGGTCGCTCACTGAGCGAAAATTTGTTTGTGCGGAGGCAGCCTAGTGCCAGTGTTTTCTCCAGATTTCCTGCTTTACTGGCCTCCAAGGTTTGGACAATTTATGCACTGACTTCGCAACCAAAATGGAGAAGGTAAATGATAACTTTTTATGATCCCAATTACGTTAAAAATACAATTTAAAACTTCCCATTCACGACACTAAAAAACTAAACAAACTCAGTCCTAGCAGGTGGCCAAATTGTCCCACCGAACCGATTAAGTTGGCAAATATGGCCACCAAGACAAAATGCGTAATAAATTCACTATTGTTTGAAACCCAAAATAATTGTTCCAATGGAGTAAAATTCTGCTGGGGAAAAGTTGAAGTTTGATTTCCTGTTTGAATAAGCAAATTCTGATACTTAAATATAGGCCCCTTGCAATTAAATGTGAGTTTACTGTTGCGTTATTTGAAAACCAGGACGAGGTGACTATTTAATATTAATATTGTAATATTTTGGGGTGAAGTCACCTGATTTAATATTGTCGGCGTTGTTAACTATTATCCAAGGTACAAATACAATTCAAATGCTGTCCTACCACCACCTACTGCATTGGCTTTGCACGGGGCTTTGCATTTTGTTTATTTTATAAAGGAATCTATTCATATTTGCATCCCTATTTTGAAAATGAATATTAATGAGATATTCGATGTGTGTAAAACAAAATTTGTTACGCTAGCTCGAAGAATTTTAAAGATGGCGATCGTAAACAAACCTGAAATATTACCCAGAATGCACTAGGAAACTCCAAAGAAGTTCGGCGGTTCGGCTTTGCGGACGCTAGTCCAAAAACTAAAAATAACTCGGCAATGTTTTGATGTGACGTCATGCGCAGAAGCGATTGCGCAGTAATCAAATAATTTGCCTACGAATATGCTTCAAATGCACACATTTCAATACAAAGCGACAATTGCAAGTTTCGTGCAGAGTTTTGTACTTCACAGAAATGTTTTCCCAACCCGGAAGTATTGAAATGCGGCTCATCGGCTAATTTTATCGCCGGAAAAGTGTTAAAAAGCTTATGAAAAAGCTTTAAACAATGAAATAATTAAATATTTTTAAAATATTACATATATCACCCGGGTGACTTTTGGACGTGCGCGGGCAACAGTAAACTCACATTTAATTGCAAGGAGCCTTAACTAAACTTGTTGAAGAGTTGAAGAACATTTTGTGATGGGTTTGAGACTGAGAGGCTTGATATCTCCCAGCATTATATCTGGGTGGATCCACTAGCCTAAATGAGTTCTTGTGGCCAATGAAATACAATGGGTGTGTCAGAAACATCAGCATCAAGCAATTTTTGTAGTGATGGGCGGCGCAACGATAATCGATACCATGTGATTTATGTAATAGGGAGGTTTCGTGTGAGGTGGGGTATTATAGGGAGGGTGTTTGTGATTGGGAAGGGGTTAGTGATGGGGGATGGTACATGTATTTGTGATTGGGAGGGGTTTATTAATGGGGAGATTGTTTGTGGTTGGGGAGGGGATTAGTGGTGGGGAGGAGTTGTGGTGGAGGGCAGGGGTTTGTGGTGGCGAATGGGAATGGGATGGCCCTGGGGAGAGGGTTTGTGGTGGCGAATGGGGATGGTGGTGTAGATGCATGGGGTGGGAAGGGTTGGCCTAAAGGCTTGGTGTGGGAGGGGTCTTGTGGTGGGGAGGTGTCTTGTGGTGGGGGATGGGTTTGTGGTGCGGTTGGGAAGGGGAGGGGGTTTAGGGTGGGGGATTGTGATGGGGTTGTGGTGGCATGGATGCCTGGGGTGGGGAGGGTAGGCCGTGGGTAGGGTGTTTGTGGTGGTGGTGGGAGAGGGGTTTTGTGATGGGGGAGGGGTTTTGTGAATGGGAGGGGAGGGGTTTGTGGTGGGGATGGGAAAGGGAGGGGGTTTGTGGTGGGGAGGGGAGTGGAGGGGGTTTGTGGTGGGGAGGGGAAGGGGAGGGAGTTTGTGGTGGGGATTGTGATGGTAAAGGGGTTTTGGTGGCATGGGGTGGGTGGGGTGGGGATTTGTGGTAGGGGGAGGTTGTAGGGGTGGAGTAGGTTTGTGGTTGGGGTTGAGTGGGTTTGTGCATGCGGGATGGGGGTGGGAGGGGTTTGTGGTACACAAGTACACAATAAGCGTAGAGGATTCCCTGTTTGTTAGTAATAGTGCACTTTCAATGAAAGCTTGAAAATGAAATTTCAAAATAGTTTTTGCCAAAAATGACTGAAATTGCATCTTTTTTCTATTAAAACGTAACCATGAATTGTTTTAAAGCGACGCAAAATATTTTGTTATAAAGTTCAGCTATTGATATATGAAGGATAGAAGATGCCATTTTGTGTGTGGAAGCGCTACTTTTGGATTAACTGTAAATACTGGCAAAATGTCCACTTGCTACAGAATGACTGAAATTTCATCATTTTTCTGGCAAAACGCAACCAAGAATTTATTTGAAGCGACACAAAATATTTAGGTATTGAGTTAAACAATTGATATGAAGGGTATGCCATTTTTTGTGTGGAAGCGCTACTTTTGGATTGTAACTGTAACTGGCAAATATGCCCACTTAGCGGGCATATTTGCCAGTGCACTGGCAAATTTGCCAGGGCTGGACAATTTGGCCACCTGCTAGGAATGAACTTACCTTTCACTCAGTTTCATAGGCTTTCACTCAGCTCAGTCCGTGCAGGTGGACGAATTATCCAGCACTGGCAAATTTTCCAGGGCACTATAATCAAAACAAATAATTGGCCATTTCCACGAATGAATTTTGAAAGTAATTTCTTTACCATTGAAATATTCTTCTGTGAAAGTAGACTAATCAAGCTTTCAGAAACTGTTTTTGGTTTTCTTCCGCTGCATTCGGTTTTATTTTTATGAAGGGTTAAAGTTTGTGGAAATGGGAAATATAATTTTTTCCCAAATTTTGTGATGAACATTTGAGTTTCCCTCTGCGCCCTTCTGCTACAGTTCTAATGTTCGAAAGATAATTATTATTGGTTGAATATGAAGTATGATACCTTTCCTTTCCATCACAAGATAAAATTAAACCCAAAAGATGCAAAATTATTTTATTTAGGATATTTTAAAATAAGGCATGTTAAAAATGTCCCGTCTGTCACAAAAAAACATGAAATAGTTGAGTATTTTTTACATAAGAGATATTTTTGGTTCAAAATTGAATTCCTATTTTCTATTAAGTTGACCTTACCTAGAAAGTATAATGAAAATACCCATCAATGAATAATTCTCCAGCAATTTTATCTCAAAGTTTGTCCCGTCTGTCACAATTATAGTCTGTCAAAAGTGTAAATTGCCTTTCATCTGTTATTATGAAAGGTTAATAAAAGGAGTTATTTTGCACTGATTGAACAAACAAATGAACATTCTTAAAGTTGATATTAAATTGGTAGGACGATGTTAATGAAATGTTAACAAATGTGGTCTGTGTATCCATAATATCATTTTTCAGAACTTTTGCCTCTACAAATGAATGCGTGAAAATTGTAAGTCAGGATTTATGTGTTTACGACTCCAAATTCAGATTCGGCATACAAAATTCGCCAAGAAAAAGTTAATCTAACCTCATTTGAGCAAATAAATATATTTCCGTCTGGACCACAAAACATGGCAAAATCTTGATTTTTAGGTCGTCCGTAGGAAGAGACCTTATGGCAGCATCCTTCATGTGTGTTGTCTGTGTGTGTGTGGTCTGTCGGGCTGTGTCAACAATTTGGTATACACTTTTTGTTTTGTCCATTTCTTTTCCATACAATGACCAATTGCAATCAAACTGCGGTCATAGATGCAACATGGAAACCTTCATATGTTAATGAGGTCAAAGGTCACATACCGAGGTCAAAGGTCATCTGAGGTAAAGATGTAAAATTTAGTATACACTTTGTATTGTCCATTTCTTTTCCATACAATGACCAATTGCAACTAAACTTCGGTCATAGATGCAACATGGAAACCTTCATATGTTAATGAGGTCAAAGGTCACATATCGAGGTCAAAGGTCATCTGAGGTCAAGATGTAAAATTTAGTATACACTTTTTGTATTGTCCATTTCTTTTCCATACAATGACCAATTGCAACTAAACTTCGGTCATAGATGCAACATGGAAACCTTCATATGTTAATGAGGTCAAAGGTCACATACCAAGGTCAAAGGTCATCTGAGGTCAAGATGTAAAATTTAGTACACACTTTTTGTATTGTCCATTTCTTTTCCATACAATGACCAATTGCAACCATTATTATGCAGTTCGAATCTTCCGTCCCATACTTGCAATGCATAATAATTAGGCTAATTTGCATTATAATGTTAAAGGTAGATGACCCGATCACATTTTCGTAACACAGAATTATTTCAAACATACGGAGATTTTCATATCATATGAAAGCTCGTATTTTTCTCATCATCATACTGAAATTTGACGGCCTAATTCGGTATAATGACAGAGAAATCGACTAAATAGCGTTGAATTACCGCGAATGGTGGTTACCACCGATATAGTTTGTGTACTACTCAATGGGTACAATTCACAGCATCTTGTGCATCTAAAATAAGAACCATAATAGCTATGCATCTCAAATTTTGGGACACGACGTTTTTAAGGATGACCTTTCATGTAGAATAGAAAACTTCAAGTTGAAAATCGGAACATCTACATGTACCTTTAAATATCCTGAAACAGTTCTAAAATAAAGGTCTATTGACAGATATTACTTGTGCAAAGTTGTGTGGTTGTAAGTGCTTGGGTTCTGCTAGGAGAACGTTTACGCATATTTAATTAGGTAAATTTCGTCATTTTTGAATAATAAATAGGCTAATTTGCATAATAATGTTCGAAATCTCCCCAAAAATCACTATGAACTAAAGGTCTGTATTCAAATATTACTTGTTTGCATTTTCCCAGGAGAGCGTTTACGCATATTTAATTAGCATGAGGGAATTTTGGTGAAATCTGGCATATTTTACAGACCGATATCGGAAAGATAAAATGTTGTTGCAGTTTCTTTCTTTTTTATCCCCCTGGTTTATAAAACCAGAAGGGGATTTTGTCATCATGTAATGTGTGTCGGGGTGTCTGTGCGTATGTATGTATGTGTGGGGGGGGGGGGGGGGGGGGGGGGTGTATGTGTGTGCCTTTTGGTTAGCCTTTTTTTCCAAATGCTGTTTATAAAACCAGAAGGGGATTTTGTCATCATGTAATGTGTGTCGGGGTGTCTGTGCGTATGTATGTATGTGTGGGGGGTTGGTGTATGTGTGTGCCTTTTGGTTAACCTTTTTTTCCAAATGCTGTTTATAAAACCAGAAGGGGATTTTGTCATCATGTAATGTGTGTCTGTCTGTCTGTGCGTATGTATGTAGGGGGGGGGGGGGGGGGGGGGGGGGGTGTATGTGTGTGCCTTTTGGTTAGCCTTTTTTTCCAAATGCTGTATCTGTTGAAAGGATGGACGGATTGACTTCAAACCTTCAGTGATAGGTAGGCCATGGTCAAACACTGTAGCTGCTTGTTTGGGGGTCTAATTTGCAAAGGTCATCTGAGGTCATAGGTCATCTAGAGGTCAAATCGTAAAAGGTGCCCGAATGCTGTATCTGTTGAAAGGATGGACGGATTGACTTCAAACCTTCAGTGATAGGTTGGCCATGGTCAAACACTGTAGCTGCTTGTTTGGGGGGTCTAATTTGCAAAGGTCATCTGAGGTCAAAGGTCATTTAGAGGTCAAATCGTAAAAGTTCCCCGATTGACTTCAAACTTGGAGAAAAGAAACATGAGCACCGGGTGAACATGTTTAAAATAAATTAGAGTTCATCCAAGGTCATCTGAGGTCAAAGGTCATCCAGAGGTCAAATCTTAAAAGTTGCCCGATTGACGTCAAACTTGGAGACAAGAAACATGAACACCGGGTGAACATGTCTAAAATAAATTAGAGGTCATCTGAGGTCAAAGGTCATCCAGAGGTCTAATCGTAAAAGTTGCCCGATTGACGTCAAACTTGGAGACAAGAAACATGAACACCGGGTGAACATGTCTAAAATAAATTAGAGGTCATCTGAGGTCAAAGGTCATCCAGAGGTCAAATTGTAAAAGTTGCCCGATCGACGTCAAACTTGGAGACACAAGAAACATGAACACTGGGGGAACATGTCTAAAATAAATTAGAGGTCATCCGAGGTCAACGGTCATTAGAGGTCAACCAAGGTCAAAGGTCAACAAGGGGTTAATTTGTGCAATGAACACCGTGGGAACATGTCAAAAAATAATTAGAGGTCATCTGAGGTCAAAGGTCATCCAGAGGTCAAATCGTTAAAGTTGACCGATTGACCTCAAACTTGGAGAAAAGAAACATAAACACCGGGGGAACATGACCCATATATGACCGTTGACCTCATTTAGTTGATCTCCCAGCCAGGGGGATTCGCAAGTCGTGACTTGCAGTATTTTTTAATCATATTATTTGACACTTGGAAAATCAGAAAATCAATATTTAAATATGCTCAAATTGAGAAATAACAGTAACATTTTGACACAAACCTTTAAAAAAATTGGATTTTACACTTTTTGCCCAAAAATGGCCAAAATAGCGGCGATAAATGACAGTTTTTTTGGCCATAATAGAGAACCGACTGTCCGATTTCAACAAAAAAATCAGTTCCTTGATTCTTTCATTAAGCTGCAAAAGATGAGTCCATTTTGAATCTAAATTTTGAAAAATGGAGTGCTATGCCTACTTATATTGCCTAATAAAGGCTAAAAAGTGTGTCAAAAAAAGTTTGTTGACCTCTGGCCATTAGACATTCTCACATAGAAACCTGTGCTAATTTGACTGAAAATGTAGTGCTCACCTGGTTCTTGACCAAATGCATCTATTATTTGGATGAAATTCAATCCGGTAGCCTTAGGCCAAATAAAAAAATACAGTAGTTTCTCGTCTTCGCGCGGTCATCCATTTTGACTGCCGCATCAAAAAAAGTTGTGGGGTTTTTTTGTGTGTGTTTTTTTAAGATCTCAAGATCACACTGATGTTGTAAATGGAGAATGTGTCAATATTTAAAATCAAAATCAAAAAACCCAGGTGAAATGTACCCATTTTAAGGTTATAAAGCTAGTCTTAGAAAAGTGGCGGTCATTTTGAAGCAAAAAAATTTCCACCATGTTGGAAAAAGTGAAACCAGTTTTGGAAAAAGGGGCATCCGCCAACTTTGATCCGCCATTTTGGAAAGAAAGGAAAAATTTTAAAAAAACTGCCCTCATCCTCCTTTTTTCAAAAAGGACGAGAAACTAGTGTTTTTTTATTTGGCCTAACATAGAAAAACAAAATTACCAAATTGACTATATGATTTTTGTTTTTCAAGATGGCCGACAGAGGTGATTTTGTGTGTTACCCCTGTTTTACTCACTAGTCGTAAATAAAAATATATAATGTGACTTTTCTGAACACTTTAGCGAGCTCTTATATTTGTAGCGATGCCATGAATAGATAGAGAACATTCTAGGAAAACTTTTGAGTCTCCAAAAAGGTGAGTGGGACATAAAAACGGAAGATTTTCAGGTGACTAAAATTTAGTCTAAAATGGTTCCCTTCAACATTGTGCCTGTGTACCCAATACCGGTTGGTATCTATTGAGACTATGCTTTCACACAAAAGTGGCATCTTCTATCCTTTATATTTCCATAGACCATTTCAAATTCGAAAATACTCGATCAGTTCCGAGTGTTTACGATTAGCCGAGTGTTTTTGACATCATTGGATGACACCCGGGTGTCTTTAATAACCCATCTGTGGATTGTGTTGGTGAGAGATTGTTTCCCTCACAAAGTTACATTTTGCGCTGTTTCAGTAACAAAAAACGGTGAGATAAAGTGATTCGGAGTAATACCTCAATTTACCTTCTGCTCAATCAATTTTTGAAGTTGCTGGTATCGAGGCCATTGTTGATAAAAACAAAATAGTCTCGCTACTAGTTTTACTACTCATGGGTGTACGCTTGTATATAAACATAGTTAATCACTAGGCAGTCAGCCAATGCTGTGAATGCGTTCAACCATTGCGAAGAATGCACCTCGCACCTAGTCCATGTGACCTGTTGTCCAAACTTTTCCGATCTTGATTTGAAACTCATTAAACAATACCTAAATATTTTGTGTCGTTTCAAAAAAATTCTTGGTTGTGTTTTAACAGAAAAATGATGAAATTTCAGTCATTTTTAGGTCGTCCGTAGGAGAGAGACCTTATGGCTGCATCCTTTGTCTGTCAGATGTCTGTCTGTCTGTCAACAATTGGTACACACTTTTGGTGGTCTATGAGCCACATTGCCAGGGGGGAGAGGTGTCCCTCACAAGATGGCTGAACTTGAGTTGGGTGGTGGAAACATCTGGGGATGGGAGGGAGAGGCTCAAGCACATCCAGCTGATCACTTACTTTGATTCATGTTCCTAGCTTGGGCCAGGGAATTCTCATAGAAAGCAGGGGGCTGTTGCGGGCACTTTTTGGGAGGGGGAGTAGGTATGTTCAAAAGGAGGTGGTTACACGCGCATTTTTGATTTGGTTCGATGAATCTGCGTCGTGTTCTGAATCCTCAAATAATTTGATGGCATCCGTTGCCAGCATCAGTTGGTGGTTGGTCCCAAATATGTGGCGCATCATATCAAAAGTGACCTGATGCTAGAAAAGATTACACAATACAGTATATGCTGGCAAGATAGAGAGAATGACAACAATACTTTACTTCAACTTCTCTTTAAAAACAGGATGTTGCTTTTCATACATTCAGTCTTTCAAGCGAGGCTCAAAACTCAACTGTGCAAGAGAACTGGTAGCTTTTGATCCCGGGGTGCTCAGTGATCATTACAAGAGGGGTATCATGCGTGTCCAAGAAATCACGTAATTAGGGTAGTTTTTGAAGCTGGGGCACGTTACGTACGTAACGTGAATAGGGTATCAAAACAAGCCAAATTAAGAAAAAGGGTATACTATTAACATCATTGGCTTTCGTATTTAGGGTCCTTATTTGCTCCATGAGGATTATAAATAGCCACATGGGCGAGATATATTTCTCAAATTGTATCTATCGCACTGTGCTCTGATAAATCAGCTCGGCATTTGTTTCATAATAGCTTATTAGGGAAGAAAAAAAGGTTAGAAATGTGTCATATGCGGTTAGGGTTTAAACTATACAAATTACTTGCTTAGGGTTTCAAATATTTTGAGTACTTGTTTAGGGTATCAACATATTTTTAGACTTGTTTAGGGTAGGCCTATTGGAAATACTGATATTACTTGCTTAGTGTTGTGAAATACTGTGCCATACTTGTTTAGGGGCCATACTTGTTTAGGGGGTGCTTTATCACATTGACACGATTACGTATTTAGGGTACTTTTTGAAAGTCCTTGGACGCGCATGATACCCCCTTGTAATGAACACTGAGCACCCCGGGCTTTTGATATGCCACGCCACATGCTTAAACCAGCTTTTATTCATACAGAAAGCATGTATGATGCATTCAACAATGTATTTTATTATGAAATATGGATGAAAATGAGGAGAGTAAATCCATTTTATAAAAGAAATACATTGCAAAGCAAATGCAGCAGGTGATGATGGAAAGACATTTGACAACATTTAAATTATATTTATACCTTGGATAAGTGTCGAAACACCGACAATATTGAATCTGCTGACTTTGCATAAAAATATTAGACATATGTGACGTGTTCTTCCAAAACCAGACGGAATTGGGCAGAGCTCCAAACTGAGAAATAGCCCAAATCATAATTGGGGTGATTTTTGGGGGAATTTGAGTTTCTGGTAAGTAATTAATCTTCAGAGTGTTTATTAAAAAATCATCCTAAATGTATGTTTCAGTGATTTAAAAAAGCCTAGTTCTAGTTAAAAGCCTAGTTCTAGTGACTTTAAAGGGCGATATCTCAGTTTGGAGTTTTCGTAAGACCGTAAAAGACGAACTTGAAAATGATGTATCTCCGCTTTGGGAAGTCCGATAAAATAAGAGAGGTACCACTGTAAAGCTGAAGATCTCTACTTTAAGAATCAATTACGAACTCAATTTTGATATCTTGCCTAATTGTGTCTGGTTTCGGTAGAACACGTCACATATCCCTGTGACTGAGGAAGAAACTGTAATTACCGTAAAACGGGGTGAATCGGGACAGATTGAGCATGGTTTTGATTGTTGTTGTTTTTCTGTAGCCTCATTTGCCACAGTCATTGGTACATTTTATGTCCACACATAAGATCTACATGCTGGTAATGTTAAATTTAGTGTATTAAAAGTGCTTCACCCCTTTTTTTTTTAAAAGTGACTGTCCCGATTCACCCCGAGTTTGGGGTGAATCGGGACAGCAGGGAAATAGTGTTTGATGAAGGTTTAAATTCATTTTTGTCCCCTTTATCCCCACAAATGGGTAGATGGGGACTTTAAACAAGTTTTAGTCACATTTCTTGTGAGGTTTTGATCCAAGTTCTGGCTTGTATTGATGTGGCAAATATTGTCCCGATTCACCCCAATTTCAAACTCTCAAATCTGAAAATCACACAAATCTACAAAATTAAGGTTTTAATTAATTTGTGTCCCCTTTATCCCCACAAATGGGATGGATGGGGACTTTAAGTTTTGGTCACATTTCTTGTAAGGTTTTGATCTAAGTTCTGGCTTGTATTGACACAGCATCGTGTCCCTATTCACCCCGTTTTCAAAATCTCAAATCTGAAAAAACACAAAAATCTACCAAATTAATAATTTCTTTGGACTAATCAAATTTTCACTTTAACCACACTTGTAGGACATATTTTGCCAGGTCCCTGTGCATTCCCAGCTTAATTCCTCCAATGGTTCCACTGGGAGAGAGAAAGTGTTGACCGCATCTTTTTTTACGAACCATTGAAGGACATTTTCATTTTGGTATCCTGGGCTCCAGATTTCCAGTATCACATCTGCAAAGCCATCATTCTAATGCTGATAGTCCACTTTTCCATCCCAGGGGGATAAAAAGTCAAAAGAATCAATTAAGTTTGAAAAAATAATTATTAAACAACTTTTTTTGTGTTTTGTCCCGATTCACCCCAGTGTCCCGATTCACCCCGTTTTACGGTACCATCCAATGATCAGCAGCTGGACGCGCACACGCAACACACCTGCTACGCAGTAGTCATTGATGTTGACTATTTGCGCAAAAGTTCCAAATAAGGTCCGATTTGCGGTTGTGGTTGTTTTCATGTATTAAGGGGGTGTGTGTAGACCCTCAGCATAGCCTCCGTAAAACTGCCGTAACTTCTTCATTATTCCTTTAATCTACATAAAAGTATACATTTTTTTGCAGAAAAGGGTTCAATAAATCCAACCATGATCATGAAATTGACCATTTTGGAGAAAATTATAAAAAACTTTTTTTTTTACCCATTTTAGGTTTGGAAAAGATAACTAAAATATATATTGTGTCAAATTTTGTCATACTAGTTTTATTATAATCCTGATAACATTCCCTAGGAAGCTTTTTGTTTTTGTTTTGAATATCTTATTTACTTTTTGAATTATAGATCAAAATATGGCAACAAATGTGATTTTTTTTTTAACCTCCAAAATCATAAAAATCACACTTTTGGTAAAAAATCAAAAATAAATAAGTATTCAAAAACAAAACAAAAAGATTATAGATTAAATGAATAATGAAGAAGTTATGGCAGTTTTATGGAGGCTATACCTGAGGGTCCACACCCCCTTAATGTATTCCACAAATTAATGGCATCTGATTGGAACAAACCTGGCATGCATTCATATAAGGTTATGAATTCCAAATAATGCTATACAGAGTGAGTCAGAAAGAACGAGCAATGTTTTCGTAAAGGCGCCATGAAAATTGCAGGCCAATTCGAAACCAATGATAGTGCTTTTAGGCCACATATTTGGCTTTCATAATTCGACTATTGCGTCATAATGTTACATCAATTCTATAGTAGAATCCGGTATTTTAAAGCCAAACCACAGGATGACAATAATGCACAGAATTGCTGCCAGTGCTGGCTAGCTGATTCAGAGATGGCAATCAATAAAACAGGGTATATAATTAAGAACCTTAAAAGGCACATGAGTGTTGGACACAAAATCTTAAAATGACTGAATATAAATTGAATGAGTAACAACATGCCGGAATTCAAGGAAAAGCCCTGAAAAGAGGCATCGCAGCTGAATAAGGAACGAGCCTCTTTAGAATACATAAATGAGTGTCAGGTTCATTATTTGAATTATAAATTGTCCTAATCATAATACTGGAACCTTGATGTAACACGAGGGATTATACAAAATAATGGTACACGAGTATATGAAGAGGTATTTTGCAAAAGGGCCTACATCCACTTTGGCTCTTATTGAGAAAAAGTCAAAAAACTGTTTCTAAATATTCAAGTTGAGCAATTGAAAAACTGAATGGATTATGAAAGAGGTACACTACATACTAATTGAAATTGAAATAAATTTTAAATGTGCTAGTTTTAATTTTTTTTTAAATCATGTTTACATTTTTTGAAAATTTGGATGTAGACCCTTTTGCAACAAAACTCCATCTGTTTGTACATAAAGAAAAAATACCACACACAAAAAATCATTTATTTTAATCATTTCAAATAAATAAGTTTGATATTGAAATGTATAGGTCACAATCATATGTTTCAAGGAAATAAAGTCATTTTTTTTCAAAAATACCTACATCTCATTGTAAACAGCCATTGAAGTTGTTGTTTTGTTGCAAAAGGGCCTGTATCCCGATTTAATTCTGGATACAGGCCCTTTTGCAACAAAACAACAATTTCAATGGCTGTTTACAATGAGATGTAGGTCTTTTTGAAAAAAATGACTTTATTTCCTTGAAACATATGATTTTTCCCTATACATTTCTATATCAAACTCATTTTTGTCTCGCCTGATGTAATCAGAAAGAGACTATGTTATCACTATTTCTGTCCGGCGTCCGCCGTCCGCCGTATGCCGTATGCCGTATGCCGTGTGCTAAGAAATACCTTTGTGACGCGATATCTGGAGATCCGTAAGGCCTATCGTGATGGGACTTGGTGGAGGGAAGGGGGGTGGTGCATTCTGTTGCTGATTGATTTTTCAAGGTCATCGGGGGTCATACAAGGTCATCGGGGTCAAATATGCTTAAAACTTTTGAGACGCGTTGTGACGCGATATCTAGAGATCCGTAAGGCCTATCTTGATGGGACTTGATGTCAGGGAAGGGGGTGGGGTGTTCTTTTGCTGATTAGATTTTCAAGGTCATTGGAGGTCATTCAAGGTCATCAGGGTCAAATATGGGGTCAAATAAGTTCCGTAAGGCCGATCTTGATGGGATTTGGTGGAGAGAAGGGGGTGGTGTGTTCTTTTTGCTGATTAAATTTTCAAGGTCATCGGAGGTCATTCAAGGTCATCGGGGGTCAAATATGGGGTCAAATAGATCAGTAAGGCCTTTCTTGATGGGATTTGGTGGAGGGAAGGGGGTGGTGTGTTCTTTTTGCTGATTAAATTTTCAAGGTCACCAGAGGTCATCGGGGTCAAATATGGGGTCAAATAGATCAGTAAGGCCTGTATTGATGAGATTTGGTGGAGGGAAGGGGAGTGGTGTGTTCTTTTTGCTGAATAAATTTTCAAGGTCATCAGAGGTCATTCAAGGTCATCGGGGTCAAATAAGATCCATAAGGCCTATCTTGATTGGATTTGGTGGAGGGAAGGGGGATGGTGTGTTCTTTTTGTTGATTATTTTTTCGGGGTCATCGGGGGTCAAATATGGGGTCAAATAGATCAGTAAGGCCTATCTTGATGGGATTTGGTGGACGGAAGAGGGATGGTGTGTTCTTTTTGTTGATTAATTTTTCGGGGTCATCAGGGGTCAAATATGGGGTCAAATAGATCAGTAAGGCCTATCTTGATGGGATTTGGTGGAGGGAAGGGGGGTGGTGTGTTCTTTTTGTTGATTAATTTTTCGGGGTCATCGGGGTCAAATATGGGGTCAAATAGATCAGTAAGGCCTATCTTGATGGGATTTGGTGGACGGAAGAGGGATGGGGTGTTCTTTTTGTTGATTATTTTTTCGGGGTCATCGGGGGTCAAATATGGGGTCAAATAGATCAGTAAGGCCTATCTTGATGGGATTTGGTGGACGGAAGAGGGATGGTGTGTTCTTTTTGTTGATTAATTTTTCGGGGTCATCGGGGGTCAAATATGGGGTCAAATAGATCAGTAAGGCCTATCTTGATGGGATTTGGTGGAGGGAAGGGGGGTGGTGTGTTCTTTTTGTTGATTAATTTTTCGGGGTCATCGGGGGTCAAATATGGGGTCACATAGATCAGTAAGGCCTATCTTGATGGGATTTGGTGGACGGAAGAGGGATGGTGTGTTCTTTTTGTTGATTAATTTTTCGGGGTCATCGGGGTCAAATAGATCAGTAAGGCCTATCTTGATGGGATTTGGTGGAGGGAAGGGGGGTGGTGTGTTCTTTTGGTTGATTAATTTTTCGGGGTCATCGGGGGTCAAATATGGGGTCAAATAGATCAGTAAGGCCTATCTTGATGGGATTTGGTGGAGGGAAGGGGGTAGTGTGTTCTTTTTGTTGATTACTTTTTCGGGGTCATCGGGGGTCAAATATGGGGTCAAATAGATCAGTAAGGCCTATCTTGATTGGATTTGGTGGAGGGAAGGGGGGGTGGTGTATTCTTTTTGCTGATTAAATTTTCAAGGTCATCGGAGGTCATTCAAGGTCATCTGGGGTCAAATAAGATCAGTAAGGCCTATCTTGATGGGATTTGGTGGACGGAAGAGGGATGGTGTGTTCTTTTTGTTGATGAATTTTTCGAGGTCATCAGAGGTCATCTGGGGTCAAATAAGATCCGTAAGGCCTATCTTGATGTGATTTGGTGGAGGGAAGGGGGTTGGTGTGTTCTTTTTGCTGATTAAATTTTCAAGGTCATCAGAGGTCATCTGGGGTCAAATAAGATCTGTAAGGCCTATCTTGATGTGATTTGGTGTAGGGAAGGGGGTTGGTGTGTACTTTTTGTTGATTAAATTTTTCAAGGTATTACATCCCTTGCCTTAACTACAATGCATACCTCTGTGACAGTGCTACATTGTATCATGTGTTTCATCATCATTTCTTTCAAGTCACTTTTGATGAACAGGCGAGACGCGCCGTTCGAGAACCGCCTTGTTTGACAAAATGCACCATAGCCCTTTTGCAAAATACCTCTTCATATATATATAATATTCAAATATCAATTTTTAATCTATAAATATATATTCTCATAATTCATATACAGTTGTATATAACGACATAGATCATTACATCAATCAGTACATTATGTTGTCATGAGCAGATTATCAGTTAATATCTGCATTTCAAAATAAATTCACATTCATGTAAGGACTGTATATTATATGTGCAATCCAATAGTTGTATTCGACATATCATTACATCAATCAGTACATTCTGTTGTTATGAGCAGATCATCAGTTAATATCTGCATTTCAAAATAAATTCACATTCATGTAAGGACTGTATATTATATGTGCAATCCAATAGTATCTAATTAGATCATCGATTCATTACTCACTGGGGTTTTGATGATCGAGGTAAAATGTCTGTTTCACAGCAATTAATCAATCCTTCGATAAAGGATCATGTCATATATTACACATACAATTCATCAAATCAACATTTCATATTTTTGTAATATGCAAATCAATATGGACAATCAAAGTTTATCATTATGGAAATACCTCGAAGACAAACGATGACGTGTAACCATGGTGACCTTGCTTCTCCATACGCTTTCCCGCGATTACAGATTCTGTGATTTGCGTTTATCCGAGTTATGAATGTCTTTTCGCGTTAACATCTAATAGTCTAATAGAAGTATGCGTGGTGGTAGTGGGATACTCTTGTATTGGAATCCAGGCTGTGATGTCCACTCCGGACCCAGATTGAAGGCCTACAAAATAAAGTAACACAACCCAAAATGTCTAATAATAACAATGCATAAAATGACATACCCTGCATACATTTATATAATTTGTACAACATATAATTTATCATAAAACATCACAATATTATCTGGCTCAATGGATCATTCAATTCAATCAATGTTATCCATTTTATTTTCACGCAACATGTGTAATACAATCAAATTATAAGCAAGCTTCCGTTCAACGAGATCCAGCATTGATTTATGGATATAATACAACACTTTATCCTCAAATGATCTGATACGGATCAGTGCAAATCTCCACTTGTATGTCAATGTTTACAGTTTTGCGATTAGTCGTGTGTACGGCTTATACATTTCTATGGTGATCGAAGCCGGAAAGTTGATACATCTTTTATATACAATATTTTAATACTATTTATTGAACATGGACTAAAATGCCTGGTAGAATTCACTTGAATAATATTCGCATTTTATAACAATTAATACAGAAAAACTTAATTAAATATACAACAGTTTAGCTTACCATTCATATATTATAGATGAATGACCAAATCAGGTAATTACAATGTTATTGCTAATGGGTGTTGTGCATCTTCACATTATCTCCTCTTCCTTTCCGATTAACCCTTTAATCGTCTGCATATATCATGGGACTGTACACGTTTTGTCTAAGCTACCTTTTGCTTAGATATTTTATTTACATCCGATGCAAATAAAGAAGAGTCGAGAGATGAGAAAAACACATCTGATGTGTGTCTTGTCTGATTACAATGCGTGTACATGCTTTTGAATTTTGCGCGGTATCACTAGTGCCCGATCGCGTTTATAGCAACCGTTACTAAGATAAGTATAGCCCGTCGTATCGATACGCGGGGTGAGTGACGGTAATACGTTATAATGTCGCGTGCGCCAAACAAATAGTACATAGTAATGAAAATTATTATTATCCTTAAAAACGACCGTGACAATGAGTATGCAATGGTCCGTTTTAAAATTTCTTTTTGAATGAAAGCCAAATGATGGGTCTTTATGCACTACCATTGGTTTTGAATATGCATTCCTGAAATGTTTATGACGCCTTAACGAAAAAAGTGCCCATTCTTTCTGACTCACCCTGTATATATCTGATTACTGTTTGAACTATTTTCTATGTGTACATTACCAACTTTCAATTTTCATTTTGCTTATCAAATTCTTCTTCTTATATTTCCTCTACACAGGATGACTGCAAAGAGATGGACGCTGGAGAGGTGTACGTCTTGATGAAAGGAGAATACAGGATATCACGCAACATCCGAGCATCTTGGTTCTTTGGAAATCTCAACAAATTCATCACCATCAAGAACCCTGGTGAACTTGGGGAAGACTCCTCCTCAGAACTTGAAGTCATCTCTATGCTCCCGAAAGTCCGAACACAGCAACCACATGCTTATTTCACCGGTTGCGAATGTAAATACAGATTGGTCCCCAGCTCCCATGTGACTTTCCTCGCTCGTCGATACCGCTTTGTCATCGTCCTAGATTTGAGTCCATCAATGGCTACAGTTGATATCCAGTCGGGAAGAATCAGTTTGGTAGACATCTACCGCTGCATGGATAAGTGTCTACGAGGGTTGACTCAGCCATTTTGTGTTCCTGGTAGCAAACATGTGCTAGCACCCAAACTGTATGTGACGGTTATCGCATACACACCCCTAGCTACTCTCACTACGCAACAAGTTCTGGTACAAGGATGCCTACTCACTACGGATAACCTGGATAAATTCTTAGAGAAGTTGCAGTTACAGTTGGATGACTTTGAGAACAAGATTGTACTCAGCATGTTTGAAGACCAGGATAAAGGCAATGAACAGGCAGCTGGTGGTGGAGTACCCCCGTGTAACAATCAAGAAGAAACCAATCCAAAAGCTGATCAATCTGATGGAAACAATCAGTTCATTGAGCCTGAAATTGCCACCCCTGAGGCAGGGTTTGTTAACATGCTATGGTGTGGGATATTAGCGTTGCAATTACTGCCAGAGAATAGCAGCGCTGGTATTATTGTGATAACGGATGGGGTCACTACTATGCCGGATGCAGCTGCAACTAATACTCTGTTGGCTCAGATGCGTAGCAGTACCATCGCTTGTTCTTTCCTTCAGGTTGGCAAAGGATTCCATCCTCACTGCAGCTTTGGTTATATCCCACACACAGAAATTATGCAGTTCATAGCAACAGCAACATTCGGAGCTTTCTTATCAAATTGCCCAAAGTTGGATAATTCCACGTCAAATTCAATAAATCAGTACCACAAATCGTTCTTGTCATGGCACTTTCAGAAGGGGCTGGACGGCATGAAAATAGACTATATCAAAAAACGTCACCACCAAGTCATTTCTTCTGAAATGGGTTGGTCATCAGAAGGAATTCAGCCATCGTTTATGGTTAACAAACATGGCATGGGTACCATACCTCTCATCACCAAAAAACACATGGAGGTCACTCTCCATGCCAGTCTCTACAGTGTGCTGTCTGTAAGACTTCGAGAAGGTTACACCATCAAAGATGTGAATATCACCAAGAACGACACACAAATTGAGGTGAAGCTAGCTCTGCCGTGGAAGTACAATGGTAGAATCGAATACAAAGCAACTTCTCTGTGGCCGCTCAATCACAATAGACGCATCACCTTTGTAGAGGTTATTATGGAGGGAAGCTATGAGTTCCTGCATGATGTCACCTGTCCTCAGAGAGGACCACAGAACACCTACCGGGCAAAGGTAGTGCGGAACTTCTGGCATACACTTAGGAGCTTAAAGGAAACTGATCAACTGTTAGTTCATCTGCAGTCTTTCTCAACCAACCCAATCTTCTACACAGTGCCGGAAGGTACAAGGAAAGGTATGCCGCTGTTTTACATGCCTCCTAATTCAGACGTGCCAGTACTAGCGCAGAAACTGGACAAGAAGAACTCCACCGTCGAGCAATTTGCTGAGTTCTGGAAGAGAATAACCTTGATGGATTCCAAGAGGTGGCAGCGCTGGCTGCATACTCACCGCCTAGCTTTACTGTTGGTACCTGATCTACCTTTGCCAAAGTATCTGTATATGCCAAGCAGTAATGGGCGCTACAATAGTATCCAATGTCGCATGGCACTGAAGGAACTCAACTCTATCCTACGAGACATCAGCACCTTTATCTTACTGGAGAACCACAGTTACATCAATCTCATGTCTGAAGATTCCAAAGGTCCACCAACCTCATTCTACTTGGTGAGAGTGACGTCTAAGGCACCTGGTGTTGTGTTAAGATTGGGTTTCTTAGGAGGCACTCCGGGTCACATCAGGAACAGAATTGTCACCGAGCTTCGCGAAAAGCTTCAAGCGCTCACTATTCCCCAGAAATTAAGCCACTTGCAAGAGAGTGGATTCAGCCTGCGCCTCACATCACGTAAGACTGTTGCACATCAATCACAGGCTTTCACCGGAAGGCATTGCGTTATCCTGCTCTCCAGACCCATGGACATGATCTTGGTGAAGTATGAGAAGATGCCAACAGACTTCACTGATTTGAAGACCTCTATTCAAGTCACAGTTGCATCCGTTCCTGTGTACATTGATAATCGTGGACCTGTAAAGACACTTAACAGACTGGCATGTTATCTGCATCATCAGAGGTGGATTTGGGATGCTCAGAGTGACAATAACACTCCCATATCAGCTCAAGCTGTGGCCAACGTGCTGTCAGTGTTAACAAAGATGAGGCTTCAAGAGGGATTCCACTTCTCATACTCCAACTCTGGTATCATCAGCTTTGTCACAGAAGTCCATATGAGGAATCCAATGCAGCTTAGCATATCGGATGATGAAGAAGACAACACGCACAAAAAACAAGAAGTTTTTCCGTGCTTCATACAGTACATACTATTCCCACCGCACACCACAACATTCGTTCGTGAAAGGCTGACAAGTGGTTCCGTGTCCGATCATTGGGGCAGTGATCTCATTGATGATTCTGATACCGCAGAAGCAGACGGCAGACTTCAACTTGTTACAGAATGCTGGATAGAACCGCAGAGTGGCACTGTGTTTGATCTACCCCTAGAGCAGCAGCACTTCTTTGATGCCACATACAAGCAGATACCATCACTGATGTATCCCATTGATCACGAGGTGATATCAACGCTTCTGACGTATGAACATTTGAAAGCTCATTGTTCTGGAATAGCTTACAGCAACTCTCCCTTGAATGCATTGAGGGCATCACCATCCAAGGTTGCCAATCTTCAGTTCAGTGAATCCATCAGCCATATACCTTTCCAGTTGGATCTCTTGAAGTTGGTGACCAAGTCCCAGCAGGTAGAAATCCTGTGTTCAACATTTCTTGACGAAATAGTCAACCAAGAGTGCAACCAAGATGACATCCAAGATGGTAACCAAGATGATGACCACGATCCACAACGGGTGGAACCGGGGAGACATCTGTATCCTCCAAAGCCAAACGAAACATTGTTTTGTCTTCTTCTTGATGCCTTGAAACATATGAGTAATCATGAGGTACTATTAACCCCAGAAGAGAGCATAGGATTCAGCAAAAGTATACTCGCCAGAGACCGTGGCGAAGAAAACCCGCCCCCTTTCAGTATCACAGATGAGAAACTTAAGGATATGGAAGAATTTGTCAGACAACAGCAACAGTCATCTGAAGAAGCCAGTGCACAAACTGGCATCCAGCTGGATGATTCACACAGTAGTTTCAACCCGGAGTCATCTGGTTATAAATCTGAAATGCAGTATCAGTCGCCAATTCCACAATGGACTTGCTACGTCCACAATGTTGAGTCGTCGTCCTCCCAACTGATACTGACATTTATTCCAGCTACATACAAAGATCTCCAGAAATTGATGGAGGGTAACGAAGGTGATGATAAACCAGAAAAGGAAGTTTGCGAAGATGGTCAAGAAAACTCTGACTACAAAGATGAAAGGAAGGAGAAAGAGGAGGAGAGTGGTGAAATCACAGCTGCTGCCAATACTGACACATTGTATCCTGAAGACCAAGATGAAAACATTGCACCTGAATCTGTCAGAGGTGTTCTTGATAACGAAGAAGAAAAGCAGGGCTCCCCTGATGATCCAGAACCGAAGAAACAGAAAAGAAAGAGCATTACAGCTAAGCCACTTATACTGCCCCTCTATGTCTATGACTGCTCCATGGCTGATCTAAAGGCCTATCTTTTGGACCCTGACCCCCAAATCAAGTTTTCAGACATCTTCGATGACCTGACATTTCCTGGTTCTGCACAGACTGACTTGAATGGTAAAGGAAGTGGTAGCAGACCATCTTTTGGAAGACAAAATTCTCGAACGCAAAGTACATCATGGTACCGTGAGGGCAGCAAGATGCCAGAGGGTCAGGAATCAGACAAGAAGTCATGCAGTAAAGGTTTGCAGAGATTTCACAGACAATTGGCACATGTGATAAATCGCAGTTTTGGACTTGGAATCTTCACATGTTTGCAAAGAAGTCAAAGCATCCATGCCCAAGATGTCCAGTCAGCCATGGATTATGTTTGCTTGGAGGCTGACTATGAAATTGATGTCACAGAGTTTGTACTATCAGTTTGTGAGCACATCAGGGACTTTGGAGAAATCTCAAGCTTAGAAAATGATACACGGGTTGAGAATTTAGAAGATGAAGATGTAAATAAAGAGCAATCAGAAGACAGCTTGCTCTTATCTACTCAGTCTTCTATTGAGAGTCAACCAAGCAAAGAGGATAATCAGATCGATCCTGTTGACATTGTTTCACCTGAGGGAGATGATAGTACTGGAATCCACTTTGCATCTGACACAAAATCACAGGTGTCCATCCGTATACCTTTAGAAGCACTAAGTAACAAAACCAGATGCAATGCCAGCTCGGGGCTCCATGAAGCAGTCAAGCACCATTTTCAAGATATCGTGGGAAAGCATTTCAAACCGATACCAACAAACAAGGATTTCTGGTTCTTCTCCCAAGACCCGGAAGATGATGACCTCCAGGTTGACAGTGAATGTAAGGACAGTGGCACAACGCCTGCTGAGAGTGACTCCAACGCTGAAGCAGCGACCATTTTGCCAAGAAAAATCAGCACAGAATATCAGGCGCTATCAGAGGAGGATTCACACAGTGATTACAGCATTGATGAGGACACATGGAAAAGTGATAGCAAGATCAACTCTGTTGTAGATGTGTATCGCACTGGCTCCAGGAATCCTATAGAAGATGCCTCTATAAGAAGTGAAGACGGTGGAACTTCTAATGAATCGGTAATGGGCAGCGTTGATGACTCCGCAACAAACCCTTTATTCATCAATCTATTGTGCTATATCAAGTTGAAGTCCAATGTTGGGAACAGAACAGTGCAAAGCATACCAACATGCTTGAATGATTTGATTTTGTGTCTAGAGAAGGCACCTGGTGAGATTCTTAATCTGTCAGAACTCTCTGTTGTGTTGGACATCTTGAGTTTGACCCTGCCTCCAGAGTTTAACGAAGATGACGACCTTAGTAGTGATAATGAGAGAACCCGTGAGATGTCATTGACAGAACAGTCCCCGCCGGTTTCCCCTCTGCCTCGGGATGATCCATTTGCCGATAGTGCCGCCACAAGCATGAGGACTGTTTCCACATCAGACATGGAATTTGGTAATCCTACTGTGACAGATGCCTTGTGTGACTTACCCGAATTACAACGGAGAGCCATTCAAGAAACAGCAGACGAAATCAAATGGCTCCTGAAAGACGAAATCGCCTCTGCAAAATGCTTGATGTTCCCTCCGGCCATAGACACTCTTGAAATGGTGGCGGAGCATATTAAGAAATCTCATGGAAAGCCAAGTTGTATAGCAGAACAGGTTAAGTTGCAGTTTGTCTTTGGGGCTGAACACAGTCTGGAGAAATTTCAAGAGCAGTTTGAACAAATGGAGGTACCGCAATATCTGCTTAATAATGTTGGAGAGTACTATCACCTGATGACAGAGATGGTTCAATTGGTGATATCTGAACAGGGACGTCTGCAAAGTGCTCTGGAACTTCTCGGTCAAATAGAACCTACCAGACTTTTGCAGGATAAATCTTCAGAAATGATCACTTCACAGAGAAGCCCCACCACTGTCATATGTACCCCACCAACACCAGTGAAAGAAGCCAAAACTAAGGAAGACAGAACTGAAGACTTTGAAGTCATTTCTACTGAGGAGGAACACAGTATCAATTCAGATACGGTTAAGGTAGAAGAGTCAGGAGTTGAACAATTGGCAGATAATCAAATGGATGGTAACAAAGAAGTCATTGAGGATAATGCTGATGTTGTTGTTATAACTGATGATAATAATGACAAAGCAGGTGGGGAGACAATAGAAGGAGATAGAGAAGAGATGAGAGAAGATGGGGCTCCATCAAAACCATCTCAAGATGTACACGATAAGACCATGTCTGAAGGAGAAGAGGGAAAATCGGATGGGGAAGAAGGGGATGAAGAGGATGACAACAGAAGTAGCGGAAGCTCAATTCAAATTCTCTCCGAGGATCACTTTGGTGACGTTATGCAGTCAGGTGATGTAGCTGAAGCCAATTTAGACGTTGCAGATTTGAGCATTGCTGATCCTCAAGTTCTACCTGCAAATGAAGATGAGGATCTTGTTAACAGAGAAGCTCCTCAAGATATTTTAGACTCTGATGCAAACAATTTGAGAAGAAATAGTGCTAGTTTTATTGTTCTATCCAAATCTACTCAAGACAAAGAGGAGAAAGCCGAACTGAGTCCGGATTCTGCTGAGGAAGCTGTCGAAGCTCTCCATAATTCAGAATCAACTGATAGAAAAAATATTGATGATCAAGTTAGTTTGGACAAATCAACAGAAAGCAAAGAAAGATATCCATCATCTGATGGGCCCACAGATACTGATACTCGTCCTGTACGGTCTGCATCATCATCAAGTGCTCCTGATGTATTCACAGATGCAAACTCCTCTCTTACCACAGATGCAAACACCTCTCTTCCAGTTACAGCATCCTGTGTGAAATCTGATAATGAACTATCAACAAGCCTGTCACCTGTAACACCTAGATCTGACTGTGTTGATGTTGTTGGAGAGTCTTCAACGGGAATCCTAAAATTGACCACAAAATACAGGCACCCAAGTGGAATGTCTGCAAGGTCCAGCGCAAGTGGACCACCAAGTTCACAGATCAGCTACACCAGTTTGAATGGCAGCTTCAATGAATACGACGATGGATATGATGCCAGCTCCAGCGATAACGAGGCCGATGAAAGCAGCAGTGCAATACCTGTGCCATCAAATTTAGGCAAGAAACAGCAATGTATGCCGAAATTCTGGCTTATTATGAGAGTAGAGAGTGACAGAGTAGAAGTGTTCTTTCATGCTAGAGACAGAGGGAATCAGGACCAGGACTTCTCTGATAATAAAGAGGTCTACAATCGTGTCACTGAAAACATTAGAAACATATGCAGGCAGGTTAACCAGAGGCTGCTGCTTCAAGACCTGAACGACACTCGTGTCTGCAAGTCATTGTTGGTTGCTGAGAGCGATGAAGACATATGGCAAACTGAGGACGCTGCCAAGAGCAGGATGTCATTTCCACCGCCGTCGGAATTAGATGGGGATGAAATGGACCAGGAGGCTAAGGATTATCTAGCTGCTGCTATGGACTTCAATCCAGGCCATTTTGCATGTGATGAAATATGGTATACACTTTTGCCAGTGCATTCCAGACTGAAATCAAGTCACAGAGGTGGGACAGCCTCAAGGGGTCTACAATCCGTCAAGACTACTCTGATTGCGTTTGCTGTGACCAACAGAAGAAATATGTTTGTGTATAAAGGAAAGACTGGAGATGTGTTCTATCTGCGGCTATCCGAGTCAACCATTTTAAACTATGATAGCTCCAGGCAAGGTTCAATTGCAGAGGGTGGTAAGCTTACAGGAGGTGATTTGTCTCAAGTGGTATCCCTTCAGTCCCTTGACACAACATACGGAAGTGCTGTTTTTGATGAGGATCAAGCTTCTCTGGAGGCTGGACGATCACAGGCTGCAACGGATTCAGGAACGGAAACACTTGGGAGTTATCAACTCAAAGTTGGCTCCAGTGGACACTACCGTTCTGATCATTGTATCAAACTGTCTGTGCATGGCATTGCAGGACCACAACAACCAGGACCTGAGGTTCAAGAGGAACTTGTACAAGTGCTGAAAAATCGCTTGGACGACACCACGCTGGATGTAATCTCTGCCATGCTGGCCAGAAATCCTATGCTGAAACTGACTTCTGATGATGTACAATTCATCCAACCTCCAAGGAAAGAGCCTACAGACACGGTTCTCTGTACTATTCCATACAGTGCCACCCGGTACCTTTTCTCCATCAGTTATTATCTGCGACAAAATCTGCGACAATTTCTCAATCTGCCTAAGTACATTGATGGCAGAGCGGACAACCACTTCAAAGCAAAATGCGCTAAGCATGAACACATCACAGCAGCCCATTCAGATAACAATATCTTTTTGTACAACAGACCTCATGAATCCGGACGAACAGGAATTGCGTGTATCTCACTGTGCATAGTAGACACTAAGGGAGTCCCTGCTAGAACTACCTATAGCCAGCCATCACCTGTCAGCTATGTGGATCCGATTCAAGAGACAGATTTTGAAGAACACACTCTGTCCGAGAAGTACTTGCAAAAGGGCGGGGATACCGCAGGTTCAGCATCAGCATTGATTGAATTTGCTATATGGGAGAGAGGGGATGTAGACCTGCAACAGCTGGTTAGTAATCTAATGAAAGCAGTTCGCCACACACTGTGCGATATAGTGATGGAGTTCCGCATTCTCACAGCACCTTTAGGCGTACATAACAAAGATGATATTCAGCAGGAATCAGAGTTGAAATTCAAATTGGATTGTGCTGCTGCTGCTGCTGCACAGTCAGCTGCCATTGCCAGCGAACATATTGCTTCGCCTGGATCAGCGTCTCCTCGGCCAACACCTATTCAAAGTATTAAGCTGCTCACTGATAAGGACCGTGGGGGTGTGAGCGGCAGCAGTAGTTTAGTCTCATCTCCAAAGGTATTGAGCCCTACAGGAATTGGATCAAAGGGTAAGCAGCCAACATGGCAGGCACATGAATTGGAGAGGAGACATGATGAAATGGCTCGGCAAAAGCAGAGAGAGGCTGCCATTGCAATGCATGGCTCACTTCATCCTGTGTTTAGCACCGTGTGTCTGCCATGGATGGAATTTGAACACAAGCTGCGAACACCATCAGTGAAGAAAATGACAGCAGAACTATCCAGCAGATTTTCTATTGAACCAGTACTCAGAGAACTTCTTGTTAAGATACCAAGTTTATGCATGAATTTCACCACCAAACTGTATAAACAAATAGGAGAAGACTATAAACTGTGCGATGCGACAAAAGCTACCACCGCAAATGAAACAACTCGTAAACCCCTACCAGGGGCAACCCAGAACTATTTCTTGATAGCTAGAGATATTCGTCATTGGGATAGCAGTTTAGATTATCCTTCTTCAGAAGACCTTGCCGCTCAGTCTGGCAATGACAATCCAGTCACCAAGAAAAGCTTGCAGCAGTTCCAACCTTTACATTCCAAATCAGTGGCAATTGAGAAAGACCAAGAGACTTTAATGGATTCGGTTTTGTCAAGTGTGGTGGCAACTTGTAAGTATCTAGTACCAAGACAACACCTGCTCCTCATCTATATCTGCGATAGAAGGATGACATTTTTCACATACAACATCAGCGGCGAATCGCAGAATGGTTTGGAAAACCTCTTCAAGGATCTTGTCAACTGGCAGAATTCCAGATCGAATCTGTTAGATTGCATTCTTTCGCAGAAAATAGGGCTCTTTCACAGCTGCAATGAGTTACCCTGGTCCCTTGAAGAAATTGATAATCTTATCAAGTGCAGCACACCCCCTTCAAAGGATTCCCGTAGAGGGACCGTACGCAGCAGCAAGCCTACAAGACGACTTCATCCAACGTTGCCACCTTTTGAAGAGACGCTGCGTACCAGAAAGATGTGGAAACCTTTACAGGAGTGTCCTTATGGAGCGAGGAAGGATCCTGTCTTCAAACATGGGACACAGATTCTTGACATATGCATCACAAGTAAGAAAGAAGCGGAAGTGCAAGCAAAGTTGGAAAGTCTCTATGTCACGTGGGGAAAGAAGAAGAGGGGTACCCATGTGAGACATCCGATCAGTGTGGAAACACTTGAATTGCTGAAGCAATCGTCACAGGTGGTACACTACTGTGCCACACCACTACTATTCTGCCCTGACTGGCGACAACAGGTCACCAGGAATGCCTCGTTAGACGAGGATGTCGTCAGCGATGTGGCATCGGAGCCCTGGCTCATGGATATAAGGTCTTCCTTTGTTCAACAGTATGTACAGTTTTTGACGACCTTGCGTTTTTGTCCAGTGGAGCTAAATACTGTGTCGTCGCCAAGACAGCATATAAAGCAATTGGGTCGTAAAAAAGATGGCAAGCAAGAGGATAGAAAGCATGCAAGTAGCTCCAATGGATGCAACCTGCAGCTTACCGTCCCTGGGGGCATCATCCTTATTGATATAGCCTTTCAGAATGCCTACTTTTGTGTCAAACTCTATGCTTTTGAAAGCTCCAAAGTTCCAGCTGGAAAAGCAGTCAACTCCCAGCTCTCCATGCTGTTCACTGATGAGTGCGATAAGTTCAAGGACCAGATTCACCTGCACTCATTTTCTTACGATTTCCACCTGCGCAAGATTCAGTCATACCTCAGTGCCCCCGAGATGGGATTCAAACCACGCTTTCACGTCACCAACTTTCTCGAAGATCTAGTGAACTACTATTCACCTCCTCCAAATTTCAGACGAAATCATGTCCATATGGAGTCGCAAGCTTTCCTGAGTCACAACATGCTGGCTTCACAGTTGTACAACTACCTGATGACCAACAAACCACAGCACATGAAACAACTCAGCATGGCAGAATCACCATCTACAGTGGCTGATGCATCAGACAAAGATCTTGTAGCGCGTGCTCTATACCAGATATACCCGTTGTCTGGGTATTTCAAAGAAGCTACTGTTTATCAGTATGGCGAGTTTGATGTCAGTCTTGTCCTTACCTGGGATAAGGATTCGCACAAAAACAATGCTCGCCCTCATTCAACATTGGTGGACTCTATTGCCACTGCCTCCCCTGTTGCAACGGACACAAGAAATCGAAACTTAATGTCACTGAAGTTCTACGTCATTGTAACTAGTCGTAAGGATATCTTTCCGCGAAGGATCATCAAACCAAAACTCTCAACCTTAGAGGTGGTCATCAAAGATAGCAGTCATGGTTATCAGTTACTGATCACCGAAGCACAGAATGCTAAGGACAAAATTGTCAACATGGTGAAGCTGGCAGCTGACGATTGCAGAAGAGATACACTTTGGCAGCAACTCCTCATATGGGATACAGATGATGCCGAGTCTATTGAGAAGAAGAAAAAGAGGAAAGATTCTTCATCGGTTGGCGAGGAGACCAAAGAGACCACTCAACTGACCTACCCTGAGTTCAAAGTGCTCCTGGACCACGTACACCATGTCCCCTTCAGCGAGTGCGATCAACAGATTGTGCCGATTCTAAACAGCAGCTTAGGGTGGTACGACGGTCTCCTGCAGTATCTGCGCAAGAAGTTTGTAACAGCATCTCGGTATTTGACCTCCGAAGATGGCCAGATCAAACACCTGGCATTGCTCAATCCGAGTCACCTGGACATGATGGTCTTGCTCACCGTAGATCAGCAAACGAACGCCGTGGATCTTGAAGCGATATTCAAGAAATCACCAAACCATTTGCACGCCCCAACTCACAGTCAGGAGTATACCACCTCATCACAGGAATTGTTCACTCAGAGACACATAGAGAATGTGGTAAACGCTGTCAGCTGTTACCTGTGGACAACACTACTATAGTCAAATAATCACCTCAATACTAACCAGTGGCGTAGCTATGTTTTTCATATTGGGGTGGGGCAAGAAATGAAAGTGAACCAACAAGATTATCTTACTGAAGAATTTCACGCGCTATGCGGCATGTGTCCACGAAATGCAATATTTGTTGGTACAAGCTTGTTTAGAGCTAAAATGCACCTCAATCATAGCAAAAAATAAATGTAGAGTCAAAAAATTTCGCGCACTACACAGATGAAAATTTGTCCATCTGTGTACTTTTGATTATCATAATTCCATGATTCCTCTTGTCAAATGAACCGACACGACAGTCAATATTGGGGGTCGGCGATCGCCCCTTGCCCCCCCCCCCTCCCTCTGGCTACGCCACTGATACTGACCTAAGTATAATTCCACTCTCTTCTCAAGTCAATCCCACCCCTGTATTGGAACAAGTTTTAGAGTTCAAAGTAAAGTATACTTTGATGACACTATTAACTAAATGTCAACTTCATCTCTTTGTTGAGACAATCATCATGTAAAGATTACGTGAACAAGACAAATACTTGTAAGGCGCCTTGCAAGGCTTATTGTAATGATGTCAAGTACTTCCTATGGAAGACACTACTATGATCAAATATTATACCAACTTTTGATCAAACTAACTACACATTTCCATCAGCATATGACGATGGATAATAAGGTTTATTGCAAATAGGGAAAAATCAATTGATTCAAGAAAAATACGAAAATGTGTACACTTTGGGACCCCACAATGCATCAGAAAAGGATAATCAATTGTTTTTACCTATTCGCGATAAACCTTATATATAAATGCTATTATAGAGAGGAGACACATGGAGAATAGTGTAAATTCTCTAAATTGCAATACTATATTCAGTGTGATGTCGGCGCGTATACTAGTGATTGCATCATGATATCGTGCACATAACTGGAAATACATCGCAAATTTAAGTTTAAGAAAAAGGGCAGCCCTGACTAGAACTTGCATCGACATAATCTCCAACTTGATGTAACATGGAGTATGCCACTGGATAACAGTATAACACTAATATCGAGGGTTTAGTGCAACAAAGGGCTATCTGCATTTCGGTTATTTTGAGAAAAAGTGAACTCAAGATGTGTACCCATCATTGTCACCTATTGGTTTGACAAGTTAAAAGAAATGCTATTCAAACCTTTTTGATTAGGTGAATTTACTATTTTCTCATAATTGGGTTCCTGATCTTGTGCGGATCATTTTGATACCAACATCTCATTTTGGGCAAAAATGCAGATAGCCCTTTGTTGCACTAAACCCTTGATATATAGTCATCGCTAATTATTATCTAAGTGTAATTGGGCCGTATATTTGCTCTATTTCTTTACCTTGAACAGTAAAATGTGTTCTTCTGTACTCTGTGCCACCTCAAGATATATGTGACATCAGTGTGTATTCTAGTCAATGCCTCTAAACATTGCCACAGAAGTGTTTCTGCCCTGGTGCGGCAATGATGTTCCTATGATTAGAAATGCGCTAATGTCATCCCCCAACTTGAGGTGACACTGAGTAAGCACAGGGTGTAATGAGAATTTGTATGTTACTAGTGATTTTACAAGAATCCGCAAAGTCAGTCTTTGGGGAAATGTCCTCACTGTAGAAAGTTTAGAGAGGAAATTTTAGGTTCCACCTACTTTGAGTAAGCTCTCACAAATATGTCTAGTGCAAAGACTTCTAATGTATGATACATGTATATGATTTATTCTGTAATATATGTAGACTGTGGGCTACCCTACCTCTTTTGTAGGATTAAAATCGCCAAAAAAATGGTTATGACATTCTCTTTGGGAGTGAAAGGTCCTGGGTTTGAATCCCAGTATCGCCTTTGCTTTTAATTAATTTTTCTCAAAATGGGGTCAAAGTTTCTAAATTGGAATACTTTCAACTAGGCTAATTTGTGATAGCTTACTCATAGATAACACCAAATTTTCAGGATGATTGAAATTTCACAAGTAAGATGTTTTTCCAATTAAAGGTAGATGTTCCGATTTTAAACTTGAAGTTTACTATTCTACATGAAAGGTCATCCTTAAAAAAGTCGTATTCCAAAGTTTGAGTTGCATAACTCTAATGGTTCTTATTATAGACGCAAAAAAAAAAGGTGAAATGTACCCATTGAGTTGTACATAAACAATATTGGTGGTTACCACCTTTCACGGTAATTCAACGTTATTTCATCGATTTCTCCGTAATTATACCGATTAAGGCCGTCAAATTTCAGTATTGATGATGAGAAAAATACGAGCTTTCATATGATATGAAAATCTCCGTATGTTTGAAATAATTCTGTGTTACGAAAATGTGATCGGGTCATCTACCTTTGAGAGATATTTTGGGGATGAACAAATATTGTTGGTGAATTTCACAGGGTTTCATGAAATTGTGAATCCGAAAAACCAGCGGCTTCATCACTTCCTCCTAGACGCCCACTCACAAAATACATCACATTTCTATCTATGCCATGTACAACTAGTAGTGTACACAGTACAAGTATGAAACAATTTATATCAATTATCAAGGGTTATTAATTTATGTTCATTATTTACCGTAGTTTGGACATCATATGTATTTTAGGAGACATCATTTTAACTGTCTATACTCTAATCATCTACCTCTGTGCAGCAACATCGGAGCATATTCCAGTGATCAAAGCTTATAATCATACCCATGATTCTAATGCACCGAAATATTACCACTCAATTAAGAAGGAATCCAGGCACTCAAGAATAAAAACTGTTTTGATCAATGGGATATACTCCGACATCATTGCACAGAAGTATATGAATGGTATAAGTGATGTTTTTATCTAGGTTTGAATTTTATGAATGGCTTGACAATGTCACCATGAAATTTTGAACTTGCCAAATGTTGCAATTGTAAACTGGTGCCTATTTGGAAGTGTTGTTTTTTTGAGATAGCAGTTCCACTATTTAGACTTAGAGCATCCATGTCATATGACATCTTAATAAGCGAAAAACACCATTACACATCCAGATTACTATGAGCGGGCCCACTTCGCAACTGTAGAGGAGAGACGTTCATGTATGGCCTCGTCACTGGTGGAAAACGTGGGCTGTGATTTCAAGGATTCCCACTCAAATAATTATAAAATGCTCCAAGAACCATAGTGTGGGGCTGCTATCTTATTATAAAAGCTTGTTTGAAGAGATGGGGCAAGCTTGAATTTAGGAAATCATGTAATACTTTTCTTGCATTAATGTGTACAAATATCTGTTTGTAAACAAAATCTTATATAATTATACAATATTACCGACATTTTTTCAAAAACCTTTCACCTTTTGTAATCCTTTTTATATTTGAAAAGAAAAGCTATACCTTATGTATTGACAATTTTATTTTGGGGCAGTACCCATAAATTGCAATTTGTATATTTTGCTCTATTAAGTTGAATTCTGTATAGGGATAAAAATATTGTAATCATGAAGATGTACAATGAACCATAGACCTTTAGTTGAGGAACAATCATATTGAATTGTTGTACAGAGCTGGTGCTTTGTGCATCTTGCTTACAAATATATGTATGCCGAGGTTGGCAGGGTTGTGTGCACTGTTTGAAAAACGCAGGCATGCTTTGATGTGACTTCTCCTTTGAATGAAAGAATGATGGTATTGTTTTATAAGTCTTGTCATATATAGGAAGATTGCCAAATATCTAGATTGTGCTATCAACAAGATGAATTTAAGCCTAGGATTAACCAGTCTTTGAAGAAGAAAAAAATAATGAATATATTCACCTGAAATATAAAATGTTGCTAATTCAGAAAAGGGTAAATATCTATAAATTTAAGCTATTGATTAACCAAAAAAAGTTTATTTTATGAACTGATGAGGACAGAACTCTTTTCTAGCAGCAAATCATGATAACCACATCTCCACTGATTAACCCCCCCACCACCCCCCCCCCCCCCCCCCCCCCCCACACACACACAGCAATACATTTGGTTGGTTCCCTCTTATACCCCCTTACCTCCTCCCCTTTCCCTTGTGTTCTGTTCTGTTGCAACTCAATGATAGCGAGAGTTGGGGTTATGCAACTGATCAATAGGGTAGGCCAGAGTAAATGGTGATATAAATTACTTTTTGCAAATGAAAGTGTATTGTTTCTATATATATATATATATATACAATGTAGTGGTGAGAATTTTAGGGACTGTCCATTTGAAATAGGTCTTGCGTTTTTGTATATATATGTCTTAAATTGTTCAGAGATCTATTTTTTCACCTGACAAGTTTGTATAATTAGGAAAGGTTTTATGAAAGTGTTACTTCAATCAATATTTTTGGCCTTCCTTCAAATTGCCAGTCCCTAAAATTCCACACGATGAAGATGACTTTTGAGAGGATAATCATCAACAAAGAAAGGAAATTATAAAATACAATCTATTATTCTAAAATATTAATTATTTTAATATTCTGTAAAAACCACTACAGCTGAGTGATTCTCAGTCCACTAGGTTTTAAGTTTATTGCCTTAAAGTAGACACTTTTTCCACAGAGTGCAACACTATCGTAATGGGCATATTTGGCAAATGAGAGGTTTTCTGGATTTTTTTCAAGTGAAGTACTTCATTATCAGCATTTTAAACAAATATCGAAAGAGTTAAAAACTCAATCTTTAAGCAAAATTATTTCATTTTTACATGGTCAAATGACAAAATGCTTGACTTCAGGCAATATACATGTACTATGGTGAAGCACTTGGTGAATGGTTTGAGATTGTGATTATTGTCAAAACTCGGATAAACTTTCCCCCTGCAAGAAAATGGCAAAGTTTTTGCTGAAAGTTTTTGTTTATGAAATTAAAGTATGATCAAGTTTTATTAAATGAGGATTTTATACCTATGTATTTAACTTTAAGAAAGTAGCTGTAACACCAATATTCTTTATGATTCAAAATCATACATATTTTCTATACCAATGTATATTTCTTACATAACCATGTATAAATTTATGAATATGGGATTCTTACACTGCCCAATGAGTACAATGTACTCCTAGCTGAAGACGCACAAGAAAAACTAGTCATTTAAGGCTAATGTGGCTCATAATAAATGAGAGTATCAGAGACAGGTCCAGGGGTCCAGTACACTATGACACTGTATAAGCATGTGTGACCAAAAAAATTGAATAATGGGTATTGGGGGAAATCAGGTGTGTTACTTATGGGGTATTAAAGTGACTGTATCCAAGAAGACATTTTACACAATCCTATTAATATCGTGCACGTTTAGGGGTCAAATTGGGGGATAAAACGCATAAAAACCTCATTTTATGGTAATTTTTTGTTTCAGATGAAATTGCATTTAGGGGGTTATCTGGAAAGTCTTACAGCATGATGGTGAACTGTGTTTACAGCTTGATACCCCCCCCCCCCCCCCCCTATAATGAGCTTGATTTATTATTCATGAACTTTTCCAATAGGACATTTGAATTGGGATTCAAAGAGGCACATTAATTTTCTTCAATTTCATGGGTGGAATCCGCAGATGTTGTAAGAAACATGAATGTATTAATGAGAAGAGATTCAGCAACACATTTGTTCAACTCAAAGTGAAATATTGCAGCCCAAATATAATATCTGGGATGATTTTGAGACTTTTGGTTGCTAGTGTATTTGATATATGTTGACAAAATTTGTCCATATGAAATAAACTGCTCACAAAAAGTTAGGAAACTTTTTTTAATCAAGTATATTTTTATTATTTATTACCCTCTTTGTATCTGTTATATATCAATGGAAAGCTGAAGTGTTCCTCTTTAAAATAATACCACATTTGCAATGATTACATGTTGCTGAACTTGGCCACATGAATGAGAATGAGGCAAAGTCACAAATCAAATGTGCCAAAATTACCGTTATCTGTGCTAAACAGTCAATAGGTAATGATCAATAATCAAACCGGTCATGCTTGAGAACCATGAATGGTTTACACAGAGATTTGCACCATTGAGCACAACACACACACCCCAACCCTCATCTCTTTAGAAAACCATTATTTGGGTATTTGCAAGACTGGGTTAACAATGACTCCAGGTGGAAGGTCATGAAGGTAAGTGATGAAAGGTTTAGGCCTACAACTTGTACATTTTTCTGAGACACGGTAAACGTTTTGCAGTTTCAATATGCCGCGTTTAACAGATTTGGAGAGAGCCCATGTCATTACCTATTGACTGTTTAGCACAGATAACGGTAATTTTGGCACATTTGATTCGTGACTTTGCCTCATTCTCATTCATGTGGCCAAGTCTAGCAACATATCATCATTGCACATTTGGTATCATTTTAAAGAAGAACACTTCAGCTTTCCATTTATATGCAACATAATACAAGCGGGTAATAAATAATAAAAATATACCTGATTAAAAAAAGTTTCCTAACTTTGTGTGAGCAGTTTATCTGAAATGTGTACATTTTGAAGGAAGCATGTCTTTAAATCCAGTTTGTGTTAAAACTTCAAGTGAATTTTAAAGAAATATGAATAATGCCATTGTTCTATGCCTGCCCCCCTAGTGCCGCCACTGCTGAATATATTATTATTATTATTATTATTATTATAATACAACTTGAATTCTCTTGATACAATGTTGACATGTGTAAAAGCTTTAATAACTATATAAGAGTGATGTTTTTCTTCCATATGGCACTATATACAACAATGATGGGATTGTTTATGTAGCTTCACCTGGTGACAGAAATGCTCACGTGGAATATTTCATTTTATGCATTGTATTATTGAAAGAAAGATATATTAAATATATAATAAAATGTTTAAAATAAGCATTAAATCTAGTCATATTTTGTATATTAGTGAAGATAGCAGGTATGGGTTGATGTTTGATTTTTTCAGTATTTTGCCCTGATGATTAAAATGCCCAATGATTATATTTTTCAGTTGCAAACTGTTGTGAAAATCGTGGCCATTCTCCAATGTGTAACAACAGCAGTGCTTGAATAGAAGCAAAAATAATTGATCTTTTAAAGGTAGATGACCCGATCACATTTTCGTAACACAGAATTATTTCAAACATACGGAGATTTTCATATCATATGAAAGCTCGTATTTTTCTCATCATCATACTGAAATTTGACGGCCTAAATCGGTATAATTACGGAGAAATCGATGAAATAACGTCGAATTACCGCGAATGGTGGTATACCACCGATATAGTTTGTGTACTACTCAATGGGTACAGTTCACAGCATCTTGTGCGTGTAAAATAAGAACCATTAGAGCTATGCAACTCAAACTTTGGAACACGACTTTTTTAAGGATGACCTTTCATGTAGAATAGAAAACTTCAAGTTGAAAATCGAAATGTGATCGGGTCATCTACCTTTAACCCACATGCTCAAATTAAGAAAAAATGTCAGGTTTTCCAGCGGATAACCATGTTATGAAATCAGGTTATCCGCCAATGTTTTTGGTTGTCCGCCAACGTAACTTGCAGTACAAATATTCAAAAAGTATGGTCATCCGATGGATAACCTAATGCTATCCGCCAGCATTATTGGGCTTCAGGTAGCCTGGATTACCACTTCATTTGAACACTGGTTCCACAGCTATGAACCAATGCTCGAGTCACTAACAGTTGTATCAAAGGGGGTATCATAAATTATGAACCTCAATGTGACCCATAAGTCAATGAAAAAACACCCTGTTCTACGGGCCTGATCGAACCGGTTTTTTAAGGTGAAAATTGTTGAATATTTCCCAAAACATTTTGAAAACAAAAGCGAATGACCGACCCTGCCTGAGAGGTCCGTGTTTGCCTGAACATGTAGAACAGAACAGGTTGTTTTCTGTGTCCCTTAATGAGTGTCACATTAAGGGGTTTCAAAACAAGATTTTTCAGAAACCTTTCCCAATTTTTAAAGCCTATCTCAAGAATTACTGAACCAATACTACAAATGTTTACTTGTTTTAAAGGATGGGTCCCGGAAGCACAACATTGAGCATTATTTGTTAGAAAAATGATTATCGAGCTGAAATTACGTAATTATATAGAACAAATCATCATACTTGTCACAAAAACAAATAAATACTGCCATCACTCAACATGCAATTTTTAAAATTTGCGGCGATCGAAAGTCCCGGTGTCGATGACGTCATGGGTAACGGTGCTCAAATTTGCGCATATGCATTGTATAACTATGACTTCATCGACACCGGGACTTTCGAACGCCGCGAATTTTAAAAATTGCATGTTGAGAGATGGCGGCTTTTATTTGTTTTTGTCATAAGTGTGGTGTTTGTTCTATATAATTACAAAAGTTGGGCTCGATAGTTATTTTTCTAACATATAATGCACAATTTTGTGCTTGCGGGACACCTCCTTTAATGCATTTCTCATAGTGGTTCCAAATATGGTAATAAAATGTAATAATTTTGACTGTTTTGAAACATTTTGGAATGTCGTCTGCAGACGCCTGCGGCATTGAAAGTGTTAAGATTAGCTAAAGAATTAACATTGAAGGGTGTATTAGCCTGGCACCATTTTTTAAAACAGAAAATCTAAATTTAGATCCTCAGTTTCACCCCAATCCAGTGTCCATCGAGGCAGCTTGCTGACGGTGACGGGACCAACTATCTCTAGGCTATAGCGAAATTTTTAGACAGAAAAATACCAAAATAATTACCCACTTGAGCCTTCAAATTCCCTGAGTTTTCCCTGAGTTTCTGTCTTTTTTTCAAATTCCCTGAGTTTTCCCTGTCTGGAAAAAGTTATTTTGATTTTCCCTGATTTCCCTGATTTCCCTGAGTGGCGGGAACCCTGTAGCTACAATACATGTTCATGATGCACACTTACACAGTGTTGTATAGCAGAGTAGTGAACCCTGCCCCCCCCCCCCCCAACCCCCAACCCCCAACCCCCAACCCCCAACCCCCAACCCCCAACCCCCAACCCCCAACCCCCAACCCCCAACCCCCCAATATGAGAGTCGTGTCGGTTGAGACTTGCCACTGTCGGTCGAGATTGGCCCTGTCGGTTTTTAATACCTGTGTTTTTCGCGCAGTTTTGGTAAAACATGTCCTAATTCCCCCCTCCCCCCCCCCCGTAAAACATGTCCTAATCCCCCCCCCCCCCCCCCCCCCATCTATCGACTTCAAAAACATTTACTATGAGACGACTTCTGGACAGCAAATCGACAATATGGTGAAAAACATCTATATAATCATCAACGGTCGAGACATTAGAGCAACAGGGTGTATAATGTTACAAAATCCAATATCATGATTTAAAAATGTGATTTATTGCATGCTTTTCACCTCATCTCTGCTTTGCACCAATGCTCACAAAAGTAGAACGTTTCACTGGATTATACATTTCTGCTCAGAATGTTCTAACTTGTTCGGGTTATAAATACTCACAAAACCACCCTAAATGTATAAATATGAAGAAAAAAATCCAACTCGCTACGCTCGCCATTACTAATTTCACAAAAATAAAAAGATAAGGGGCATCGTGACATTATTGGCGGCCGTTCAGATAGGGCACAAACAAAATTTTCCAACGTATCCATGGACAAAATTCCAAAGGTAAAGACAGCCCCTTAAGTATGACAAGTCGATTTTTTCGGGAAGGGGGGAGGGGGGGGTGTAAAAAGCTACTGGTTAGCGGGGGGGGGGGGGGGGGGGGGGGTCATGTAATTTTCAGTTTCAGCCGTAGGGGGGGGGGGGGGTAGGTAATTTTAACATACGAGTCTCAAATTTGTCCCATCCCCCTCCACCATAAATAATGAACGGTCCCTAAATAGGATTTTTGTTCAATTTGATTGGGGACAGGGCCTTTAGTATCTCATTGAATTAAAACAAGGAGGTTATCAAATTTTTCAATCTTAACAATGAAAATAATAAATAAAATATATTAGAAAACCCAATATTTTCAATCAAAGTATGCATAGCTGTCATTTGAGTGCGCTCCACCCTCCCTGGCCCAGACTTCAAAAATATAAATTATTGTGCTCCTTGCTTGTCGGGATTTCGATTAAAAAAGTAAACATAATTTACGGTCGGTCAAAGGTCGCGAGAGATCCAGTCATCCATTCAACGTTTTAGAAAGATTTTAGACTGTGAAATCCTTCTTTTTGAGTCGAACGGCAAGATGACAACTACCAAAATCAAGCTTGAAGGTGTGGAAGTTTATCCTGCTCAAACTGAAGGTGGCAATGACGTGTTTAACAGTGCACCGTTCCGTCTTGCAAAATCAAGGTACATAACATAAAATGATGATAAATTGATGATAGACTAAAATTAATTTTGAATAAGCTTACTCGCTCTGAGTCTGATTCTGAATCCCCTCTGAATAGTGTCATGAGGTGTGGACGTGTGATACACCTGAATAGAAGGGGAAGTAAGGAAGTTCTATGTAGGTCTAAAGCAATGGTGTGATGAACCCACGATGCTGTGCTTTATAGTAGTTGGGACGTGAAGTTAGGTCGACTCTAGCTGTGCTTTATGATGGAATCCTGACTGATGGTACAGCGCACCTTACAACAAATCATACTTAGTGATATTTGTCATCAGTTTGTCTATTCATCATAGGGTATTTTGCATGTTTCACTATCTGTCCCCATTCTAGGGAAACAAAACAACAAAACAACCACCAACGTATGGGTTTCCTGTACTACAGCGCACCTAACCGCTCGGCCACCTCTACCTTAATTTTGTCTTGAAAAATCAAGTTAGACTTGCCTACAATCTCAGTATGTTGTTTTACATTCAATTAATATTGTTCTAGATCAGAGAACTATTTGAGGATATTTACCCTGCTCCAAAATAAAGACTCGAAGTTCTGGTTGGTAACTGGTTAAAAAGGGACATTGAAAGATCTGGGAGATTTCCTAAAAAATTAAAATTAAAAAAAATCTTTATCTTGTTTAGATAGATGATATTATAATGCCATGCTCCCTCCCTGAAGGACCCATGGATGGGCCGAGCTGGGCAGTATGTGACAATTTTTGGTGGCAGATGTGGGATTAGCTTTATTCATAGCCCTCTATAACCTGACCCTAGAATTGTAGCAGTGGGGTGGATCGAAGAACAGGGGCGAGGGGTGAAATGGGGGACCAACCAAATTATGTCCGCCGCCTCCGGGAATTGAACCCGGGTCGCCGGCGTGACAGGCAAATCAAACAACCCCAACATGGTGAGCACTAGACTTGCCAGGCTAAATTTGCACAGACCATATACCCGGGTTTAGTGCTATGTACACTATGGGATAAACGTTTGTGTGCGCAGATAGAAGTGCTGCTGGCCGTGTGGTTCTGTATGGTGTAGTAGGGTTAGGGGATACTTACAACGAGAGCAACAAAGTGTATGATAAAGATACCCTCTGTAGCTATAGGCTGTGATAATTAATATCATATTGAGATGAATAGTGCCAAAAAGGTACTGGTATGGATGTGTGTCAGAACTATGGGAAATCCAATTTGACTAAAAACTGGCGTGCATAACTATAAACGAAGAATGTTAAGGATTCAAATACTCTATGGTGCTCTAAAGTGTTGGGAGAATGTGTGGTTGACAGGGCTCAAAATACACTGGGGCGAAGGGCGATTAGCCCCAAGTTTGCACAAAATAGCCCCCTGAGAAAATGTTGGCCGATGGTAAAATGTACTAAAGGGGTGATTCTTGGCAGAATTTGCTCGAAATAGCCCTCTTAGCCCAAAAAGTATTTTAACCCCTGGTTGTTGAATGGATGGGCGGTGGATTTATTTATGGGCAACATTTCCAAATCTGCTACACAAACAAATCTTTCTGTATAGCATTGTTTGCTACTCATCCAATATACAATTGCCAATTTTCCTTGACATTGCAGAACATGTCTCTATAAACCTTTCACCAATAAACTCAACTGAACCACATTGTGAGGTATTAGTATTACATTAGGTCACTGTCATATTTCAGTTGCCCCTGTCTCTGAGTTGCAATATTAATGTTTGTTCAGTTAAAGGTAAAATTCTTGAAGGTGAAAATCAAACTGGTGCCCAAACTTTGTGCTAATCCAGTGATTTAGGCAGTAAAACTACGTAGTTTTCAAGATATTTCACTCTTATCTAAACAGTTTGAGGGTAAAAATCAAAAGTGAACGGTATTTAACCCTTTAAGGTAAGTGAAAACATTGCTTGTTGCTCTTCATCTCAATAAATTGAATATTTTCTCATTATCTGCCCATGAAATCCACTCATTTTATTCCCTCAGATGGGTATCTGATGATGAAGCTCAAGCTTGCGTCGTCTGCTCAAACAAATTCAATCAGATCCGTCGTAAGCATCATTGTCGTCAATGTGGACTGGTGCTATGTAGCAAGTGCTGTAAGGCAAAGGTTCCGCTACCTCAGCTGGGCTTTGAAGAACCAGAGAGAGTTTGTGATGCTTGCCTCCCCATTGCGGAGCTCATCACCAAATCGCGCTCACAAATGGCGGTAAGTTGGTGGAGTTTCTCAGAGCTACAATATATTCTCCATTTGACCAGATAGAGTTCTGGTTCTCTTTCAACAAATATGTGTTTTTGTGAAATTTTTATAGCTTTCATTAAGTAATTGTCATGGCCTCGCCCAGTATAAAAAAGGTTCCATTGGTTTTAGTTTAGTATAGAATGAACTTCAAACTTCAAAGTGCACTATTTCCTTGAAAAAAATTGTCATGGCAGTGTATATATTGTACCCCAATGAAAATGTTATACCATGCCATATTTCTCCAAACACTGTCTCATTTTAAAGCAAATTTCCTTCTTACTTGTACTACCCTAGTAGTAGGCATAGCACACATAACATTCAAATGATTGAGACATGTACAAAATTGGATTCAAATGAAAGATTGCAATGAAATATTTATTTTCCAAAAAGAATTATGACAATCGGTCAATGCATTCTTGTGGTACGGTGTTTTGAGATACTCGGAAAATGGCCGAAAACCTGCCAAAAAACAGTAACAATGCCCACAAATATAATTTATCAGGATTTAGAGAGCTCAATTTGTTAATAATGTAACATTTAAAACACCATTTACACATATTTCTTTAACAATTGAATATCTATCTATATACCATGTTAAATTAAAAAATATGGTAAAATTATATTGCATTAAGCTAAAATAACCTAGTGAAATTGGTCATTTTGACCAGTTTTACTGACTGCAATCAAAAAAGTGACTAAGTCCAGCTAATTAATATGCGTAAATGTTATAAATCCAGATGTGAATGGTGTATTGCAATCAAACTTGGTATTATGGCTAATTGTACGATACCCAATCTTTTAAACTATAATTTAGTTTCATAAGCTCATTAAATATGCAAATTAGCTAATTATCTATTCAAGTCATTGATATGCAAAAGAGCAATGTCCGACAATTTTTTTCCCATCATAAGAGTGATCGGTAATAGATATATAACATGTATACCCAATTTGATTGACAAATATTGATGGATTTAGAAATTAAACAAGCTTTTCCATTTCTTAAATACCCATATTCAAATTCTTAGTCTTTTCCTCACAGGAGGCACTCAAAGGATGCAAAAACTGAGCATATCACTAAATTGATTGAAGTGTTTAGTACAATATCTCAGGTTAGGTTTATTTAAATCGGCCCAATATATTCAAGTTCAGAGCCAATTTCAAAAATGGGTAAAAACAGTCATAACTAAAAAACCTGATGATAAGTATTTATACCTGGATCAAGGTTATATAGTCCAAGGTCATGACTACCATATATGGCAAGCTCACTGCCCTACAATGAGTGCCTCTTGTGAGGATAATTAATTTTATATAGGGATGTTTTTCAAAGTGGAGCTGCATACATTATATGAAAAGATTGTTTTTCATAAGGGCTTACAGACCACTCCTACATGTTACTCATTTTGCATGATTAAGTAATCCAAATATTGTATGGCTGTCTTCATAACTTGGATTAGTGCATCCATGCACGCCAATTGAGGCAACAATACAAAACCACATTCCACATCGTGAATAGCCATTCATTCAATAATGCAAAATGAGTAACAGGTAGAAGTGGATGTAGGGCTTTATGCAACACAGCTTTTCATATGTTGTTGTTCACTGGTGTAATGCTCCCAGTGGCAGACTCTGTGTGTGTGCATTGTGCTATGCCTACTAGTAGCAATAAAACTAGCCTCTGATTTTGAGAATGTATTAGCACCTACATGAAACTCTTTATAATTATAATGAAATAGGAAAAAGTTTTTGACTTTTCGTTAATAATCTTAAAATATGTCTCTTCAAATGTGCTTTATTATCATGTTGGATGATTTTATTTTCAGTCTTTTCAAATTGAGGCGGCAACTGGTTTAACCAAAATGACAATGGACCACAAGGACATAATGAAAGTGGTAGAACTCGGTGGATTACAAACTCTTGTGTATCTATGTACCAAACCTAACAATGAATTGAGGCAAGCCTGTGCTTCTGGTTTACACACATTGGCTACCAATCAACCATTGCTTAGTATACTGGCAGATGCTGGGGCTATCAAGGCAATTTGCAGGTAAATATTGGGAAGTTGGGGTGGGGTGGGGCCATTGCTAAGTACACTTTTAAAAGATGTCAGGGCTATTAATTTTGCAGGTGAGTAGTTGGCCCACACTTTGGTTATTTGACTAGCATATCCAAACATACATGTAGTATCAGCTTGTATGTGATGTTGATATCATCATGAGAAGAGCAAGAGCAGATCAATGAATTTGTTAGGAGTCAATTAAGGAATTCAACTACTATGTATGATAAGTTCGTCTGCTGGAAAGTTCAGTACTTGAGGCATCCCAAGAACCCAAAAACAAACCTCAGAGACAGCCAAGAAAAGGTGATCATTCAAGAAGCTATGGAAAGTAAAGCTAAACCTAAAGCTCTATTGATAAGATTGCAATAGATCTCTAAATTAGATCTCCTATTTCTGCATTCTGCTCAATCCCATATCACAACATAATAGGCATGGTCACAATGATTCATCCATGACCTGTAAGGCTATATTAAAAAAATCTTTTGTCTCAAAGCTCTTCAGTTTTTCAAAACCTAATGCGGAATGCGTGTTTTTAAGGGTTTTTTTTATAAATATTAAACATTGAAATCCTTGTAAAAGAGACCTTTTGTATTTAAAAAGGTGTCATCAATGAAAATCTGAAAAATCTGTGAAACTTTGGGATTTTTTTTTTTGAAAAAAAGAAGAAAAAAAAGAGAGATTTTTTTCTTTCTAACGCGCATCAATTAATTAACGCGTAAAAAACCCCCCTTAAAAACACGCATTCCGCATTAGGTTTTGAAAAACTGAAGAGCTTTGAGACAAAAGATTTTTAAATATAGCTTAAGACAATAACAATAGTAACTCATGTGGTGAGACTTTTAGACATAGTGAACCCCTCAAGTATCAAATGTGGATCAGCAGTTGACTTGTATATTTTAATTTATGAATGTTATGAAGATGCAGATCCTATAGTTTGTCAGTGGAAAGTTGTTAATTTGATCATCAACATGACTAACATACATGGCTTACCAGGTGTTGTTGTTGGATTTGTATTCATAATGCTTGACTGCACAGTACAGGATATGCATGATAAGTTGCATTGATTTTGACAATTCGTTTTTAATTGCAATGTTTATTATTTCTTTACAGTCTGCTATCCACTGCCACAGAAAGTCATGAACAACTCATTATAGAATGTATTAGTACACTGTTAATATTCTGTAAGTCACCGGAGTTAAAGGCTAAAGGTAAGCTACACATAGTAGAAAGGTTTTTCTCTTAAACTTCAATTCTTATTATAGGTTTGGAAATTCTCATTTATACCATTTTTTGGATAACACAGCCAGTCTCGTTGAAGCCGACAAGAAAGTGAAGTGAAAATATGGAGAGGCAAAACCACTTGGCCTTTCACCAACACGAAAAAGGCCAAAAATGGCGATCATTAAAGTAAGGGGTCTGATTGGCCCAACACCCGATAACCAGGAAAACCTGATGCACATGGAAAACGGGACAACCCAGAGGGTGTCTGCTTCAGTAAATAATTTGATTTATGAAAGTAGACCTTTCATAAACTCTATTATTTGTATACACAAATCCTAGTTCATCCCTATAGCTTACTGGCAGCCATCGATGAAAGGTTATCCCTCTTGAAATCCCCTCCCCTTCCCCTCCCCCAAGTAATGCCCACAGGGCATGAACTATGACCTTCATTCGCTAAGTAACCTCTGTCACCAATTAACATCAAAAGAATGAGTTAATACAATACAATAACATTTTAAAACAGATTGTATACACCTAATTGGGCACTTGTTGCGCCAGTGTGGTATATATTCCAACTTTATTGGCCCATCAGATTTGCCTAAACTCTAGGTTCGGTATGACTGGGTCTAACTTTGGACCTGGTCTAAATGATGAATAGTCCTCCCAGAAAGGATCTTTGCCTGCTAGATGATCCCATTCTGCATCATAAATGGACCCTATAAGGGGCAATGGCCTACATGTTGGTGTTGTGACTCCAATTTTGCCTTTTGGACTTTGTTAGGGTATGCAAGTGATATAAAAGTATGAATATAAAATGTTCCTTCCAGAAGGACTATTATTTATTTAAAGACCAACCCATGAGTACAAAAATTATACTTGTCTAATGTTGAAATGCCCACTGTCCCACTCTCTACCAGAATGATTTAATTAATACATTTTGTTATTCCACAGTTGTATCAGATGGTGCTATGCAGCCTATATTGAATGTGTGCAGTATGAGTGTGTCCAGTGCAATAGCCCTACTAGCCATGCAGACTCTTAATCTGTTAACAGAGGATGGCAAGAGTCACTTTGCTATTATCGAGGTAAGGAGATAGTAAATAAACCCTGTTCTACAGGTGGATGAACCTCATAGGTAAGGTCGATCAGGCTTTTTTTTCTCTCTCTCCCTTTTTTCCCTCAAAAATGACGCAACAAATCACAATAATCTGTAACATTTTGCCGGTTTTCGACAAACTTAAACAAAATTTGGGTCGGTATTCATTTGCACATGACTTTTTTTGGTTTTTTGCCCCAGTTTCTATAAAATGGGTTGGTCGCGTCGGTTCCATAGAGCAGTTTGTCTTATTTACACATGATTTTTGTTTGTTTTTTGCCCCCGTTTCTAAAAATATGGGTTGGTCAGGTTCATAGAACAGTGAGTTTTTTTTCGTCGCCTAGCACTGTTTCTTTGAATCAACTCCCCTTTTCAGCTCCCTGCAGGGGGAGGTGTACTCTGTGGATAAGGAGTTATAAAGATGAGTGTAATACTAGTAGGTTCACTACACTGCACACATCTTTGGGTCCATGTTTATGAAATTTGCAATTTGTTTTCAAAAATAATGACATGTAACAACAATGTAAATGTTATTTCCAAATGAATGGATTCACCCTAATATCAAATTTGTATTTATATTTACCCTTTGTTGCCTTTTTGACCCAATTTCATACACATTTGCATAAGTCTCCTTTGTTTTCAACGATTTTTTTCTCACACTTTTTTTAATTAAACTGGACCCACTGCATGGGAGTGACTATATTATATTGAGGAATTTTACTTAGATGCCAAAGAGTTATAGACACATGTGATGTGAGATTTATTTATTTAGTTGCCACTCCCCTCCCTCTCCTCCCCTTAAAAACTCTAGAATCATTATCAAATACTCTCTTCTGCATACATTTGTAGAAACATATGCTTGTGTGAGTATGTATTTTAATGTTATCATGTGTTGTTTTCTTTTAGAGTGATCGCAATGCCCTTCCAAAACTTCTTAGTCTTACATTGTCACAAGATGAACAAGTAAGTAGAACTTGATTTACAAAGATATGTTTTCATCAACATATCAAGTTACACACAGAAATATACCGCATTTGGGTTGCGCCGTGATTGCAATTAACCTTCGATTCCTGATATAAGAAGAGCGACTTCATTGGGTAAAATTCTTGAGGGTGAAAATCCAAAATGATGACCAAGATTTGTGGTAGCACAGTATTTGTGACGTGATCAAGCGAAATGAGTCAGATGTCGGCAGTTTTCAATTTTAAGATTTGTCCATCTTTTAAAAGCAGGTGGAAAATGCTTCAGTATGGTCCAAACCCCACTCAAATTGAATTTTTAAGTTACAAACAATTTACTAACTTAGAAAGCAAAGGGAAACATAAGAATTTGTCACTTCTTTTTACCTATAAAAATCAATATTCTTGACATTAGACTCTGCTCCATCGGGTTACATTTGGAATGTAAACAATGTACATTTCCAACATTTCTTGCTCTTGAGTATCATTTTCAAGGGGAAAATCAAAATTGAAGGGTATTTCACTCTTTGTATAGGGTGAGTAAAACACTGAGAAGTGAGTGTTTTTTGACATGGAAGCTATAGATAGAATAAGTGACCTTTTGGGGTAACTCCCCCTGGGTTTATACATTCACACAGGCTGAAAAAGTAGGCAATACGGAAAGCTCCTTGCAGGGAAATTTGAGCATTTGGAGGGAAATTTTGGCATTTGGAGGGAAATGTTACTCTTTCATTAAGAAATGCATTCCATTTTGGAGGGAAATTTGGAATAGCTTGCCGGGGGAAAAAAAAAATTCAGGCCATGTAAACATTCATATACCAGTTAATTCTCTTCAATGGTTACATGATTTTAACTAAAACCATTCTTTGTGATGTTACATAATAGATGCAGGAAGGAGTACTGAAAACCCTTGCCAAACTATCCATGGGTACAGACTGGCATAGACACAGAATCATACAAGTAAGATATTGTAGAATTTTATCTTAGGTCAAAGGGAATCATTTGTTTGTTGGTTGTGACTCCTATTTTCCAGTCAGTGTTCATGTTATTAACCCTTCCTCCCATTAGGCCAAAAAAATAAATTGTTTGATTGTCCATAGATCACTTTTAAAAGTTGGGTAGGTCGGTCGGGAAAAGGTTTTTTTGGTTTTTTCTCTCTTAAAGGTACCAAAAGTAAAATGAAAATGAAATGTACTTGTTGTGGTAACCAAAACAGGGAACAAAATCTATTTTTATTTTCTCAACACTTAAAAAAAAAAAAAATGAAAATTTTGATTTTTGACTAATATTTGTAAAAAAATGAAATTTTCAACAACAAAACTTTTTTTAAAAAAATTTAAAAATTTAAAAAAAAGAGAAAATTAAAAAAAAAAGGTTTTTGGGTCGGAATGATTAAGAGGGTCGGGCGGACGAGAAAAATCAAACAATTTTTTTTTTTGCCTTACTGGACTAAAGTGTTGACTAGCACCTATTTGTGTGAATATTCACTAAATTTGTGATCCTTTGATTATCATTTTAGAAAGTTTAAGAATGTGAAGATACATTTTGGTTACAATTTACAGTGTCTTACTGCCAGCAGACATATAATCATCCACATACTCCAATTTTTTTCTGCTGGAATGTGAGCAAAATGGAGGTTGATAGTTTATAGCTTGAAATATATTACATGTTACAGAAAGTTCTAGTACATAATGCTGACATAAAGGGTAAACAAAAAATAAGTCCCCCCCCCCTAAATTAGATTAAATTTTGTTTGCATAACTCCACACACAATTAGACGTTTTGAGAAATTGAAACGTTTATGAAAAGGGTAACACTTGGCTACCCACGGAAACTTTTCCCTTTTCAATATCAACATCATTTTGGGGAAATGTGACCATTTTGAAAAAAGTATTAATGATATTGAAAGGGGAAACTTTCTATGGGTAGCTAAGCGTTTTTCCTTTTCATAAATGTTTCAATCTCTCAAAACGTCCAATTGAGTGTGGTGTTATGCAAACAAACATGATCTAATTTTAGGGGGACTTACTTTTTTGAACCCTTTATCTTTCAATATGCTGCACATAAGCCCTCCCCTGTAATTGTACTGTTCTTTGTTGTCATTTCAGGAAGATTTCACATCGGGCAGATGTCTGGTAAAAATCCTAGAGCATCGTCCTAAGAATATCCAGGTTCTCGTGAATGCCTCATGTCTTATTGCCAACTTAGCTACATGTGAACAAGACCAGGTAATAGAAAACATTTTCAATAAACAATGGTCATCATGTTTAGACCTCAAGTTTGAGGTAGGTCAACATATTCTAGTGATTACATGCCACTGAGTAGAAGCGGAATGTCAGTCCTGATGTAGAAACGTTGCACCTATGGTTAGAATAATCGCTGATGTCATATCTCCCTTTCTAACTTAAGTTGACATGGACTGCAGTATCTTTGTGATTTTCTTTTTGGAGTAATTCTGTTATACCCTTCAACAGGGGTATTCATAGTGCGTGATTTTTAAAAATGACGCATACTACCGATGTTGGTGTGTAGGGTATAACAGAATTATGCCTTCTTTGGAGTTTTGTATAAAAAGACAAAAGAGAAAAACAAAAATCCAAAAAAAACATTGAAATAATGACAAGACTTAAACACAGTTTTGAAAACATTTTCCATTAAAAAAAATATTTTGAATTTTCAGTGTTAAATACTGAACTGTGTGGATGATGCACTTAATACTCATTTAAACATTGCGTAGTGATGATTTTCTATAGTGGTGAGTGCTGACAAGTATTGGCTTTTGTGTGTTAATTTTCAAATCAATTGAATTCCTGCATACTTCTCTACATTGTGAATAGAGGTGACTATTATTACTCCAGTCATTTTATAGATATTAATGACCTGTACTTGCATGCGAACTTTTTTTAAATGGCATGTAAAATTATGATGCATTTAACCGTGTATATTCATATTTTTGTTTTCAGAACTCCATAACAGACTACATTGATGGCATCAGCAAGTTACTAGTTCAATTTAAGCACAATAAAGAAGTACTTAGTCATGTAGCCAGAGCTTTGGCTAATCTTGCCAAATATCCACCACATTCCTATAGACTGGTAAGTACTATAGTTTAATCAGTTTGAAATTGGCGAGTAATAATTTGGTTTTATCTTTCTGTGTGCAAAAGTAATCCAGGCATACGCGAGAGATTATGGCCACACGCACACGTTTTTTAACTACAACTCACCGTTGCCTTCATGCACACCCGCGTCCTTCTGTATTCATTCGCCAATTTGGAGGTGGGAATAGTCCAATTATGAATGAGGTCTATAGATTTGATGGCCGTATAAAATTACTGAAATAGTGGTACATTTTGCGTGTGTCATCTGCTGGGTCAACACCTGATAAGAAATTACAGCATGGCCCGAGACACTTTGCCATCCTGCCAAATTTTCACCTGTGTATAGTACTTTGTCAATTTCAAAATATCAGTAGTTTTGAGATAATGAATTGATTTTCTTTAAAAACTGAACAATTTTTCTCTAACCTCAAAACTTGGAAATGTCTCTTTTTGTATAAGACAAAGAGACAGGGAGAGGCAAAGAAATTGATTGAGAAATATGTATTTTTGTCCACAACCAAGTTTGGGACATATTTCATTATCGGTTGAAAATGGACTGCCACTATTACATTACATATTTGGTTTTGACAAACACAAGCATTTTACCATGCGACTAAAGAGTAGCACATTTATTTTAATGCTAAATTAAGACAATTGAATACATTTAATTGAAAAAGACACAATATGCAATGCAACCCTTGCATCAGCGTATCATGATGTCTTGATTTTTTGTTTTACCTTCTTTTTTGCAGAGCCAGCATTTAACTGACATCGTTAGAATTTGCCTTAAGGTAATTAGTTTAAAGTTTATCATTGTAATATGGAGTATAGGTCTATTAAATACCCTTGTTTTATTATAAAAACTGATCAATATGTTATTTAAATCATTGCTAGTATCTTGGAAGAGCAGGTAATTATGATGAGGCTTTTCTTACACGTCACACATGGTTTATGAAAAGCTTTATATTCCAGCATTTCCAATCTGAACTTGTTGAAAGGTTCCTAGAAATATTTAAAAACATTCCCTTATTCCATATTATTTCAGTAGTTCCTTCTTCTCTCTATACATACATACATACATACAACAAGTTTTTGTGATGCGCTATTCCTCGGAGGCTCAAAGCGCTTACAAAACTATACAAAATAATATAAGTTACCATAATCATAAATAAAGAACATGAATAGATGGGGAACAAATATGTCTTGAGGGCCTTCTTGAAGGCAATAACAGAAACAGACTGCTGAATAAATACAGGAAGATTGTTCCATAACTTGGATGCACAAACAGTAAAAGTCCTGTCACCAGCTTTAACTCTTGTCATAGGATACTCAAGACGAAGATGATCCTTGGAAGATCTTAAGTGTCTATTTGGAACATACAATTTGAAACAGTTTGATAGGCACAGGCTGAAACAGTAGGCAATACGCAAGTGTAGGGCCAGTGCTGAACCTCAATGCTGGTGACTATAACTCAATCCAAGTCTCCCCAGGATTGCACAGGATCCACTTGCTAATAGTGATCAAGTGAGGCTATAACTCAACCCAAGTCTCCCTGTGTTGCGCAGGATCCACTTGCTGTAGTCTATTTGGCCATCAAGAGACAGTGACGCAACTGCGTATTCTACTAATTGCAGCACATAATGCGGGCTCCTACCCGAGGCGCTGCCGTATACACACGAGCTTTGAAAGACGAAAGATACATATGCGTGCGTAAAGGCTGCGCCTGTTAAAATATGTCACTGTCTAGAGGAAGCCAAATAGAGTATAATAGTGATCAAGTGAGACTATAACTCAATCCAAGTCTCCCTGGGTTGCGCAGGATCCACTTGCTTATAGTTATAGTGATCAAGTGACACCCTTATAACATACTACTCAACTGATACTTTTTCTTCTTTCAGTCTGATGTCCCAGAAGTGCATACCAATGGCCTCAGAATAATCCTGTATTTACTTAATCATTCCACGGGGGTCACACTCTCACAACTCATGAAGTAAGTACCTGTAATTTTTGTTATTGTTTCATTAAAGAAGTTAGAGAACAGGGGGATATCTGAAGGAGGCATGATATAAATGGTATTACGAAAATACCCAAGTCGCATTCGAGACACTTAGTGCCAGGTGGTGGAAATGTATTCTTTGTTTTGCTATTTCATCCATCCCTCCATTGTTATTGAATCAATTTTGTGTGTCATATCCTCAAATGGAAGAAGGGGATTGTTTTATTAGTTATGGCGATCAACTATGAAGTTACTTATAAAATCCTCAATCGTTTAAAAAAAAAGGAATCTACCATGCATTACTCACCAAAATACAGTCCATATAGTTTATTCTTTGAATTGATGCGGGATTTTTGAAAGTGATATAAATTTGCATGACTGAAATGGGATTTTGAGCTTCTTATAGTTTTGGTGAACAAATGTCAGTAGTCCGCCATGATTTCAGTAAACTATGTCATATGCAGGGCCTCTAAAGTTGATTGTTGGTCTTACAGGGTTTTTTCCTCCTTTATTTTTTTGTTCAGTACCTATTATAGGGCTCATAGCATTTTGAAAAAATATATATGGAGTGATGCATGACATATAATACGCAATGCATTCTAATTGAATGATATAGCTAGGTTGACATCGCTACAAAGCATGCAAAAACACATAAAACCATTACTATTTTCAACAACGGTTCGTTATATAACATTTCTCAAATTTGTCTGTTCCCAGGGATGGTGCCACTGAAGTGTTGACATCTCTAGCCAAAACACCGGGTATTATTGATGGTATACAAGGGATATTACAACAGAAGGTTCCGGAAAGAATTGCACCGTCCTAAGCATATGCTATGCACCTCCTACACTGCCATAGAAATTATACATAGTGTACATTTTGTATACTTGCTATACATAGTATACATTATGTATACTTGCTATACATAGTACACATTATGTATACTTGCTGTACGTATTATACATTATCTATACTTACCATACATAGTATACATTGTATATACTTGCTATACATAATAATATAATATGCATCATGTATACTTGCTATACATATGCATTATGTATACTTGCTATACATATATATTATGTATACTTGCAAGTAGAAAATAAAATTGATCCCTGATTTTAGGATAATACAGGTTACGTACAGTTTACAGAAAGGGACTATGTAGTAATGACTACCATCAGTCCATTCTCCTAGAATCCCAGCAAACATTTCTTATCAATAATTGCGTATGCGTAAAGCAAACTGTGCTATGAAAGCAATGAACCCAAAACCTTTGCACATCAACTACATGTTCCATTCTGTGTTTCACAGCTGGGCACTTTATAATCAAGAATTGTTTGATTTGATTATATTACAAAGTTGTCTTTTGAAATTTGCAGATATAAGGCTACGAAGGGGAAAAACCTGTTCTACGGGCCCGCCCAACCCAATTTTTAAAAGAAATTATTTTGAAATTATTTTGAAAATTGCTGAAAATTTACCAAAATAATTTCCTGACAGCATACTGTCAGTTATTAAAGGAAGAGTCCAGCAAGCACAACATTGAGCATTATTATTGTTATACAATGCACATGCGCAAATTTGAGCACCGATACCCATGACGTCATCGACACCGGGACTTTCGATCGCCGCGAATTTTAAAAATTGCATGTTGAGAGATAGCAATTTTTATTCGTTTTTGTGACTTGTATGATGTTTTGTTCTATATTATTACACAATTTCGGCTCGATAACTATTTTCCTAACAAATAATGCTAAATGTTGTGCCTACAGGACCCCTCCTTTAAGCACAATTTTTTTACTGTCTGTTATCGAGCTTGATTTTTTGCGCCGGTTTGCCCATAGAACTGGGGGTTTCGTCGCCTAATTGAGTTTTTCTGCAAGGGTTTTAATTTTGGGGAAATAATAACTGATGAAATAATATATTTAATGAACAGTACAGTGCCTATGGTACTCCTTTTACATAACATGTCATAAATTAGCCTTACAGACATTTTCAATATCAATGTTTATATCAAATGTTTATTTTCTTACCAAATCAGTATCAAAATGTAAATAGATTATTCTAAATTGATACCAAATTATCTAGAACAATATTATATTTCAGTGTGCATGTATAACACACCTAATGGAAGTGTACATGACACAGGCAAAGGGAACTTTTGCATTGCATTTGCCTTGGCATTTTTAAAGCTACATTCCAGGCAATAAATGCTGGCACAATTTGGTATGTAGCTAGTTGGTCAAATGCTTCCCCCCATCCCCAATCAATGTTGATTAAAGTTGTGTCTTCAGCCGCTAAGTAAATAAACCCCACATTTGGCGGGAATTGGTAGGAGACAGGTCAAGGGAAGATCTCCTCTATCTTTTGAATGTAGACTTGACTGGAGTGTGCCAACTATTTTGTTCATGAGTTGTAGCAGGTAGGGTGATAAATAAATACTGATAACGGATGATTTACGATGCTACAAAATCTTCAGATATTTGTTGCAATGGGAAATGGAATATTATAAAGTCTATGCAAACATATTATGTAACCTGATATATAGCATCACTAACTAATGGTTAATGATACTATTGTGAATGAGACTTTTTCTCATATATTTTTAATTGTACCTATGTGCCTGTTCAATTAATACGCATCTATTACAGATAAATGCTGAACTACTTATTACATATTGTGAGGAAATAAGTCTTAAAGTTATATTTTTACAGATTTTACAGAAGTCTAATACGAGGGTCGGTTAATAAGTAATGAAAGTGATCATGGTATGGGATGCATGAGTGATTCTATTGATGGATAGTGTGATCAATACCAATACAAAGCATGAACCTTTATCTTTCAAACAATACACTTTCGGATTTTTAAGTATGAACTATGACATCATAGCATTAAAGAAAGTGCACTTTGGACACTGCTCAATCAGTTAATTGGCAAGAGATTTGAATTGTTTGTATGAAACATGTGGTAAAAAGATTGCATAACATGACACCAGAAACGGGACTTTCGATCACCACAAATTGTAAAAATTGCATATTGAGAGATGGCAGTTGTTATTCCTTTATGTGATAAGTATGATGTTTTGTATTATATCATGATAGGCCTGATTTCAAGCATTTGATAGTTTTTACTATCATTATGGCTGGGAAAGAATCATGTGATATCATGATATAAAACAAATATTGAATGCCTTTTGTTTGTGCAATAGTAAAACTATATCACTCGGTCCAATTTGGATTATTCCATTACACTCGGCTTCGCCTCGTGCAATGGAAAAATCCAAATTTGACCTTGTGATATAGTTTTGACTATCACACGCTCAGGCATTCAATATTTGTATACTATATAATTACGCAATTTGGGCTCGACGATTATTTTTCTAACATATAATGCACAATGTTGTGCTTGCTGGACACCTCCTTTAATATTGTGTTAATAATTCATGTGTAGGGGGAGGCACATGAAAATACATTGTCCATAATGTAAATATATTTTCTGTACATTTTTTATGATATATTATATATTCTTAATTTTGATAATGAGTTTTGATACGGATGTTTTATTATGTTTGAACTATGCAATATGTAATACTTTAAAACCAGAAATATTTGTGAGTTTAAAATTTCACGAATCGGCAATACTAGCCTTATTCACGGCATGACAATTTCGTGAATGATACTTTGCAATGCACTGCTACAAGAAGGTAAATTGGGAATATTTGTGGCATGTAATTTTCGCGAGTAAGTGCTCGCGAAATTTAAATGCACGCTAACATTTCTGGTTTTATAGTATATGATCACTTTTTATAATATAATTGCTGAAACTTGCTTAATTTGATACTCTTGAAATGTGAGGAAATTGGTCATACCTTGACAACTTTGTTAAATAATGAAGATATGATTCTGAAATAAAATACAAATATATAGTAAATTGATATCTTTTGCTTTGTCCTTTGAGTTTATCTCTAATATGTGGTGTGGTTTGTTCTGAGGGGGAAAGGGTCACTCGGCATAACGACGGCAATGCATCTGCGTCTAAGAAAAGCACAAAAAAGGGTCATAGTTTCACTTCATGATGTTGTCAATGTGTTCTAAAAAAGGGGTGTTTTTTTGCAAATTCCATTATGATTACATCAACGTTTAGGGGTAATGATTGGATGTGTATGGAGGCATAGATAATCTACACAGGGATGGTTAAGTCCCAGATTATCTCTATTGAAATGTTGTGTGGAGCTGATCTATGTCTGTTTTGCAAACACCTGTATGACTAGCATTTTTGACAAGCCCGGTAAACAGAACGGGTATTGATAGTCTATTGCGGCAACTACATTATCTAATACTAGCTAACGGGATACATAAAATTAGTTTGATAAAAAAAGCAACGGTGAAAGTTAAGATACTTCTAATATTTGAAACATAACAATTTAATACACGCATTCACAGATGCGATAGATGTAACGCTATTTGTGAAGTTTATAGACACTTATTTCACCCAGTTTTCTATTACACGTAAACTCGAACCCATGATGAGCGCGATGGACAATAGGGAAGATAGCACTTCTTTTGAAATCGATTCCTAGCGTTTTCATGCATCTGGGAACGAGAGTGGTGTATTATTTATGTTAAGAAGTTATTTCATGACAGGGCTAAAGGCTACATCGGCTTTTGTGTTGAGGGACTTTGAAACACACATAGCTTCAAACAAAACACCCACTTAACCATCCCTGTGTCGGTTATCTATGATGGAGGGAAATCCATTCTTTGCCTGTGCACGTTTGTATTTCTCACATAATGATGTCATTAGAGTATGCATAATTGAGTGTGAGTGATGCCTTAGTATAGGGTTTGTATGCGTTGCAACGTTTAGGGGTTTCAAAATGGTTTTGCGCTTTACTTCATTTAGTGTCCATTTCAGAGGTGCTTGGACGAGCACAGGTAGCCATTTGATGGGAGAGCTAGAGTGACCCCAGGGTTTTGTCTACCCAGAATATAGTCTGAAAACTGTCCTGGTCTGAATAATGATAATAAGTTCTCAGTCAGTCAAGTAGTTGATGAGAAAGTAAGAAATCGATGATTGCTCTCAAGTACAAAATGGGTACAGGTATTCATGTATGCTGAGTTATGGAATGCCAAATTACCTAAAAAATTGCAAAATCTACCAAAAAGGAGGAATGTTTTGGGGATACAGAGCTGTCAATACTCCCTCTCTGAAAATAAACCGATATTGGCACACAAATTTGACAACCTCCCTGATTGGGACATATTTTTCCTGGGTAGCTGTTTGGTAGGCGAGTGACCTGCTGCCCCGGGAGGGGGGGGGGGGGGGGGGGGGGGGGCACACTCAACTTTATTTTTGGTAGGGGTGTGCCACACAGGGTCTCAAAAAGGGGGGCTACAGAACTGAACTGAGTGGATTTTATGACAATAATAGGGTCTTAGGAACTAATTTTTTTCAAAAAGGTAGGTCTTGAGAACTGGCCTATAGATCAATTTTGATTAGCATGAACGCAAATTTTCAATTTTTTTGGTTTTAGAACGTAAAATTGTCGAAGAATTGGAGCTTTGGAATGCAAAATTTCGCGATTTTTTTAAAAACTTTTCAATAAAATTGGGGTCTTAAGAACTGATGCAGGTTCAAAAGGGAGGTCATAAGAACTAGCAGCAGAGGGTGAAAAAGGGGGTCTTCAGCGCAGCACATACCTATACCATTCCAATGTCAGTGCCCCCCCCCCCCCCCCCCCCCCCCCCCCCCGGGCCTGCTGCTCCCCTGCCAATCTCCACACCTCCCTCGGTGACCCTCTGTAAGAATTCAATCAAATTCCGACACATTTTACAACTTGCTATATAGGTCTAGACCAGTCTAGTTATCATACTGTAATTGACCACTATGTAATTGGAATTTGCCTACAGCTATAGCAACTGTCGTAACGCTATGGACATAATTCAAGCTATTTCACGCGAGTGTGTTTTGTTGTTGTTCGCAGAGCTGCGTCCAGACACATGCACACATTGGTGGAATGATGTCCATATCATTATGACGCTGACTATTAAGTTCCGTGGTCAATGACTATTGAAGTAATCAAGAGGATCTATGATTAGATCTACTCACTATATTGCTCTGAGTTCCAGAATCTGATTGTTTTCCAGTTATATATCGAAGTTGTGAGCTTCAAATTTGTTGCTCTACTACAATTTTGAACTACCCCATCGTTGCAGTGATGCCCCAACAAGCATAGTAAAATATAGAGGGCTCAATCAATTCAGCTTAGTATCTGCTAGTGCTAGCCAGGTAGCCTTGATTTAAGGCGCAATTGCTGGATGTCACTTTATATATAGCCTACTAGAAAAGACCCAACCACACATAACTCTCTATCAGCCCCATATCCACCTGTTAAACTTGTCGATGCTTTTAATTTTCCCGAGTTGCAATTCATCGGGAGTGGCCTAATACATTAGCGTTCTGGCAAGTCCTTCGGGCGATTCGGTTCTCGGGGCGAATTCGGTTTTCGGAATGTTGCAATTTCATATTATGACAGCCCATGTGCGAGTTCAGATACCCAGTGACTGTCAGCACAGTGATGTTCAGTCAATGGTATTGGTGTGTTGTACAGTTGTGGCACGCGACATAAGTGGACATGTAGTGGTGGTGTGGTAGGGATAATCAATCTAAAAATCAGTATTTTTCTTAGGGAGAGTAGAGGTTCAATATTGGGAGATTATTTGTATGTAAGAGTATCTTTGCTGCCCAAGGACTTGCAGCAAGTCTATTAGCCAGGGTGCTTTCACAGAAAGTTGATGGCTGTTATGGCATGCCATGGAGCACATAAACAGCTCATTAAGCATAGTAGCACTAAGTGGCACTTTGTACTGGTCCCATCAAATTGGATAGTTACACTACCCCTATAAAGCTTTTTTGGTTTAACCTGTGTGACCTCTGACACAAGTTTTTCTATGTTGCTCTCTGAATCAGTAGTAGGTACCATCATAAATACTGATGCTACTGATATGAGAAGAGGAAGGAACTAAAACTTGGTGTTCTATTTCGTTATCACACAGGTGAGTAATTGCAATTTATCTTATTTTGTACTAATATTTGTAAAACCTAATTTCATGTTACAGATAACAGTATATATGTTAGATATTTTATGACATTTTGATATACGAGGGGCGGTCAGTAAATAATGAAAGTGATCATGGTATGGGATGCATGAGTGATTCTATTGAGGGGATAATGTGATCAATACAAAGTATGAACCTTTGTCTTTCAAACAATACAGTTTTGGATTTTTAAGTGTGAACTATGACGTCATAGCATTGTATCAAAGTAAGTACAATTGGGACACTGCTAAATCAGTTATTTGGCGGGAAATTTGAATTGTTTTTATGAAACACGTGGTAAGAAGATTGCATAACATGACATCAGAAGCAGGTAAATCCCGAATTTTTTTTCTCGCATAAATATGATACAAAAGACAATAACTTTAATCCCTGTGTAATTTTGAATGTGTAGTATAAGAGGAAAAAGTAAGGAGAAGCAATTGAATAAAAGGTATACAAATATCAGTATTTCAAATAGCTAATTTTCATTAAAAATGCCAAGTCAGTGAATCACTAATATTGCGGAAAATCAAACAATTTAGGAAAAATTCAAGCAATTAACCAGTTTGGAAGATTCCATATGATAGTTAACTAATTATCCGAACTTATTCGCATGAAACCTTCAGAAAAAATGCGCATGCGCAGACGGCAGATAATTTTGAAACGAGCCCAAAATGGCTAAAATCATGAAATTTACCAGATAAAAGCTTACTGTGCCTTCAAATTCTAATCAGAAATAATGAAAAATGCTTAAATCAATGTGTAAACATATTGTGATAGTCAAAATGAAGATATACAGGAATGTATCAATCAAAGATGGCTGCCACAACCTCTCTTATTACTGTTATCTTTAGAGCTACAAGATATGTATTGTGTAAGTAATCGTCATATAATTTTAATGGTTTGAGGAAATTTTATGAACAGCTCCTTTTGAAATCCCCACTATTATTGCTTTACATCCCACAACAATTTATTAAATTATAATCCCTCCATTGTTCTTTATCCTTTGTTGCTTTCTAAGGTATATTATTGTGGATTTTGCTAAATAAAAGCGTATTTGAGATGGTCCCTTCTTGTTCGTATTAAGGCATTCAGATCTGAAAAAGAGTGTCAAACAGAGATAAGTGTGTATTCTAACCATGTGCCAAGTGTTATCTGTTTTTATGCTTGCATTGCCGAGATATACGCAAATGTATCAATCAACCCATATTCAACATATTACATATCCAGCCAAATAATTGACAGATTTCAGTCAGTGTCTGAAACCTATTGTGTTTATGTTAATGACGTTAGTTAACCAAAGGTATCTAACAATCCAAAAGTGTATTGCTTGAAAGACAAAGGTTCATACTTTGTATTGATCACATTATCGCCTCAATAGAATCACTCATGCATCCCATACCATGATCACTTTCATTATTTACTGACCGCCCCTCGTATTAGAAAGGATGAATTTAAAGGCAAAATGGTCTTATGTCGCTGTGGAATTCTAATGTTCCAAGATGATAGTGAATTGTGATAGCGCTTAACTCCAAGGTATGTTCTGAGTTAAAATGTCATTATTCACTGGTATGTACAAAATGTTTATCATAGATATATTAGTTAAACCAGGGAAGTGTAAAATGACACCTCACTGGTTAAACAATAACTCAGTCTAGATCTTTGAGTATATGAACCGATGAGCGTGTTTCTGCTGGGGAAGAAACCGCTAATAAACGCTAAGTTTGCCCAGTAGAAACAGGCAGAACCCGGCAATAATCGGTATTCTTGGTAATCCCAAAAACCTTCACAAACCAGGTTTGGAACCGGCAATAATCGGCAATAAACCCAATAGAAACAGAAAGGCGATTCTTAACGGTTTGCGCCATGAACCGTGTCACGCTGGGTTATACACATTATTGTGAAGCAATCTTTTTCAGGTGCGGTGGCATTGTTTTGTATTAAAAAAAAGGTCAAATGTCGTGGCCCGGCGACTAGGATCGATACACTTAGCGGTAACTTTTCGCGAGTAGAAATAGGGGGGATTAAAAACTGACCGATTAAAACTAAGCGTTTATTAGCGTTTACTTTTTGCAGTGCCCAGCAGAAACACGCTCTATGATTCTCAATACAGTATATGATTCTCGATACAAACACAGTACCATTTCATAGTAGTAATTTGAGTGATGTTTAGGCGTAATTGTGCACCCAATTTAGGTGTATTGTATTGTTGCTTAATATGATTTTGGATGCATCTATGCACGACCGAATCAGTAAATAAGCATGTGTTGCCATACAATGTGCCCAATGTGTGGTTTTACTAACCCAGAACCATTGGAATGTGCCCAAGGACATATCTATTAAAGGCATATTATGTGATCTTTTCCAGAGAGCGCCCTCTATTCATGATTTTTTTTAGAAAGTAGATTTTCTTGCAGATTTACATTTCCGATCATAAATCATACATACATTCCAAGTTACAGAGCGATACGATTCCTAATTACCTCAAAATCATGGTTTTATTTTCACTCTAAAACCATGATTTTGAAGTAATTAAGAATCGTATCGCCCTGTAACTTGGAATGTATGCATGATTTATGATCAGAAATGTAAATCTGCAAGAAATCTGCTTTCTATTTTTTTTTCGATGTTGAGGGCGCTCCCTGGAAAGATCACATAATATACCTTTAACTTTTAAATAATCTTTTAATAAGACAGTGGATTAAAAGGATGTTTTTCCGGTCTTTTATCTACAGATTTGGAATTTTCTAGGGATTTGCATAAATCCACATACAGTTAAATATATAGGAGTTTTACATTGCAGCTTTAATATCAAGCTAAAATAAGGAAGTGAAATGAATAATAATGCAATGTTAAATTTAATATTATTTCTTCTATTGATAACAATTACTTTACATAATTTGACAATTATTCTAATTGGATGTTAGTAACAGGAATTCGAGAACACCAGTTTACAGATTATTAAATATTTTCCTATCCATATTATTGTCAAATTACATCAATTTAAATGTAGATCTAACTATGTTCTAACTTGGTACCCGATGCAAGTTAGCATTTATTTGATATGATCAAAGCATAGGTTTGACACCTCCCTGGTTATAATATGAGTTGATCTAAGATAAGATTCCATGCTAATTCAATATATATACTTCACTTTAATATTCTGAATCATTATTGTAAATAACTTGATCCTAGTATAGATTTAGATAATACAGGGTGTCCCAAAAGTCTATGCACGACTTTGAAGCTTTGTATTTCACAAGATAAAGTTGTATTGAAAATATGAATACATATTTAGAAAGAGGAGATGTGGGAAATAATTTTGATACCAAACATTGGTTTGTAATACCAACCTCAAGTAAAATATGTATTACTGCAAAAATGTAACTTTATATACTTCGGAGGTATAAAGTTCATAAATCCATGATACCTATAACATTTAGATTAACAAAAAGATGGGTCAGGTTGGTTACACGGAAAGTGATCCGTCAATTGTAATATTTAAAATTTTACATTACAGTGATCCCATCATAATAACAAACTATATCACACATAGTTTTTGTTTCTATAGTGAAATCTAGTTTAAATGTTTTCCATTTATACCGAGACGTGTGCTAATGCAAAAACACAGACCTAAAAAATTGAATAACGTAACAGAAAAGTGAGCACACACATCACACTGCAAATAGATCTCTTTGGACTTTTAGCTACTGCATGTCTTATGACATCAATGTGACTTGTTGATCTACCAGTCTTCTACCACATCGAGACAAATCATGCACAGTTCCTGTGTTCAAAAATGTCTCCACCAACTGAAGAATGGATATTCTTCCTGGTGCGCGTTTAATTTAAAATGTTTTCTGAACTTTTGTTGAGTAAGTTGAACTGAATTTGTTTCAGCATAGAACCATACAATTTGTATTCGCTTATCTATGCTGTAAACCATCTTGAATGAAGACTTTTGCTGTGCAATGTTGTCTACTACTCCTATTTTTGTTGTGAGTGACAGAGTTTGGTAATAACATTAATGTTGCAAGGTAAGCAGTGAACTGTGACTAATGCGCAACGTTGCTTTCATACTGTTAATTTTTGCGCACCTGTTTTAGCAACAATGTGTGGTATTTGATATGGGTGGGTCTCACACGGCCAAAACTTTCAACCAGTTTTATAATGTTGTGGGTTCACCAAAAGGGTTGTGTTTGGTATCAAAATATTTTCCCAAATCTCGTCTATCAAAATATGGTTAAATTTATACTATATGATTTATATTTTATGAGATATGACTCTTCAAAAACGTGCATAGACTTTTGGGACACCCTGTACTTCAGATTTGATTGAAAGTTTAATTAACCTCATGCTAAATCATGCTAGATTACTTAAGACAATGATTGATACTTTATTGAATTGTTTGGATACTATAGTTGATGACGCCGAAAGTATAATAATATTGGTAATAAGTACGAAAGTTGCATGTCACAATATGCATAATTGTTCTTTCTTTGTCATGTCAATGAACCATTATGATTTTAATTCTTATTTAATGAAGATGTATTTCAGTATACTTGAACTTGTCACTATGTAATAAAGATGAATATAAATACTGATGCTACTGATGAGAAGAGCAAGGAACTAAAACTTGGTGTTCTATTTCGTTATCAAACACTCCTCGCCTATCCCTGAAGAACCACCACCTCCAGCCCATATCGAACAATCACCCTTTGACAGATACAACAGAATGTATTTTTAAGAAGCTACTCAATGTCACACATTGTATACATTTTTTAGCAGGTGGGGGAGGGGAGAGAAACACTGTTCCAACCAACCATTGGCTATGTTTATCAAGCACTAAAGTGGGAAAGTGGGACCTATATTGTGAAGTCAACCATTTTAATGGCATACCAAATATAAACCCTACCCTACATGTAAATGTTGTTCCATGAGTGCCCGTGAGGGCACGAATGGAACAATTTATTTGTACGCCTACCCATCCAATAGTCCCACTGTGTCAAACTTAATTAATGAGGGCTCACCAAGTTGTTATGATTTCATTACTTGTTATGGTTTCTAAACACCATAACTCAAATATTGTGACATACCTGTCCACAAGGACACCACCAAAAATGATAGGTCTAGTTCTTGTCCGCAGTGACAGTTAGCTTATACAGCACATAATACATGACATAACTAAAGACAAGCATGAATTCAGAACATTGTCTGGGTTGGTCTAGGGTACTGTAAACATCACCTGTCATAATGTTAACACCAGCTGTCTTTGTATGGCCAGACATATCTGTCATCAGCTCCTGCCCCTTGCTGGTGGTTTATCTGGCTAAGTTTGTTATTACCCTATCCTTGAATTCCTCTGGTATTAATTGTATGAGGATTCTTTTTGTTTATCAGTAGGGTATTTAACAAAGTGCCTATTTGACATCAGCATAGGTACATTTTTCATGTACAAACTGAATATGGCCAATACTTTCACTGTAAACAAAGTGTCTCTAGAGCTGAAATCACAACCTTGAGCGTACAAGGCATCACTCTCATACTCAATAAACAACTGGAGCCATACCATGGAGTATGGAGTATGAGAGCTTACTCGCTCATGGATTTACTGTACACATAATTCTTTGATCCCAGGATATTTCAGGGACATTGAAAACTTCTTGCTTGAAATGAGAATGAAAGATTTCACCACTGCCCATGCCCTCACACTGTATACTCTATAATACATGGGCCTTTTATGTACATCTCCATACATGCATGCATGAACATCACTGCACAGAGGATTGGTTACTATTGAACCCGCTATTGACATCGGTATCGATCGATCAATTTTTGACTTCAAACATTTCAACCAGCATACTGGGCTGGAAAAAGAGATAACACAATTGATCATGGACAAAAAGTGCACATCCTCTCATACCAATCCACTCGACGACGAGATGATATAAAGTGTACAGTAGTCCTTGTATGTTTCCAAAGATTTTCAATACAACAAACCAGCAAATTTTGCGGATCATGATTTAGTGCTGTAACCCACTGGAAATGATCCTGGCGCCACTGAAACTAGACGATGACAAAATGTGTATTTGTGTTACAAGAAAAATAATCTTGAATTTAGACTTAAATGGTTTCGAGCAAAATGTTAAGAAACAAAATTTGCTAGCCCCTAATGATGAAAGTTTTCTTGGGGTAGAAAAAATCACTGATTGATGTTTAGCGATGTGGATAGTGAGCGCTGAGCAGATCTGCAGGTCAGATAGCTGACCCGAAAATGAAAAAAATTGGGGGGAAAACCTGCAGGATCAAAAAAAGATTTTCTGACAGGCGAAGGCGCAGATTTATTACCATATTCTCACAAACGAAATCCTCAAATAGATTTTGATAGTGTTAAATTAGGTGTAAAACATGTCAGTCAGATATCATAAAAATTGATCCTAAGTCATTTTGAATTTCATTACGCCATTGGTGATTATCTTGAAAATGAGGTGGCGAATGTCACATGATGATATAAAAAATAAAATAAAAAAATAAAATAAACTTGGACCCTACCCTATCTACACTTCACTACATATGCCCCCTCATAATAAAAAAATGTTGCCACCCCCCCCCCCCCCCCCCCCCCCCCCCCGCCCTTCGTCGCCATTGCTTCAATATTAAAAGTTACATCGTGCCCACCACTTCTTAAAACCAGTTACAGCACAAATGATAATATATAGAGTAGTGGCAATCTCTATGTTGTGCTTGGTCCTAATGCACTTATCAATTGCAACCCTGGCCCAGGGGGACCAGGGACATGGCTGGGGCCATACAGGGACTACACGGACGAAGTACAAACAAACGTTGCCCGGCTATTGCGGGGGAGTGTTACAAAGTATGCCCTGCACGCTAGCCGGGGGCGTGTATAATAGCAGGGACGTACATCACTGAAAAAATGAGCCCGGGAAGTATAACCTGGCGACTATTGTGAGTTTGCACTAGAGGATTATGTTCAAAGGAGTACAAAGGATAACACTGGTTAATCTAAAGATATAAGACTTGATTCTTTCAGATTTCTAAAAATAAAATAAAAATTCACTTAACTATGGCAGTAGTGGGGCGTGACACACTCTGTCCCGGCTAAGGGGGGCCGGGCCGGGAGCGATTTTTTTTCTTCATACATGAGTTAAGGGGGGACTCAAGGAAGTCACTTTTTGTGGCCTAATGTGGAGGAAATAACCTACAAATGCCAAATTATGAAACATTTTGGTACATTTACAGCACTCTTTACCTTTTCTAGGATGTTAAATTTAGACTTATGATGGGGTCAATCTTAATTTCAAACACTGCCGTGTATGGCCAAAATGCAAAATATTATTTGGTGGTGTGCACTCTAATCTAATATTTTTTGAAATTTTGACCAAAAAGTGCCAAAAAAGTGATTATTTTCATATTTTTTTTCACTTTTTTTCACTTTTTGTCAATATTTAAAAAAATATTAGATTAGGTTAAAAAATTTAAAAAAATCGTCCCTAAGTTTATTTGTTTAGTGTTGGGTATGAATAAGGTCGATACATGCATATGTTTTGTTTTTCGAAAAATTAGACAAATCAATGCACTTGCGCAAATGTGGATACGCTCACAATTGCGGGGTCGTGCCATTATTCACTCATCAACATCAGCGCGTGTGCATTGATTTGTCTATTTTTTCTTGAAACAACACTTACGCATTTAAATTTATTGATCTATAAATACCCCGGCAATACCCCCCCCCCCCCCCCCCCCCCCCCCCATCGTAAAATTAAAAACCTATCTTTTAAGTTTTCATTCACTCCCTCCCTTTCGTGAAATTTGTATTAAATGGCTTTCCATAGTTTAGTGTGTGTTTACAAAAAAATATGGGTCAAACAACTTTCAGGTCAAACTAGGGTCAACACAACACCACGACTCTTGAAAATTTGCGGTACACTTTGGTTTGTTTTGGTCCCTGTTTTGGTGTGCGTGTCATATTGAGGAAAAGGAAATGGGGCAAATGGAAATGGGACTATGAAAGAAGACTGCAGTTATGTCATTGACATAGACTAGAGAACTTGAAATATCTTTAGACCGGCCTTTGCTGATAACAGCGCAAGAAAGGGAAGGGCTTTAAGCTTACACTCAGTTGCTCAGTACCCCGCTCAGTACACTTCACAAGTTCACTGATCTGGCTGATTGATAGTGACATGGACTTATGATAGTGTCATAGTGATAGTACAAGTCGTGATTCCATAAAATACGTTGATATACCACATGGATGGTGGTTGCAGTAGAGAAATGAGCTCTGTGGACATGAGTTCTAGTGGTAAGTAAACAATCAAGCCCTTTCAATCTGAATAAAAAGAGCTCTGAATGAGTCTAAACATAATTTTTATTTTCACACTAAAATACGCAGAGTGCATTAAAAGCAGTGGCGTAGCTAGGTTATTGATATTTGGGGGGCGAGAAATAAAATGAACCGACAAAATTGTTATGAGTAAAGATATGCGCGCAATTTTTTATGACTTTACACCTTTTTTTGGCACGATTGAGATACATTTTGGCTCTAAACAAGCTTGTTCCAACGAATATTGCATTTTGGGATATGCGCACGAACATTATTCATCTGTGTACTTTTGGCCATTATAATTCCATGATTCCTAGCTCTGGTCAAATGAACCGACAGTGCCAATCTCAATATAGGGTGGGGGGATCACCCCCCTCGCCCCCCCCCCCCCCCCCCCCCCCCCCCCCTCTGGCTACGCCACTGATTAAAAGTGTCTATTGCACTCCCTGACCGTGTGCATGCTGTATGGATGAAAGGCCACATGCTTTGTTTTTATTCGTTGTTCACAGTCACACAGTACATGTTCACCGATTTTTTTTTAGTGCAGGTGATTATAAAACTTGTTAACCTAACTCCCTTAAATACTACAAATTTCCTACGCAAAATCCTCTCCGCAAGCGCAAGCTTTCACACTCTTGAATGACCTCATTGACCAAGCTCATAAATGTAATGTGTGCACGAAATTGCTGCCCGGGCAAGCTCTCGCGTGTTAGCTCAATTGGTAGGGAATGCCCCAGTCAGCTTAGCCCCATTCCATTTTGTCCCCCAAACAATAGAAAATGTTGAGTTTTAATGTCAAAATTACTTAAATTAGCTTTAAAAGATTGGTCTGAAATGTCTAAATCAGAACAAATTCAGCTAATTAAGCCAAAATGTCAAAGTCAGGACTCCGACCCTGGGAGAAACGCTATTGTCTACATTTGTTCATCTACATCAATCTACATTCTACATAGAATCAGCATAGTCCTTCAATCAAAATGTTGACTGTTGACGCCAAAGGTACATGTACAGTATTTACTATTTGAATTTGAAAAGGCATAATCGGTTGTTTGTGACTTTACAAGGGTATATAAAAAACCCAACACTTTTTGCCAAGTATTGTAGGGGAGAGTGGGGAGTGTAGGCCTACACCCTCCGGGCAGGTTCGCCTACCACATGATTCTCATCATTCCGGCCACTTGTTGAATTTGACGAACACGCAATATATTCCGCTGTTTGTTGCGAGCTTCTCATGGTAACATGGCAGATCTCCATATAATGTTGGTCAAATTAACATTTAAAAACCAGTTTTACATGAATTACATCACTAAAGTAGATTTTCCTCCATTTTTGATGTTGGATTTTATTTTTCTAAAGATATTCGTACAGAAGAATTTAATTTTTAGGTAGGTATGGGATTGGTTATAGATTTGATGCACTTATAAACGCGTCATCGTATGTCGGACACGTGTGGTTATCGGGTTGGGTCAATGCACTTATTGTGCTATGGGGCACATTCGCCCTTTCATGATGGGGCATGTTCGCCCATGGGGATTTACATGATTAAAGTTTTGTATAATTTCAAAATTGTAATTCACCTTGTAGCCTATTTGTAATTATAAAAATAGCTATCTGGAATGGAGTAGCACTAAAGTTTAGAAGATAATGTTTTAAAATGTGGTATTTATTATCATTTTAAAATTCTAAACGAGTATATTCCACAAAAATGACCCCCCCCCCCCCTTAAATTTTGGACTCCCTAAATTTTATTTTGAAAGAAAATCACATTGCATAACATGCTACTTTATGAAGCCTAATTCTGAGCTCATGGCGAACTTGCCCCGTCCTATGGATGAACCTCCCTCAGGGTGGGGCAAGTTCACCATTTGAGACACACTTTATCCTTTATTCATCTCTTTACAGTAAGGCCTATGGTACTGAAATTTTGGTCGTATGTAGCCAAGATATCATTTAATGTCAATAGGTCCATTCAATCTTTAAAATTGATGTCTCTAGGCCATTTCAAATGAAAATGGGGCAAACACTCCCTGCTCTCCCCTACCCTTACAGCGTATCACATATCGCTTTCACTGAGATTTTACGGATATAAGTAGACAGATTGAAAACACAAATGTGACCCGTCACATCAAAATGGACATGTTGGTGGCCAGAGTCAAATCTGAGTTATTGGTATCACTTGAAAGAGCACAATTTAAGCTTTGAAATGATACCATGTTGAAGGTAAACGGACTTTGTAATCAAAAGATATGATTTGAAGAAGCCAAAGTTGTTCTATTATTTTCTTTATATTTCACCAAATATATTGGCCTCTATCTCAAAACAAGGTTTGCCGACAACATGTCCTTTTTGACACGACTGGTCACAAATGACATTTCATTCATCCTGCATACCTGATTCGCGTGTCTGCCATGCTACGTCTACTTATATCTCAGTGAATTTATGTCAATATTGCTGTCATTTGATAATGTAATGTGATAGCTAGACATATTTCTAACACCATCTGCTTTTCAGAGTGATATGCAATTGGAGTAATTCTGTTATACCCTTCACGGGGTATTCATAGTGCGTGATTTTTAAGAACGACGCATACTAACCGATGTTGGTGTGAAGGGTATACAGAATTATGCCATGCAATTTGCCTTAAGGGTACTACAGAACTCAAAAAAAAAGTGTTTCGTTTTTTGATACACCCTGTATTGTGCAGGTAAAACGGTAACAATATTTCGCTTGTTTGAGCATTTCCAATTGTCCTTACTTTGCCTGTCTTTTGCCCTGATTGTTTTCCTATGTTTTCATCTTTCATATAATTACGTCATTAAAGGGCATGCATTTATTGAGTTTGAGTGATGCTTTTAGGATCGGGTTTGTATGTATTACGCCATTTGGAGTTTCAAAATAGTTTTGTGTTTTACGCAATTTACGGTCCATTTCAGAGGTGCTTGGACGTGCATGGGAAGCCAGTTGGTGGGAGTGACACCCCAGGGTCAGAAAATTGTAAATTTCCCAGGAACAGAACTTTGCCACTGACAATGTTTGATTCTTGAAGACATATTCCCTTTTTTAATATGTATTTCTATATTTTATACCTACAATTTCCCTCCAAAGTCAAAATTGTCCCTCCAAAACCAAAGATTTCCCTCCAAAATCAGAATTTCCCAGGAACCAGATCCTGAGTTCGACATTGTTTCCCCCCCCCCCCCCCCCCCCCCCCCCCAATTACATTTAAGAAAATATTATGAAAAATATTTCTAGACATCATTTAATTTGAGCACTTAGCATTCCCCTTTCTTTTCTTGGTATCTATGACCTCCTCTCCAGATTTTCTGGCAGCACACCAACACCTTCAATCACCCTTGAGTTACACCCACCCGGCCACATACATAGAATGTGTAATGAAGTCTACTAACGCGATTGGGGTCGACCTAGGGGATTTCAAGCGACTGCGTACCTACTTTTGGATCAATAACTATCGATCACGTTTAGCACGCCTAAGTTGGTGTAAATCGTGAATACAAGGTACGCTGTCGCCTGAAATCCCCCAGTTCTAGTGTTTTTTGCAATGTTGCTAGATGAATCGTGTTGGCGCCTAATGATCTATATTAAGTCGTGGACATATGTACATGAGGTTTTATTAATATGCACGGTCTGTCTTATCATCTGTGGTTTGTTTTGAATTCTGATTATCGGGGGTGGGGGGGGGGGTCAACTATAATACTGCAGTAGCGTATATGGGGTGGCAGGCTTTCTGGCAGGGGTTCACCCCTTCTTCCCCACTACGAGTAATAGTGTGGTTATACATTATAATGTTTGGCTAACACGCGATACGCGAATATATCAAGGTTATAGGGTTGTCCCACGTTTCAGAGGTATTTTTTATGTGCATAAAACTTCCAATAAAGACTAAGGGTGTCCATGTTTTTACAAATTCTTTTGATATAACATTTAAGGGGGTGAAGTATTTGGTATTCTCGGTTTTTTATGCGTGCACAATTTCGGAGAGAAACGTAAAATTATCACTAAGAGGGTGCAAAGATGACGCATAATTGATTATATATTTGACTATTGACTGTCCTCCCCGTCCCCCCCCCCCCCCTCCCCCGTCCCCCCGTGACGTGACGTGACGTGACGTGACGTGTGCTATTTTGTTCTTCTTTTACCTTGTTTGTTTGCATGCGCACGCTGTTACAAGTGACGTAAACGAATTATTACACAGTTTACACTCGATGGGCGTGAAAAGAGTCAAGAGTCAACCGGCAACATCTGTAACTTAACATTGATGACTGACATGAAACAGAAACGGGAATCTTTGTCCATGAAATCCAACGTTATGGGCCTATAATAATGTATAATGTGGGTAAACCATAATGTGTTCTTCCCGATTTTTGTCAACAATAACTGTTTGTTTGGGGTATGAGTTTATGCATTAAACTTTTGTTGAAAGAATCCAAAAGTCAACGAATAAAAAAAAGCCAGTCTGTACAATTAGATAATACTTTGAACCTGAATGAGATCCAGTTAAGTCGTTAGTCTAAAAGAAACCACAAATGGTCAAATAAAATTGACAGTGAATAGACAAACTAAACAACTTTTCATATTGTTAGTGGCGTCACACATGTATGTAAACGTCGTGTGCCGTCATATAGACAATGTATACTCTTGTTGTCGGGAGAGGAGGGAGAGGGGTACCCAATTTATTCTTTGACGGGTGTACACGCAATGTTTTGTCCAATTGTTTTGTCCCGTGTTTGTGACTTTTTGCTCAGTGATGATGCAGTTAGCAAAAGGTTCAGTTTCACTGGGCAATGCATTTAAAATACGAAGACCATTTCTACCATGGGGCCCCACCCCCAGCCACGAACCGTCACCCACTCAACCAGTCCGGTATTAGCCAAACCCACTTTCTCCCCCCCCCCCCAAAAAAAAAAAAAAAAAGAAAAGAAAAAAAAGAAGAAGAAATAAATGAATAAAACAAATTCTTTCATCATGTCAGAATGTCCTCAAATTGATAGAATTTGTATAAATAACGTCTACGTTTATGCGTATTCTATTGGTCTTTAAAATACCTAAAATTCAGACCGATTTAAGTTTATTTTTTATAGCCACAAAAGCCAGATTTCTACAAGTCTGTACTCAGTCTATATACCAAGCACTTCAAAACTGGCAACTTGGTATGAAGGGCGCTCGCTCCGCCAAGGCCTCGCTCGCGCCTGCTGCTAATTGGGCGAGCCAACCCGAGCGGCCAACCAACAACACTGTTTTTGCTAGTTACACTGTTGTGATATAACGTCCGATAACCGGGGTTATAACATGTTTGTTTGTTTGTTTGTTTACACGGTCGGTCCATACAGACACACGCTTGGGTCCTGAAGGGACCAGACTCAAGCAAATTGCTCGGGCCAGGCTTAAAAAGCCTATATAAGCATGCTGGTTGAATTATTATTAAAAACAGCCACTCCCAACAAATAAAGTTAACAATTTTGCTGTCAGCCTTCAGACATGAGAAAAGAATAGTCTTGATCCAATCTCATTTATGCCACAAGGCTGATCTCATTTATGCCACAAGGCTGAACATCGATTTAATACTATAACAAACTTAATTCTACGCCAGACGGTATGAAATTATACCCGTTTGACATCACATTGTCAATGTACAGTCCCCTATACTGTTATGAAGGTAGCTGACATGATATAGCTCACGCTTAAAGCAACTACCGTTGACTCGTGCCAATTATCAGTAAACTGAATGGTTACTTTATTGGTAAAATTAGCATATGAAAAGTAGGTACGCTGTCGCTTGAAATACCCCAGCTCGAGTCTTTTGGCTCTACTAACAAGTACATGTAAATTACACACTTTCACTGTTTGTAAACATTGACTACAGTTAATACATAATCCAGTTGTGGTTGGGAGACTAGTTAAACATGTTAAATTCATAATCAGATGAGCACAGTGGAACAACTATTACTTGTAGGCTTTGAATTAAAATACAATCCCTTTGAACACAAAATACATTGTTGCTCAAAAAGATGTGATTTATTCATAGCCTAGGCTACAGTAAATAGATAACACAATGCTTGACTGTATATTTGTTGTGCTAAAGAGTGACTGCTGTTCTGTTTAAAAAAAAACAATTTGCAGCTTGGGTGAGCTTTTGAATAGCCTAATTTATATGAAAATCTGGGTGGGGGTACTTTCGCCAAAATCGTTCGTGGATGTGCCGGCCAATTATTCACCCATCAATAGACAATATACCAACCAATTTTGTTAGAAAAGCACCTAATTTTGCACAAATTGGGTGCTCTTTTTACAAAAAAATCCTCAAAATACACCCAATTTATGCTGATTGGGCGCTTTGGTCTGTCATGAAAACACCCCATCGCTATACCAATTTTTGCGAAAAAGCACCCCAAAAGGCAGGCACATATATATACGTATACCATATCAATGTGAGAACCCCCTGTGTGAAAATAGTCCTTGTAGTCTAGCTGATTACAGTTCAGTGGTGTAAGACTCGCACTGCTCGCTCAATAAAAATGAACAATGTTGTAACATAAAATCTATGGTTAGCGAGTGCGTATGGCATGGACCTTGACTCCCCCCTTGCTTCATGCCACTGAAGACTGAAATAGACCTAGGGTATCTATTATTTTGAATGAATAGAACAACAAAATTGAATTGTTTCTATGCAAAATGACTACAATCATCAAAATAAGTAACTGACCAGGTAATTAATATGCTCTCAACTCCAAAACTATAGCCTTTACGTAAAACTATTTATAAAGTTGTAAGGAAATCTCTTTTCAATTTGAGATTACACATGAAGATCGGTTAATAATTGAGAACACTACATTGATAAGGATAGAACAAAGTGCAGTTTACATTTTCACACTTGGGTTTTGAACACGCAGGACCTTGTGGCAGGTATGTGTATGGCCATGGGCTGCATCGATCAATTGAAGCATCCCCCAATCCTCATCTTACTATCAACCCATGAGTTATCGCTACCAGTTAATCAATAATCTGCCTGTCGCTAGTCCGAGGCTGCATGTCAACGAACAAAATGTTAAAATTAAAAACTTACTCTGTTTTGGTTTGGGGCACATAACTGAGTTAATATTCATTCAATCTTCATGTGTAATATCTCAAATTGAAGAAAAGAGATTTCCTTACAACTTTATAATCAAATATTATTAAGTAGGAGCTATTATAGTTATGGAATTAACAATTAAGAGTATATTTATTACCTAGTCTAGTCAGTTACTTATTTTGAGGACTGTATGAATTTTCAATATGAGCAAAATGGGCTGCTAAATCACCTATTTGGTAACATTGGTTTTACATTGGTTTTGTTCAATCGGCTGTTGTTAACAAAATATAGAGGTGCCAAGTAGATGGCGGCAGCGTTTGATTGGTAAAATATAATGACTGCATATATATAATGCAATTTCACAGAAGGTGAGCACATTCAATATTTGCCTCTTGTGTAACCTATCAGACATAGACTATCCATAGATCAATAGTTCAAAATATGGCTGGTTGACTTTATCCTGTATATACTTTCATTCACCACTCATCAATCAGTAACATTTTCCCAGTTAAGTCAAGATTTTCACAATTTGAACCAGTCTTCACCAAATTCTATCACAACTATCACCCTAAGGCCAAACAAATTTAATACAAAAAAACCATTTTAATCTTTTTTTTAACCAGTTTGTTTAGGCGATACTCGGCAACTTTGTGACTGAGAATACACATTCAACTAACTTTGTGAAGTTAAGCGATCAAGAGAACACAAGCGTACAATGTGCATTGATCATGTCTGATTTATACGTTTATTAAAAAGGCAAAACTATTGAATATATTTTGATATTTATGAAATAAAAAATACAGTGATCCCCCTGAATTTGACCAGTTTTTCTCCGCTGATAGTTTCATTGTCACAAACATGCTTAGGGAGTAAGGGTTAACATTGATCAGTCAAGTGATGTCCTTTAACGACTTTTAAGTCAAGTCTTTCACAATTGTGCCTAAGTAAAGCCAGTTTCTTCAATAACTGGTCCATAAGTCAAGTCAGACCCTGCAACAGGGTTCTAGCCAGGACCATTTTAGTGCCAGGTAAATTTACTGACAGCGAACGGAGAAAGTGTAGCGAACGAAGTGCATTGGATCATGGCATGGGATCCAGAGGCCTTCTTAATGTCTTTTTAGGGTTTTTTAATGCACTTTGAGGGTTCCTGCCACATAATTTCTTGTTTTATGAGGCAGTTTAATGATTTTATCCACTAATTGTTAAAAAATAAAAAAATAAATAAAAAAACCCCCTTTTTTTTAACCTTTTTTTTTTAAGAGTGCTGGGCGGATATTGTCAGTGCTGGGCGGCCCCGCCCAGTGCCGCCCACCGTGGCTAGAACCCTGCCCTGCAACAACTTCTAAGTCTATCATAGCTTGGCACGAAGTCTAGTCAGTTCCTAAATAATTTGTCCCTAAAAAGTTGAGGTCAAGCTTTTCATAATGTTCCCAAATTCAGACAGGTTCTTTTGTACATCTTTTGCACAAGTTAAAAGCCCTCACACAGTTTTTCACCGATTTAAGTTTTTCTGAACTTTTCCCAAGTCAAGTCAAGTTTTTCACAAGTATTGCGAAACCCGGTAGTGGGGGGGGGGGGGGGGGGGGGGGGCGGGGTGTACGCACAAATGTATATTGGCCATACAAGTATGTGCGGCTACCAAGACCCCCTTTTCACGGCCTGTCAGCCGCTCATAAGCATCTCATTTCACTGATAAGTCGTTCCACAAGCTATACAATCCAAACTCTCCCCTCAGTTCCATAAGACCCCAATTCAGGTTGTGTCAGTTCGGTAAGCCTCTGTTTTCAGACTGCCCAGTCACACACCGCTACCCTCTTTGAAATTCGAACCAAATATTCAAAGAGGGAATGAACCAAAATCTTTGCCAAAAACACCACATTTGTGACATTTTGTGATAGGGAAGAAAAGTTGATTTACAAAATACTCTATTTAAATGGGAGGAAAGGGTTGCTTGTGAGCTTTGTGGTAAGTAGACGTCCAATAACTCCAAACGTTCTTATGTCCCTCGTATGTCTCCCTGCCCGCCTTTTTGTACACCCTCCCCCCTTTTCTTTTCTTTTTCTTGTGTCCCCTGTATCCGATCCGCGCCTGGTTATGCCCATTTATCTTCTACTTTCCAACGATCATTCAAGTGTATCTCTGCAGTCTGCACCCTGTGGTCTGCACATATATCATGTATATGGGGGAGTTACACAGACTGGCAACCCTAGATTTGATAAAGCTGCTGCCCTCGCTGTATAATATAACACCTGGTAATTGCCTTCAGTGTCTGGTTGAACCAAGGCAATGCATACATGGATATTATAATATGCAACCAAGGCTACCACCACCACACTTCTGATGCCAAGCCTAAACAGTACTAACTTGTTGCTTCAAGCAAGAAACATTTCAAGAACATTGGGATATAACAAATTATAATCAGACAGTGCAGCAGAGGCTATCAGATCGTAAGGTATTTATGCTTTGATCGTATAGAGACAGGATTTTGTTGTGTAACTGTGTGTAGGTGTTCAAACTTCCCCCACGTTTTGTGGTTTGATGACTTGAGGCAGATCATTCATTTAACCTAGTCATCATGAAGTGGCTTGGGGTACCTGGGAACTATAGTCTATTCCATGCATTGCAAGCTGGATCTTTCACCTTAATACATGCCCAGATCCATCACTAACTTTTTGATGCTCATGCTTGTGCAATGGAATAACAAAACTTGCTTTAGTCAGTTTTGGTGTTAAATTTTTAAATCACCACCCATTGCAAAATTACTGACAATTTGTAAATGAATTTTGTTAAAGTTATAAATTCCACCATAATGGAGTGTATGAATTGATTGTGGAAAAACATTTTTGCAAAGTTTCATACAATTATATCACATTGACCGAAGTATACCCAAAAGTTTTGGAACTGAAGAAATCACGCCATCATGTGAGTTATTCGAAGTCAGGCACGACACATTTTTAGTTTCCTGGGATTGCATTAAAAATAATTAAAAATATTGGCACATTTTTCCAAAAATGTAATAATTGGAAGGGTTTCAACACAATAGAGAACAAAAATATTATAATTTATTTGGTTTTGACTCAAAATCAGTATTCCTGACATGTAGCCCTTTTGCTTACATCACATATTTTACAACATTTATGCCAGAGAAATCATAACCGTGTCAAAATAATATGTAATCACATGCGTCTGCCCTGAGGCCTGAACACTCGCAACCTAGCATGCCCAGAGTGCTTTGCATACTGGGTCACATGTTTACTTCTACTGAATGGTGTACAGTGTTTAGGGTCAGAGAATTCCCTTGAACTATTGGATATATGCCTGAGTTGGAACATTTGGGGCAAGTGGGATCATGGATACCTACTTCCATGGTGGGATTAAGTGCCATCTGCTGTGCGGATTGATGAATTTGTTTTAAAGCCTAAACATGAGCTTTTAACAAAACAAAATGTTGGTCTGAATATAGACTCAGTCTATGGTCTGGAAGTGTTGGTTTCAAGTTTAACTTCCACATTTAAGAACAGTATGTCATACAAAAGGTCTATGAAAACTTGGTTGTTTAAATGACATTTCTCTTCACCAAAAATAATATATTTCATTTTGACTTTTAGAGAGCATGTGTGGTGTAGTGGATAGCATGCCGGTCTCACAATGCAAAGGTCGTGAGTTCTAGCCCCGCTACAGCCAACTTGTTTGTATCCTTGGGCAAGGTACTTAGTCTCAATTGCTTCGTCGACCCAAGCGAGATTGGGGAGCTGTTAGGGGATATTACAATCTAAGTGCTGATACATTGTGTGCGCCGTATCGGATAGCCTGGTAAATGAAGCAAGATGGTTGTGACGATTTCCTAATGGCAGCAAAAATCAGTGGTTCGGAAGTCACATAAAAATGGTGGTCCTGTGCATCGGAAGAGCAATACCCGAGCACGTTAAAAGGTTACAGACTCTTTCGCAAAGAGTAGGGGATCATCCCGGTCTGTAGCTGTTCACACATCTAACGGACCCCAATGGAAATAAGCTTCAACGAGGCTTTCTTGGGTTATCCAGGGTCGTAAGGCCCAAATAAATAAATAAATAAATAAAAAAGGCTTTAAAAATAACATATTTGTTAGTAATTCTGTGAAAAATAAAGTCAATCATATTTTGGGCCCAAAATGTTGTTTGTTTGTCCACACTGACTGACCGTTTACTCTAATAGTCTTAACTGTGTAACTTTCTTTTTTTTACAATTTCTTTGGATCTGACACGGGTTCAGATTTGGCCTGCTGGCTAGAACTGGGCCAGAACAACCACTATCAAAAACCCAAAAAATCCAACCTACCGACCCTACCTTTTGAGGACCCTCTGTGGACAAACAAACAAACACAATGTTGGCCTTGTGTTGATGTGACTGTATATTGAGCTGGGAAGGGTCTCTGAGAGAGAAAAATCTAGATCCATCAGAGTGGCACCTACTACCTGTGTATCTTCTGCACACATGAGTATACACCTGGGCCCCTCTAGCTCTACTGTAGAGACTATATTTCACCATAAATACTGGAAAGTATTTATGATTTCACCACCCACCTATTTTTACCTGTTTTTAGTTTTTCCCACGCTTATCTTATGAACCAAAGTTCTAGAAACACTATAAGCAGGTATAATGTTGTTATCCACGTAAATAAAAACACGGAATACGGTGTGCTTTTTTCGACCACAACGCCGGCCCGTGCTAAGGCCTGTTACTAAGGGTATCAAAATAGCCAATTTGAGAGAATAAGGGTGTCTTTTTCAACCTGAATCCGCGCTAAGGGTTGCTTGGGCCAATAATCAGGTGTTATATAGCCGGAAGTGGTTAGGCCTATAAAACAAATTTACTAACAAAGCTGAATCACACAATTACTTTATACGTTTTTCCATTCTAAACTCTGTCTTGAGCTAGGACCTATATCCTATGCTATGAGTATGATTCGTCAATCTATAATCCTTGTTAAGGGCCACTTTTTCCTTCTTTAAGAATCTGTGTTAAGAGTAGTGATTGAGAGCGGATTCACACGGATGATTACAACATTTATACATGCGTCCGCGCCCCCCCCCCCCCCCCCCCCCCCCCCCCCGGCTCTCAAGCAGAGCTAACACCCCCTGAATTGAGTTGCTGTAACTGGATTTAAGCATAGAGACGGTCGTAAGGTTGCTCTAGTGCAGGCTTTCTCAACTAGATTTACTGATGCTCCACATTTTAGTAACCAACTTGTTGAAGCTCCACTTGGGGTCCAAGGGCAAAGCCCCGGCGGTGGTCCGGGGGCAGCGGTTTTGGGGTTTTAAACTGACTTAAATTGCCTCTCGCTGGTCTTTTTTTCAGAGGAAAACAGGGCTCGGTGTGGTGGAGGGGCAAGTTTTTTCTCGCAGACGATCAGTGGTTGATTTTAATAGGCCTAAGAAATCTGGCTATATCATGATATTATTTTTTTATTTTTTTTATTATTAAATATTATTATTATTTTATTTTTTAACCACTCTCGCGCCACTTAGGATGCCTTGTTGCACCACAAGTGGCGTGTGCGCCGCCAGTTGAGAAAACCTGCTCTAGTGTAAGCATGATAAGTAGAAAGCCAGTTCTTTATGGCATCAATCCAATATCCATCTTGTACTTTTAATATGTACATGTACATTGCATACATTTCCATTTATAAGTCTGTGACAAACTGATGCATCTACATAATTCTTTCTTCAGTCCAATCATTATGCTATTTCAAGAATATCAATCAGTGTAAGCCAATTTATGGCTTGCTAGCAAGCTTGTGTTGTGATTTATTTGTTTTGACAAGTATTTATTTTCTTTCCTGAAATACCTGTCCATTCACCATTTGAAATCATAATTTTATTTAGCTTTTTAAATTAGTTTTTCGAGGCGCGGCACTGTGGTTCAAAAATGTGAGACATTCTTGTCTTAAAAATGGGCATTTCGGAACTACGCATTATATAAATGATATATCCCTACTTAATATCTTGCGTTCCCCTCCCATGAGTCAGATGTTAGGTTTCCCTGATAAATGTATGCATTTCAAAACAAATAACACCAAACATAGAGCGTGTTTCTGCTGGGGAAGAAACCGCTAATTAATGCTAAGTTTGCCCAGTAGAAACAGGCAGAACCCGGCAATAATCGGTATTTTTGGTAATCCCAAAAACTTTCACAAACCAGGTTTGGAACCGGCAATAATCGGCTATAGGCCTAAACCCAATAGAAACAGAAAGGCCATTCTTAGCGGTTTGCGCAGTGAACCGTGTCACTCTGGGGTATACACATTATTGTGAAGCAATCTTTTTCAGGTGTCGTGGCCCATCGACTAGGATCGATAAACTTAGCGGTAGAAACAAGGGGGATTAAAAACTGACCGATTGAAACTTAGCGTTCATTAGCGTTTACTTTTTGCAGTGGCCCAGCAGAAACACGCTCATAGAAGCAGTGTCCTATTTTATGTATTGATGGAAAAGGTTTGACTGCTGAATTAGGTTAAATTCTGAATGCTATCATGCCAAGCAAACTTAAGCAAATGCAATACTCATACAATGAAAACAGGCCCATAATGTCAATATGTTACACCGAAGTACTGCTGATTTATGTATTTCCCAAAGATATATAGGCCTACATAATTTGCTCAAATTCTGATACTGTTACAAACAAGCCACATCAAACGCTTAATTTTGTCAATATTTTCAACTGTATTTTGCAGAAATAAGCCACTTTGATGTGACTGGTTACATAAAAGAATGTAATGAATGATACTGCTGATTGATTCATTTACTTTTGTTTTAGACATGCTACATAGGGCTGATTAAAATGTGCATTTGACTTAGCAGAATTTGCTCCGTGATGCTGTCACTCCAAATAGGGTTTTCCATTTGAAATCCATCACCCCATATGGAATACATGAGTGACACCATTTGAAATCTACACTCCCTGTGTGGAAGATTAACAGATTAAGGTAATGTCTTCCATAGAGGGTGTATGGATTTCAAATGGAATAACCCCATCAAATCATAGATCCTCTTAAGGATCTATGATCAAATGCAAGATCCATACAATGCATGCAAGCCCGTCACATCACTATTCATGTAAAACGGATACTGCCTATTAAAGTTTTCCTTGGAATATCTGATACATACAGGGCTGATTAAAATGTGCATTTGAACTCATCACAAGCCGCAAAATGTATATTTACTTTAACATTGTATATTTATAGAAACAGCCGGGCTTATAGTTACAGCAAATGAGAAAATTGAATTTAGTTATCTCCACCCAGTGCCAGACTATTAAGATACTTCTGGCAGCAGGCTTGCATCACTAATGGTTATTGATAATAATAACTTAGTTTGATTCAATCGTGGGGTAAGGGAAATCAGAGCTGACACTAGCACAGACTTCCTGTGTATAGTTCATATTGGTTCATATCGAGGGTTGAGTGCCGGCGCCAGAAGGCCGTAACTCAAGAAATGCTATTTTGAGAAAATCGACTTTCAAATATTTGGGTCTCATTACAATACACTGTAGCACCCAACTTATAACTCTAATTTTAGTCAAATACAGAGTGTTTATGAGTTATCTCTTTATGATTCTGAAAATCTAGGTTATATGGATTATTTTTGTACCAAAATATCAATTTGCCCAAAAGTTGAGTTACAGCCTTCTGGCGCTCAACCCTCGACATGTGACTGAATTATAATGCTTCCTCAAAGGAGACCCAGATCATACTGGGCACAAATATTATATTTTTACTGGAAGAGGTTTTGCTTTGGTTGGAAATGATGGATGGAAGGATGCCATGATTTAGTATCCTTCTGGTACATGAATGGCCCTTTTCAGGGATGTCTGAATATTGCCATTTCTTTACCAAAAGTGGCAAAACCTCTTTGTATGTACTTTATGGTATAACGTTTTGCACCCACCCTCCCCAAAATGCCCATGTTTATTTATGTCCTGGTGTCGCTACCAATACCTTTTTTTTAAGTGACGTTTTCTAGTCATTGTTGAACTTTGCCCATTTGTTACCGTCTATGTTTGAACGACAACACAAAAATCCCACTTGATTATTTGTAAAAAATATGTTGCAGTATCTTTGTGCGATTTTGTGATACTAGAGTGCTCTTGCCCTCTGGCCCTTGATCGTTGAAGAGTATAATTGAGATGACAAGATAGCGAAAGAGAGAGAGAGAGGGAGAGAGAGGGAAAGGTGTATAACAGAGACAACTAAGCTAATTATGCCATCCATTTGATGCTGCATCATAAATACGGTTTTGTTAAAGCTGACATTATTTTGGCAGGTGTTTGGTTTTGATTTTTTGTAATGAAATATTTAATTCTAATAAACTATGTGCATTTTTTTTAATCATTTTTAAAATCCAAAGTCGCGGGTGTTCCTGAAATAAAAACAAAACTGGAAAATTATTAAAATATACTGGATAATGTGTACAGTGAAAATAAATTAATGTTTTACACAAATAAGAGGAGGTAGGATGTCTATTCCATTTAGTGCATCATTTCAGTTTTGGAAACAGGCAACCTTAGAATCAGAGGGGAGTGTGTGGGGGTGGGGGGGGGGGGGGGGATATGTGTGACTCTCCTTCATCTGCTTACATGATTACATCAACCTTTCAGTTTATTACCTAAGGAATTAAAGGCTTTTGGGTTTTTGCTTAAAACTCAAAAAGCTGTCAATTTCTTAAAAGGTGAGCTCCTACAAAACTATAGCACCCCTTCTTTTTTGTTGTTGAGAGGGCATATAGTAATCCCCCAACCAATTGAGCACCTTTTTACCAATCTTGCAATCTTGCCATGCAAATTACATGTACTCTGAAGCAGATCTGTTCGATTAAATTGTCTACATAGTTACAGAATGCTGAAAGTGTAGATTCGTTTAATTGAAATCATTCATGTGTTCAAACATGCGTGGGATGTGTTAACGAAGCTGGAAAAACAAGAACAATTTAGACGAGAGAGAGAGAGAAGTCGTAATCATTTTAAAGGTTGCAAACTGACTAAATATAAGTAACTGAAAGTGATTTAGTAAAAAGGTAAATTCAGTAATGTCAAAATAGTATTTTTACCCAGATTTATTTTTAAGAAATCTACTAAAAATCAGTCAAGTCTATGATTCAAGGAACCATTTTCAAATTGCCTATATTAGTTCAAAAGATCCCAATTCTATATGTGATATTTAACATTTAACGTGCATCGATCTAAAAATGTCAATCTCTAATTGTGCCTGTATATTTTTCCAAGCTATTTCACTCTTACATTTCAAAAAAAGTACCTGGCGGATGTGATGCAACCTTTCTATTTGACGCATCGAATGAACCATCTCTCTGTGTACTTTTTCTGTTAAAAAGCTTGCTTGTCTTGTCGTTAATTTGCCTTTGAGCTTACATTAGTCGGATGGGAGATGCTGCCACTTAACATTTGCTGTATGTGCATACGCCTGTACAATTAACCTAGATTCATATTCTTGTGCATTTTATATTACAATTTTAAGCTTTAAGTGGCATATTTATCAAATTGGCAGGTAAGTTGTCTTCAAAGATTTAAATGGCTTATCAATCATATTACAGAATATTTGCTTGATTTATGTGTCATGTGTGTGATAAACCTGCACCACAAAACTGGCTATTTATGTGTCCATAAATTTTCATAATCAACCAAATTTAAACAATTTCAAATTCCTGTGTTGTTAAAAATGTGTATACAGTTCCTGTTTATGCTTTCATATGCTGTGGGGTATTTGCTTTAAAAAATTAGAATACATCAAGAAATATAAATCTCTGTCATTTTCACTTCTGTATGAAAGAAAAATAATAAATAAAATGAGAAATCCTTAAATTCCCCCCCCCCCCCCCCCTTGCCCCTTCCCCCCCCCCCCAAAAAAAATAATTATAATAAATAAATACATAATAAACTTACTTTTACTTATATTAGTGCATGCAGACACAGAAGAAAACACTTTTATATTATGTAACTATACCAACAGATAATCTGTTTTGCATGCATTACTGAACATTATTACATGTATTCTTTTAGTTTATTTATTTTATTTATTTTGGGATTTTATTTATTCTGGGCTGGGTTTTGTCCACTTCCCTGCTTTATCCCTGGCTTTGCATATTTACATGTTATATACAGGGTGTCCATATGCACATGTTTACTCAACTTATTTACCATGAAGTTCTAAAAGTTGGTGTAACATTTTTATACAAATTGAAAGACTAAACGCTTAGCTTTCAGATGCCATTTAGTTCATCTGATGTGGTTTTGTCAATCCTGAGATATGATCAATTAACTAAAGCTATCTAAAGTCGATATTGTGCCACTTTTACAGAAAGGGTGATTTGGTTTTGTCAATCCTGAGATATGATAATGATCAATTGACTAAAGCTATCTAAAATCGATATTGTGCCACTTTTACAGAACTTAGTGCTTATCTAAATTAGATATTGTGCCACTTTTACAGCATCAAACCTTAACAGATACTAACTTGTTCTTCCAATGGGCATCACTCAGTCTTGAAATTGGGGAAGGGTGGAGCTGGAGGCATCCAGTCTAAATGTTTAAAATATTCTGTTCTGTTAGGCTACACCATAGATCCTTGAGATCAAGGATCTATGGCTACACCAGACACTGATTCTATTATAATCCTATTCAATTGCAATACAAAACTATTATGATTGCATAAGATTTGCTAACACCACTCAACAGATTTTAAAAAATTAAAAAATAGAATATATCCCATCATTTTAAAAATTCAGGAAAATCTCAACGCATGAAATTGGAAAACATTATTGAGTTTGCCTCTATCTCTAGTATGTATTGGTTTAGGTCAGGCTTTCTCAACTAGATTTACTGATACGCCACATTTTAGGTACCAACTTGTTGAAGCTCCACTTGGTCACAACTTTTTAGAATGGAAAAATTCCCTTTATAACATTAATTTCAAAATATTTTTACATATGTATAAGCAGCATAATGACTAATATTACTCTTTTGAGGGCACATGCGCTTGTAGCGCGAGAAAAATTGCTGTATTTATACATCTGACCGTTATAGGCCTATGAAAGCTGGCTATATCATGATTTAATTTTGTTTTAAAACAAATTTTAACCACTCATCTCGCGCCACTTAGGATGCCTTGATGCGCCACAAGTGGCGCGCAACACCAGTTGAGAATGCCTGGTTTAGGTGGTGGTGCCTAATATTAATCGATATCACACTGGGTGTTTTACCGTGTTTGATTTCAGCAACCTATACCTGGATGCAGCACCCAAATGTTGTTTGATGTCAGCATACTGTAAATTTCACATTAGAATCGAACTGGGCAGCTGCATTAACTCATCTTGGAATAGCCTTGGTTGGCCCAAAATGTTGCTGACTTTCAGATTCAGATTTGTGTATTTAAATCCATTTTATGTAGTCTGTCTAGCAGGTGTATCTATTTCTAGGGAGGCATCTGCAGGAACAAAGAGAGAATATCAAGTTTGTTGTACTCTTGATGTATGCAAAGTGTACAATAATAAATGCACACAAATCTGCATACATTTGTAAAATCACAAATCATGGTAAAATGATACATTAATATTTGAAGAAATTTAATTTCATGGGGATGCAATTGCGAGGTGCATAACCGCACAATTATGAGAGGGGAAAGGTACCTGCAAAACTGAACCGTTTTAACATTATGCCTTTTCAAAATGAAATAAACAGTTCCATGAAATCTTCAATTGAATACCAGACTTTTGTTTTAAATCTTGCAGGGCATGAAAATATAAATCTGCAAAATAATTAATATACAGTTCTTGCATGAACTCTGATTTGAGGAAGCAGGGACACTGAAGGAAGTAAGAATTGGGGTAGGGGGAAATCCTGCTACGCGAGAGACTCTTTAGGGGAAGAAAAGGTTCTATGATTTCACCATGTATTGGGAGCATGAGAAAATGAGGGAAATTTAGCTGAGAGTAATTGCCAGGGGGAAACTTTACGATTTGATATTACCTACTGGAAGAATTGTTGGGGGTGGGGTTGGGGCTTTGAATACTGAAAAGTGTTAACAGTGCTTATTGTGATATTCTTTCAACCCCTTACATTCCAAGTTCTCATGGAATTACTGTAAAAGCCAATATTTTCGCGTATTTTGATATCATTGACCTTCCGCGAATTGTTTTTTTTCGTGGGCGACCTTCTGGATGCACTGCATGAATGTTGAAAACAATATTCTCGCGTGTTATAATTTTCGCGGAAAAATATTTTGTGCGAAAAGCGCGAAAATAAAACCACCGCGAACATTTCAGCTTTTACAGTATAACGGATAAGACAGAAATTATTTTAAAAAATGTAGCTTTAGCTTACTCTACATATAATTTATAAAATAGTTTGGTAGCCCATGGTCCAGCAACATTCAGTGACCATGATTGATCCTTCATCAACCGGGTCTCTATACTAGGGGTAGGGCTAGAAAGTGACATGGGGTCATAGGTGCACATTTTTAGCGATTGGTATACACATTAACAAATTATCAGGGTTTATTTTGACCCTTGAACTGTCACTGATTAGGGGTAGAGGGAAATTGCTCCTTTGTACATTATAAATGACACTCAACGCGAAACAATATTTATTGAATATAGGTTTTCCCAGTTAGTTTAACACTTTTTTCATTGTATTTCATATCTCGTTAAGTTAGAATTCGTCCCCAAAATCTGACTTACGCATTTTGTTAGATAAATTTCGTCAATGAGCATTATATTTCAAAGTATGACCATTTCATTTAATTCATTGGTCATTTCTTTTCGTCAAGGAAGGATTGAATTCGTATCACCTGATGGGTAGCGGGTCTATGCACAATAATTCGTCTTTGTTCATTATTTTTAATACTTTTATCACATATATTCGTCATTATTCGTGTTAGAAGAATAGGCGTACATATTATTGCAGGTTAGATTTGAACCACCGACATGTGTTCTTTTGCCTTGTTGATTCAGATCCGAACAGACCTACATTTCATATAAGCGAACAAGAAAGAAAGAAAATAAATATAAAACGTATAGGCTGGATTTATAGCTGGATTTTACATGCTTCTAGGCAGGACGTTCCACATGGGACGAAATAAAGTGAACTGAATATGAAACTATTTGATCAAAGACGAAATAAATGTATACATTAGTAGGTTACCGCTGTATCAGACGAAATGGAAGTGTGTTAGGACGAAATAAAATGAACATTAAATGAAATTCATTGCGCAAAATATGAATATACTTGACCAAAGACGAAATTTACTTTAACAAATGCAACCTTCAAAATTTGGGGACGAATTAAAACTTAACGAGATATGAAATATAATGAATAAAGTGTTAAACTAACTGGGAAAACCTATATTATGATGCCCTCCAAAGAACGCTCTCCTTCAAATTGAATTATGCTCCAATGAAATGGTTATTCTGTTCATGTTTTACCCCATTCCAGGCCTCCCTTTTGATATCTTCTACCCCAGGCGGGATGTCATATCACATATCCCACACTGCACCTGTATTGGTTAGCGACAATTCCCAAGGCCGTCAGACAAAACCCAAGGTCACAGCAGACTGTGTAACTGAATAGGAAACAAAACATTCCCAATATACTGCTGGAAATTTAAAGGGAGGGGGAAATTATTTACTTTCTAAATAGAAGTAAAGTGGTTTCCTGGGGGCACATTTACTATTTTCGTAGTGGGCTGCATTAGACCATGGTCGAGGTGGTAAAACCCCTCAAGGTGTTCAAAATTGTGTAGTTAATTGAACTGTATTATGACTTAAGTCAACAAGTTCAACTCGCTTTGAATGAGGTCTGGAAGCTAGTCCATTATACCCCATCAAGGAGGTAAATAGTTATATTGTAATAAAAGTGAAGAGGTTCCTGGGGCACATCTACTATATTGTCATTTAGCTTGCATTCAATAGACTTAGGTCAAGGTGGTCAAACTCCTTGAGGGGGTCAAATTTATATCATTAAAATTCAACTGAAAGTCACCCGGTTCAACTCTCTTTGAATGAGGCCTGGAAGCCAGTCTATTATGCCTCTTGTAGAGGTTTCTATTCCTTTGTTATTATTTGCTATCAATGTCAGTTGTTATAAATAATTGTTTGGGCAATTTGTCAAGTCCATCAGCAGAAATAAATAAATCAAATCATCGGTGTCATTCAAAGTCATATATCTCTCAGGAAAACTTCATGAAAAACCCAGTATTCCTATCAGGTATCTGCTACGATTACTGCGTTGGTAGTATATTGAAACTCAATAAAACTGAAATATGTTATGCAATTAATACCTTGTGTCAAGGTATGGTCGGTGTATCAGTATATTCTGACAGTTGTACTGTTAGACCCAATAGACCATTCTTCCATGGTTAGGCTCAGTTCGTTCACATCTTTCCAGCCAATGCTTATCACATTTTTTCTATACAAGAGCCAAAGGGCCCTCAAGTTGAACTCTTTGCAATATCTCAAAATATGTTTGCTCCATCAAAATTGTTATCGTTAATCTCTGTAATGCCTGGTCAAGATAGGCAACTAAGTGAAGACTTGGTATATGTATGAATCCTTTACCAGACCAACCTATTTAACCTCCTGTAAATTCATAAGATCCCACAATTAGATAGTCCACTACCTCTCAGATACACCGTACACAAATCTTCAAATAGTCCTTTTCTCTAACCAATGGCATGAATGGGCATGGGCTATAACGTCAAGCAATTTTGTCAAGATTGTAGATACTACTACTACTTGGAACACCATATGCACACAATTTTTAATATGTTTAAATTCTTTTTCTAATTTTAACCCTGCAAATACATTTCCAACCTAAAATGCTCTAGCTTTAGCTTCAGGATGCAAAATTTAGAACCCCCACTAAAAACCTCCTGCAATGCAATTTCAAGCTGCCATTATATTCCAGTTTATTTTCTGCCAAAATTGATATGGGTATGTGTGGATTGAATTGAATGTGATTGGTTTACCTGGGGCACATATCAGGATGATATTAATATGTGATGAATTCGTGATATCATAGATTTCTTCCTCGTCTATTTGCAGAACATACTTGGGGCTATACTATAACATACATGTATACTATGGTTATATTGTGAACTCACTGTAGCATTTTTTAAAGGGTCTTTTCACTTGTCATTGCAAACAGAAATCCTCTTCAAAATGAAATTTCATATTTAGGGTCTATGAATTTGAATGGGGTGATTGAATTCGGAGCCACATTCTATCCATTGCCCCCCAAAAAATTAAAAATGCAATAAAAAACCCCACAGAAACAAACAAAAACAAAGCATAGACAAAAACCAAAAACAAATATTTATGTTCTAAAGCCTAGCTTTATCCTCAGACTGTGGCGTAGAGCTGGCCTAGCACAAAATCCTCAATTCAAGGATTAGGTCTAAAGGTTTACACAGTTGCTCTATCCCACAATGGTTCCTGGTGATTATCTGGCACCATGCCGCACTAGAGATACACTTCATTTATCAAATAAAACTTGAATCAATCACTAACTTTCACTAAAATATTGAGCTTACAGGCGATGGAATATGATAGCAGTGAGATTAAATTTAAGACAAAATCTCAATTGGGTCATAGGAACATTTACCCTGTAAAAATCTACAATGCAAACAAGAACATTTCATATATTTCTCTATACAGAGTGTTAAATGGATCATGTTGAGCGATCATGTTCAAATTGAATTGTCTTTATACGCCATATAAATGACAAGGAGACAAGTTTCATAATTTGATCTGAGATCCTCAGGCGAAGCTTGGAAGTAGTGTTCTTAACAAGCACTCAGACTTATATCTCGACTCAAGTGGTTCTATCATGATTCATCAAATATATCTATTTGTACATTTACAACTCGTTCAAGTTCATAGGAAAGGTAGATGTCATATTGGAGGGTTGAGAGCCAGACTGGGTCTGTGCGTCCTTCTATATGACGGCCATTTTGGCGAACCAAAAATAGGGACTTTAGGAAAAGAACACAGCAGAAAAGTCTGCGGTTACTCATGGAATTCTAGAGTATTTAGCATATATGAATATGCGAACCAATACCGAGCATGCGCATTTATACACAGCAACATCAAAAATACCACCCGATTGGTCCAATTCAAAGGCAGTGAGTCTAACGACCACCACGCTGCGCCATGGGAGGCAAACTGTGCACCCTATCGCGTGATGGTGCATGAATAAGCCATGTATATTCAGCAGTTTATCAGGGCACACTTTTGGAACTGTATTTTTTCAAGTCTTCACATTTGAGGACCCTCGTAGGGGCCATAGGAAGACATGAAGGATCGAGTCTAGTTCAGAGCCAGAATATCCTGCAATCTCTAATAGCGGCCAGGTAGGATATACAGGGTATAGTTTATATGTTGAGCAACCAAGAGCAGCTATATTGCAGATGTAGTCATTTTGCATTGAACATCTGTAATAGCTGCCATGTGTATTGTGTTATAGCCCTGGTAAGAACTCAACCTTTCAAAGGACAACATTACCCAAAAAGCATTCTGGCACCATCCTGATCTTGTAAACACTTTCGTGGTGTAGAATATATTTTATGTGGGTATGCAAACTTTTCAAATGAAACTTCCGTCGTCTATGTGTTACAAACTAGTTTCAAAATAATGGTTTCCATGAATGGCTAGAGTGAAGACTGAAAACAGAACATGAAATAGTTTCATCAGGAATTCAATTATTATTATTATGAATTTTTCGTAGAGAAAAATTCCAAAATGGAACGTACTAATTTTATAATGAACACCAAACAGTTCCAAAAGTGTGCAATGATCAGATCATGAATGAAATTGATCTAAATCATGCACCATCACACAGCAGATGGTTCAACACCACGGAGTTGTGGTGAGGTGCAGTGATTTACCTCCCACAGCGTAGCATGACGATCGTCAGATGCAATACACTTTGAAGTTTGAATTGGACCAATCAGGTGCTTTGATGTTGTTGTCAGGCATCATGTTCATAAATAGAATTGATCAGAAGTGTTGTGGATACATAGCCATTAGGGCTTGGTGTGAGGGATAGAATAGGGAAAGCACAGTGAAAGAGGAACATCAATTATGTGCATGCACGCCTCTCGTCTCATGTTTCCTGCTCATGAAACACTAATCAATTTTTGATCAGTTAATTGCAGGAATCAATCAATATACGGTTGCGGGGTTGCTGATGAGGTCCAAATGAAGTCACAAATGGGTGAAATGAATCTCTTAATCTGGCGGCATTCATGATGCAAATTGCCTCAAAGTGAATATAATAGTGAAGTTCTGGTAGATGATATGTTACTTATTATTTTTACTGTAGGAAATGTTATACCATGTTATGGTAGCATTTCATCATCTCATGGAGACATACAGTTGTTTAATTTTTGAATAATACTGTCTGGATAAATGTTATTTTTAAAAACAAATGCCCCAAGATGGATGGATTAATAATATAAAGATGGATGGATTGCTAAAACAGTGATGTTGGAAACTGGATGAGGAGCTTGTCTCTCTGGCTCTGATAAACTGTATGCTGAGCTGCTATTGCAGATATTAGGTCTAACAGAAGTTTGAGACAATCCTCTTTTGATCATGAAGTTGGTTTTGTATTATAGGGGGTTGAATATGATCCTATCAAACCAATATTTCTTTGGTTGCACTTTATATATGTATTGATAATAAATAAACATTGGCCATTCCTGTGTTGAACCATATCAGACGGTCCCAGAAATACTGGTCAACTGCATTTCCTGATAAAATTTGTTATTTTAACCCTAACCAGCCAGGCTATGTTTTTGTGTGGAAACCGGGGGAGTGGACAAAGTATGATTTGTTTACCCAACAAATCGCCGAAAACCCCCGGGGATTCAACCAGAACCCTCCGATCACCGCGCCGCGTCCATAACTACTCGGCTAACCTGCCAACGCTTGCCCGGGCAGCAATTTCGTACCCACATATCAGTTCGGATGATGACGTCATCGATTCGAATGCTGTAGCATGCGCTTGGACATTGTTTTTTTACCGTAGTGAATCGTAGGTTCTAGGAAGGTTAGGGTTTTAATGACATTCTTTTATTATGTTGTTTGTTGTTGTTTAATCTTTCTTTATTGAGGGTAAACAGCTTCAGTGTCAAGCACTGCTTTCCAAGCAGGCCCTCATCATACAGAAAATAATACAGTATTTACAAAGAAATGTTCAACTATTTACACATAATACATGAATCAAACAGAAATAGCAAAATAATATAATTAAGAAGTACTTTGCACACAATTAGAGTCCGTTAATCTTAGACTTAAATTGGTGCACGGTCATGTAGAGCAGGCTTTCTCAACTAGATTTACTGATGCTCCACATTTTAGTAACCAACTTGTTGAAGCTCTACTTGGGGTCACTATCTATATTATAATACGCTACTCTCTGTCTGTTTGTCTGTGTGTCTGTCTGTGCGCGCTTTTTCGTCGCCTTCCCGGGGTCGGGCGGCGTTCAAACTCGGTGGTTGGGTGCTGCTCGGTCCCCGCAAGAGCAAGTTCTCATTCGCTAGAGCATACGAGGTCAAAGGTTATCTAGAGGTCAACTTTTTGAAATTGGTCGGATCGTGCTTAAACTCGGTGATCGCAATGCTCGATGCGAGGCGAGCGTGGCAAAAATAAAACGGGTTAGCGTTTGTCGTGTCTTCCGGGGTCAAAGGTCTTCTAGGGGTCGGATATTCAAAGTTTGTCCAATTGGGCTTAAACTCGGGTGACGGGAAGCCCGGATACGAGTCGAGCGTGGACAAATTAAAACGGCTTTGCTTTTCTTGGGTTGTCCGGGGTCAAAGGTCGTCCAAGGGTCGAATTTTCAAAGTTTGTCCGATCAGGCTTCAACTCAGGGACGGGAAGCCCGAATGCGAGTCGAGCGTGGAAAAAACAAAACGCCTTTGCTTTTCTTGGGTCGTCCGGGGTCAAAGGTTATCTAGGGGTCGAATTTTTAAAGTTTGTCCGATCAGGCTTAAACTCGGGGATGGGAAGCCCGGATGCGAGTCGAGCGTGGAAAAAATAAAACGCCTTTGCTTTTCTTGGGTCGTCCGGGGTCAAAGGTCATCTAGGGGTCAAATTTTTAAAGTTTGTCTGATCTGGCTTAAACTCGGTGATGAGAAGCCCGAATGCGAGGCGAGCGTGGAAAAAATAATATGGCTTTGCTTTTCTTGGGTCGTCCGGGGTCAAAGGTCATCTAGGGGTCAAATTTTTAAAGTTTGTCTGATCGGGCTTAAACTCGGTGATGAGACACTCGGTGATCTGTTTGTTCGGGCCCTTCAAGAGCAAATTCGCATTCGCTAGAGCATACGAGGTCAAAAGTCATCTAGGGGTCAACTTTTTAAAGTTGGTCGGATCGTGCTTAAACTCGGCGATCACGAGGCGAGCGTTGCAAAATTAAAAAGGGGGTTAGCGTTTTTCGGGTCTTCCGGGGTCAAAGGTCGTCTAGGGGTCGAATTTTCAAAGTTTGTCCGATCGGGCTTAAACTCGGTGACAGGAAGCCCGAATACGAGTCAAGCATGGAAAAAATAAAACGGCTTTGCTTTTCTTGGGTCGTCTGGGGTCAAAGGTCGTCTAAGGGTCGAATTTTCAAAGTTTGTCCGATCTGGCTTAAACTCGGTGACGGGAAGCCCGAATACGAGTCGAGCGTGGAAAAATAAAACGGCTTTGCTTTTCTTGGGTCGTCCGGGGTCAAGGGTCGAATTTTCAAAGTTTGTCCGATCGGGCTTTGTGCATGCATTCCAAAAACCACTGAACCCGAGAACCGACAAACTCCGGGTGACCGCCCAAACCCGAGAACCGACAAACCCTGGGTGACCGCCTAGTACTATTAGGAAGAAAAAAAAATTGTTTGGTTGCCCTTTTACCTCCCATTTTTTCGGGTCGGTAGGTCGATTTAAAAAAAAAAAAATCAAATTTCTTTTTAAATGTCAAAGAATGCCAAAAATACACTTTCAAGTGAATTAGATATGTTTTTATTTTGAAATATAAGTGTTTTACAAATGTAAAATGGAAGATGAAAGGGATTTTACATGATTTTTGCATACATTACCAATCTTTTCTTACACAAACAATTCACACTCAGACAAATCAGATATCTATAAACTTGATGTATAGTGCATATGAAGAGGTATTTTGCAAAAGGGCCTACATCCACTTTGGCGCTTATTGAGAAAAAGTCCAAAAACTGTTTCTAATTATTCAAGATGAGCAATTGAAAAACTGAATGGATTATGAAAGAGGTACACTACATACTAATTGAAATTGAAATAAATTTTAAATGTGCTAGTTTTAATTTTTTTTTAAATCATGTTTACATTTTTTGAAAATTTGGATGGAGGCCCTTTTGCAACAAAACTCCATCTGTTTGTACATAAAAAAAAAATACCACACACAAAAAATCATTTATTTTAATCATTTAAAATAAATAAGTTTGATATTGAAATGTATAGGTCACAATCATATGTTTCAAGGAAATAAAGTCATTTTTTTCAAAAATACCTACATCTCATTGTAAACAGCCATTGAAGTTGTTGTTTTGTTGCAAAAGGGCCTGTATCCCGATTTAATTGTGGATACAGGCCCTTTTGCAACAAAACAACAATTTCAATGGCTGTTTTCAATGAGATGTAGGTCTTTTTGAAAAAAATGACTTTGTTTCCTTGAAACATATGATTTTTCCCTATACATTTCTATATCAAACTCATTTTTTGAAAAAATGCACCATAGCCCTTTTGCAAAATACCTCTTCATATGGTGTTTTATTAAAATTCTTAGAAACGTTCATGCCCAATAGAATAGAAACACACCAAGGTGATCGAGCGAAACATGTGAGAGGAATAAAATATGTATGGCCTAAGAATGTGTCTGCAATACATTTTAAATGTGCAGCAACCGTAATTCATCATCTCGTAAGCATTTATATTCATGAAATGGACTTTTTTTCCCTTTTTTTTTCTTTTGAAAAACAAAAACAAAAACGCGACCGAGATTTTTCAATATTTATGGTCGGTCGGGAAAGGGCAACCAAACAATTTTTTTTTGTGCCTTATAATACTGCCATATTTGCCCTATCATTCTAGTAAGAGGTGACAAAATCCTGGTTGGAGTAAATCGGCCCTGTTAGAAGGTAGATTTTCTCACACAAGAGGGTTTTAAAAAGGGTTGAATTCATCACAAATTTTAATGTGTTTTTGTCTCAAAAGAGCCATATTAAAAGGAGTTGTTGCCCCCCCCCCCCCCCCCCCCCCCTCCCATCACCTTGGATGTTACACCACTGGCACCAATACAAATGAATATGTTGCAATTTAAATCAATATCGAGTCATCTTTGTCTAAAATTTACAATCCAAGTAAACATAATTGATATCGGGGTTATTTGCGGTATAATATGTTAATTTTGCTTACACTACCTACACAATTTCATAATATGATGTTAAATTCTAAATTAATCATAATTTTTACAAACTAGAGCATAAAAAGGGTGACACTTGATGTGTGACACAAATGTTACAGATTGTACGATATAACACAAGTGTTTTTCCATTAATGAGTAAAATTCTCCCATTTATATTTAAACATTCACATATAAAATGAACCGCTATTCCCAAGCTTAATCGTATCAATCCCCTGATCTAACACTGGCAGAGAAACATGTTATCACCTGCCTGCCATCTCGTCCCATGCTTCGTAACCTAAGCTTATCTTTGATGCGCACCGACTGACTGAATTATTAATCTTAGTGATCTTAATGAATCAGTAATGAGTACGAAAGATATCCTTTTGCTTTTTTCATGTTTTACGCTAGAGATGTTGATATTAGAGTGAAACCAGATGCCGTATTGAAACTATGCCTAGGTTCACACGTGGTTACTCCAGGGCTCAAAATAGACGGGGCTAAAGGTGATAAGCCAACGAAGTTGACAAAATAGCCCCTGAAAAATATCAATCTATGCCAAAAAGCTCACACAGGGGCTACTTTTTATCAATTTTGTTTAAAATAGCCCCCTTAACGTAAATCAAAAAGTATTTTGAGCCCTGGGTTACTCAGTCAAAGGCGTAACTTATATTTGTGTGTTTCTGACCGGGTGTCCACATTCTTATTGCTGTAGCTATGCCGCATAAGGCCCAGAAAACAGATTTTGTCGCATTTTTAGCTCTTTTTTTTTAATGGGGTTTTTTTCAATCAATTTTTTTTTTCAATTTTTTTTTCAATTTTTTTCTTCTCTTTTTTTTTCTCAAAAAAGCCTTGCAAAATCCAACTTTTTGGCCAAACAATTGACGATCAGGTCTGAATTGAAAGAAAACAAACACAAAAAAATTCTGCAGACCGCATTAGATTTTCAGTCTCTCATGTCATTTGAGACAAACCGTTCTTTTTTGGGGGCTTAACTTACGCCGATCATCAGCGGCCGGAGTAAGTATTGAATAGCCAGCTTTGCATGATGTAAAGAATCTATAAAATCATGCTCTGCTAAAAGATTTACTGCTAGAACATGGCTATGGTGGTTCATGTCAAGACTAATGTTTCTAGGGTGATAATAGGTGGGTGTTTTTTTAATTCAAACAAGTATATTCATTCCAAGCAGACATTAGTAATATTTTGACAATTATACAATGCAAAGTGAAAGTTCTCTGCTTCTCCAGTCCATTTGTATACACATATGGTCATGTTTTTTATACTGGGTACAATTTGTGTTACATGTCCCTTTTTCCATAAATTAGGTTCCTTTTTCAGTTTATGCATTATATCTGAAAAAGTTTACATTTAAAGTTGGTAAAAGTATACATATTCTGAGAGCATATACTGTAACGGATGCAAATAGCATACAATCAAGTTGATTATACAAGGTGGTCTGAAATTGTACAGGGTGTAACAAGCAAAATCTTCTAAAAAAGAAGGGGTACAATAATTAGTTCCACTATGTATATGAAGTGATGAGAGAAAAGTTCAGTACAGATTTAAAGTAGTTTAATAAAATACCCATCCAGACATATGCAAATTAAATGTCATTACGAATCTGAAATTCTACATACAGGGTGTCTAAAAATTTGTTTATTTAGTTCCGGAAAAATGCTCTATTTTTACTACATACATACAAAGACTAGTATTTTAACAAAATTCAAGTAGATTTCAAATAAAAATGCATCAATTACATGTACATGAACATTGATTGATTTTAAAAGCCACCCTTTTCTAATATATAGGGTGTTTAAAACATTAATTTAGGTATAGGCCTACATGATTATCCACAAATCATTAAATTGAATGAATTTAAATTTGCATCTGAAACATGATTTTACATTCCAATTTGATGTGGCAAATGCTTAAAGTGGTATGAGTTCCAAATAATGTTCAATAAAAAGGGGCCCTTTAACTACAGGGTGACTCAAATTTCCCAATGGCACATTTAGTGGCATACAATTAATTGCGTTCATCCTTCTTGTACCTTCATGATGTGCAAAGCACATTCAAATGAACAAATTAGGTTAGTTTCCATAATGTTTGAACCCAGTATTCAAATTTCAAGAGTCTGATTTAAGTTTGAAATGTAATTGTTTTCGTTTTAAGTAGTATTCATCATATAGGGTGATCCAATGTTGATTGGCAAACTGCTTATGCTGGTCATCCTATACTAGGTCAGGTCAGTTGCATTCCTAAGAATTTAATAATTCTCCTGAGTTTACAAGCTTGATGAAAACCAGCAGTTTTTTACTTATTTGGTAACACAGTTAAAAACAAGTAATAACACCACACAAACGCATTTAACAAAATGTGCTAATTAACATCCAGACAATACAGAATACATGAGGTTAATTACATATCTTCTTTTAATTTTTAATTAAATAGTTAAATTTATTTATTCAAAAGGGTACCTCAACCTTTCTATACTTTTAAAATGGACAGTTTGGTGCAGGCAAATGTTTGCATACATTTGCAAACTGCGACCAACTTACGTTTCTTAACAATTTGTTGAGCTTCTTATTTAATGCTAATTAATGATTCCTTAATTAACTAATTATATTTTTAATTCAAATATACTTCAATAATGTTATGTTTTCAATATAGAATTGTACCAAGAGTGAAACCAGTGCATTTTATGTTTGCCCAATGTATATTGCACCATACTTGTTCAACTATGCACTCCTCCTCCTCCACATACTCCTCCTCCACATACTCCTCCACCCCTGACTAATTAGGTTTAACGAACTATTGTAATTAACAGAACCATGGTAGTTTATATTTTTCTTTTTAAAATAAAGGCCAAATACTTTCTCATCAAAATAAGACCAAATTTAAGTATGTGTGATAAAGAATAGCCAAAATATATGCATGCAAAGTAATAATATGTAGTGCAAATGTAACAGATCCACCTTTTTTGGGTACCCAGTATAAAAAACATGACCTCATGCAATTGTGGACCATTAGTGGAGGGCTGGTGGGCTCTCGCCAAAAAAGAACTCTATCAGCTAAAATGTTCTATACATGTAATGCAAGGTTACAATCAAGTGGTTTAATTTCATTTGGCAACACTGTGTATAGTTTAATTATTACTAGATAAGCAAAGCTGGCTAGATGTATAGAATACATCCACCAGCCCAGTGACCAGCCTTACATTTATCCATTTAGAGTTGTTGGTCCTGTCACTCGATGGACACTGGATTGGGGCAATCAGAGATGGGGTATGCTAGCTTCATGATTGGGGTAAACCGAGGACAGCCCAGTGACCAGCCTTACATTTATCCATTTAGAGTTGTTGGTCCTGTCACTCAATAGACACTGGATTGGGGCAATCAGAGATGGGGTATGCTAGCTTCATGATTGGGGTAAACCGAGGATCTAAATTTAGATCTAAGCTGGGCTTGTTCAAGCCAAAATTAATATATATTGTATATAACTACGCTGCATTTCAAATTCTCTCACAGTTGGTCACAGTCTTTCTTATACCATCTTGTTTTCAAGTGACAGCATTGATAATATGATAATATAAGAGATCATACTTAATTGTGTGGAACCTTTTATCATTAATTGTACATAATTGTTTTATTACTCCCCTAAATAGCATTGAGTTTTTGTTTGTTTCCCAAATGGATGATCATATAGCTGTTTTAATGTGTACTGTTGCATCATGGCCACACAACGTTATCAAAATAAATGTCACTAAATACTGCACAGTAGAAGTGATCATTTTCAAGGGATTCGTTTTTTGTGCTTTGCCGATTTTGAAGGTTGTTATTCTTTTAAAATTTGCAGTTTGGAAGATGGTCAGTCAGTCAGCTGTCAAAAGATTTTCCCCCCGGGAGGGGGCACTGACATTGGAAAAGGGTATAGGTATGTGCCGCGCTGAAGACCCCCTTTTTCACCCTCTGCTGCTAGCTCTTATGACCCCCTTTTTGAGCCTGCATCAGTTCTTTTAAGACCCCAATTTCTTTGAAAATTCAAAAAACGCGAAATTTTGCGTTCCAAAGCCCCAATTCTTTGACAATTTTGCGTTCTAAAACCAAAAAAAAATCAAAAATTTGCGTTCTTGCTAATAAAAATTGAACTATAGGCCAGTTCTCAAGACCTATTTTTTTGAAAAAATCAGTTCCTAAGACCCTATTTTTCGTCACAAAATCCACTCAGTTCAGTTCTGTAGCCCCCCTTTTTGAGACCCTGTGCGGCACACCCCTACCCAAAAAAAGTCAAGGTTTATTTAACACATTTGCATCCCAGCTATCATCGCCAGCTTCGGAAAATAGTATAGCAGCTTCCAAGAAATCCATCCCATAATCGCGTCTTCCCACCTGAAGACGATAATTTCCACTCGATAGAATGACGTTATAATTGCTGGTTCCCAATTTTAAATACGAATCGTATTTAAAATTGGGAGCCATATTTAAAACTGAGAACCAGCGTCCTTCTATCAAGTGGAAATCATTGTCTTTTCTTTCGAATCTCATTTTGAGCAGCTTAGTGCTAAGCATAGATGAAAGGAACCGACAATTTGGAACCCGGTAGTATATATTTTACGGAATCGTGTTGGAAACTGGAAACCAATGCTTAGCACCAAGCTGCCGAAAGCTGGATTCTCACTTTCTTTCCACCACGTTGTTATCCCATAATAATCACACTTGGACCCCGGTAATTAGTTAGTGTCGGACAGTGTGTGGGAAGACCATCAGTGCAGGGAACCAGCGTAACCGTCTGCTCGCAAAATTGTATAAAGTTGCCGTTCTATTTGCAAATCCACTAAATTCAGTTAAACACGACGAATGTCACAGATTTTACAAAACTCTATCATTTGTTTTATATTATTTAAACCATTTCTCCACAATTGTAACAACATATGTGTTCATATTTTCATATCCAGATCTAATATACATTTTAAAGCCATCTGGGTACATCCCAGGATGTTGACAAAAATTATATATAAAATAACAGAGTTTTCCAGTTCGAAGTCTTTGTGTTCAAACAAACAAATATGTTTGTTTATTGACAACGCTTACAAAATACAATGCAAATCAAGTCAATACAAGTCAGGAAATTAATATATCCTGAATATAACACTTCCTGAACAAGTACACTACTATAATGAAATTATAACATTGGGTATAGCCCTATACAACATGCACATCACATGTATTTGTCTCAGCTAATGTTTTATCTGATGTGTTATGTCCAAAAGCAGGTAAGCTTAATGTTATTGGTGTCTTGTTTTTTCTTAATTTGCCTAGGTACAGGTAAGGTATGATCCCGGAGGTATTATGACTCTTTAGACAACAATGGCAGTCACAATTGGACTAAATATTTATGTTTATCAAAGGAAATCGAAGTCATTTAATGTAATGTTAAACTTAAAGTGCTATTTCGTTGAATTATTGTTTGATCTTAGGTATAGTAGTAGTGCTCAATCGAAGATGTTATTGTTGTTATAATAGCTGATGACCCTCTATAGTCTATTTGGCCATCACGAGACAGTGACGTAACTACTCAAAGCGCTGGCATAAACACACAAGCATTGAAAGATGGAAGATACATACGCGTGCGCAAAAGCTGCGCCTGTTATGTTACGTCACTGTCCAGAGGAAGCCAAATAGAGTAGAGACACAATGGTACCAAGTTATCCTTACCAAGTGCCTTGAAACCGTGTGTGTTTTGTAATATTCATCTATCAACACAACTTTGATATTATGATTATCTGCATTTTTTCCAGTTGATGAAGATGGTGATGATCTGTGATAGGTGAGTAGAGTATGCATTAATTAACAATGGATAATACCCATTACTCCTCGTATGTGAAACACGTTCAGATCTATTAGGTGCAACACCATTTTGGAGTAATTTCAGTCTAGAGCCTAAAGTTTTCTGCTTTGTAAAGTTCAAATTAGCTTTATAAATTTAACCTTTTTCTTCTTCAGATTTCAATTTGAGCTAAACACACCTCCACCCAGTATAAGAATTTCTTTTATTGTATATTTTGAGTATTTAGACCAAGGCAAACATTAACTTACATGGAATATTTGGCAAAACTATTTGCTTGGTTTTTAGGTCGTCCGTAGGAGAGAGACCTTATGGCAGCATCCTTCGTGAATGTAGTCTGTCGGGGGGTGTGTGTGTCAACAATTTGGTATACACTTTTTGTTACAATTTGGTATACACTTTTTGTTTTGTCCATTTCTTTTCCATACAATGACCAATTGCAATCAAACTTCGGTCATAGATGCAACATGGAAACCTTCATATGTTAATGAGGTCAAAGGTCACATACCAAGGTCAAAGGTCATCTGAGGTCAAGATGTAAAATTTAGTATACACTTTTTGTATTGTCCATTTCTTTTCCATACAATGACCAATTGCAACCAAACTTCGGTCATAGATGCAACATGGAAACCTTCATATGTTAATGAGGTCAAAGGTCACATACCAAGGTCAAAGGTCATCTGAGGTCAAGATGTAAAATTTAGTGCACACTTTTTGTATTGTCCATTTCTTTTCCATACAATGACCAATTGCAACCAAACTTCAGGCATAGATGCAACATGGAAACCTTCATATGTTAATGAGGTCAAAGGTCACATACCAAGGTCAAAGGTCATCTGAGGTCAAGATGTAAAATTTAGTACACACTTTTTGTATTATCCATTTCTTTTCCATACAATGACCAATTGCAACCAACCCTTGGTCATATATGCAACATGAAAACCTTTATATGTTAATGAGGTCAAAGGTCACATACCAAGGTCAAAGGTCATCTGAGGTCAAGATGTAAAATTAAGTGCACACTTTTTGTCTTGTCCATTTCTTTTCCATACAATGACCAATTGCAACCATTATTATGCAGTTTGAATCTTCCGTCCTATACTTGCAATGCATTGGTAAAGACCTATTATTCTGCAACTAGTGTCACTGAAGTGAACTTGGAGACCAATTTCACTCATTATTATGTTTTGAGAATCTTCCGTCCATTCATTTACACAGAGCTTTGAACTCGAGTTAATCATGTATTGGACTGTATTTGTAAGTTTAAAAAAATTGGATGAAGTTTAAAAATCGGTCATCCGATTTTTTTTACTGTATCGGACAGTTTGGAATACGAGCTTTTGATTGGTTCAATGTTTTTGCTAGATTGACCCATACATTTGAAGGGTGTGAAATTGTAATTTGTAGTTGGAACTTTTCATAACTGACGCCGGATAAATTATTGCCATATTTGTTTATTTTCTGTAAAAACACAAAAATATGATGATTGATATATTTTTAACATGAGCCTAGAATGATAATTTTGGTGTTTTTGGATGGGAAACATGTTGAAAACCCATTTTCTTTACTAGTCAATTAGCCCCTACCATCAATATAATATAACCCCCTATTTAACACAATGGAAAAGTCCATACATCCTGTGAAAAAAGTAAACATCAACTTAACAAGATGGCCGACACTGTAGTAACATTTTGTGTGGAGAGAAGTTTCCATCAGAATTACTCATGAAAAGGGTAAATAAAATAAACATGGATCAGGTTTATTAAAACAAACAGTGTGAAATACTCTTTGGCTACAAATATTGTACTTTTGGTCTTTTGATAGTGGGTTTAAGGAGAATTTATAGCCTTTTTACTAGGCCTAAAAGTAAACCTCTTATTTTTATTTCCGATTTTTGTGCTGGCATTTTTAGACGTAAATTCCCTCAAAATTTCCATGATGTTTACACAATCCAATGAAAAAATCAAATAACAATGATATAGTAAGTCATTTAAAACACATTTTGATAGCATTTATACAGTTTTCTTGTTGTAGTTCCAGAACAAAATACACCCTAAATAAGCTTATTTCTGATTTGTGTGTAGGCCTAAGTCTAGGCTCTTGATTTACCATTCAAAATGAGCCAGTGTCTTATTTATCGATGTGTTAGCATTACTTTTGGGTATATTGCAATGTAACACAGATGCAAAACTGCAACAGTCACCCCACTTTGAATTTAAAAGAGAGCCCTGGTGATGATGATGCTAGCGTGACTGGGCCTAGCCTATAGGCCTACTTCATAGGATTTTACGGCTATCCTATTTCATATAAATTACTGTGCATTTATTTAACAAGCATAGATGTCCCATCTTTAATTAGAGTCAGATTCTCAAAACATAATAATGTAAATATTGGATTCCTTTTTTCGAGCAATACAGTGAAAATTGGTTTCGCCTTGAAAAAAAATCGGACTCGCCTGCGGCTCGTCCAATTTTTTTCCAAGGCTTAACCAATTTTCACTGTATCGCCCTCAAGTCATCCAATATTACACCACACTTGGTCAGTGAACTTGGTCAGTTTGGTTACCTGCATGAGTACAATGCAGTCACAAAATGCAGTTAGACTATTTTTTTAATTTTTTTTGTTGAAATATTTTGATAATTTTTTTAGGAATATTTTTGGGGGATTTTTAAAAAATTAAAATAAAAAAAGAGAAATTTTTGGAATTTAAACAACACAAAAATTGGAATTTTTAAATAAAAAAAAATAGGATTTTTTTTTTTTAGGTTTTTTTTTTTTAAAAATTGTAATTTTTTGAGAATTTTTTTGGGATTTTTAAAAAAAAAATTAAAAAAATTTAGGATTTTTTTTTTTTTAGGAAAAAAAACATTAGGATTTTTTTTTTTTTCAGGATTTTTTTTATTTTTAGGAAACAAAATTAATTGTCTGTTCTTTGGAACAAAAAAATGTTATTGATATTTTTACAATATTATGGGTGATTTTTTTTAATTTTTTTTGATTTTTTTTTTGTTGTCAAGTCAGATTCTCACTGCATAATAATGATAAAATCGGACGGATTTTTTCGCATGATACACAAATATATTGGTCTTGCTATGAGTTTTAAAAATATTGTGCTCGACTGCGTCTCGCACAATATTTTTTAAAACTCATAGCTCGACCAATATCTTTGTGTATCACGCTCAATCCATCCGATTTTATATCAAACTTGGGTCATAGATGCAATATGGAAACCTTCATATGTTAATGAGGTCAAAGGTCACATACCAAGGTCAACGGTCATCTGAGGTCAAGATGTAAAATTGGCTGCATATGTAAAATTGGTTACATTTAAACAGATGAAGTACAATTGCAACCAAACTACCCATATAAACGGACGACCTATTTGGGACCGCTGTCCCTATTTTTTTCATTGAAAGTATTGAAAACAAAAACATGAAATTCTGCTTTCTAAAAGAGAGAGCAGAACACTTGGGGCTCTACAGTGATTTCACCTACAGATATTTACGTTTGATACCATATCAATCAATGTGAATTAAAGGTATATGTTCCGATCACATTTTTATAGCACTGAATTTTCTCAAACATACAGACATTTTCATATCATATGAAAGCTCATATTTTTCTGATTTTCATACTGAAATTTGACTGCCTAATTCGGTATAATGATGGAGAAATCGATGAAATAGCGTTGAATTACCGCGAATGGTGGTTAACCACCGATATAGTGTACTACTCAATGGGTATAGTTCACAGCATCTTGTGCGTCTAAAATAAGAACTATTAGAGCTATGCAAATCAAACTTTGGAACACGACTTTTTTAAGGATGACCTTTCATGTAGAATAGAAAACTTCAAGTTGAAAATCGGAACATCTACCTTTAAAAGATAATCATACAAATTCCACCTAAATAAATATCTGCAAGTGTTTACTCAATATAGATACCTTGTTTAGGAAAATTGATCAAGCAATATATAGGTACGATTGAAGCCAAATTCAAGCGTTGTGTCAACAAGATCTGTATGTGATGTAGCAGACGACGATACATCAATACAATGATGCAGCGACAAATTAATTTCTTTTTTTAACATTACTAACTCGTAGCTGAGATATGGGAGTATCACATCAACCCACTTTAAGAATTGCTTTGTGCACTCTTTATTTTGCTCTTTATACACTCTTAAATAAACGGTATCAAATTGGCTAAGAATGAAATAATATTCACACAAACTGAAAATGGGTGGTCAAAATTTGACCCTGTTTTAGGTTGCATGTATATTTAGAACCTGTTATTTTAAGAGTGTATTTTTAATATCATTGCTTTCTTGCTTCAATTTATATGCTGAAATATTCATTTCCTGTAAAAGTGTAATTTTTCGCGCTTCGCACATTTTGAACAAATTCGCTAGTTTTTATTTTTGCAATTTTGAGCTTTCTTACATAGACCCACATACAAAATGAATATATTCGCATATTTTTATTTTTGCGCTTTGCTGATTTTAGCATGAAAATGATTGTAGTGCGAAAATGTTACAGTATGGCAAGTCAATGACCAAAAGGTTGACATTAATTTATGCTGTATGAAAGATAGAGAGCACTTGATCTTTTCAGTGTGCTGTAGACATGGTAGAGGTATACTAGAAAGCCTCGCTGCACTCCTTTTAAATTAATGCATGCTTTTATGCTTGCTTGCCTATAATTATGCTTCTTTAATGTTCATATGACTTTAACTACTGTAGTCCATAGGGCGAAGGTTACAGATTTTGTAGTCCACCCTTCGGTATTGAGTAAAACCTGGCTTTGCTTTGAGGAATTTCATCACAAATCGTCGTAAACACCATTTTTTTTAAAGATTTTACACAGACCACGATCAATGTCAATTTTTAGGGAATCCTTAAAATAGTGTTTAGCGCAACTTTTGATGAAACTTTTCATCTATTGGTTTATCTGCTTTTCCTTTGCTAACTTTTGCCACTCGCATTTTTTGCTTGATATTGCATTCTCTCTTCACCGCTCATACAGACATGTCATGCACAAGACTTACACACTCCTATGCTAGCCAAGCTCACGATCAAGGACTGCCGCATTCGAAATGTTTGATATATTGAAAGGTAAACTGTTTTTGCATGCACCATATCGAGTGTGAGTGTCATACACCAGTGTGGTTATTATTGTTTGTCTGTTCTATTTATTTTTAGTGTCAGTAAAGGTAATCACATACACTAGCGTTGCTGCAATAGTGATGAGATGAGTTTTATGTCATTTGCCTTCGGATAAGTCCATTTAAGTCAGCGTAACTTGCAATAAGCTAGAAACAGTTGCTTCAGGTTGCTTGGCCCCAAAACTTCTTTTGTGTTTCATACTCAACTTTAGCTAATAACCCTAACTCTAACTACACCACATGGCAACTGTGCGGAAAAAATGTTTTTATAACCCGGCGTGCAGGTTTTTGAGCTACAGAAACTATACCAAAATGTGTTAAGTTTCAGAATGTTTTGGTAAAAATGGTAAACGTTGGGGTCCATTTTCATTTTTGCAATAAGCAACAAAATATTTGAGTAATCATATCTTGCCTTCCACTTTCATACATATAGTGGCAATTCTTCAACCACCACAGAACACCACAATTATCATTCAATCAGTTCCAAATTGGCAAGAGATATGCGATTTTTATCTCCCTGCATGTGAATGTAATCCAAGCATGTGCGTGCTATTTTGATATATGCAGGAGTCACATAGTTTGACAAGGCGCAATGTTTAATTCATTCCAATTCATTTGAACTATATGGTCTTCATGAGGGGGGGGGGGGGGGGGGGGGGTGCAGCTTGTATACAGGGGGACATTATACTCCACCTGGAATACTCTACCTGCATGAATAAATTCTTGGATTCTTACTGTACTTGTAACCCTGTTTTCACCTAAAATCTTATTGATTCCTCTCACTACTCAAAATAGGCCATCAGCCAGTAAATGGATCAGATGTTGACCTGGTAGGCATAAACACCAGATTTCCCCCAACGTAATGTTGCTTTAAAACAACATTTGATTCTTTGATTTATTCTACTTTGTAATGTGTCTAAGTGTTTACAGAGATTTACACATAACTAACGTTATGGATACTTTAGTCATCAAGTTTGATTATCACTAACGAAGGCGTTGTCAAGGCAACCGTGTCATCTAAGAGTGATGCAGACTGCTGTAAAAATATTGGAATAGAAGTAATCGTCTCCGAGCTTGAAAAGAATTTCATCCCTAGAGCACTAAGATTGCTGAGCGTGTGAGAATATATTGTCAGATCAGTCAGTTACTGATTGCTCTGTTGTGGTGGTGTGACATTTAGTGGGAAAAGTGGCATGTGTAATTTTGGCAAGAGTTGTGATATTTTTGCTGTGTGACTTGACTTGACATTTCACTCAATGACTTGCCCAAAATGTAATGAGTTGGTCCGATTGAAAAATACATTATGACTTGAGGAGTGACTTGACTTGTGACTTGTGGATAGGGTTTTTAAGTCACTTGTGACTAGAGGGTTAGTAACTTGGTCACAACACAGAATTTTGGAACCATTTTAGGATGCACTTCGCAACCATCCCATAACATTAGCATTCATGAATAGAATTTCATTAGATGTTGTAGAAGTTCATATTATAGTTTGTGTAGATGAATTTGACAAAAACACATAGATTCTCGCCATATGAACATCTGATAATTCTACGAGAATCCTTTTGATTTTTGCCTGGATTATGTGAAATTAATTCAACAAGAATCCATAGATTCTTGCAATTTAACTTGGTATGAAAACGGACAAATATACAGGAATCCGTTTAGATTTCAACTTTTTGTTAAAGGAGAATCTTAGCATGACTGAATTCTTGAATTCTTACTGTACTTGTAACCCTATGTTTTCACCTGAAGTCTTATTGATTCCTGTGGCAAACAGCACTTTAAAAACAAGCTCTCTTACATGATTGGCAAATACTTCTTGTTTGCGTTGAACTTCATGCCCAATTTAATATCTCAATGCTGACCCATTTTCAAATGCCAAATTAACCTAATTAATTATGAACCTAGTTTCTCAGCACTAGTTTCTCAAGGTAGAATTTTGTTGCACATGTGCGAGATTGATTCTTACGAAAAGAGATTTTGCAAGAATCAAATGATAATGCTCACAAAAATGAGCTCTAGAATATTTGCGAGAATCAGCAAATCTGTTTGCGGAAAGGCTGAGCCTTTGCAATAATTGGCCCCGAATTCTCACCAGATTTCTATCCCTGTTTCTGAGCGTTTTGATAGCGCAGTACCAGCATATGGCTGCACTAGCAAGATGAGCAAACACAACTGTTCTAACATAAATAGTTCTAATAAAACGCTCCATGAATTGTCCATAAATCTGTCAAGCAGAGAACCTAAACAACATCATGATTTATGATGCAATTACTTTCCATATATCTGTTAACCAGTTTAAACTTTACATTATTCATGGGGCGATTACGTGGAAAGATATGCTTCTTCTTGTATGAGTGGGCTTTTCGCATAAGATATTTTCACAAAATCAAGCACAAGGGCCGAGTGTGAGATGTTTAAGGGGCACTGAGAGACTAGACTGCCGAGAACAAAATTAAATATGGAAAAACTTAATTGTTTCAATAGATAAGGTACGTAGGAACCCTGAATTGTAATAATTTATGGGAAAAGGGTTGAATGATGGTGCTAGATAGACATTCGGTTGAAGCAATATACGTGGTGAGTGGTGCTGATAATTTTGATGTGATCTATCTATATGACCAAATCATGAAATTGTACACAGTAGATTGTGAATTAAGGTATAAACTGTTTCAGATGGTAGTTAGTATACACTGATATGCCTATAAGTAAAGGGGTCAACAAAAGTAAGTCGTCCCCCCCTAACATTTGATCACGTTTGTTTACATAACTCTACACACAATTGATCGTTTTCAGAGATCGAAACACTTATGAAAAGCAAAAACACTTGGCTACCCATATCCATTTCAATATCAATTACTTTTCCCAAAATAGTCACATTTCACAAAAATGATGTTTTTAAAAAAAGTGGTACTTCTCAAGATTTTATACGAGTTTGTGTGCATAAATCCACCCACAATTAGACGAATTGAGAGATTGAAACATTTACAAAAAGGGAAAACTCTAGGCTACCCACACAAAGTTTCCCCTTTTCAATATCATGTTTACTTTTCCCAAAACAGTCACATTCTCTAAAATGATGTTTTCCGAAAAAGTGGCACTTTTCAACGATACAGGGAAGTTATTGATGTGAATGGTGGAAACTATTGGCTAGTCATGCATGAAATAAAATAATGTTATTTATCATTTTAATTAAGGACCAGCTAAAGAAATAAAAGACTTTCTTTTAATTGAAAATAAAGTCAATTTATAAAAGTCATCCGTGCGAATTCACTCTCAAAAACTACTCTTTTAAGTTCTTAAACGTTGATTCTCAAAGAAGGTAAAAGTGACCTTTAACAAGGATTATATCTCAACGAATCATACTCATAGCAATGGATAGGTCCTCAAAATTGAATTTAGACTGAAATGAAGATATGGTGTAATTTTAGTTTTGTTAGTAAATTTGTCTAGTCCTAACCATTTTGGGCTATTTGTACAATGATGACACAATGACTATCGGCCCAATCAACCCTTACCGCGAATTCAGGTTGAAAAAGACACCCTTATTCTCTTAAATTGGCGATTTTGATACCCTTAGCACGGGCCCATTATACCCCACCCCCCCCCCCCCCCCCCCCCCCCCCCCCCCCCGGACATTTCTTGATGTTTTGCAGTAAATTTGCAGAATAGGCTCCGAGAAAATCAACTTGTAATGCATACATCATTACTGTAATTGCTTTGGATTGCTTTGGGTAATGAAATGCAATATGCCTTCTCAAGTCTGTTGACAAACAACAAGAACAATTACGAGTGCTTGGAGCACAAAAACATTTCAAAATTGCCAATCCAAGATGGAGGATCCGATCCAAGATGGCGGAGGATTTGATGCATTTGGATAGACTTATCACAGAATTTATAATAGAGTCATAGGTAGTATTTACTCCACCTTTGCATGGTCTACACTGCAAAAGAGAATATTTTCACGATTGAGAAAAAGTGCAGATTGTGAAAAATGACTCGGATTTTCGAAAATGTCTTGAAAAAGAGAATGAAAAAATAGAATTAAAAAAAATAAAAAATAAATATTAAAAAAAATCTTGATGCGGCAGCCAAAACAGATGCGCGCGAGGACGAGAAACTACTATGTTTTTTATTTGGCCTTAAGTACATTTTATCGATTTTAAGAAAAACAGGTTTGAAATCTAGAATCTCTGTGTAAGGCAATGGGGGCTTTCATGATTCCATGCAATATTCACCATCAAAACATGCCAGTTTTGTGCACTATGTAAAGGCTATCAATATTGCATTATTATGCAGACCTAAAACCAAAAATGTCACTTAACCTTGTTGTGCTCCAAGCACTTGAAAATGTCTATTTCTATGATTTGTATGTAAAGCAGTCTCCATAGGGACCCCTGGGTTTCAAGTAGGCCTATAATGGTCACCTCTAAATTTGGTTCCAAATTATATTATATAATGATAAAAAATCTTTTGAAAATCCTGAATGCCTTGAGACATACAATTAAATTAACCTATTTCCCATGGGGTGGAATTGTGGGGGAAAGTGTACTTTAGGTCCCAGCCAGCGTTCGAAATAGCGGTAATCCGTTCACCGAAACTACCAAATATCCTGGCAGATAACCATTTTTTCTTGCGAAGCTGAGGTGTTTATAAGCCATTTCAGACCTGAGTGTCTGAAGTTGCCTCAATGCCCCCCCCCCCCCCCCCCAAAAAAAAAAAAATCAAAAAGTGTGGACAATGCCCCCCTCCGGTTCAGCTGCGCTCTGTAATTCATGTATGACAAGGACTCTAAGTACACTTTATCCAAATTGTTGATAAAACTATCAGGGGGAAGACATTGTTAGGTGGGTAGGGGGCTGGACTGACCCCGTCGGTGGTGGGATTCAAACCCACAGGTCCATCAGCAGGGGATTCTGTGCCCTAGTGTTCTAGTCTACTACTCAGCCCGAGTCAACTGGGTCTCAAATGGTGTTCAGGGTTTTAAGGTGGCTCAATTTTAAGCTCCAGAATCCTCAAACTAACGGGGCAAAAAAAACATATTTGATTTTAGAGGAAATCTAAATTTTTGACACGGCCAATAGGGTCACCTCAAGGGTTGATATAGACTACGTCAATTGAACAACAAAATTCAAAACCCATACATTGAACATCTAAAAAATATAGTAAATCCCCTTTACATCAAACTTAATCCACACAAATTATTGACTGCAGGCAGTCAGTCAAGTTTAGTCACCTGTTGAAGTAGCTGAAGAAGGATGCACAAACTGTTCTGCAGAGAGAGAAAAGCACTTTGCTTTGGGGCTTACTAATATTTCATTCATCATGTTCATGTAAGTGATGGCAAATGACAAAGTGAATGGGCTTTTATCAACTTCATAAAATGTTCAAGTCATCATCCAAATGTTTAACTTTGGGCATTTCTAGCACTTGTGACATACCATGTAATAATAAGCCTTGGGTAATTGTGAATATTAAAAGAAAAGATTTTTACAACTCCCATTATTATAAAAAAAAGTGGGATGTATATAAAGATCTCTACAAAAAGTGATCCATGTATGAAAATTGGATAATTGAACACAGAAAAGGACACAGTTCAAAAACTGTGCGATGATCAACTCATGAATAAACATGAGTTAATTAACGCACTATCACATCACCACACTGTGGCAGTGATTACACACAGTGTTGGACTGTTGGACATCACATTCGTGACGGGGCACATAATCCTCCCACAGCGCAACTTGATGAACGTACAACGCTTTGAAGTTTGAATTGTACATGTACCAAACCCGGGTGGGGTACTCGCCTAAGACGGTATACAGGGGTGTGCCGCTCTAATGGGTATCTTTTTTGGCAAAAAATCCCTAAACATGGGGTATGATTTTGTGCTGGAAATCCCTAATAATGGGGTCACTTTTTACAAATGGGTCTATTTTCGTGAAATTTTTGTCTACTTTCACAACAATTTGCAAAAATTAGGTCCATTTCCCCGATAATTTGCAAAAATTGCCTCTAAAATGAAGCAAAACCCCTAGAAATGGGTAGCGTTTTTTCCAAAATCACCCCTAAAAATGGGGAACACCCCTGACCAAACCAAATCCGAGTACCCCCCCCCCCTACGGGTACCAAATGCGCATGCTCAGTCTTTATGGAATTGTATGAAGAGGTTACACACTATTTTGCCATGTTTTTTCCCCAGTCCCTCGATTTGGTCCGCCATTTTTAAATAGAGGGACGCGGGAAACCAGTCTAGGGTTAGTCAGTCAGCTTCTTGGCAAGAATGTAAAGATTGAAAACAAATCTCAAATCTCAAATTTTGAAATTCGTGGATTCGTCAGACATGTAGCTAAAAAGTGTTTTACCGTCGCTGAAAATTGAGCAAAGTGACATTTAACATAGTCTGCCACAATAGGCATATTTACTCTCTCAGAGAGTGACTTGACCCCTTCAAATCCATAAATTACTATAGCAACATGTATAAAACCTGAAAACCGTACATGCTGATATTCCCAGATGTTTTTATATAAGAACACCATTATTGGCTTCATGTGAGCAACGAGCATATTTTGTAGTGGAATAAATCATAGTATTAATGATGTTTTATTTATTGAAATCCAATGCTTGCTTACATGCAGGTAACATGGATTGAGTTTATCGAATATGAATGCACCCTCTGCGGAAATATTTCAAAGAAAAAAAGTTCAAAAGTAAAAGGGTCAAAGATTTTTTTTTTGTATACCCCTTCAGAAAAGTGCTTCAAGAAAACCGTGACGCACAGCAAGAAAGTGTATATCTGGGGTTCTCGTAAGTTGCTATAGAGTGGAGGAAACCATGTTTTTAAGGAAGCAACTTATTTCCTAGGAAATTAAACACCCTATATTGCAGACATTCTATTAGAACATGGAATTATTTTCTTGACTTTATAGCGAATCCCAAGTCACATTTCAATAGGTCCCCGCATGGTTTTTATTTGTAATATAAAATATTGTTCAGCTTGATTTATTTATTTATTACTTTGAAAGGTGATTTGTGACAAAGGGTGCCACATGTCAGATCAATTTCCTTGGGAGTGATATGTCTAAATTGTGTGGGTTGATCAAATAATATAACTTGTATTTGATATATTAGTTTAATTGCGAATGTGTAGATTGATTGATTTAGAAAACTTTAAAATTAGCATGTAAAGAAGTAGGTTTGATGGTAGTATGTTGAAAAGCTAATGGATATCTACTCTTTGTATGCCCAATAAATGTTCTGAAATTTGCAAAAGCCATCGCTAAGGCTAATGAAAGTGAATGTTAGTTTCCCGTTACCCGACCGACTCACATTTTGGTCCCGCGTGAATATTTCATTATTTGGTAAATATTTCATTATTTGTTTGTTTAGAAAAAATAAGCCAAGTTTGACTACAATTATATCGTATTTCATCAATAAATAAGTACAAATACGATGTAATTTCATATAAATTGAATACTCGACATACCAACCCGTCCATATGACAATCTTTTTTCATTTTTAGCGATTTCGAGGCACTTTTCGAAGCCATAATCGTATCATTATGATTTGAACTTCTGAGTTTGTTAAGATGGGTGGTGTGGTGGGTATGTGTGTGTTATGAAAAATCTTCTGAAAAGCATTAAGAGGAAGACAGTTTCAAAATAAACAAGACTTTGTATGCAAAATGGTCTGGAATTCATTTATTTATTGTAGTAAGGACATATTTATGCCCCTATTCACAATTATACACTCTTGGTTCTAGGGAAACTAACAATTCACTTTCATTAGCCTAATCAGTTTTTGTTTTTTTAAATGCAATATGATTAACTGTATTCATTCAAAAGTATTATATAACTTTATTCTTAAATTTGCTTCAAACTCTTTAAAACTTTTCCAATCATCTTTGCTTATACACAAATTCAAAATTTGCTACAGCCAATCAACATAACATAACTGGAATATCTCATTACCTTCAGTGAAATACATCACCACTTTACTGTCACAACCACGATGTTTGTTTGTTTTTATTTAATGAGTTATTTATTATTATTATTATACAAGGCATTTATATAGCGCTCTTACACAATGAGGTACCACAGCGCTTTACAGAATAAAATACATATAGAAATAAATACATACACGATAAAAGGTAAAAGTACATACTTGGTAAAAGGTAAATATACATATACAATATAATTTTCTAAAATACAAACACATTTAAAACAAGTCGATGAGAAGAACAACCAATTAACAGATTACAAATTACGCAAGAAAAGATGTGTTTTAAATAGTTTTCTGAACTGGGTAACAGAAGAAGCATGATGGATATTATGTGGGAGCTTGTTCCAGAGCATAGGAGCAGCTGCAGAGAAACCTTTACTTGCAGAAACAAGGCGTGTTTTAGGTCTACTAAGAAGTCTAGTGTCAGTGCTCGAGCGAAGCCCACTTCTGCTAGGCATATAAGTTAAAAGAAGTTCCTCAATGTATGGTGGAGCACAGTGAGTGAAACATTTAAAAACAAACAATAACATTTTGAATTCAATCCGTTCCATCACAGGAAGCCAGTGTAATTCTTGCAAGTATGGAGATGCATGATCATATTTAGAGGCTTTGAAAATAAATTTGGCAGCGCGATTCTGAAGACGCTGAAGAGTTACTCAACATCGATGTTTGACTCTTCTAACAAGTAACATGAATGTTCTACAGTCCTCATAATAAGTAAATTACCAGGTAATTAATACGCTCACAACTCTAAAGATATAGTTCCAACTTATAAATATTAAATTACAAACCCATGGATTAATTTCTCTTCTTTAATTTGATATATTGTACACGAAGATCGATTAACAATTAAGAATACTACACCAAAAATAATGAGACAAAGTGCAATTTTCACACTTGGGTTGTGAACACACATAGGTATGTGTAGTGGGCTGCTTCGATCAATTGAAGCATCCCCAATCCTCATCTTACTATCGACTGGCGAGTTGTCGCTACTAGTTATTCAATCAAATCTGCCTATTGCTATACACTGAGGCTATGTGTAGACCAGGGGTGGGCAACCTACGGCCCGCGGGCCGCCAGTGGGTTTTTTTGCGGCCCGCGGGATGTATCAAGAAAAAAAAAAAGAAAAAAAATCTTTTACATCACAAAAAACGAACTAGCTGCTTAGCAATTATCGGCTCAAATGACGTTCCTCAGGTATATGTTTCTGTCAGTAGCATAACCAGAGGGGGATGAGGGAGCGTCGCCCCCCCCCCCAATATTGACGTCGCGTCGGTTGAGATTGGCACTGTCGGTTCATTTGACAAGAGGAATCATGGAATTATGATGGTCAAAAGTACACAGATGAAAAATTTTCGCGCGCTAAGCGCTCATGTCACCAAAATGCAATATTATTTAGTAACGGCTTCTTAAGAGCCAAAATATACCAAAAATACCTCAATCGTGCCAAAATGGTGTAAAGTCGACAATTTTTGCAACCCCCCCCCCCCCCCCCCCCATATGAAGAACACTACTGTCATCGGTAGTGTATTGAGATTACGTTTTTGTAAAGCTATATTATTAACATGATCATGATGATTAAGCACACACAAATCAAAGGTTTGAAATCAACAGCAGGCTATTGCTACAAAATTTAGTTAGGTGCGGCCCAGTCAATTTTTCACTCCTTATATCTGGCCCATTCATTCAAAAAGGTTGCCCACCCCTGGTGTAGACGAACCAAATAAAAAAATAAAAAACAGACTTGGTTTTGGTTTTTAAAACATAACTCTCCTTATATTCAGTCATGAATCTTCATGTGTAATATCTCAAATTAAAGAGAAGAAATTTTGTTACAAATTTATAATTTAATATTGTTATGTAGGAGGTATAGTTTTGGAGTTATGAGCATATTTATTACCTGGCAAGTTACTTTTTTATCAGAAAAAGGAAATAAATTGTAAATACTCATTCCCAGTCTAATATTAACCGTGTTGTCTTTTTAAAGACAGTTCTTGTTGATGACTGTGTTCCAAAACACTTTGAAACACCCAGCTGCGAATCTGTTGCCATCAATTTAGGTCAAGTGGATTTCATTTTATTCATGTCCTTGTTCAAGAGGAAGTCAAATAAAACTTGACCTATTTGCTCTCACCTCAACTGCTTTCATAATGCATGACATTAATAATGTTCTACATTCAATCAAAGATTTTCTAGTACATACTAGAAAATCTTTGATTCAATGCATACATTCTGGTAGTCCGCTGAATCTAGGCAAAAAAATGAGAAAAAGGTGTATCTCAAAATATTGCATACATTATTGTTTTATTTAAGGGGTTTTTCTCTTATTTTTAAATCTGATTTTGAATGAAAATGTGAGGATGTAACTACTGAGTGACTAAAAAAAGTAGTGTGGGAATCCAATGATATCAAAACTCTGCACTCCGCAAATATTACTCTTTGGCCAGGGTCAATGGCCAAATATTGTAATCAACCTTTATATTGTCTTATTCTGCTCAGACAATCCCTTTCCTCTATCACTTTTGCCGTACTGGTAGGGCATGAACTATCATTTGTTTTCAACTTACAAAATCAATCAAGCTGGTGGTTTCTTCTTCCCCGCCACGCTATTTTTTCACCAGGATTTTTTTTGCCACATCAATACCCGCCGCCGTCTGTCCCTGCAAGAAATACGAAACGGAAGATGAAGATAGGAGATGTGCTTTTGCATGGCTAATGAGAGATCTTGGGTTTTTCATTCCGGCTATCTGTCTCCAGACCAACCCTATATAAGTGGATTTATTTTTTCAGTTTCAAATATTTTCACAAATTCAAGTAAAAAGGACAGCATGCTATTTATTACTTTTGCTCTGCATCAAGTCTGTCATTAATTTTGATGGAAATTTGTCTGAGGATGTAACTTTTTGGCATTTTGGGATTCATTTACGTAGCGCTATTAACTTAAAGACCTTTGACCTAATTCCTTCACTTTTCCAATCCAAGACATTTTGAAATCAAAGAAAAAAGATAATATTCGTTTTGTTAACCTTGCAAAATGTTAGGTTTGTGAGATGTGTCCTTTAAAAATGCTATCAGCAAAAAAGCAGTGAATTATTCGACCACACCAGAAAGTTGTATACTTTATATGGGCAAATTGAAATTCTAATTGCATTTTTGCTTTTATCATTATTACCGCTGGAACAATTTCACATCAATTTTGTTGGAATCAGACTACCTTTATGATGCACCTTCATGCAAAATAGAAAACATCATTATGGGAAAAAATAGCATCATACTCCGTTATTTAATTTTTGTGAATCTGGAATGTAAAACGTACAAAAACAAAGCGGAACAAAAAATGTCCGCTTCTATCCGGGGGGGGGGGGGGGGGGGGGGGGGGGGGTACTCGGATTTGGTTTGGTCGGGGGTGTGCCGCTGGAGATTCAAAACCCATACCCATTTTTAGGGGTGATTTTGGAAAAATTGGTACCCATTTTTAGGGGTTTTGCTTCATTTTAGACCAAATTTATGCAAATTATCGGGAAAATAGACCTAATTTTTGCAAATTTTTGCAAATTTTTGCGAAAATAGACATACATTTTCGTGAAAATAGACCCATTTGTAAAAAGTGACCCCATTATTAGGGATTTCCTGCACAAAATCATACCCCATGTTTAGGGATTTTGTGCCCAAAAAGCTACCCATTAGAGCGGCACACCCCCGTATACCATCTTGGGTGAGTACCACCCCCCTCCCCCCCCCCCCCCCCCCCCCCCCCCGGGCTTCTATGAATTAGCATTGCCTTGCACAACCTGTTGCAGTATGCTGCAAGGATTGACGGCACATTCACCGCCAAAGTCATCTTCTCCCTCCTTCAACTTCAAAAGAAAATCACTTAATCTTTTCATCAATGTTTGAAGATGGCAGCTGGTTGCTTGCAAATTAAGTGTTCTGAACACACACATTATACTGGTAGGTAGAGGCAAGGCGAGGGGACATCGGCATTCGCATGCTTTCTATAGGAAGGGATTCAGTATGGTGTGTGTGTTAACACTTTCCACGCGGCTATTGGTTATACCATATACAAAACAGATTTCTCAGAAACCTTTCCCAACTCTCAAGGTCTACCTCAAGGATTACTGAACCAATACTAGGCATGTTTGTACTTATTTCAATGCATTTCTCATGGTGATTCCAAATAAGATAATGCAATTCAATAATGTTGACATTTTCGAAACATTTTGTGAACATTTGGAATGTCGTCTGCAGCCGCCTGCCGCATGGAAAGCGTTAACCAGTGGTATGGGGTACTTGATCCGATTTAGGATATTAGTACTATGAGTGCTTGGCCTGAAAAGATTGAAAAGCCCAAAATTGAACAACGCTGGGCATCAAGATCATGGGAATTAACAGTGACTTCTTAAGGGAAATTATGTAGAGAATTATGTCAGTAGCTGAAAGGAGTATTACCCCTAAAAGATACAAAATATTAAATAACACTACTTGTTTAACACAAAATCTATTTCAATTTGGTTTACAGAATCATGTTTTATGACACGGCATGTTATTCATTCTCCTAAGCAAATTTCTGATAATGCTAATTTAATATTTCATATTGCCATTACAATAATTTTTACAAATGACATCTTAGATAAAAATTTTAAAACAATGCATTTCACGCATCTTGAAATTGTTAAGTTAAAAACAAATTTGCATTGAAGGATATTTTTAAAAGAATGCCTTTTCTGCCTGTTTTAGCTGCAGACAGTTTGAATAAAACATTTGTATGGAACGTTGCCTTTTGTATGTGTGTGTCATATAGGAGAAAAATAATTGGGTTAATATCAGATTTTCGCACCTCGCCTGTAAATATACAAATACCAATAAATATGCGTTATACAGCATCTCATTATCGGAAGGAGTCCCGCAGTTGTTATAGTCACACTGATATTCCCTGAGGGCATTCTTGATAACTAGGCCACTTTCACGCTGAATCAGCATAATTTCCAAAACAAATGAGCAGCTAGCTTCTTTTTTTGTGATTACGTATATGCCTAGCCATGCAATATGGCGTAAGGTTGCAGAACGTCTCAAAGCTGAATAATGAATTACTTTGGTTTTCGTTTTACATTCGGGTTAACTAGGCCACTTTCATACTGAATTGTGTAATTCCCAAAACAAGCAAGTAGCTTCTTTTTTGTGATTACATGCTGATGCAATGTGGCATAAGGTTGATGTCTTTTGATAACTAGGCCACTTTCATGTTGGATTAGCGTAATATCCAAAACAAGCAGCTAGCTTCTTTTTTGTGATTACATGCTGATGCAATGTGGCATAAGGTTGATGTCTTTTGATAACTAGGCCACTTTCATGTTGGATTAGCGTAATATCCAAAACAAGCAGCTAGCTTCTTTTTTGTGATTAGTTATTCCGATGCGATGCAATGTGTGGCATAAGGTTGACGTCCCAAAGCAGAAAATGATTTCCTTTGGTTTTCATTTTACATTCTTGATAACTAGGCCACTCTCATGCTGAATTAGTGCAATTCCCATTCAAGAAGCTAGCTGTTTTATGTGATTATATGCTGGTGCAATGTGGCATACAGTTGACATAGTCTACTATTACATGTATTACATAGGACGTCTACCATCTTGTAATATGTAAGGTTGAAGCAGAATATAAAATTGGTTTGCCCCAACTACTCTTTATGTTATCAATCAGTCTTTGTTCTTGGTTTTTTTCTTCAGAAAAACACCACGAAGTTGTCAATATACTAGGTGTTTGGGGTAAGGACCCAAGGGGTGCAATTATTTTTCTAATGCTAAATTTATTTTGTTTAAAGGACAAATAAAGAGAATCCAAGTAGATTATCTGTTTTAACATCATTGAGTGAGCCTTAAAAACATAATTGTAAAAATAATGTATATATTAACCCTGAATGGTCTAATAAGATCTAACATAACATCGCAGTTCAGTTTGGTTTGGATATCGTGTCAGTTTTCAAACGATATCAAAGCGTAAATTTGGCACACTTTCCAAAGATGGTGAGTTTTCCTACTTAGGTATTTTGTATCAAACTGTGTTAAATCTTGTCTGCGGTCGAATTGATCACGGAAGGCATAAACAGGTGCTAAAGCGACTAAATTTAGAAAAAAAGGAGATTGAGAATCCTTTGAATTTGGTTATTATCTATTCATTGTACATTCAGCTTGTCAAGCATCTCAAAACTTGTGTTATCCTGAAGTCAAACAGGAAACCAAACTTGATGAACTACAAAAGCTGTGTTCGTCTGCTGCAAGCATAGGGTGTGTGAATTGTGATGCCCAACATTGTATTTGAAGTTTTTAGTGTGTAGAGATAGGCAGCGCGAGTCTAATGGCTGCTGTGGGGTGATGCGGCATGAAGGTCCACATTTAGGCGACAATTCTTCTTCTTTTTTTCTTCATCTTTTTTTTGAATACAACTTATGGATTATCTCTTGATGCATCAATGTGAAGTTAAGCTGCATGAATTGGCAACCAATGTTGCCTTCTTTTATTTATTATTTATAAAAAGCTATTAGTGTACTGGGGCATCAACTTGTACTTTGTGCTTGATCTTTTCAATGGTTCTGTAGGCACCCTCCCTGGCATGATGCATGTACTTTATGACGATACATAGTATGTTTACTGCAAGCGCAAACTTTATGTTGATGAAAAGTCACAGGAAGGGTGGTTAATTTCCCTAGCCCTATAGGATACTGCATGAGCTGAAATTTTCACAGGGGTTTTATTTTCTGCAGATTGATATGAGCCAGTAAAATGTATAATGAAGACATATTTACATAACAAATCTCCCAAAATATAAATTTTAACACCCATTGATACTGAGAATCATGTAAATCTCTATACACAAAAATATTGGTTTAGCATATTTTGTGTGTGATCTTTCTCATCACAAGCTGAATCACACATGGCAGCTAGGCAGCTACATGATTTCCATTTAGCAGGCGCTACCTCACCCACCATTTATATTGCAGGTGCACAACGATATCCTTTTTCCAAGCTATCCTATTCTACCACATTCATTCATGCTTCTAGCGATGCAAGCAGACACAGCACATGAATGATTCAAAAAAGACATCGGATTCATCCGATCCCCTTACACATTCTAAACTTTGGCTTGTGAGTGAATGATGCACTCTGTACCTTTTTGTTACGGAGACCTATTTCTCTCGCAAGGCTGGCTCGTTTTATCCGGGGAAATAGCTTGCGTTTCATGAGTACCATTGATCCTGTATGTTATCCCATAGCCTGCTCCAAATCGAAAACCTTCCAGCTCTGATATCTAGTTGCCTTGCTAAGAGATTCTTTTTTGTTGTTGATGCTTTACTTGCTATAATAGTCACTAACAAGGAAATAAGTAATATTCTTTTAAAAAGGTGTTAATCCATAGACAGTGAAACAAGATTAAAAATAATTGGGCATAATTTGTCATCTGTGGTGAACTTCAGCTAATTTTGTTCAGTGCCTTGATGTAGACATAACCAGCAACTTATCAAAGTATTGTCAACAGACCTTATGGGTGGGCGCACAACACTAAATCACTCCTCATTTTGTATAATGGAAGTAAGTTCCGCCAAAAACAAAAACCGATTTTGTGATAAATTGGGGGTTCATTTGGGAATCAGTTTGATGTGAGGGAGGCATGTTATAAAGAAAATGAAGATAATCTCTTGTACTTTGCTCAGGATATTGCAAAATGTTGATTTTCGATTTTACAGAAAACTTATGACGTGGATGAATAGACTTGCTTGAAGGCGGTCAAAAGGCGAGTGACCAGGCTGAAAATAGGGGCGGGCTGTTTAAATGATCATATCGTAAAATCTAATTGGAAGCCGTAACACTTTTTGATGATTTGATTAAAATTTAAAGCATGATCTTTGACTGCAAGCATTCTCAATATGCCAAAAATGGGTACTAAGGGCAGTAAAATGAGGCTGATTTATGCCTATTTTATGTGTAATCCAATGGGACACTTATTTAGTGTTGTGCCCATTATGGCTGCCTTCCTTTTTGGGCTCAATTATCCAATTATGTTATACTAAACTTGGTTCATTGCATTTTATTAACCCTAGGGTTAATGAGGCAATGTACAATTGTTCTCATTCTTTACTCTCATTAACAAGGAGGCTATATGTTTGTTTCCATTCATGATACACAGGTGGTACATTTCCTTCCAATTCACTGCATCTTGCAGTTACTGTCCGTTTTACCATTGAACACAGTACAGTGCGCTTGTAATTGAAGTATTATTGACCCGCTGCACGCACAGAGTTCACATGCAATTCGAATAGGGACAGATTGTTTTCAGTTATATCATGAAAACTAACCTGCCGATTAGTTTTAATCGGGCGGTTATTACAAGTTTATACTTTTAAATATAACATATTTAATTCATATGGGTATAGGTTAACGAGAACTTAGTACCATCGCCACTTTTATTAGGACTATATCTCGACTTTTGTGGTCTCTTTATTGCCGTGTCTAAATTTGCCACATTAAGTCAATGGCAAAACCTGTCATCTTTCTCAAAAATTCGCCCTAACTGTTTTCATTGCTATATAAAAACCACTTGACGTATCAATTTCAATCGGGCGGATGTATAAAGAGGGCGGCCCACTTAACATCTCAAGCCTTTGTTTGATATTCTAGGACCCTGAGAAAGCAGTACCATAGACTCTTCAACAAACCTATATTTCCCCTAGTCATCACAAACTAACCAGTCAAATTTAGCGATCAGCGGACTGTGCGTGTGAGAGAGATCGACCTTATCGATTGGCCCTACCATTTTTGGTGAGGGATGGTGGCTTACACACCCATGGACATAGTTGTATTGAAAACCTACGGATGCGCTTCTTGGGACTATAAATTGGGACATATAGTAAAACATTTTAATTTCACGGCAACTAAATTTAGTGAATTTAGCATTCATATATTTGGGGCAATTTAATTTTACAAATTCGTATGATCTTTGAGTAGGCTAAAACCATTGATAAATAATATTAAAATGATATAATATAATTGAAAGCAAATTAATTTGGTGAATTAGACCGTATCGTGAAATTAAATTGCTAGCAAATTAAGTTGTTTTACAGTAATATGTGTTATATGGGTATAAATAGGTATAAAATACATAATCTATTTATAAAACAAGTACCAGAATTTGAAATAACAAATAAGAATTATTCATTTAAAAATTGTAGATATTTTAGATAATACTAATTCTAAACAATAATGGTTCCATCTATCTCTAATCAGGCGTTGATTCAACCATGGACTTGTTCTATATAATAAGTCCATTTGCTTTAACTACTATACAGGGCCTATTTCTTAACAAACACCCCTATTTTGTCTAGATATCGACTATTCCTTGTTAGTATCAGCTCAAACAATAGATGAATGGGTCGACCCGTAGGTCGTTGACAAGCTCGTTCATTGGCTGAGAGAGCTCAAGTATCAATTGACTAATCGGGGCTAATTTGTGAAACAGGATTAAAGTTTTGTTAAACCTGGTAAGTGTGTCAAGGGTTGTCGCTCGTTTGCCACGGAGCATAACTGCACTATGGGATATTGATCAAATCATTGACTTCAGGGTGTTCGCTTCTCTGGCCTTAATACGGACCTTGTCCATATTTTTGAAAATAAAGTGTAAATAAAATGACAGACACTCACTCGCTCACTCAGGTACCATCCTCATTGTGAGGGTTGAGGGCACAGCCAATAAGGATACGTTTCCTTGTGAGGTTCTATTCTGTGTACTATATTGGATTTTTGTCTCTGATCATTTGTTTGGTCATCTTCTGCCCTGATGTGTGCCTCAAACTTTTCATGGTATTTATGACATTTGCCGCTCCCTTGCGCTCCCTCTTGCAACATGGCCAAAATACTAAAGCTTCAGTTTCCATAAAGTTTTCGTGAGTCGAAACTCTATGTCCTTTTTGAGCAATGACCGAATCGATGAATAGTATAACTTGACATAAAAGTTGCTTTCCTTAAATATCCTCTGGTGTCAGATTGTAAAACTGATATTTTTCATTGATGAAACCAATATGTTTCGTCTACACAGCATTTGTATGAAGTCCAATTGATTGTCTGGGCGAATATAAAAAAAAAGGAATGTATATCTTCAACGTAAGGTTAACAATTTACATGCTATGAAAGCAACTGTTTTCAATTCGTAGGTTGGAGTCAATTTTTTGATCAGATGTTGATTATTTTCCCAGAAAATTTCAATTTTCTATACCAATTTCAGATTCAGCAGAACGATGACTAGAAATCAATATGAACATGCCTGGTTCTGGTTAGCTTTGATTACGAGATATATACTGTACTAAAACTAGGGGATTTAATTTGGCGCATTTCGCGAGGGATGTTGATTCGTGAAGATAGATACCCGTGAAACTGTCAATTTTGCATAATAAAATAACAGTGAAATGTCCAGATTTATGAAATTAAAACGCAGATATGTTAAATTCGTGAAATAAAGAGTCCGCAAAATTATAGTGATTTACAGTACTCTGTTCATCTAGCTCTGTGCAGTGATGTCAGATCATAGCATATTCCAGGTATCCCAGCAAATCATCATGCGCTTGATTCTAATACACTGACATATGCTCCCATGCAATCAAAAGTCAAATCCCACCACCAGTGTGTAAATGCAGCATTGACCAGTAGGATATGCTTTGATGTCACTGCACAGAGGTAGGCGAACAAAGTATTGCGCACATAGACGGCATGAAATGAGAGGCTTGTTTGGGGTGGTGTCAAGATGGCACATAGAATATGTCAACTTAAGTCTCGTGCTATTGAACCTCTACATTTTGTATGGACTAATCAGTCATGATCCATTGATAATTGAGTTGTGATCCAGGACAAACGTGCAGTGCATTACCAGGAGATGAGATACTAATTGGAAATGGTCAAAATCATCAGCGTGTAGGGCTCAGTGATGGTGGGGCCAACATGATTGATGGGTTTCTCTCTCTCCAATTTATATAGGAATATCTTAATTTGGTTCAAGGAATCCACTTTGTACGTATTTCGATATGATGTCTGAATTTGCATGATTAAATTGAGGAAGAACTTATGGGGAGGTGGTGTACGTTGGAAAAGTTTCAGTTTTAGTTTCCACAAATATATACTATAGGACAATATGAAGAGGCTTAGCACCATTGAGAGCTGCTTGCACCTATTTTCCTCATCGTGATAGATGAAATCACATTGTAAATTCCATACAAATCAAATCAGTTGAATCCAGGATACAAGAAATAAGAATTGTATATATTTGTCATTTTGTAGGAGATTAGGAATATTTTGAGGGTTGAGCGCCAGAAGGCCGTAACTCAACTTTTGGGCAAAATGAGATTTTGGTACCATAAAGAGATAACTCTTAATTTGACTAAAACTAGAGTTATAAGTTGGCTGCTACAGTGTATTGTAATGTGATTATCTCAGAATAGCATTTTTTTTAGTTACGGCCTTCTGGCGCTCAACCCACGATTTCAAGTTGGTCTGGCCCGGAAACAGGTTTGGACCAGGTCAACTTTAGACGGTATTAATTAAGAATAGTACTTTTGGAAGGAATGTTTTATTAGTTTATATATCCCTATATATATACGCCCTTTCAAAATCCAAAAGTAAAATTGGAGTCACTTAATTAGGATAATAACACTAACATGTAATTGCCCTTATGGTCCATTAACCCTAACCAGCCAGGCTTTGTTTTTGTGTGGTAACCAGGGGTGGGGGACAAAGTATGAATTTGTTACCCAAATAATCGCCGCGAAACCCCTGATATCGACCTCCGATCACCGCGCCGCGTCCCTACCACTCGGCTAACCTGAGTGGTAGGGACGCTGCCAACGCTCGCCCGGGCAGCCATTTCGTACACACATATCAGCTTGGCTGATGACGTCATCTAATCGAATGCTGTAGCACGCGCGTGGACATTGCTTTTTGTCATTGTGAATTGTATTGTCTAGGAAAGTTAGGATTAATAATACAGAACGAGCTTATCTAAGCATATAAAGACACTCTCTGGGAGGACTATCCTTTATTTAAACCAAGTCTCTAAAGTTACATCAGGTCTAAGTAATTTTACTATCCTGTAATTCCCATCAATGTATTTTTCTCATTAAGTTTATCCATAACATGCCTCTGGTATTGCAAGCATACACTACATCCATGTAACGAACAGCGATAAACTGTAATAGTTGGGTTGCTATTTTTAATAGCTCGCTCCATTCCTGATTGATATTGACATTGTAAAACTTAGATGACATTTTGATTTTGAAATATTGATCAAGTTTGACAACACAGAGAGGTTATCTCCCATACGCTGCCGTCGATAGACACTTGCCTTTCGGGTTTATTATGACATGTTGGCTCGTAAAGCTTCCTGACATAATAATTGTTTTAGCGAGGAATATTAGATTTCATTGTCGTGTAGTCCCATCGGGATGTTGTATATCGATGGCGTGTCTTCTTATCAGGGGAATTTTTTCCTGGCTTAAAAATGTAATCTGCTAAGTGCATTCCTCAAAGACGCATTTGCTCCATTATTTACAGTGACTCCTCTCATTTATCGAGCCATCTAAATTGGTTGGTTACATCATAGATGGTTACATGGAGGGAGGGATTATTTAACCCTACGTGTACCAGGACACCCCCGTCCCCTGGTGGATTCAGCGATAAAAACAAAGACACCGTTAAGAATTAGAAGCGTAAAATGAAATAATAGACAGTTATTCCTGAATCCCTAGATTCCATGTTGAACCTTTTCTGCCTCTTTTTAACAGTCCTTGTATTTCAAGATGACTTTTGAGACAAGTTCAAGCATGCTATAAAGCAGCTGCTAAGCATACAAGAGTGATTTTGGCCAATATCCATCAAACACTATGGTACCCCTAATACCAAAAGAGAAAATACCCTGATTTAGAAAAAAGTGAATGTTTTAAAATAAGTGTAAACAATTAAGTATTCAAACTGAAGCCTCCATTTTACCAGCTCAAAGCATGCAAATTGTTATTCATGGTCAATTTCCAACAAATATTTCCTTTACTAATCCCCCTCAAAGTGGTGGGCCGCCCCTTTAAAGAAAACAGCGTCTGTTTCCTGTAAATTCCAAAACAACACTGTATTCTAGCCATGCCCTGCACTCAATTTGTTGCCGGTTAGTTTTCCCTAATGAATGTAGTGGCAGTGGCTTGGGGCAACGCTCTCTACACGTACGTCAAACGTGTGGGAAATTAACAAACTGAGGAAACTACATAGAACGTGAGACTCTTGCCCATCCGCGACCGAGGGATCGTGTAAGGGAGGAAAAACGAACACATTTTGATGATGAACTAGGTCAAGATTGACTCGTTTGTAGCATTCATCAACAAGTGCGCACATGTATCTCTTTATCTAAACATGCAAAAGAGAGTGGGGACATTACATTCTGGTTCTCATGATTCTGAGCCACAACCTGGGCACGGAATTAGATATTGGCAATGTGCTTACACATCAATGAATGTATCTCAACAAAAGGTTGCAAATATTGTTTTAAAAATAACCAACTCAAGTTTAGATATAATTACTCTCTCGTTATTTTGAATGTTTTTTAACCCTTTTTGGGACATGCTGATGATAGTTACTAACCTAACAATAGCAACAGAAATGGCCTTAAGGTAGCTATATCGGCTATTACACCACTGCAGAAAAACAACTATTGTGCCAAATGAATAATATCTATACTTTTTATTTTGAGACCACATTAAAGACAAGTCTTTGCTCTACCTATTTGAGAACTTTCGGAGTAATTTTGATATTTCTTATGTTTTTCTTTATTTTTTGAAAATTCCCTAAATTTTTGGACATTTGAATATTTTCAGCCAAGTAGGAAACTGCTATGGGTCTGTCACTTTGGGGGATGGTTAATAAGCATATTACCTAAATTCTCTCGCCAGTTTTTGTGAATAAAGTGTTTACTTTTTGAGAAAATTATTTTTTTAGGGATTTTTTAAAGACAAAAGTTCAAATTGACACCAAAAATACTAGAAACACTTTAATGAAAAAAGCTGGCGAGAGAATCTTCTAAATTGAATTACCTTTCATATGACACCTTGTTTGTTGAAATAGGAGCTATACTTCTCTTTAAAAATATTCACAAAGTTTGACTATTTAGTGTTTCTAGAAAAAATACAATTTTTTTGTTAAGTACTAACATTCTTACTCCATTCAATCCATGTTATGATTGTAAATGTGGAAATAATTAAATTAAATATTGTGCATTGGTATTTTGGCAAAAACATAATATAAAAATCAAGTTCATCTTGAGGATACAAAGGGTTAAAAAAATAATTTATAAATAGAGTGTGTTTTGAGAAAAAAAGCAATTTTGGGGAATTTGGCAACGTGCCAAAAACCTAACACACAGTAAGTCTATGGGGTTTTTTGAAGACAAAAAATTGCGCCGTTTGAAAACGGCTTGATGGAAAAAATTCAAAATTGGCATGTGAGTTTATTTTGTCAATATACAAATCCTGTATAATTTTGAAGCAAATCTGAGCATGACGCCGTAGCCGATGTAGCTACCTTAAATCCACATTTTAGACTTATGCTGGCAGCAGAGGTTTCGGCAGTCGATCTCCATAGGCGATCTCAGCAGATGATAAACGGACAAATAAGATTGGGGAGCGCAACCTCCTGGCAAAGCAGACTAAGACAGGGCCGATGTCCCCATAATTTTTGCCCTTAAATGTTCTGGCGGCAAACAAACTAGGCTATGTACAACCTAGCCATATCTGATATGGATTTATTGTTCCTCAAAGATAGTACATTTGCTCATTTTATCTGATGACTTGGATTGGATGTAACACATAAACCAACTCAAAGTTATAAAGCATATGGTAGAGAATTTTTAAATTAAAACCTTTTATTGCCTCTTCAACCTAAGTATTTCCAATATTACATGGAAACGGGTTATGCAGAATATTGGAATATTTAAAACAGTGAGCTCACCATTATTATCCCAAGTCTATTTTTTTCACGAGTCAAATTTTGCATCAAATGGATCAAAAAATAAGATTTGATATATCAATCTTAAAGAATCCACAGAAGGAGTTAATCATTTTATTATTTTTCCAAAAAAAATCAAACATTTTCAAAAACGTTGTACACAGTAATATTTCAAAAATCACAAATTTACAAATTCAGTATTGTTTGGTTGGGTTTGTAGTTCTAACCGTTTTTCCCTGTAGCATACTGGGAAATTGTGTCTGCATGTGTAAATAGTATATGGCTCAGATAGCGTGTTCAGTTACATTAATTAGAGTGCAAGGTAGTGTAACGATAAATTTGACACCCATTTAATTATCTCACCCAGGTCTATTGGGTAGGAATTTGCCAACACACTGTATTCAATCAATAGAGTAACTTTAACAGTATTAGTATTGAAGAGATATGTAGAAGGGTTGAAGAATTGTTTGTTGCTATAGTTACCATGATCAAAAGTTGAAACAAATTTAAACCGGAGAAGATAAGTCAAGATGGACCCTAAACAGGCATGTCAAAAGTCAAAAGCATTGCTAGGGTAGCACAAATCATACAACTTCTTGTTAAGAAATGGGACAAAAACATTAGTTGAAAGATTTGTTTAGGCTATTTGTGTGTAGTCACAGTGACAGTCTCACTATTATTGTAAAAATGCAGATCATTAAATTTCCTTTGCACAGACTCTGCATATTCTGACATATGGTATTTATTGTTATTTTATCCAATAAAATATATATTTAATTGCACTCATATTAGTAAAATGCAGGGTACTTCATATTGGGATTTCAATCAAATATTGTAAGTCTATATCCAACTGTTTAAAGAAATATGAATATGTCCTGCTGTAACATGAACGTGTTGGTGCTCCATGACCAGTATTCTTAGACAATATCTCCAACATACAGTGCTGTAAAGAAGCTAAAGCTACGATAATCATTTCTGACTTGATGTGTCTTGTGGCGGGGGAAGGTGGGAAAGAGGGCGGGAAAAGGTGTATGCTCTACGTGTACCCAAACATCATTTGCTGCTGGCAGAGGAAATTTCAAAACATTGCAGTGAAATTAAGAGTTGTTTCACTTTCAGTTTCAGTTTCAGTTTCATGCATGTATAGTTTTGAAACGTTACATTTTGTTCACATAACATCTTAGTGTCACCTGCATGAACCAATGTTTGCCTTCGTCTGTTGTCTGTTTGGACTAATCATTTGGTGGTGCAGGTTTTGTATGCATACAGACATGAAAATATCTTAGCTTTTTCGTTTCAGTTTTTCAGCCAGTGTACCCTGCATCTATGTATAACATTTCATGTTTTTGGCCTTGTTTCCAGGGTATTCTGAAGCCAATTTTAAGTCTCCTCATATCGGTATGAAATATACCATCTCATGAACCATGTGATCAGTAACCTAAAATAACTGTCAATGAATTTATAAGATTTCTTTGACCATGTATCCCAAATTTGTATTTAGCTTTATTCCACGACTCACATACAACATGTTACACACAAAATTATCCGCCGATATACACAGTTCAACAAAAATTAGTTCCCTTTAGGATTATGCCTGATATATTTTTAAAACGAGTTACTCCATTGAAATGATTTTTGGCACACATAATATACGTGGTCACAGCAACACTAGAACCGGGCTATAACTATGCAGGTGTTGTAATGCTTGAATGAGCACACACTGAATAGAGAAATACCCCAATTCAAAAGTTGCTAACTGAGGTATTGAAGGAGGATGGTTAAGCAACTTGAACCAGGGTCTTAAACCAGGGTCTTTGCTTGAAAACCGCATTTTCACCTTTTGAAATGAGGTATTCCTCCAGTCAATGTGTGCTCATTCAAGCAGTACAACACATGTGTGGTGTTCAAACAAAGACCCTGGTTCAAGTTGCTTAACCATCCTCCTTCAATACATCATTTAGCAACTTCTAATTTGAGGTATTCCTCCATTCAATGTGTGCTCATTCAAGCATTACAACACCTGCATAGTAACAGCCCAGTGCTAGTGTTTCTGCGAAAAATCATTTCTATGGAGTAACACATTTTAGAAATATCAGGCATAATCTAAGGGGAACTTATTTTTGTTGAACTGTGTATAAAGCCCTTGCAAACAATTCATAATCAATCAACTTGAGTGGGGAACAACACACAATCTATAACACAAACATCCGTTAATATAAAGCCCTACCAATCTATTCGTACTCATGCAACTGAAGTGGGGAACAAATTGCAATTTATAGCACAAACATCCGCCAATATAAAAAACCCAGCGAACAATCACACTAAATAATACTAAAGCAATTTGAGTGGAGAAACTTTTTGCTATACAATAACAGAGTGCTATAGATTAATAAAGTGTTTGCTAAGTATTGCTTTCAATGTTTTCATTTGGGCTGTTGTTTAGTTCAGATTGAAATAACAGGGTATATTGAGTCTATTAGACCTACAGGGATAAGAAATATCAAATGACAACTTTTTTATTTTATGTATTAAACTGGTAATTCATTCACCTTTAATTTTGAGGTAAGATCATGGTCCTCAAATTAATATAAAGTTTTTGACGTTAAGAACTATATAAAGTTCTTGAAGTTAATATATATAAAGTTCTTGAGGCTAAGAATTGATAAAAAGATTAGGAGCCCTAGCTTAAAAACTGAGTAGTGTTACGGCCCTATGGGATAGGGAAGCATATAAACATACCACTTTTCAATATGACAACTCCCCCCCCCCCCCCCCAGTGTTGGAGGGTGGTACAAAAACAGTAATAAGCTGGTGTTAATTAACAATACTATCTCAAATCAAGATAAATATCCTGCTAAATACAATTGAGTTTCCTACCTGCCTATGATATAATGCTATGGGGGTTTTAGGCTAGGATTTGCCTCAAAAGGTAAAATGTATGCACCAGGTTAAGTCAAAGCCCAAGTTATTAAATTGATGAACTGAGGGTCAAAAATTAAACACCATGAGAAAGTCAAACCCCTTAAGGTATGATCACCAAATTAATAGGTCAAAATTCAAATCTTTATTTTCTATACAAAAGGTCATAATTTGTCTTATGGACCGTAGTGTTGTTTTTTACTCTCAATCAGACCATGTGTTGTTTTTTAACTCTCAATTGCTGTGCTATAATTGTTCCTATGTTTTGTGTTGTTGCACTTGTCCATTGATTGGATGATTGTTTTTCATCAACCAGGCTCGTTATTTGTTCATTATGTGGGTTTCACCTATTCACACTTGGCTTGTTGCATTATTCAATCGTATACCTTGCTAATTGGCATTATACCGCAGTATGTTATTAAGTCTCCCAACAAGTCAAAAATGCCGTCAAACTGTGCCCGATATATTTGGCCAGCCTTGATTAAATACACTGCAAAAACACCGGTGTTAAAAATAACACCGTTCGGTGTTCTGAGAGGTCCACACCAATTAGTGTTATTTTAACACTATCTTGGTGTTACATTAACACTTACAGTGTTATTTTATTTTTCACACTTGCAGTTGTTAAAATGACACTACATGGTGTTGATATAACACCAAAAATTTCACACCGGTACACCGGTGTTAATTTTTTTTGGTGTGGACCTCTCTCACAACACCAATGGTGTTATTTTTAACACCGGTGTTTTTGCAGTGTAGGCTGTGTACAAAATAAATTTGATTGCTGTTCTCTCTCTCCCTTGTTATTTTCTGGGGTTGAACAGACCAAATGTATTATTAGTCCTTAATCTCAAAATAAAATATAGATAATTAATATTCACTTTTTCAATATTTTTTATCTTGTATTGTAGGATAGAACAGAGTAGGCCTACCAATTTCAAGTTTGCACCAAACCAATTTTGTCACTGGCTCCTTGCTTTTAAGGGCATGGTTACTGTAAAAGCTGAAATTTTCGCGGTGGTTTTATTTTCGCGCTTTTCGCGCAAAATATTTTTCCGCGAAAATTATAACATGCAAAAATATTGTTTTCAACATTCACGCAATGCATTGAGAAGGTCCCCCGCGAAAAAAACAATTCGCGAAATGTCTATGATATCACAATGCGCGAAAATATTGGCTTTTACAGTATTAGAATCCGAAGGCAATTTTACGAAGGCTACATGTATAATTATAACCCTGGATTTAGTTTACAGAACAAGAAACTCACAGTGGAGGGTATAGCTAGTTCACTGTAAAGTTGGAACTTGACCACAACACAACTCATGGTAATTCATCTGAACCATGAAGATATTATTAGCTTCAGGGTTGTATTATCCCATCTTTGACTGGATGAACTATAGTTATTCTCAGCAGTGAAGGTAACACATAGTGTGGCAGCTATGTGCTTTGGTAACATACCATTTTGGACAGGTGCGTGAGCCTGATAAGAAGAGTGTATCTACATTAGCATCTAATAGCTCCTGTGTGTAAGTTTGCAATGTTCATTAAGTACTGACATCCCCGGTCTTTATAGTCATTTTCTAAGGAGAGGTAGACTGACTTGTCTCGTCATTTTCTAAGGAGTGGTAGACATGAAACCACCGTGGCTAGTGGATACTGGTGACCATGCTCTGCAAGTTACAACGTAATTTTGGTAATTATACAAATGGCAGCTATAGATTTCTTTGATAACCCTAACTATTTGCAAATCTCAACCAGCCTCCCACTACAGAAAAAGTCTGGTTTATATTCACAGTTCAATCAACCATCCAATGTCATTAGAACTCAACCCGCCTCTCTGTCTGAATGTACTTTAATTGGTCGGCAGCCTAATTGATCGCTCCAATATCCAGCATTCTTTGACTCTGTGAATAATGCAGCGGTTGAGTTAGTTCCAAAGAGCTTTTTAATACCCTATCTATATAGATGTGTTTACGGGAGAGGTTTACTAAGGGATGTGATGATGTTGTGAGCTCTGCGAGCGCTGTATAAACTAGCGATGGCTAGCGAACCATTCACCTGCACATTGTTAGACTCTGAGGGCGGCGATACACATCAAGACAAAAGGAACGAAGGTGAGGTTTAGAGTGGTGATATGTTTAGTGAGGCATGCACTGTGGTTAGCGTTGGTGCAATTGCCCATGTGATTGAGCTATATTCAATAGGACAATGTGAATGGTTTCATCCACATTGAACCATGTTATGATATTAATATTGATGCAAGTTGGGTTTGGTCACGTTAGAGCGTTTCTGGCTCAACTACTCAGCTATATAATTCGTCAGTAGAGGACGTGGCAACATAGTGGATAACATGTTTGAAATGGGTAGGATACATGAAGTTGCTTATATAGTGCTACCTCGACTGGCTTCTCTGGGCACATTTCCTGACCTATGATCTACCTCGACTGGCTTCTCTGGGCACATTTCCTGACCTATGATTTTGAAAGAAAATCTGTTTTTTTGAAGGAGAAATTTTACAATTTTTCCAGGATATTTGCAGAGGATATAGGATCATTTGTGTTCTAAACATACAGTTTGCAACATATTTGCAACAGTTTGATGGGTAATAATTGCTATCTTCTTGAAGGGCAATTGTTGCTGTATTTTCCTGACATTTTCTGGATTTTATGTGTCAGGGTCTGTAGCAATAATTGTCCTTAAAAGTTGGAGAGGTTTCCACTGTTATATTACGTAAGTATGTGATTGAACTGAAATGTTATGTAATATTAACTCTGTCTAAACTTGCTACGGCAGGCCTTTGTCGTGGCATCTAGTTCCTAATCCATTGTCTATGTTTTAATTATTGTTTTTTGTGTTATTGGGGGTACTTTTTATGTAGGACACATATAGGCCTATATATATATATATATATATACACTCGTCAAAAGAAGTTCCTGGACACTCATTGAAGTTCAAATATTTCACATAAATATTTAATATAAATTAAACAATTGCATGTCAAAATAAGCAGACAATAGTTCTCTATCATGTCTGTATGAAATTAAGATGTACGCATTCATGCATGGCTGAGCACATTCATTAAGCAATGGTAAGGTGCGTAAAAGGAAATTGCAAGAAATGAGCATTTACAGTCATTTGAATGGAGGGATTATCCAATTTTTTGCAATCTTCTTGCCATTGTCAAGTGAATGGGATCTGCCATGCATGAGTGATCATGTCTAAATTCCATGTTAAGCTGTTAGAGGATTACTTTCTGCTTATTTTGATATACAATTATATATATATAATCATATATATAATTATATATATTCTATTAAATATTAATTTAATTTAAGTGTCCAAGAACTTCTTTTGCCGAGTGTATATATTTTTTTAAATTGAAAATGTCTGACTGATGAAAACAAATATGAACACATGTTTTTAAATATGGCAAAAAGTGAAAGCACCGGTACCATCATCAATACACAGGAACTGCGACTAATTTGTCTAATATTGTGAGACTTATAGACTTATACACAGTCTTGTACTCATAGTATATTGAGATTGCAAACAAATCTCGTTACATTAAATAGGAAATAGGCAATAAACACAAGCAGTGGTGGAGGAAGTTCATATGTCTGCTGCATAGGGACAGATACAAAGCCTAAGGACAACTGCGGGTTTGTTTATGTTCAGTATATATTGCCTATACCATGTATACAGACAGACAGCAGTTGGTGGTGCAGTGTGTCATAATGGTTTGTTGGTGCTGATGTGCAGGGTGTATCTTGTCTCGCTGTTCGAGCTTTTTGTCCAAGGATTTCTTCTAAACCGAGAGCTTAGCTGTCTGTATTGACTTGGGTTGGTGTAAAGCTACGTACATGTTCACAAGGTAGACAGGTAAGCTTGATGAGTATTGAGTGGATTGTGGCATTTTTAAGCAGCAGTTACACTTTAGAGAAAACAGTTATGCTGTAGGCCTTTACAGACAAGAGCAGATTGGAATATATAAGAATAGTAGGATCTATGATAATTATTGCATTAAGTTTGATTGCTTGGATTGTTTATGTTATTGTCTGTCAAAAACAGCAGTTACTGGCTCTCATTCGTAGGTACTGATAACATGGAAGTTACTTCCACATAATGGACAGGGTGTATCTTGTCATGCCCACATCTATGTTGCTTTCCCAGGGACCAGGCAACGGACATGGCTCACATACTAGAAGTTATTGTGGAGTGTTGAGTGGGTAGGGGGGGGGGGGGGGTACGTACATGTTCACTAGGTAGACAGGTAAGCTTGACGAGTACTCTGTGGATTTCGCTCTTGTGGCATTTTTAAGCAGCAGTTACACTTTAGAGTTAACAGTTATGCTGTAGGCCTTTACAGACAAGAGCAGATGTGAATATATAACTTTTATATAAGAATAGTAGGATCTATGATAATTATTGCATTAAGTTTGATTGCTTGGATTGTTTATGTTATTGTCTGTCAAAAACAGCAGTTACTGGCTCTCATTCGTAGGTACTGATAACATGGAAGTTACTTCCACATAATGGACAGGGTGTATCTTGTCATGCCCACATCTATGTAGCTTTCCCAGGGACCAGGCAATGGATATGGCTCACATACTAGAAGTTATTGTTGAGTGTTGAGTAGGTAGGGGGAGGGGGAGGGGGGGGGGGGGGGGGGGGGGGGGGTACTCTCGTATATAACAAGGTATACAGGGATGTGCTGCCCTGATGGGTCACTTGTTTGCAAGAAATCCCTGAAAACATTGGGTGTAATTCTGTGGTGGGAAATCCCTAAACATGGTCCCTAGGTTATGCAAAAAACTGTGAAATCAGCCATTTTTTGTTGTTAAAACCCCCTTGCAAACAAAACCGGTTAAATCAGGTGGAAGAGGATGAAGCCCCTCAAATATTGGACATGGTATCAAACCTCTGGCAGCACCCTGGGCTGTCAACTCTCACGCATTGCATGTGATTCTCACGCATTGAGTATTGACACTCTTTCTCATGCTGTCACGCCAATTCAATATCGCGCACAATCCCGATAAAATATCACCCTACACCAATGTAGCAATATCTCACGCATGACGAAAGCAAAAGTATAAAAATCCTATTTTGTTTACCCGCTATCGAGCGCTCAATTTTTCGCCATCTGATGGGCTGATGCCACAGGCAGTAGACCAGAATGAATTCTGGGTAATTCTTCGGCAAAGGGGACAGCAAACCTGAATTACTGACCAAGAGAATGGGGTGGGAATTGTGGGTCATGTTGGGCTTGGATTCATGGATGGAGGGAACTAAATAATTAAATATGCTGTAAGGCAACAACAGATACCTGTTCTACGGGCAAATGGACCCCGGGGGGGGGGGGGGGCACTGACATTTGAAAAGGGTATAGGTATGTGCCGCGCTGAAGACCCCCTTTTTCACCCCTGCTGCTAGTTCTTATGACCCCCCTTTTGAGCCTGCATCAGTACTTAAGACCCTAATTTTATTGAAAATTCAAAAATCGTGAAATTTTGCGTTTCAAAGCCCCAATTTTGTGTTCCAAAGCCCCAATTCTTCGAAAATTTTGCGTTCTTAAACCAAAATAAATCAAAAAGTGAACTATAGGCCAGTTCACAAGACCTATTTTTTGGAAAAAAATCAGTTCCTAAGACCCTATTTTTCGTCATAAAATCCACTCAGTTCAGTTCTGTAGCCCCCCTTTTTGAGACTCTGGGCGGCACACCCCTACCAAAAAAAAAGGTTGAGTGCCCCCCCGGGAAATGGACCTCTCATGTTGGGTCGGTCGATCAGGCTTTTATTCCTTCAAAATGACACAAAAAATCTGTAAAAATGTTGCTGATCTTTTAACAAACTAAAAAAACAGGTAGATAATCAATTTCTCCATTTCTAAAAAATTGGGTTCGGGTCTTTTTTTGTTGCCTGGTTAATGGTAGTCATATTTCAACAATATAAAATATACAAATCTTAGACCATGTAGTTCAGTGCCCTCTCTGATACATTGGAACTGTTTTATGGACATAAAATCTTGTATTTATTATTGAAAACCAATCCAGGTCAATTCCTTTAGCACACAAAATATACAGAAAGAGATGAGTTCATTGTACTGTAGACCTTCCCCTAAGGAAGTCAATTTAAACTGCAATGTATTTTTCTAGAGTGCTAATTTATTTAATATAACCCTTATTGTGATGACAATGGCTGGTGGTCAATTACCTATACTACCCTAATTGGGTCAAACTTCAATGGACTTACATATTATAATATGGGTGCTGAGGAGAGGTCGAAGCTGATGGAAAGAAAAATATTAATTTAGCTGCATTATTTCAACAATTAGTAATTATGCATTGGTGAAGATTTCCTTTAACCTCGCAAATTCACTTGGTTAGTGGTGGTTAAACATTTTGTTTGTGATAACATTAATATTGGATCAGTTTTCACTTCAATTGGATTAAATGTTATACGCAACAGGTTCTTTTAAGGCAAATCTGGAATACTAATTATACCCCGACTAAAGTTTAATTTCTATCTGCACATTTGGATGATCCTGTCATACAGATCCCTCCCTAATTTAATCAAAAGTCAAGAGTAGCTTATATTATGGACAAATCTATCAAACTTTAGAGGCCAGACCAACCTCAATTGCCCTATCCGCATTGCTATAAAGAGAGGAGTACTTTTAGCTTCACACTTGATATTGTTGACTTTTGATTTTTGATTTTTTTTCACTCCGTTGAATTTAGCACCACTCTGGTTGCGTTAGAGTTGCGTATATTGGAGCTGTCTTGGGTTCAGTTTCAAGATTTCTTGTTCACTCTACTGCACCAGTCTGGAATTGAAATACAAATAAATGTAAGATATAGGCCTATATGTACGTGTATGAATGTTTTTAGCTTCAAGGCCCCTTGAAGAATGAGTAGGAATTAAAGCTATTAAAGGCGTCTTAAGGGGGCTGTCAACTCTAAAAACATTAGATTTATCAAGCACTGTAACTTTTGAACTATTAATGTGATGTACATAAAGGTATACATTATTGGAAAGGAAATGAGTCGGAGAATCCACTTTTGGTATCAAAATTTGCTGCAAGCGTAGCAAATTCAGGTTTTAGTAAAACATTCTGAAATTGCACCAAAATCGTCCAAAGACACTTCCTTAGATAGTATTCTTTTTGCTTTGGCATAAAAATGTTTACTTTTTAAAATTTTGACCAAAAGTGGCAGAAATGTGATTATTACATTTTTGGAATTCAGAAAGTTATTTGTGTATGCTTTATTTGGTCAATAATTCAAAAAGTAGGTCTTGTACCAAAATAACCCCAATCCTTCCTAGGGCATTTTATTAGATAATAATGAACATAGAACGACACATTTTGATAAAATATATATTTTTGTTATCTTGACCATGCCTTAATTAGGTCAAAAATTAGTTTTTTTTATGATTTTCCCCAATACGGTCACTTTTAGAGCAATTTCATGTTCATGGTAAGATTTATTAATACCGCATCTTCAAGAAAATGTATACTTTAATTTTATATGGATTATATGATAATGGCGAAGTTACGGCAGTCTTACGGAGGCTATTCCTTACAACTAGCTTGACTTGCAAGTTGACTAGGACTTGCAACAGATGATTTGTGACTTGAATTGGCTTGCACTAAATGACTTGTTGCCAATGCAAGTCGGAAGTTAGTCGAGCGATCCCATAAACTTTCAAAAATTCCATTGACGCATTGCGGTTGCCTAAATAAACCCGGGGAATTAACCATGGGCGATCGAATGCATGTTTAAAAATTAAACATTATTGAGTCTGGTCTGTCCTTAAAAAACCTGATTTAGATATAAACCTTTTTTGATTGGAGCATTGAGCATATACACATGGATGCCTTTATGAATCCCTCGGAACCTGTATACACCTTTTACCTGAGACGAATATTCGTCTTAGCTTTTACTACAACTTTCTACTGTGTCAACATTAGTATACTTTTGTATATTTATTTATTTATTTTCAAGTATCATCAATAAAATAAACATATAGACCTAGTATACAATCATCAGCTGTCATGGAGACCCTAGTTTATATCGTAACACCAGACAGGTATAGAATAGCATACTAGGCATTAACCCTGCCTGTAGCAGAGCTTGTCATAGGCTTAGCTACCTGGCTTTAACTTGTTGTAGAGTTCTCAGTGAACTTGCAATAACAAACCACATGAACTTGACCTGGGGGTTACATTGGCAATCTGGATTTGATTTGATGGTTACACTGCTGTACATGCCTATGGGCAGGTGTTTTCTTCATCTCATCTAGGCCTGGTTCTAGGGGAGAAAATTGGCCAGTAAAAATCATGTACTACAGGGAGACGGAGCATGCTGATTTTCTGGATTCATTGACCTAAATATAGACACGTATGACTGACTTTTGGATATAATATTGTATAAAGAACGATTTATATCAATTCAATGTGCGTGTATATTATCATGGAGACTGGAGGGTGGCTGGCCATGAATTACTATGTTGGCTTTGTTGTAACGTAATGTTCATGTAAGTGGGCTTTGAATTGTCGTTTATTTATAGATTTTTTTAACAACTAAATTTAAATTATTATTTTGAAATAGTTTAAATTTAGTGTCATTGGCTAAATAGGCGAATAGTAACTCATATTGCAGTTCGACCAGCTACCTTGATATTATTAATGTTCTTGAAATTGACCCTGTGAAACCCGTATTTGTGATTTATTTCCTTCAATATCTGTCTGTGTATGTTCCTATAGTTAAGTCAGTTCCAAATTGGCGAAACCTGTTTACAACAGCGACTGAATTCAGAAGAGCGTCGCTCACATGGCGCGATATGGCGCGCAATGTCGCAGTGACATTGTATGCATGACGCTTGCGTATGTCAAAATCTTGCTTGGATTACTTTCGCGCACGGATAGATAAAAACTGAATATTTCTCACCAATTTGGAACTGATTGAACTGATATTATGTGTATCTTCTGTATAGAAAAAGTGCATTTTGGATAATAAATAACCCATATGACGCTGATTCCCCAATATTTCTTATCAGTGTTGGCGGATCATCCAAACCAACTTGTCGTGACATCACGGTGTGATCATTCTACAAAAATGTCCGGCCTGCTCTCAATTTACCAAGTATGGCCGTGGGCTAAATGATCAACTTTCTAAATCAATTCAATTTAGCCCGAAGTATGAGATGAAATGGAGTGCTTAAAGTATCAGAGGCGATTTTTGAATTGTCCCCGCTGAATTGAAAGCGATAGGTCATACTTAAATTGGTAATGTAAAGCACACTTAAACCCTTAGGTCCAGGAACAGGGTGTCAAACAAAGTATGATAAGGATCTTTTTAAAGAGAAAACATGCCCGAAGTGTGTGTTTTTCTTGACCATATTTAGAGTCTGAACAAATTCAAACTTGTGCCAGAAGAACTAAGAACTGAATGAACCAAGTTTATTTTTCTATTGCCTTAATTGGCAGATATATTGAAGCACAATGAGGCATGGCTGTTTTAGGGTAAGGGTTATGTGGTTGCTATAAATTATTATTTACATATTACAGACTGAGAAATTAGCCAATTGGAATGTACCCATACTCGCTTCATACGGTATACGGTGATGTGTCGCTCTAATGGGTCACTTTTTTGATGAAAAAAACCCTAAACATGATTTGTGCTGGAAAATCCCTAATAATGGGGTCACTTTTTGCAAATGGGTCTATTTTCCCGATAATTTGCGAAAATTGGGTCTATAATGAAGCAAAATCCTTAGAAATGGGTACCATTTTTTTCAAAAATCACCCTTAGAAATGGGTAGGGGTTTTGAATCACCAGCGGCACACCCCCGACCAAACCAAATCCGAGTACCCCCCCCCCCCCCCCCCCCCGGCATACAGTACTAGTACTACTACATTGTAGCTATAGAGCGAACGTTGTTTACAATCCAAGGGATGGGTTCAAGTTCCATTGTTACCAGTGTGCTGCTGCACACAAGAAAATTGAAGTGTATAATACTAGGCATTTGTTCATTATTGTGATATATGACAATATGACATGGTGTGTTGCCCCTACATTTGTTGCATTGTCAGCAATTATTGAAATATAGGGATTTTAATTTTAGGATTTACAATAAATTGTTATATTTTTGGCCAAAATGTGGGCAAATCCTTCCTTTCACCTTTAGTCCAAAGTTCTCTTTCGTAAAGAGATAACCATCTTCGTGTAAATCTTTGCGAATGAAGGATTTATGTGACAAACAAATTCACACAGTTGTTACTCTGCAAAAAATAGTAATGTTGTGGGGTTTTTCTACACAGAAATGCAAAAAATATGTTATTTTCAATTCCTTTACTTGAGTGTGGGTATCCAAAAGTTTCAGGACTGGGGAGGTGCTGAATTATTGTGACCAATGCCATCGCTTAGATTCAATATGATTCAATCATAGATCATTTGACTCCCTAATCTCTTGTACCATTGACTGGCAGTCATGCTTTTAGGCCAAAAAAAATTGTTTGATTGTCCATAGATCACTTTTAAAAGTTGGGTAGGGCAGTCAGGAAAAGTTTTTTTTGTTTGTTTTTTCTCACTTGTCCTTTTTTCAGGTACCAAAATAAAAAATGAGATGTACTTGTTGTGGTAACCAAATCGGGAAACAAAATCGTTAATATTTTTATTTTTATTTTTATTTTCTCAACACTTAAAAAAAGAAAATTCAACAACAAAAATTGAAAATTTTCAACAACAAAAAATAAGTTTAAAAAAAAAGGGTTTTGGGTCGGAATGATTAAGAGGGTCGGCCTGACGAGGACAATTTGTTTGGCCTTACAGTGAGGGACGTACTGAGAGTGACTAGCAAACTTAGCTATAGGTCAAATCCATACTCATGACAATTATAAATGGTCAATATTACAGTATGATAATTTTCTTAGTCTGGTCTGGAGGTGCATGGATACAACTGGTTGCTCATATCACTCGCTATACCTGGCATGTACAACCTTCTGCTTGAGTAGGCCTCCTCAATCACTTGAGAGATGGATGACCTAACACTGCATGCTTGACTATACATGTGAAATTACATTTTTAGTCAACATCATATTCTAGCATAGGTTAGACAATGGTTAAACCTACAGGTTTAAAATTTCACATTATACAAAGAAAATGTTAAAGTGTTTTCCAGATCAGACTTGGCTCCATGCCATTGCCTCTTTGTATCGCCCGGGGTGCTCAGTGATCATTACGAGAGGGGTATCATGCGTGTCCAAGAAATCACGTAATTAGGGTAGTTTTTCAAGCTGGGGCACGTTACGTACGTAACGTGAATAGGGTATCAAAACAAGACAAATTAAGATAAAGGGTATACTTTTTACATCATTGGCTTTCGTATGTAGGGTCCCTTTTTGCTCCATGACTGAGGATAATAAATAGCCATGATGCATGGACAAGATACATTGTATATTTCTTAAATTGTATCCACGCAAGTATCTGATGATCAGCTCAGCTCAGCATTTGTTTCAGAATACTTTTAGCTTATTAGGGTTAGAAATGTATGTGTCATACACAGTAAGAGGTTTAAACTACATGTATACAAATTACTTGCTTAGGGTATTAAAATATTTTGAGTACTTGTTTAGGGTATTGTAAATACTGATATTACTTGCTTAGGGTATGTAAAATACTGTGCTATACTTGTTTAGGGGGTGCTTTTTCGCATTAACACGATTACGTATTTAGGGTAGTTTTTAAAAGTCCTTGGACGCGCATGATACCCCCTTGTAATGACCACTGAGCACCCCGGGTTGTATCGCCTATAATGTATTCTTAAAGGCGCATAATGCGATTTTTCAATCTATTATCGCTGTCCTTGGGGGGGGGGGTACTCGGATTTGATTTGGTGCAGTGGGGGTGGGGGGGGGGGGTGCCGCTGGAGATTTAAAAGCCCTACCCATTTCTAAGGGTGATGTTGGGAAAAATGGTACCTTTTTAAATGGATTTGCTTTATTTTAGACCCAATTTTCGCAAAAATAGACCCATTTGTAAAAAGTGACCCCATTATTAGGGATTTTCCAGCACAAATCATACCCCATGTTTAGGCATTTTTTGCACAAAAAAGCGACCAATTAGAGCGGCACATCCCGTATACTGTATTAGGCGAGTTGTCCTTTTAAGGCAACATGGGGGAGCCCTGTTTGTCGCTATTGTTTTGGTTCCTTTTTTCAAATATTTGCAATTCTTTTAATTGTTTTCATAAATATTTGAAATAAAGAAAACTTTTCCCCTTCAAACTTTCATTTGATACTTACATTGGCTGTTTTCCAAAACATGGATAACCTCTAAAATTAAACCATAGATCCTCTACATGTAGTATTAGACTCATTGAAATCCAGTGAAGGTAAAAACCCTCTGTGTTGAAAGATATGTGTTAGTTCTTTGGGTATTATTTTCATGCCATTTTGTATTTTCACTGACATGATTATACAAATTGCCAATGATCTGATTCGTTTTTTCCTTTATTTATAATCTTAAATGTCTATAAATAGTTATTTCAAATTAAAAAGGTCACTTTGATTATGCCATTTAGACTGAATACAAATGCCTAATCCAAATGCCCTTATCAGAAATGAGTCAATATTCTGAATTCTAATGGGGTTTTCTGGGGCGAGTGAGAGGCTAGACAATATCACCTGTTCCTAGGTTTGCCTAATAATTTTCTCCTTCATTGCCCTTTAGTCATGTTAGGGGCCTTTTAGTCTTCAACCCAGCAGTTTGTAATATAAAACCGAATCTTGGTCCAGGGTTCTGTGGTGGAGAGTATAGGGTGCCCCAACAAAAGAATATAATCAAACTCCTTCTCTGGGTTTGAAACTAAATGAAATATGTTTATCAAGTAATAAGTAGGTAAGATGGTATAGTATCAAGTAATAAGTAGGTAAGATGGTATAGTATCAAGTAATAAGTAGGTAAGATGGTATAGTATCAAGTAATAAGTAGGTAAGATGGTAATGTTAACTGTGATTGCACCAGTGAGCAAAATATTGGTATAAAATAAAAATGGAAGATGATGAAATTATCAAGCAGTTTAGTGGGCAAATGGGAGTGGTTCCAAAAACAGGGGGGGGGGGGGGACTCATTTATGAAAGTTGTAATCATCCGTGTGAATGCACTCTCAAAAATTACCCTTAACGCAGATTCTCAGTGACGGTAAAAGTGACCCTTAACGAGGATTTAGCTCAACGGAGCAGTCTCTAGTCTTTGCAAAGGATATAGGTCCTCAAGATAGAGTTTAAACTGAAATGAATGTATGAAGTAATTGTGTGATCTTTTTTGTTAGTAAATTTGTCTTTTAGGCCTAATTTAGGCTATTTTTACAATGATGGCTTGTGACTATCAGCCAAAGCTACCTTAGTCCGGATTCAGGTTGAAGAATACACCCTTATTCACTTAAATTAGCGATTGATACTTACAGGCCCGTAAGCAGGATTTTTTTAGGGGGGGGGGAGGGGTATTTTCCGGAAAAGGTACATTGGTACCAAAAAAACCGTAAAAGGTTGCCCCCAATTTTTTTTTAGTCATCTCAGACAATTTTGAGGGTGGGGGGGGGGGGGGGGGGGGGGGGGGGTTAGGACATGTTTTAGTCCAAAACGGCCCGAAAAAACGCTCTACACAATGGGAAATGGGCCGTTTTTCGGAAATTTTGGAAATTGGGGGGGGGGGGGGCGTTTTCACACAAAAAAGGTACATTGGTAACAAAAAAAGGTACATTGGTACCAAAAAAGGTACATTGGTACCAAAAAAGGACTTTTTTCAGATTTAGTTACGGGCCTGGATACTTAGCACAGGCCGGCGATGTGGTCGAAAAAGTACCCTTAATCTGTTTTTTCGTTCGAGCACCAAGCTGATGATAACAATATTATACCTGACTTCCCCCCTACCCTGCTCCAAGAAAATGAAGCGAAGTCCTTTTAAATCACTAACGGTATTTCCAATGAACAGCAAAAAAAACTTCACCGCTTCACCATCTCCCACCGCCCAGCTTCCAAACCCAGAAATGCTGCTTCTATAAAAGTTAAAAAAATAATTGGAATTTAATTTTAATAACCTATAGAAAATATGATACATCACTAGGTACATAGCTCTTTACAAAGCCCCTTGCTGTATACATGTAGTGCTATTCACAATTTGGATGAAAATATTAACTGGGAAGATTTCCTCCAGTATTCCCTATAGAGATGTTTCACTTAATTGGATTTTGAAAGTTATAACAAGATCTATGGTTATAAGAAGTTTAATATCACCTGCTGTTGTTAGGGGTACTCAGGGGGAGGGATGCAACCAGGTACAATCAGGGAATGATGCTGCATTGTCAAATCTGCTGCGTTTTAAAGCTAAGTGGCTTATGGGACAATTTTTGATGGAATTTGTATCTTGAGAATTTATTATGGCAAAATGTTTACTGATTTTTGGGATATTTAAAGGGCATTTTGATTTTAAAGGGGAAAACAAAAGCCCAACCAATCGATCGACCGACCTAATCTGAGGTCAGTTTGCTTGTAGAACTTTTTTTTTCTGTGGCCTTATTGAACAATATAGGTAACTCTCCCTCCCCATCCCCTTAATTCAAATCAAGTGTATGTCATAGCATGATGTCATTATTACATGATAACCTTGTTTTTCATACTTCTGATATCAAAATTGAGCTAGTAATTGATTATTAAAGTAGAAATTTTTCTAAGTTTTGTTAATATAACCCTAACCCTACCATATACCCCAAAATACCACGACTGGGCACGTTGGTACCACCCGGCGTGGAAGTTTTTGGATGAAAAAATGGACCCACCCAGCCCATATAGTTTGCGCAATATACTGAAAAAGTGGGGGTAGAGTTATGGTTAAAGATGTACTTACAATGTACTTACAATGTACTTTTAAATTAAAAATTGCATTTTTTTTTTTTTTTTTTTTTTTGGTCACAATAATGTTATAAACACTCTGAAGTTTAATTATTTACAAGAAACTCAAATTCCCCAAAAATCACCCCAATTAGGTTTTGGGCTATATCTCAGTTTGGAGCCCTGTCCAATTCCGTCTGGTTTCGGTAGAACACGTCACTTGTTGTAAAATGTCTCATTACACATCAATGATGAATATTAACATCAACTCCGCGAATCCCAAACACCAATTCTGTCAAGAAATGTTTCAAGATGATACATGATGTCTGCAATATCTCAGGAGTATATTGTGCTCACACATTTCAATTCCAATCGTCTCTATATCGCCTCAATTTCAAAACAGCGCTATTTAGCCCCTAAAAGCTTATAAGTTCATAATGTATGATATATATTTGTTTGTCTAGGTGTCTGATATTCTGATTGCATTTGAACTAAACTGCTCACAAAAAGTATCAAAACACTTAGAAATGATCCAATATATAACGGCTCGAAAGGGTATGCATTAATCGAAGCATATAACCAAGTGCATAATTTTGTTCTGCGTATTTTGACACGAAATGATCCAATATATAACGGCTCGAAAGGGTATGCATTAATCGAAGCATATAACCAAGTGCATAATTTTGTTCTGCGTATTTTGACACCTCGGTCGATGAGATACCATGTTGCGGAGCGGAGTTATTGTCATTTCAATGGTCGTGGGTCCAGTTTCAAAAATGACAATCAACATCACACTGTAAGCATGCGTGAACACATCAAATGTGTTGTAATAATAATAAGGGGTGTTTTGAGATGGAGTGTGTTATGCTTGTAACGCATTAAGGGGTCATCAAAAATCAAAACAAAATTTTAAAAAAGGACACTTTTTCGAAATTGTCGATATTTTACTAGGTATGGGGATAAAATTGGTCACGCTAAGGTCATACATGCTTCCAGAATGATATTGACCCCCCTAGTAATGTTGAAAAGGTATGATGTTCTGCTGCTAATTAGACCCAGCCTTCACCCCACCTTTTATTGTCTTTATAGTCTCATCTTATATAAATTTGAAGAGTCTTTTTTCAGCTTGCTCCAGTTGTCATGACTCTCAATTTTGTAAAAGTTGTGTGTGTTTGAATTCATATCCTATGAATTTCAATGAACAGCCTCCACCAATTTTGATAATCAGAAAAGCACATCCAACTTATTATCTTCCCTCCATCTGGCGTTTCTGAAAGGTATTGTAAATAATTACAGAAACAACATTTTATTCAAGATCTGCAGTTTTATGCAATTTAAACAAGCACTATGAAAATTTCTCTTTAATCGAAATCTTCTCATTATGGACATTCTCTTCCCTGAGCCAGGCTTAAAAGATTGTATTACATTCACAATGGTTCACAATAAATGCTAGCTAAGATTCTAATGGGTTTTTTTTTATTCTTTGTCATTTCAGACGATGATGCTGGGGAGCCATGTTGGCACTGCATGACAGACGATTCCTGCCAATGCGCAATCACGATCCCTACCTGCCCTCGCCGCCAGCAACAGCGCCCTCAACGTCCAAGTTCAGCTCAACGTAAAATGAGGACCCCGACGATCCGCACCTGCCTCAAAGTTGGCATATTCTTCTGTATTGGATTCCTCCTGTTTCTCGCCAACTTAGAAAGTTGCAACTTACCGGTTAGCAATGGGGGTGCCAGAGTGGCTTCTAGGAGGCAGACGCAGGAACTTCACACACAGACGGTTAACTCCGACAACCTTCAGCAACAGGAGGACTGTATGGCATCGCTTAGCGAGCAAGAAGAGCGCCACAGTGCGGAGGTGATAGCGCTGCGTAGTCAGATCACCAATTTGAAGGTGGAGTTGAAGAAGCATTCCCAGAAAGTTGAACAGCTCGTTGAACCGCAAAGGGAGAATGATAAATTACACGAAGCTGGCCAGAGTGACCTCATGAATTTTATCCAACAACAGATGGCCAAAATAGAATTCAGAAGAACTGTGCACGATGAATATGAAATGGTGCCATTCTCAAGCCTTACGTCTAAATTAGTATATTCCGTACAATTAGATCTTTCCCGCAAGCCAGCTGAACGACCAAAGGGCGATAAAAAAGAGGACCTTGTAGAAGCTGTTTATTATGCCATTGATGTCTTGAAGGGCTCAAGTCCGGCCAAAGAAATATCGATTGACAATTTTGTTGACGGTATATTTAGAACAGACAGAACTATAGGGACTCTGTATAACCTAATATTCAAAGACCCGCAGCGTGACTATTATCATACCATAGAATTATTACGACCTTTTGCACCAGTGCAGAAATTAAGAACGCATATAGTTGAAACCAGTAGAGTCCTGGTCAACATTATCATTCCATTGTCGGGTCGTCTCGACAAATTCCGAGTTTTTTTAGAACGCTTTAAAATGGTATGTCTCGACGATCATAAACGAGTCTTCCTAACTGTAGTGTATTTTGGTGAAGAAGGTTTGAAGGAGATCAAAGCACTACTTGCGGAACTTGAAGCGACTCATAGTTTTCGTGATTATAAACTTACTTCACTTTTGGATAGTTTTTCCAGAGGTCGGGGCTTACAGGAAGGCGTGAATAGCTGGGATGGCCCAGATGTGCTCATGTTTTTCTGCGATGTGGACATAGCGTTCAACACAGAATTTATTGAGCACTGTAGGTATCATACGGTTCCGGGTAAGTCCGTCTACTACCCAATCGTATTCAGTCTTTACAATCCCAAGATAGTGTACTCCACTCTTGAAAACATTCCTCCGGAGGTCAACCAATTTCATGTGCATCGAGACACAGGATTCTGGCGTGATTTTGGTTTTGGTATGACCTGCCAGTACCGGTCGGATTTCTTGGAGATCAAAGGATTTGATGTGGATATACACGGATGGGGAGGGGAAGACGTGCATCTGTATCGCAAGTACCTGCAGTCGGATCTGAATGTTATACGCGTGCCCGATCCCGGTATATTTCACACATATCACCCGAAGGAATGCAACACGGGATTATCCCCGGAACAATACCGTATGTGCATTGGGTCAAAAGCTATGACGGAAGCTTCACATTCCCAACTCGGCATGCTGGCATTCAGAGACACCATAAACATGACTTTATTCAATTTAGGCCATCATCCTAAACCACATAATGAAGGACACAAAAAGAGGTGATCAAAGCAATTTTTAGGATTTTGTTTGTGGTCAAAAATGTATATTATGTATATTTTATATCTTTTGATACAATACTATATTATGTTCAAAACATATTTTTTTCTCTTCCAGTTTATACAATATTGTACATCAGTAAAACATTTCTTCAAATTTGATAAATTTTGAGGGTTTTATAGAACCAAAAGGCCCTATCTAATAGCTGCCAGGTGTTACATTAGGAAATTCGACATGCTGAACAATTGATGGAAACAAACTATAAATGTAACTCAGAGCAGCTATTGCAGATATGGTGCTTTTGTACTAATACATTGTGATGTAATCGGTACTGTCTGTAATAGCTGCCACTTTGATATACTTCTGGTGCTATAAATTATACATTGAGCTCGTATTTACACTGAACGTAACCAAGGATAGCCATTGCTTATAGGTCCTTTATCATGACGCCCTCAAATTATAGTATACACATGTGCTAACAATGATACCTGAGACATAAGGTGCGTTCTGACGAGGGATGCTAACCTCTTGGTTAGAGCGACAAATTTGCTAACCTAGAGGTTAAACTCTTGGTTAAGGCGGTGTGAATCGATCATGGTTAACTAACCCCGAGTATAAAGCTGGAATTTTAACCCAAAAAGATCTTACGGTTAACTAACCCTGAAGCACTAACCGAGAGCTAACCGAGAGTGTGTGAGCCCTGTGAATCCATCGTAATGCTAACCGCGAGTGAGATTTATGACCTGTGACCCAGGTCTTACTGCAAAATGAAAAGTCGCATGACCTCAAGTTACCCTCGAAGCTACCGCAGTAGCGTCGCTATTCTCGCGGTTAAGTTTGTCGTGTGGACAGACACTCTGGGTTAGCAGTAAAAATATTTAAGCTCAAGAAAATCTATTCTCGAGCTTAGTGGCCATCTGAACAAGCCTTAACACTTTCCACGCGGCTATAAATTATACCAAATACAAAACAGATTTTTCAGATAAATTTCCCAATTTTCAAGGTCTATCTCTAGGATTACTGACCCAATATTAGGCATGTTTGTACTTATTTCAATGCATTTTTCGTGGTGATTCCAAATATGGTAATGAAAATCAATAATTTTGACATTTTTGAAACATTTTGTGAATTTTTGGAATGTCGTCTGCAGCCGCCTGCCGCGTGGAAAGTGTTAAGTCTCAGATTGATACTTGATCCTCATCACTAACACAGGATGATCGGAACAATTTGATCCTCATCACTAACACAGGATGATCGGAACAATAAGCCTTTTCACACCATCTCAAGAATCAATCTTTGAAAGTTGGATCATCTTGAAATAGCAATAACAAGGTGACTAAGTTGAATAACTATGATTGACCAGTTGTTAAAAAGACAACACATCTGTGAGAACACAATGACTCTTCAAAATTAAATGTGTGCATATATCGTCGCTGTTCTGACATAACGACACATCACAACAGAATTAAGTAAAGTGATGTGTCGTTATGTCAGAACAGCGACGATATGTTTCAACCCGGGTTAATGGTTTCTTGAACAAGTCACATGTACTATGTATGTTAAGGCTACAACAAGGTTTTGAATATGTCGATGCATGAGTGCAATGGATCATTATGTCACCATGATTTGTGAATGGATATTAACACTTCCACATGGCAGGCGTCTGCAGACGACAATCCAAAATTGCACAAAATGTTAAAAAATTTGAAAATTATTGAATGTCATGTACCATATTTGGAATCATCATATGAAATGCATTCAAATAAGTACAAAGGTGCCTATTCTGGGGTCAGGATTCATTGAGATCTAGACTTTGAAAATTGTGAAAAGTTTCTGGAAAATCTGTTGTGTGTATAGTAGAAATAATAGCCGCGTGGAAAGTGTTAACATACATTTGACTGATGGCTAATGAAACCATATCTGGCCACTGAATGTGATTCCGTTTTAGCTGCGATCCATCACAGTAGCTGTGTGTGTAAAGGCGTATTGTTTTCTACCATCCTAGATCTTTATACTATTCTGTATCTGAATGACAAACTCTTTGGTGTCAGATACCAGAGGATGAAATATCAATCAATATGAATGTATAAATGATTGTTAAATTATCTGTTTGTTTATATGTAGCCATAACATGGACACGTTTTTATCAACCTATAGACCTAGCTTTGAGCTATGTCCCTTATCATGATCCAAACAAATTCTATATGGTATACAGCTGTAATATTCAAACTACCGTGGAACTTTGTTACACAAAGTTGCTTTGGCCTCGGATATTAGTATGTGTTAACAGGAATTTGTGCTATCAGGTTATATTATGCAAAGTATAAGCTTGGGACTTGAAAAGCACTTTGTAATCAGGAATTTTGTGTTAACAAGGCAAATAAATTTGGAACATTAGTGCACACTGCGGATTGCTTATACATTTAGACAGGTATAACTCTTTCAAAATGAGGTATTTGAGAACCCTACATCCTTAATTTTGTGAAATGAGGGGGGGGGGATTTGGATTTTGATCCTATTTATTTCACAAAAATGAGAAGTTATCTCTAAACCGTAAGGACCCCATCATATCCTTGCGTGCATTTAGACCGTTTATATTTTTGTTCCAATTTTATTTGCAGCAAGTATTACCACATGTACAGATGGTGGTGGTTGAACAACAAAAGGCTGCTTTTGAAGTCTAATCCTATATTTGGGGTTTGTTTTTTTGTTTTTTTGTTTTTTTGTTTTTTTGTTTTATATGGTGCTACTAATAGTTAACATGCAAATGCAATTTTTTCAGCATTCTAAGTGGGTGCTACATCCTATTCTGTTTTACTATCTGTGCAACATAATGATCATCATATTGCATATTTTAGTAGTATATCAATAAATAGTTATGTTATTACAAATGGTCATTTCTACCAATGTTAAACTGATCATTATTATGGACTTGTACAATTTGTGTGTGTAAAAGACAAAATAATGTTTGAAACAATTGAAAACCTGGGTGTGTTAACACTTTTCATGCGGCAGGCTGCTGCAGCCGACATTCCAAAATGTTTCAAATATGTCAAAATTATTGAATTTCATTACCATATTTGGAATCACCATGAAAAATGCATTAATATAAGTACAAACATGACTAGTATTGGTTCGATAATCCTTCAGATAGACCTTGATATTTGAGAAAGGTTTCTGAAAAAATCTGTTTTGTATTTTGTAAAACCAACAGCCACATGGAAAGTGTTAACCCCCTGAGAACTACCGGCCAATTGGTCAGAAAGATGGATAAATCATTTATTGCACCAATCAGAGACATTGTTAAAATAATTGTATCCCTGATTAAGATCGGGGTGAAATAGTTTAAAAGCTGTATCGTAATTGGTTATTCAAATGAGTATATCTTGTAATTAACCAATCAGAAGCGCTGTTAAATTGACAGGTAGTGCCCAGGGGGTTAAGAATTCAGTTCAAATGTTGTCAAATTTGAGTTTGGCTGTGTGTCATCAGAAAGAAATTCTTGATGACGTTTCAGCTCTATCATTTTATCAACATCTTAAAAAGTATCTTGAAACATGCTTTTCAACACATTTATGGACTTGTGTACTTTGCTACATATAGGTCTTCAAATAGAGAACTTCCGTGTTTTGGTTTAGCTGCCAACCCAAAAGTGTTTGCATTACATTCGGACCCACAACCTTTTTCATTCAATATAACGTAGTGAAAGACCTCACACATTAGTTTAACCTTTACTTGAAATGTTAAGTTTACATGAACAAATAATGTGCATTTTAGCCAAGAGTTACTTGAATAGAGTTTAGTGTTTAACCTCCAAGATATGGCCACTAATCCCAAACATTGAACAGATACATGGGTACAGGGTTTTATTATGCAATGAGCATAGTGTAAAACAAATCTCATGGATTAACATTTGGCCCATAATCTTGTAAAATGCTTTATGCATTGTGGGAATCAATTTGAGTAAGTTATCACAAATAAGTATAGTGCAAAGACTCTCATGATTTCAACTGTATGAGTTTACAGGTTTATTCCGTAATGCACATAATACTATGGTCTACGTCTACCCTACCTATTCAGTAGCATTAAAGTCGCTATCTTGACACCGGCAGCCTAGCTGGTCTAGTGGTTATAACATTCGCTCTAATAGGGGCTGAAAGGGTTCAAATCCCAGTATCATCAGATTTTTATGTTAAACCTTTGCTTTCAATTAATTGTCCTCAAAATGGGGACAAAGTCGCTAAGTCGAAATACTTACGACTAGGCTAATTCGTGATAGCCTACCCATAGGTAACCCTCAATTATGGTACAGCTCTGCATCAGATGCTGAAAACCAGAAACAAGGTATTGTTAAATGCATCTAACACCCATAGTAGTGTATGCGGAGTGTATGGGGGCTTATAATATTTACACAGCTAACTTTTATGTAATTATTTCATTATTATGTCCCTGGTAAGTTAGGTGCCTTATATGTAGATGTCTATTTATTACGTACCTAATGCAATCCTGGGGGAAAAGTCTGGGAACCATGTGTTAACAATGGAAAACTACCTCGCACCATCTCCCCTGTGCAATGTTGAGAAATGCGTGTTCAGCGGGTTATTTCAAGCATGTTTCAAGTGTCCCAACATCGATTGATGGAGATGGAGAAGGGAAATTTGTAATTCAAGATATCCTCTACAGCTCTTATCAAAATAAACATCATTAAAGATCAAAAAGATTCCTCTCACAAGTTTAACACGCAACCGTTCCAAGACTTTTTCCCAGGATTACAGTTGGTACCTTATATGTGACAAGTCACGTAAAAAAGGACATCTTGTCGCCTTGTCGGTAAACACAGTTTTGAGATGGAGGCCAATATATCTAGTGAAATATAACGAAAATAGTAGAACAAATTTTGTTGCTTCAAATCCTATCTTGTGATTACTAAGTCTGATTACCTTCAACATGGTTTCATTTCAAAGCTTAAAATGTGCTCTTTCAAGTCATACCAATAACTTGGATTCGACTAGATCCATCAATATGTCCATTTTGATGTGACGGGTCACATAAAGTAAATAGACAGGACTTTAAGTCCAAGACTGAAGGTACCTTTCAGTTGAAATTTGTGTTCATAGTGTGTAGTTATAGCCAAGTGTTAAAAGTACTAAACATACATGATACCCCATATTTGATGACCAATGAACTTTTTGGAGACATGTGTTCTACACATTGAGGGTTGAGCACCAGAAGGCCTTAACTCAAAAAATGCTATAAAAATGTTATTTTGAGATAATCAACTTTCAAATATTTAGGACTCATTTACAATACACTGTAGCAACTTATTTATAACTCTAATTAAAATTAAAGAGTGTTTATGAGTTATCTCTTTATGGTTCTGAAAATCTAGGTTATATGGATTATTTTTGTACAAAAATAACAATTTGCCCAAAAATTGAGTTACGGCCTTCTGGTGCTCAACCCTCGAGTCATGTTACCTTAAGGACCTGCATAGTGATCTGTTAATGTAATTCATACTGTTCTAGTAGAATCTTGCTGTGTAGACATTTCATTTACAATAATGTTTATCAGTGTATTATGTTTTACCATGCCATCTTGAACCAAATTGGGGATGTGTTATCTGTAGTTTTATATATGGTACTAATCGTAAATGCCGACGTACATAAAACATATGGTGCTATGAGTTTCATAAACAAGGATTTTATACAAATTCAGGCTTTTTAAGACCCTTTTTTTAAAGATCAAAGAGGATAGTCTGGTCCCAAATCTTTCAGAATCAGGAAGAAATACACATAAAAAAAGCCAGCAACAACAACAACAACAACAAAAGAGGCAAAATAGGTTTTGAGGACAATATAGTGGTTGTATCCTAGACGAAATTTGTCTCAGGTTGTATAAAGACAATTTCCTCTCCTACTCATTATATAGCTACTTGTTTTCATTCTTGTTAATTGGTTCATAATTCCAAACAATCAATTAATCCCCTGGGCTAGACTCATTTATATTGCTGCTGGTTAATTTTGTTACATTGCACTAAAAGGAAATGACTCGTTAACACTAATTTGACCCGAAATATGTTAGCGACTGATAATAATTGCAATGATAATAAGACAATCTCAGAAGGTCAAGTTGTCATTATTCATTGTTACATGAGTGATCCTTATTTTAAGAACTCCCATTTACCTTATGTACCGTACCAAAGCATTTTAATTTGATTAGGGATAAACCACTCTCAAGGCTCAAGATAAGCGGGCACTGGGCGATTTTTACCCCTCGGTCCTTCTGCCATAGCGCCTGGTAATGCTGAAAACTAAATAACCGAGCGCTGATATGTTGTCCAAACCAGCGTGTCTGCATGTTTAATTCACCCGGGTGTTGCCCTCATGAAATGAACCATGCAGGCGACACAAATGCCGATGTAGATTGTGATACACATACTGAAATATGATTTAATCCCTAAGTGAACAACTTTTGGAAAACGATACTAACTGAGCAATTCATGTACTCACATATATAAGGTATACTTTTACAGGAATGAGCCGCTCTAATGGGTCACTTTTTTGCAAACAATCCCTAAACATGGGTAATGATTTTGTACTTGAAAATCCGTAAATATGGGTCCTGTTTTGGGAAAATAACTAAAACAGTTACATAAGCCATTTTGATGTAGAAAACCCCAATTTTCCAAATTGAAAATAAAAAAGGAAGTAAAATCAGCGGGGGGTTTTAAGAAGAAAAGACCCTAAATACGGGTCAAGGTTTCAAATCTTCAGTGGCACACCCCTATTAATGGCGAGTATGAACTTTAGATTTGATGTCGAATGAAAACAAACTATTGATTTTTAATTTTGCTTTAATTATGTTTTCCTTATTTTTTCAAAAACATTAATACACTTTTGTTTATTAGTGTTTTTGAAAAAATACATTTTGAAAAAGTAAAATAAGTTATAAACTATGAAAGAATGTTCAAATATATGTCGAATGTTTAAAATTAGCTTCCTGTATTTGGGCTGGTCGTATAAATCACACGGTGTATTTTAAAGTTATTCTCAGATTTGATAACAGTAAAAGGAGCCATTTATTGACAATCCCTGTTAAGTTACCAGTACATTTTTTTTATTTGATTGATTATCTTTATACGAGGAAAAAAAGAATTGAACAAATATTGTAAAATCATCAAACAACAGTAAACTGAAGAAAGTACATTACATGTTTTAATGGTTAATGGCCACATACAACTTGATATCAGAAATACACAATCCGTCAATGGGCTTAAACGATGTTGAATAAAGAGCTGGATATAATCCAAGAACATGTTATGTCAATGCTTATTTTCTTGTGTGTCCAATGAAAATGTGTTAAGTAAGTGTACTCAAAAGATGTCATATTACTTCATTTCATTCTAAATAATTATGTTATTTCAATATTCAGAGGATAAAATGACATTTGATAAGGCTTCCTTATCATATAAATATGATAGTTGAATGGTTTTATACAAAATACTGTCATAAACAGACTCAAGTTTGATTAAAACACTAAGTACATTTTTGCACATGGAGCTTCAGTGAAGTAACTGGTAGCGAAAACTCACAAGTTGATATGGGAGGAGGATCGGAGATGCTACAATTGATCGAACCTTTGTCTCATTCTTTGCGCTATGAGATTCTGGTAATTTGATGTTTTAAGTTGGAGCTATAGTTGGACTTATAATTTTAGAATTATGAGTATATTTCGTACCAGGTTAGTCACTTTGTTTGAGCATTGTATTTTCTGTCATATCAAAATAGCAATGAATAACATGTGGGTGGTGGGGAAATTGGTTAACTCATGCACTATAATTATAGACTAATTATGGACACACGAAGAAAACATTATTTAATGGTCAATTTAATTTTTGGGGAAATTTAGATTTATTCAAAATGGGCAAATCCTTAAGGACGATGAATAGTTTCTCATCTACAGAGCAACCTCCCACCTCGGCAATAATTAAATTGCTTTCTGACAATTCCTGAAGAAATTTCACAATTTGCACCATAACAATATTCTGGATTTGCAGTGTGGGTATATTGTTGATAAATTAAAGGAACATTTTATGTTTGTATTGCCTGCTTTGGCCAATTAATTTCCCCGTTTGATGGGACAATTGAGCCTATGACCATATGACTTGGAAGAGAGAAGGAGCACTGCTGATATTCATGGTTTCAGATCACTGCTTCATTCCGGCAGCAGCTAGCTAAATAAGCGATGCAGCAGCATGATTACAATGTGTTGAATGATGGCAAAGAATGGAAGTTATCTTAATCTTCCCCAAAGGGAGTGTGAATTTGAAATTGGGTTACCTGCATGGGCGACTCCATTTGAAATCTACACTGCCTGTTTATTGATGATTTAGGTCATGTCTTCCATATATGGGATGATGCTCTGTATCTTTCACTCTTGTTGTCCACCTCTGGGCAGAACATGAAATTATTACCAAAATATGGCAAATATATCCAAATTCACCTTATCCCACGTTCATAGGTTGCATGTTAATGGGTAATTCCATCCCAAATTTTGACTGAAAACCCTGTATAATTGAATGGGGAATTTCTGCTCCGAGGTGGACAACAAAGATAAAAACCTAGCACATTTAGACTCCTCGTCTCATAGTCTAATAGGGGTTCATGGATTTCAACTGGAATAGCCCAATGATCGTTTGATACATACATGACTGTATGGTCCAAGACTTCATTATCATTTGATGAGTCAGCGGTAAAACACTTGTATGCAGTGGGCTCTTAATTTGGTGACTAAGCAAAACCTCACCTTTTGCAGGACATTTAATCGGGGAGGGGAGGGGAGGCACTTTGTACACAAAGATGAATATCATGCTTGGTCAAATTAAATTTGTTAAGATACCTATGTTTATTGCTTGGGATTTAAAATAACACATTTGGGGGTAGGATGTTTCCCTCGATAGAAATGTGCTCCGAGTCATATAATGCTAAAAAAAGTTCCAGCTTGTTTTGACAGCCTCTGTGGTCCATTGGGTAATCTTTCGCTAGCGAGAGGGACCAGGGTTTGAGATCATGAATTGGTCTTTGTTAATATGATTCACACCAGTTTGTCAGAGTCTTTTTATTCCATACTTTAATGTATGAATATCATAGCTATCATCATTTGATACTAATTTGACAGAACTGGGGTGGGCTAGAATTAATGTATCATAATCAAATATTGCTTAAGTAAAATTGACATTTGTTTTTGCCTCCTATAGATGAGGTGACTGTTGTTTACATCCAATGTTTATCAACAAACGCAACGGTCCAAGGGACTGGACTGTTGATACACGCTTGAGGGAACAGCATATGACCACAACACTGTCCGCTATGCCGTATTGCCCTTTATAATGCTTTGGCGCGAGTTTTAAAAGCACGGGTCCTAAACAAACGGGATGCGCGCGCAAACTGCCGGGCAAAGAACAATTGCAACTAGCCACGTTTTGCCCGGTGTGATGTCACCTGTCACCCCATCTATACTTCTTTCATGTACCCATGCAATCAAAGACACCATCCCTGCACTCACATGTAAATGGTGCATCAATCGCTAGAAATATGCTCTGACGTCACTGCACAGAGTTCGATGAGCAAAGTATTAGAGAACATTGTGCAACTTGTACAACGAGGGCGACATTGTGATTTTGAAACTTGTTCCAGACGATGACGGCCAGATATTTTTCAATCTAGCACAACCCTGGTAATGTAAGAATATTATCAAAACACACAGGGAACACTAGCTTAAACAATCTTGAAGGGCAATATATATTCTTAATAATGAACCATTCAAAAATATTGGGAACAATTCCTTACATTGTATACAAATTATGTTTTGTGTGTTCATTAAGCTAATTATTTACCCAGGGTTTTTACACGCCAATTAAAACGTTGGTTAGAATATTGTATGTTAATCCCTTCGGCACCAGGGAAATACAGTTATTTTAATAGAGCCAATAAGAGACACAATTGGGAAATTTAGAAGCTCTATTTTAACTGGTTACTCAGATGATCAAATCATATCATAACTACATGTAATCAGAAAAAGCATAAGTTTTGTTTCAGTCATAATATGCATCGAGTCAATCAGAGATAAAGATTGGGTTTAAAAACGAAGTCCTAAGATATTAAAAAGCTCTAGCGTAATTGAATACTTGGATATAATCATATCACATTCTTGACCATTCAGAATTTAAGGGAGTTGAAATGATATGCATTAAAGGTGCTCTATTTGTGTTTTGAATGATAACAAAGATTTTGTGTAGTATGTTTTACTAATTTAATTTTTTTTACAAAATGTATTGAATTCAAGGCGAGAAAATAAAATTGTTTTTTTCCTTTTGTGTGGCCAAATCAAAAACAAATTGCATTTTATTTAAAGGTAGATGACCCGATCACATTCCGATTTTCAACTTGAAGTTTTCTATTCTACATGAAAGGTCATCCTTAAAAAAGTTGTGTTCCAAAGTTTCAGTTGCATAGCTCTAATGGTTCTTATTTTAGACGCACAAGATGCTGTGAACTGTACCCATTGAGTAGTACACAAACTTTATCGGTGGTTACCACCATTCGCGGTAATTCGACGTTATTTCATTGATTTCTCCGTAATTATACCGATTTAGGCCGTCAAATTTCAGTATGATGATGAGAAAAATACGAGCTTTCATATGATATGAAAATCTCCGTATGTTTGAAATAATTCTGTGTTACGAAAATGTGATCAGGTCATCTACCTTTAATTGTGTATTTAATTTGTATGGTTGTTATTTACAATGAAGTTAGCCAAACAAAATATAACACTTCAAAAGAATGTTCATTCAAAGCACTCGTTGAATGTATAGATAATTTTAGTTGCCTTTAAAATAGTTATGAAAAGCATTGATTTTTCTGAAAATGTTGGTTCATAAAAATATAAGATGTTGTTTTTCTCACTTTTCATATATTGCCATTTTGAACTTTTGTTTAAAATATTTTGATACCCTGTTTGGTACATATGATTGTTGTAAATTGTCCCAGAACAGTTGATGACAAAATATGCGGTTTAAAATAGAAACACTTTGATCATGCAATATGCATGCCTGATTGTCATTGAATAACCTTGCATTGCATAGGCATTGGGCTATATATATTTCTGCTGTTCTGATAAAACTGACTTTTGAATTTGTATCTGTTTTCATAAATCTTGATATTAAAAATGTAGCTAACAAGAACTGAACTCCCAAATCCCAAATGGTAACAAGTTAAATCACTGACGGATCTGATCAGATTAATATTTTTTCCTCAAAATAATTGATGACTTTGTTTTTATTCAGAGCTTTGGTTATTGCATATTCTGGTTTCCAGAGAGTAGATCTCAAAACCTTGTTTGTACACTGCAGTAGAGAGACAGCTCAGCTGCAATACTTATACATGCCACAAATGGGGGCATATTTCCCCTTGAGAAATTCTTTATGAATCAAAAACAAATATCCTGTCCCGGGAGTCATATATCCCAATTAGAAACATTTATTTAGGAAGAATGTGAAGTCATAAGCATATAACCGCTGTGGAGATGGAAATGAAATGTCAGCACCAGAGGCATGCTGATTCCTATAATATAAATTACATATTTATTTATTGAGTGAAAGGTTGGCTGACATTAAGGTTGCACACAAAGTCCTACCCATTAAACAACCAAAAGCTAATGTATTTATGTTATTTTCTAAATCATGATTTAAAAACTGGAAATTCTTAAAATAGTTTGTTATTTCAATGATAATTTCAATGACAATTTCTTTTTGTGGGCAATGATATGAATATATTATAATTAAGCAGTCTTTCCGGAGAGGATTCATTTTTTATTATGATATTATCTTAAAGTAAAGGTTGTTTTGATCTACAGAGTGGTTTAAACAAGGCGGTTCTCGAACGGCGCGTCTCGCCTGTTCATCAAAAGTGACTTGAAAGAAATGATGATGAAACATATGATACAATGTAGCACTGTCACAGAGGTATGCATTGTAGTTAATTTAATCAACAAAAAGAACACACCAACCCCCTTCCCTACACCAAATCACATCAAGATAGGCCTTACAGATCTTATTTAACCCCAGATGACCTCTGATGACCTTGAAAATTTAATCAGCAAAAAGAACACACCAACCCCCTTCCCTCCACCAAATCACATCAAGATAGGCCTTACGGATCTTATTTGACCCCAGATGACGACCTCTGATGACCTCGACAAATTAATCAACAAAAAGAACACACCATCCCTCTTCCGTCCACCAAATCCCATCAAGATAGGCCTTACGGATCTTATTTGACCCCAGATGACCTTGAATGACCTCCGATGACCTTGAAAATTTAATCAGCAAAAAGAATACACCACCCCCCTTCCCTCCACCAAATCCAATCAAGATAGGCCTTACTGATCTATTTGACCCCATATTTGACCCCCGATGACCCCGAAAAATTAATCAACAAAAAGAACACACCACCCCCCTTCCCTCCACCAAATCCCATCAAGATAGGCCTTACTGATCATTTGACCCTATATTTGACCCCTGATGACCCCGAAAAAGTAATCAACCAAAAGAACACACCACCCCCCTTCCCTCCACCAAATCCCATCAAGATAGGCCATACTGATCTATTTGACCCCCGATGACCCCGAAAAATTAATCAACAAAAAGAACACACCATCCCTCTTCCGTCCACCAAATCCCATCAAGATAGGCCTTACTGATCTATTTGACCCCATATTTGACCCCCGATGACCCCGAAAAATTAATCAACAAAATGAACACACCACCCCCCTTCCCTCCACCAAATCCCATCAAGATAGGCCTTACTGATCTATTTGACCCCATATTTGACCCCGAAAAATTAATCAACAAAAAGAACACACCATCCCTCTTCCGTCCACCAAATCCCATCAAGATAGGCCTTACTGATCTATTTGACCCCATATTTGACCCCAGATGACCCCGAAAAATTAATCAACAAAAAGAACACACCATCCCTCTTCCGGCCACCAAATCCCATCAAGATAGGCCTTACTGATCTATTTGACCCCATATTTGACCCCCAATGACCCAGAAAAATTAATCAACAAAAAGAACACACCATCCCTCTTCCGTCCACCAAATCCCATCAATATAGGCCTTACTGATCTATTTGACCCCATATTTGACCCCCGATGACCCCGAAAAATTAATCAACAAAAAGAACACACCACCCCCCCTTCCCTCCACCAAATCCCATCAAGATAGGCCTTACTGATCTATTTGACCCCATATTTGACCCCCGATGACCCAGAAAAATTAATCAACAAAAAGAACACACCACCCCTCTTCCGTCCACCAAATCCCATCAAGATAGGCCTTACTGATCTATTTGACCCCATATTTGACCCCCGATGACCCCGAAAAAATAATCAACAAAAAGAACACCCCATCCCTCTTCCGTCCACCAAATCCCATCAAGATAGGCCTTACTGATCTATTTGACCCCATATTTGACCCCGATGACCCCGAAAAATAAATCAACAAAAAGAACACACCATCCCTCTTCCGTCCACCAAATCCCATCAAGATAGGCCTTACTGATCTATTTGACCCCATATTTGACCCCCGATGACCCCGAAAAATTAATCAACAAAAAGAACACACCACCCCCCTTCCCTCCACCAAATCCCATCAAGATAGGCCTTACTGATCTATTTGACCCCATATTTGACCCCGAAAAATTAATCAACAAAAAGAACACACCATCCCTCTTCCGTCCACCAAATCCCATCAAGATAGGCCTTACTGATCTATTTGACCCCATATTTGACCCCAGATGACCCCGAAAAATTAATCAACAAAAAGAACACACCATCCCTCTTCCGTCCACCAAATCCCATCAAGATAGGCCTTACTGATCTATTTGACCCCATATTTGACCCCCAATGACCCAGAAAAATTAATCAACAAAAAGAACACACCATCCCTCTTCCGTCCACCAAATCCCATCAATATAGGCCTTACTGATCTATTTGACCCCATATTTGACCCCCGATGACCCCGAAAAATTAATCAACAAAAAGAACACACCACCCCCCTTCCCTCCACCAAATCCCATCAAGATAGGCCTTACTGATCTATTTGACCCCATATTTGACCCCCGATGACCCAGAAAAATTAATCAACAAAAAGAACACACCACCCCTCTTCCGTCCACCAAATCCCATCAAGATAGGCCTTACTGATCTATTTGACCCCATATTTGACCCCCGATGACCCCGAAAAAATAATCAACAAAAAGAACACCCCATCCCTCTTCCGTCCACCAAATCCCATCAAGATAGGCCTTGCTGATCTATTTGACCCCATATTTGACCCCGATGACCCCGAAAAATAAATCAACAAAAAGAACACACCATCCCTCTTACGTCCCCCAAATCCCATCAAGATAGGCCTTACTGATCTATTTGACCCCATATTTGACCCCCGATGACCCCGAAAAATGAATCAACAAAAAGAACACACCATCCCTCCTCCGTCCACCAAATCCCATCAAGATAGGCCTTACTGATCTATTTGACCCCATATTTGACCCCCGATGACCCCGAAAAAAGAATCAACAAAAAGAACACCCCATCCCTCTTCCGTCCACCAAATCCCATCAAGATAGGCCTTACTGATCTATTTGACCCCATATTTGACCCCGAAAAATTAATCAACAAAAAGAACACCCCATCCCTCTTCCGTCCACCAAATCCCATCAAGATAGGCCTTACTGATCTATTTGACCCCGATGACCCCGAAAAATTAATCAACAAAAAGAACACACCATCCCTCTTCCGTCCACCAAATCCCATCAAGATAATAGGCCTTACTGATCTATTTGACCCCCGATGACCCCGAAAAATTAATCAACAAAAAGAACACACCACCCTCCTTCCCTCCACCAAATCCAGGCCTTACTGATCTATTTGACCCCATATTTGACCCCCAATGACCTTGAATGACCTCTGATGACCTTGAAAATTTAATCAGCAAAAAGAACACACCACCCCCTTCCCTCCACCAAATCCCATCAAGATCGGCCTTACGGATCTTATTTGACCGCATATTTGACCCCGATGACCTTGAATGACCTCCAATGACCTTGAAAATCTAATCAGCAAAAGAACACCCCACCCCCTTCCCTGACATCAAGTCCCATCAAGATAGGCCTTACGGATCTCTAGATATCGCGTCACAACGCGTCTCAAAAGTTTTAAGCATATTTGACCCCGATGACCTTGTATGACCCCCGATGACCTTGAAAAATCAATCAGCAACAGAACGCACCACCCCCCTTCCCTCCACCAAGTCCCATCACGATAGGCCTTACGGATCTCCAGATATCGCGTCACAAAGGTATTTCTTAGCACACGGCGGACGGCATACGGCGGACGGCATACGGCATACGGCGGACGCCGGACAGAAATAGTGATAACATAGTCTCTTTCTGATTACATCAGGCGAGACAAAAAAGGTTAACCCACATTGGACAGCCATTTTCTTCAATTTACAAATTCATGTTTACAAATTTATTTGCATATTATTAAAACAGTGGATATTGAGCATCACTGGACAAAAAATCCAATACCTAGGTTATTTTCCTTTATGAGATATGGTAGTTTAAAGATATCATGTGCAAAATTGACTTGTCCACAGCAGTGGCGTTATCAAAAGAGTAATAAAAAAGGAGGAAGAGGAGAATGACGAGAAGGAGGAAGAGGAGAAAGACGAGGAGGAAGAGGAGAAGGAGGAATAGGAGGAGATAGGGGAGGCGGAGGAAGGGTAGGGCATAGGCGACGCAAAGTGGAGGACGCGTCACATCCCATTAGGTTAATGTGGGGACGTTAAAACGTTATACTGGACCTTTTAGTGTTGAAATGCAAATTTGTGCGAGCTTTGCACATTAGTTTAAATGTTTCATTATTCAAGCTTAACAAAATGGCTTGCTCGATTTGCACTCATTTTTCCTACAGGTTTCAACATCTTGGCGCGTAATAGTATCAATGTTCATTATTCAAGCTGAACAAGATGGCTTCAGGAAAGTTTTCCATTACCATTTTAGTTTTTCTACAGATTTCAACATTATAATGGGTCTCAAGTACACCAAATATTCTAGATATTATGTGGGGGTTGTTAAAAACATCATACTGGACCATTTAAGTGTTAGAAATGCCCATTTTTTCACGCTTCGCGCGTATTAGTTTCAATGTTTCATTAACCCTAACCTCCTTCCCACATAATTTGTTTTCAACGACAAAAAGCGCGGACAAAGAGAGGCCACGCCCCCAGGGCTTGAACCCACAACCTTTCAGTTAAGAGACGAATGCCCTACCAGTGCGCCACGGGGGTCAACCATACTTGGTCGAGTATACTCGGCCAACATGTAGCCCGGGCCATTATTTCATTGAATAAGTGCCACACCAGCTTACACTACCGTGGCCATTTGTAGTTAGGGTTAATCAAGCTTAACAAGTCGGCTTCAGGAAAGTTTTCCATGACCATTTTAGTTCAAAAACTGATCCTGATATGCAGAATATTGAGATCTTGTGCGGTGCTATAGATTGATATGACATGTTTGAAGATTGCACTGACTGAGTTTTAAATGTTGTCAAAATAAACAACACGTGACCAAGATTGTGCTGCTTATGTTTTATTTATATAGTAGTTGGTGCCTTCCTGCCACTGATGGGGTGAATATCAACATTGCGTAACAAAAGATGTAAACATTACCATATCGAGTAACGAAAGCGAGGCAAAGAATGCAAAGCTCTCATTACGCTATATCAATGTTTACCCCATCAGCAGCATGAAGCCGCTAATTATTAATAAGATCCATAGAGGGATGGCTCTATTGACAAAAGTTGTTCTTTTGAAACAAACAATTGAGACTTCTCCACTCCACATTCTCAAGGAAGTTGCAGAGTACTGAACAAATGTACCATCAATGTCACTGAAAAGATGAACACACCAGCTTTCCTTTGATATGTCACAAAATATTAACATAGTGGAGTAACCAATCGCCGCGAGAGGGACCGGGTTAGAGGCTGTGTATTTTTAAGGTCTTTGTTAATTTAATTCTCGCCAGTTTGTCCGAGTCTATATATTATTTATTCATTTCAATTACTCGGCTGGTATCATTTGCTTGATCCTCGCGTTTATTTAATTAAGTTAAGCTCATCATAGATTCTGCTACAATCATGCTTGTAGGCCATCACCAATTGTTATTATTTACTCATGTATTTCGGCTGCTAGAGGCGTTCAATAAAGACTTAGTATACATAATAGCTCGTTCGTCTGGTATCCATGTAAGCACAGTCCCTGTAGCCTAGTGGAGTAACCAATCGCCGCGATAGCGAGAGGGACCGGGTTCGAGGCTGTGTATTTTTAAGGTCTTTGTTAATTTAATTCTCGCCAGTTTGTCCGAGTCTATATATTATTTAAAATATTAACATATCGCGAAGTATAGGCGATTGAAGAGAAAGAACAAATTTGATTCCTTTTTGAGGGGTTTAGTTAAAACTGTTGGAAATCTATTTGCATTTTATCCATAACAATAGCCTGAAAGGATAAAACATTGTCAAGATTTGAACTTTTGATCCTAGAAGGATCTTCTATCATAGCGAAGCTTTTGGTAAGGATCCTGATAGGATCCAAAGTGCAGGCGCTTGACAATATTGCTGTACAGGGCGAGTCTAACAAAATCCAATAGTGAAAGGATTAAGACGACATCTTGTTTTTAAACCAAATTTTGGAGGTTTTCAAGCATGGCAAGGAAAATATACTTATTGGTAACTTAGCGTGAAAAATGGCAAGAAGTCAATTGATATTAACGTTTGTACTTGGTGGACATTGTTTCTGAGGCACCCGATAACATGTTTGACCACCTAACAGGCATAAAAGCACAGAATAATGTCCATCATTCAATTGTGAAAACCAGAGATTTATGGTGTAATTGACGCACATGAATGATGAGAGAAACATTCTAAATGTTCACTTGCCCCTATTATAGTTATTGTACAATTTGCTAACGGGATCTTCAAAAGTGAAAATTGAATGTGTTGCAGTGTCAATTGAAATTAACTTTGCCTCATGGATAAACATGTGTGAATTGGGTACCGAAGTAAAAAGGTTAACCTAAGACTAACGGTAACAGCGATTTACTTCATTTTTTGTCATAAAGTTGCTAACAAATCTGTCATTCTTACCAGGATTAATAAGGTATAAATAATGTACCATAGTTTTAAAAACAAGATGGCTTCTTCTTTCCACTATTGCAAGGTTTATTTCGACTCACCCTGTAATTCAAAAGAAATTCTGTAAAAGTTTAAAGTTGGTCACATATATAGTTTTGTGCGTTTGTAGGACAATACATCCCATCTCGGGAAATGTACCAAATTGAAAGAAAGACAGTCTATGGCAATTGTCTTTTCATAACATATATTTTGTTAAAAAAATGGTTCATACAGAAAAAAGCCATCAAAATCACAATTCAATCTGTTCTGTCCGCCAACTATGAAATCACAGCATGGCCAAACATAACATAAACTCATGACTGATGGGTCTGACCACCTCAAGAACTCGCACATAACACTGTTGCATTTAGATATATAGTTTCAGTGTATAAGTATCATTGCAACATCTGTGACAGAGACTTCTTAGTAGTCGTCATCAAGTTCAGCCAATTACATGGTTAGGTAATGTATCCAAGGTTAAGTCAGACCTTTCTGTCTATATATTGAACAAGTCTTTGTGCGAGTAATTTTGACAAACTTGCCACTTCTGGTTGTTATTTAAACAGTGGTGCCATGTTTGCCAAAATCATGCCTCATTTGTATATCTTTTAAAGCCTACAAAAAATGCCTTTTTGGTATGACCAGCCAGCCTTTATGGATGTGTTTGTTAAAATTATTTTCAAGCAGTTCAGTTGATGTCGATCAGTTACAAGTATAGTCAGCATCATAATGCTATGGACATAAGTCCAACCCCGCGTGCATGCGAACTCGCGTAAATCCGAGGATTGCATATTAGACTGCCAAAATCAAAATGTAAATCTGGCGCATCGCACCAATCAGGCAAATTTTGAGGCCCAAATGTGCAATGTCTGCTTTATCCACCTGAACGGAATATGCTTAAGCTTAATACACAACTTAAACCCAGGGCACAGCTTTATTCCATCACGGTTGAAAGAAGTAGACAAATCCCTCCGATGCAAAACCAGTCATGCATTTAGCTCTATCATTCTAACATATGTTTACACTCGGAACTTAATGTTGACTACAAAACAAAGACACAATTTAATTAATGTTTTACATCCTCGGCAACTGTTTAAAACGCAACAGGAATGATTTTATTATGCCATCTGTTTTAAAACTTAAACCAAGTTTCGGAAGAGAAAACAAAAATAATAAGAGATATATTTACTTTAAAGATGCGTTTATCTACGAGCATAGTATTAGCATGCAAATTGAACAAATGCCCCACTTATGTCATAGTAAAGCCATTTATCTAATATATTTTATAAATACAATTTTACCAAAAATGTGTAAATACCATTTAAAATGTAGGGTTTAACAAGTATATAGCATTTTAAACATTCCTGTCCAGTTTAGAGATCCGTTGTAGTTTAGACCTTACATCATAAGATGGATCCATTATAGATCCGACATCAAGAGAGGTACAGAATACAGATATCGATAAGTTTGAAATTCCAGCTTGGCTGGTTGACCACACAGGCCTTGAAAAGTTACAAATCCAGAAGTTGAGGCTTCGAGCCAATATTAACGGCCTCGGAAGCTGTAGAGGAAATAATGAAGACATCTTTTCAAGATATTATAAAACCGGTTCTTTTTTTTGTTTTGAACACTCTGTACCTCTTAATATTTTTACAATGCTATTGCAAATATACACTTCGAATGGCACATGATTTGTCATCCATTTTGTTTTTAAAGCACCGTGGCAACGCCCTTTGACCTTTAAGGTCACGCCTCTCATCCTAACCCTATCCAAGAAGTCATGAGTTGTAGGTGGGTATGCTTTCCATAAATATAATGACAACATCAATGCATAAAGTCATAGGAATATAATCAATAACACACATTTCTAAACGTTGCACTTTTTGAAAGGTACAAACGTTGAGACACTTTTGGTGACATTCCTCAACTGACATCTTTCTTCTCTCCCACAACCAGTCCTTACACCAATTCCACTATATCATAAAAAATAATACTTGAACAAGGAACCTATATCAATGTTATCTGGTATAGTATAATCAGTTCCAAATTGGCGAGAAATATTTGTTTTTTATCTCTCTGTGCGCAAAAGTAATCTAAGCGTACGTGCATGAGTATGGCCCACGTACGCGGTTTTGGCCCTGCAGGATACAACAGTGTGCTTGTTGCCGCTCATGTGCGCCTGCGTCTTTCTGTATTTATTTGATGCTGTAATGAGGCTTCGCCAATTTGGAACTGATCTCAAACTATAGTAGATATTCAGGAGGCTCTAATAATATAACACCTATGATCCACATTCAAGTATCATTTGCTACAATTATACAACACACAACTGATAACATTGCATATGTATGCACTTTTGCCGACAATACTTTTTCCGACTATACTCCTAAACTTACACTTCGTGCAAGTTATTCCACAAAGCAAGAAAACATACTAGAAGGCATTCAAAATGGTTTCTACAAACTTTAAAAGTTATGCTTGGCATTCTTTTGGTAAATTTGTAAAAACCAATTAGAAAGAAAACTCTTACAAAAAATATGACTTTAAATTCAATCAATCGATCATCCTCCTTTAACTACAGTGGAACCTATTTAACACAAACTTTGATCATAGAAAATCTCTAATAACTCCATGTGAATTTATAACTCCATGTGAATTTATCTCCAATGTTTTTAGCATAGTGATCAATCAAATTGTTAAAACAAAATCCTTCATTAGTAGCCACCACAAGTTTGTGCTAACGAGGTTCAACTGTATCAAGTTCATTCATACAGCATGTATAGAATCTTTTAAGACATCACTTTTAAAAGCAAATTTACATATTTGGCAACTTATATTATCAAAAATAGTTAGCTTTAAACATCTGGGGGGCACTTAGCAAAAACAAAACAAGTGGTTTTTAAAATGCAAGCTCATAATTATATAGGCATGGGGGAAAAAACAACATAAAACACTTTTATATAGTTGCAAAACTTGGTTTCAAGATAAACTTTCATACTTTTACGTGTGTTTAACACATTGTTTGTTCATAATATAATATGTTTACTTTGTCACCCTCTAAGCTAATTCCGGCTCACTCAGCCTTTCCTAATCAAGGTCATGGTATATCATTTTTACATTTTATACAAGTCATAACTGCCATCTACACACACTAAAACACGCACACGCCATAGTATTTCAAATCTGCTACCAATATGACTAAGGCTTTCGGGAATCATATATCTTTGGTCTCAGAGGGAAAAAAGGCTAGGAGTGGCGTGTCATGCATACGGCATATATATTATACCAAACCAATACTGTAAAAATGGAAATTTTCGCACTACTTATATTTCCTCACTCGAATGAGCTACCGTGAAAATAATAACACTCAAATATTTTCTTTTAAGCAACTAATCACGAATTAAAAAACACGCAAAACGGTTCAAAATCGGAAAAGCGCAAAAAATGACCACTTTTACAGTACATCATATTTTCATCGTGATCAAGGTTTTGTTCATTTTCTCTCTCTCTCTCTCTCTTTCTATCTCTCTCTCCCTATAAGCCAATAATGAGTGAGTGCAGGAGTAATGATAGCTATGTCCTGTTTTGTTTAATATGATATCAATAAAAGTACAACCATAAATGTTGGAAAAAAACTCTTAATATTTTTAAAACAGCGATGAATACATGGATATTTAATTTATCTTAAGTTTAATTTTCTAATAAAACACATGCACACTATTGATATTTATAACTATTTTAATATTTAAATACCCCCACAAAAAGATTAATTATTTTATACTACCATGCTCTGTGTTAGTTAAATATTTTAAATATGATAATATTAATTAAACGGCACCATAAACCTCCATATCTTAACTTAATTGGGGAGGGGTTGGTTCGGTAGTTTCACTGTGTAGTGCTTGCTTTTTTCAAAATCGCGATTTGAAAATTAGGGACAAATAAAATCATGCAACTAGTGTCCAAAAGTAGTTCCAGAGGGACCCAACAAGTATGATGACCCATTTTGGCTGCTTTTGAGAAAACGTTTGATTTGAAAAAAGGTCCGTGGGTATGGTTGAGGTGTTAATGTCGTCATCTTGTTCCAAGAATTGCCAAATTTTAATTAAATAATTTGATCTTTAAAAAGCTCAAAATTTAAAGCAGCGTGAACATTTCCACTTTAACCGGTGAATGTTGCCCAGAATAAGGAGGGTCAAATTGATACACTCACAGTAATATATGAATCGTGGAACTGAGCCCTTTGGATGAGACTAAATAGTAGTCTCAAGTAGCAAAAATAATTTGGAATCAGGGGCATTTGCTCTAAGAGAATGCATCTGTTTGAACAACAAAAATGTATATAAATCGCAAAACATCAATTGTATAATAATTAATAAACTAAGTTTTCTTGGTATTTACCACAAAACTTCTTCATTTTGCTAATTTTTATTTTCGCAAATTGTCAACATGATTAATTTCGCAGATATTTAATATGCTTGATACCCCATCATACAAAACAGAGATGTTTCAAAAGTTTTAATTTCCCAAATATTTTGATCCTTGTGAAATAAGCGAAATTGAACATCTCGCAAAATGAAGTAGTTTTACAGTGTATGCAGTCTTTACTATGCAGTCCGTCCATGGGATAATTAATTGATGAGTTGGGGAAAGCAAGCGATGCGGATGAGCTCCCATGGACGCTGTTTGAAGTTGTCGTCACAGTACTAAGTTGTCCTGGTGAAAAATCCTTTCATTCTGGTACGATGATAAGACAAGAGATGGGTTTTTATGGTGCAGTCTTGCCTCTGCGCTGTCCTCTACTACGCCCACCGCGCGTTGATGAGTAGTTTCTCAAACCCCAGCTGTCCGAGTAGAGATCTGAAACGATACAAGTTTGAAAACACTGCATTTGAACGATGATGGAATGGAAAAATGGGACAATGGGACAATGGGACAAAATGATACTTTAGCACATAAACAAAATGTATTTTAAAATGATTTGAGGTTTTGGATAGTGTGATAGTTTATCAAACACAAGCGGGGTTTTTTTGTTTGCTGGCAAAAACCTGATTCTTGCCGTTTTTCCTGACAAAAAGTGGCCAAAATTTTAAGAATCTTATCTATAGAATAGAAAACATTTAAAAATCAGTAAGACATAGCATGACACACCCAGTGCAGATATTTTCAGATATTTTTCTTTTTGCACCTCACTTTTGAGGTCAAGGTGCAATTCCTCCAAGTCAAGGTGCAATGTTAGGTGAATCCCGATAGCAACTTGATAATGGCTGCAAAAACTTGTATAGCAATTTTGCACCAGCCTTTGAAAGTTGTATCGCAGTTGATGATTTTTAAGGTGCAAATTGCGATGCGATACAAGAAATTTGCAGATCTGGACACACCCAGCTAATCTAACACCAAATGCATCACAGAGTGATTTTTAAAAAACATGCAAACATACGTGCTGCCGTGTCCAAGGCAATGTGATTACAAATTCAATGAATTTTAGTTTAAAAATAGCATATTTATTAGGGGTACACTCCATAATACAAGGGGTACATGTGACCTGAATATAAAATCAAGAAAGCAGACTTAGCAACCATTGACTTTGTAACCATTGCTGTTGTCTATGGCATCTGCCAATGTGAATAATAACAGCAATATCCTGAAATAGGGTCTCACATAAAGCACAAGGTAGCTATCATTTTTACAATGTAAATGAGCTGCAAAACAATTGCTGCCTTGTTCTTTATTCCATATGTGAGACTTGTAGAGGATATCGCCATAATAACAATAAATATGTGAATGTATGATCTGCACACACGCCACATTATTAGTGCATATCCCATTTGTTCACACTAGGGAACCCATTATTCACACCATTCATTTATTGAAGATGATGTTTACATTATCTGATTTCAATTGTTTTTTGTGTGTTTCAATTCTTAATCATTTCAGATTCCATAAAGAATGACACAGCTACATGTGGCAGTAGAGGGAGTCTGGTTTCTAGATGTGTTTCTATGGAACTATACATTTACTTGTATTTGACACAAACTCCCTGAATCTACCTATGTACTGACTGAACAATAACAATGTTAATCAACAGCTTTAAAAACAATTGCCAAACAACTTTAAATCAACACAATATAGTACAATGTATTAAATATAACATACAACTTTCAAAACCTTGGAAATATAGGATGCTTTCATTTCATGCCTTGAACAAATGCCCATGCAAGCAAACATTCAAGCCTGATTATACTGATAATAACAACAGGGCTGTAGCTGAGCAGGTACTGTTGTAGGTGGTAAAACCTAACATTCACTTCTAGAGCCCACCATTAAGTGGTGATTATATTGCATGAGCCTTCACTTGAATCAAAAAGTTAGTAAATATCATCAAAACAAAACCTTTTTTTTTAGTAAATGTTGTTAAATTTGCTTTTTCCCTTTGATGAAGCCCACCACTAACAAAATTGCGAGCTACAACTCTGATCATCAAGTTAGTGCATAGCAACAGGGACAGCGGATATCATTTAACTTCTTACAGGGTTACCAGTGATCATCAATAAAAAGAGCATATAAGGGGATGAAAATGAATGATAGGAAGATGATCAAATGTTACTTCTAAAATTCATAACCCATCTATATATATATGGAATACATGCACAGGTCTAAAGAAAGGATTGTGAATTCAAGAATTTGGTATTTGGAGGGAACCATTTTTCGGAGGGGACATCGATGATATCTTTCCAGTAACTGTTCTTTTTAGCAAGACATGCACATGCATCTCAGCCAATCAAAATGTTAAAAATCCTGCAATTCATGATTATTGGCCATAAAATAAAGAAACCCTGATTCAAATGTCCCTTCCCCCCTTTCTTACACCTGCAATAATTACTAAGTCAGCTGGAAAAAAGTTCCTTGATTCACAATGTGGAAGTGATGTCAATAATTCATACACTCATCAGTAGTTACAAACCAATTAAAAAAAAGCAGGAAACTAAAATATGCGGAGTGCATTGAAAGTGTCTAATTGCATTCCATGTGCACATGTGAGCTTATTTTACTGTGGATGATATAGAACTTGTTAACACATATTTATCATGTATTTATTTATTATTAAAGAGATTAAAATAAAAGTATGATCAAAATTGTAAAATTTGACTTGTATTGTTGTGTATGAATTAGGTCAATACATGCATGCATGTTTTGTTTCTCAAAAAAATCCAAAGAATCAATGCACTTGTGCAAATGTTGATATGCTCACAATAACACCCCTCTTTCTCCCTAATGGGGTCGTGCCATTATTCAACATCAGCTCACATGCATTGATTTGTTTAATTTCTCTCAAAACACACATTTATTGACCTATAATTAATCTTTCCTTCTTGGTGGTTGGGAAAGGAAACTTCAGGTGCACACACACCTTCCTGTATCAATCCGTGCCTCACCAATTTAAAGCTGATCAAACAGAATCCTGATATATTTTGCCGCTGGTGTTGGGGTTTAAAGGCAACAATTTATCAGTTTCATCAATAATTGTTTACTTTTGGTTTCAAAATTTCAACCATCATAAACAGTGTTTTCTATGCCCATACCAACTCCAATCCCTTCCACAATCCTGTTATTCACTTTAGTGAGTGAGTTTGGCTGTGATCTAGTTTTGAAATTAAGTGAAATAATTTCTGATTGACCTAATGTCCCCTTACTTGATTAGCTTAACCCGGCACAAGATCAATCAACGATGTGTGTGATGTTGCATTCTGAAGAAGCAATATCCATCCAAGCTAATATATAATGTATTATTAAGTGAACTAAAATGTCCATCATAACACACACTTTGGGGAGAGGGGAAAACACTCACTGAAATTTATTGTGGGAAAACATATTACGAAAATATGTATGAAGTACATGTGAATATGTATCAGCTTGAATGGATTAGCTTTGGCAATACTGTGTTCTCTGCCCTGTAACAGAGACACGCATACAGAACAAGCTGTGAAATGTATGTGCGTTAACAAGACAGCAAACACAAAATTGCCTTAGCTTGCAAAAACACGGATAACATTTGGATGCAAATTTTACTAATACACTTTGCACTTATATGATGCATTATTTGACCCATGCATACATTTAGCTTGGTGCTCTCAATCACAGGAACTACATTGTGGTAATACATAATAACAACAAAACAATGGGCTTTTTCTGCTTTTAGGAAGTACTCAAGAGTAAGGTTTCTCCTGATGGCCTTTCATAGCAGCAGTAGAAGCTTTAACACAGAGGCAATGAACAATGCACTGAAAATGCACCCACATGGTAAACTATACTTTATCCCACTTGGAAGTTCAGTGGCGTAGCCAGGTTATTCATATTGGGGGGGGGGGCGAGAACTGAAAATGAACCGACAAGATTGTTCTGAGTAAAGCCACGCGCGCGAAGCGTGCAACATTTTTCGGCTTTACACCTATTTTTGGCACGATTGAGGTACATTTTAGCTCTAAACACCAAATATTGCATTTAGGTTACTGTTATGCGTGCGTAGCGCGCGAAAAAAATTCATATGTGTACTTTTGACCATCATAATTCCATGATTCCTCTGGTCAAATGAACCGACAGTGCCCATCTCAACCGACACGACGTCAATATTGGGGGGGGGGGGGCGATCGCCCCCCTCGCCCCCCCTCTGGCTACGCCACTGCGGAAGTTTAACATATGACATCAGAATGTATTCTATCGAGCATAGCTTATTATAACAAATTTGATGGTAATGCTCTGGCACAACCATGAACAATTCTGGCATTTAAGCGTGTGAATGATGGGTTTATTAACAGAATATACAGTGACGTCATATTTGTACTTCAAGTGGAGATGGATGTATACCAATGTTATTGGTACAAACTGACATTGTGTGGGTAGATTATGAATGTATTGTGGGTGTATTCCCGCATGGAAACTCTTGTTAGGATTGTGTTGGTGTTGCTTACATCTAGCAACATAACACCATTTCAATAAAGTATTCTAACGATTTCATCATTTAATGTGAGCTTTTTGTATCTGAGCTTTTTATACCGTGCTCATTTTAAATATGCCAACACCAAATACAAATGACATCAACAAATTCCAGCCTCATACCAGCAGGAACAAGCAAACATCTGGACATAACCAAATTATTCCAACACAAACCTTTTGGTTTCTGGGTATCACTAACAGTACCCACATGCACCAAATAAGTCTGTACTTTGGAATATCAAAGATCATTTCATAATTTGCACCCTGGGTATAAGTATCAGTGATACATTAATAAGTTAACAATGAATGGGTCAAACAGCCAGGCCAGGCTGGCACTCTATTGGTTAATATCCTTGCAACATTTTGAGGAGGAAAAAAAGTTTTAAAAACTTATAAGCAGGCAAAACATTTCTTGGAGCCAAATTTGATCCATCCTGTACATATCCTTTACACTTTCCGCGATTTATCAGTAAAAAGTCTCTAATTTTTCTTTTGCAAATATTTTTATTAATCCGTAATCTGACAAAACAGTCCGAAACAAAGTGGCAATTGATCTATTGACGTCCACTTATCCTTCATTTTGTCAAATAAACCCTTACTTTGTAAAGGTGTAAGTTTTGTCAATACTAAATGGACATGCCTCATTTTTAGCAACTACTCTTCTCTGTTCCATTCTATGCAGTGATGTCAGAGCATATTCCATTGACTGCACCTCATTTTTATGAGGGTGATTCTAATGTTATGGTGTATGAACTCAAGCAATCAAAGACCCATCCTGGCATTTGTGCATGACCGTGTTCATCTCAAGGAATATGCTGACATCACTGCACAGAGGAGGATGAACAAAGTATGTAAACACTGTCAAACTCAAGGGGCATATATTCAAACACACTGGGGACTTGCATGTGATTATACACATGCATGCCGCCAGACGAGATTTCAACTGCCCCCTACCAAACACTAGTCTGACAATTTCGGCTAATATGTCCCAAAATCCCTGCTTCATGAGTAATTTGATTAGAGATCGCTAGACTAATTTTGGCTCCAAGAGAGACAAAAAGGAAAAAAATAGCAATGAAGAAATTAAAGAAATAAATAAAAGAGAAAAAAATATGTCTATTTGGGTTAATTCACCTCTTGAGTTGATTGGTGTTATTTCTCCTCAGTAGCTCCCATCTGAAAATGGAGCAACAAAAAATGTCACAGACATAGGATAAGCGAAAATTACAAAATGGAATCATTTAATTTTTAACGGTGATTAAACAGAGTTGCCAGCCTGTCCTTTACCTAGTGTTGAATTCTGCAGGGTGCAAAATTCAAAAGGGAGAGGAGAGAGAAGCACATAAAAGAGACTCACACACGGCGCAACTGTCTAATAATCGCTAGTTTCGTGTGGAGAGGACAAAAATTGGATTTGGGGGTGGGGGACAGCAGGATGAGAAATGGAGAGGTGAAAGCATAGGGAGAGAAAAAATGGACTGTGCATGTGCAGGAACTGTAAATACTGTTATGTAGACACCTAAACATGCTGAACTAACAGAAAACAAAAGTGGTGGGTATCTTGATAATGATGAAATATACTATTAAAAAAACAGGAACAGGAACAAAAACTGCAGCATGCAAACCTATTATTAGTTGGCCCTTATGCCCTGCGTTTCCACGGCAGGCAGTACATATAGTTGTTCGTTAGCAGTTGTAAGGGTGGTGGTGACCTCCTCGGTTCCCGCCTCCCCGGGGCGCCTTGCCATAGCCCGAATACTCTGAAGGAAAGATTGTGATAAATACAGTTGGAACCTTGTTAATTAAAATAGTATGCAAATTTTATTCAAATTATGCAAATTTAATTAGTTTTTAAATTTGAAGTTGGATGTATTTTGATGACAGAGGTGCTTTATTGATTGTTTGGTTGGGCAATTTACCTTTTTTTTCTTCTTTTTTTTAAATTTCAACTTGAAAAAAATCTTCATTTACACATGATGCTACTGTAGTATATAAATTATGTTAAAAGTCTGTTTGAAAACAAACCGGATTGGCCGGGCTTCTATTTGTTTTTGTTTGTTGCAATTTTGTCATCAAATACATATTCAATATCCATTGTGAGCATCAATATAATGGCCGTAATGGATAATGCGGCATATATTCTAATTAATTACCACTATTGATAATATTAGTCTTAGTGGGTTTATGTATACGGGCGAGCTGATTATATTGAACGAGTTATAAATGGCAAGACAGGTAGGTATTATGGAAATGGACAAAATTGGAATGAATTTCATGTGTTTATCTGAGCACGCAAGTTGAGACAAACAAGTGTCATCAAATATATGGCTTGACATTAAACCTCTCATGAATTATATAATGATCGAAGAATGGATAAAAGCGCAAAATGTGAAGGTGGGGGTGGGATGGAAGGAATTAGTCTTCTCCCTCAACAACTTAAAATTGGATGTTAAATAGGAGCCACAACCAATTGCTAGTTAAAATATTGGTATGAGTACCATAACATCACTTGTGTAAAATGAAATGGACAACAGTTTTATTAAATAACACAAACAACAAAATTAATTTTAGCTAAAAATATGGTGCAAGGGAAATATGGCACCCGAAAACATCTGGTCAAAAAATATTGAAAAATGAATTTTAACATATTTTAATTTAAACCTATTTCAATTTTGCACCCAACAAACGGCACACAGACACATAACATAGTCGATACAACATCAATGTCATCATTTTGGTTTTCAAAATAAAAATCATCTAAAACTACTGAAAAACAAGGTTCCACTGTAAATTTCACAAACTACTTTGGCCAATAAAATACCCGCCACCCCACCCCCTTTTATGGTATAGACGGAATGAGTGTAGAATGCCCAACAAAATTTGAAGGGTATTCTAGTATTATGCCACATACACCATTCAACAGTACTTCCGCACACACAATTACTGCTAGCAATAATGCCAATCATTTCAGCGCTTTGTGATCTGAAGCGATAAGGCAATTACAATCAACCACAAGGGCAATATATCACAAGGACTGTGTTTTTATATGGAGAGACACACAGCACAGTATATGCAGTCTTCTGCATTCTTCTTTTTTCATGTTGCTACCAGAAACAGACATACCACAATATTTCTCAACTTGCTAGAAAATCAAAATTATGCCCCTTACATGTAAAAAGATGTGAAAGTGTGAAAAGACCCTTTCACCAGTATAGGAGTACCCAAGGTTACCTGTACAGCACTGAACTATGGTTTGTGGGCAGTTAGCAAATACAGTCCGACCCCTGTTATCCAAACACGTCGGGACCAACGGTTGGCCGGATACGTTAACTGTTGACATACACACATGAGTAAAACCATGAACGTACTAGACCTGCAAGCTGGTCAATCAAGTTCTTAACAGCGATTATATTTCTAAAGATATATTGATCCCCGCTGATTTGAATCAATGGATTTATTAACTACGGCAGATGTATACACAATAGCACTCCATTCCGAATCCCATCTCTGATCTATGATCAGGTTTGCCGTGGTGTTGCTTATTTATTTGATTAATAGACACGGTCGGATATCCAGGGTCGGACTGTTCACAAATTATAGGATTGGCCTTGTGCAAAAAGAAACTAGACCTGCCACAAGCCTCTCAGATATGCCAATAAGTCAGGCTTAGGACAGCACATTCTTGCCTTTGATGCCATCAACCTACACTTGAACAAGTCCACACCTGTCCAATACACTTAGAGAGTTGCACTTTTCTGACTTCATTTGTGTGTACAATAGTGCATATAATGTACAATATGTACCAATAACATGAGCCTCGTGTACGGTGTGCATCCTTTACCGTGGTATTCCATCCTGCTACATGATCAGCTACATGGGTGTTTAACAATATTTTAAAAAAACACAGCTTGAAACTAAGCCCACAATTTACATTTTTTAAAGAATGTAGAATGAGATGAAGATTGTGCTTGTTACTTTCTTACTTTATATGGGTTAAAAAAAGGCTGCTCACTGAAATGTTTACGAATGAAACATTTTGTAAAATCGATAACTTCTTATTAACATTTCCCCCCTACTACCCAATAATTAAAAACCGCAGTAAAATTTCTTTCAAAATGACAATGTATGCTCACTTGTCGGAGCACAATGAAGGCAATCTTGAGAAATTGCAACATAGTGTTTAAGGGCCGTCACACTGTTTAATAGGCCGAGTTATTAATAACACCAGAAAAAACACCAGAAAAAAACCAAGCATTATTACAAACATTTACTTATAATTTGTGCAGCCAAGGGTGTAATGTATAAGATTCAAAATAAAACCCTCAAAAAGTTTTGAATTTTTTTTCAATTGCATATATTTTGTGATATGTTCTTATTTTGTGGGGTTATCTTTCCAATGATACCAAATTTATAGCAATTATTTGTTTCAGTGCTCAGCCACTTGCTTGAGAATGTGGAGAGGTCCCAATCTGAATGTACCAAAATCACGACTATTTGTCGTCAAAGTCAATAGAGCATATCTGTAAAACTAAAGTTATTAATGTAACACTTGAATGAACAGATGACAGAGTAGTTCTTTTGAGCACAAATAGTGGTGCATTTGCCATTGCAATTGAGACCTCCCCACATTCTCAAGCAAGTAACTGAGCAATTGAAACAAATGATTGCTATAAATGTGGTATCATTCAAAAGATGAATGAACCTATTAGCTCTCCATTCATATGCCACACACAATCGCAATTGAGCCCTCCCCACATTCTCAAGCAATTGACTGAGCAATTGAAACAAATGATCAATCGTTCAAAAGATGAATGAAGTTGAACATTCATATGCCACACACACAATATGAAGATATCACGAAACATCCAACAAGCTGGCGATTGAAAAAGAAATCCAATCTTTATTGAGTTTAGTTTGTGGTTACTATTAGTTACTAGGTGCAGTTTTAACCCATCCCAAGGTAAGAAACATCCAACAAGTTGGCGATTGAAAAAGAAATCCAATCTTTACTGAGTTTAGTTTGTGGTTACTATTAGTTACTAGGTGCAGTTTTAACCCATCCCAAGGTAAGCACTAGAAACACTTTCCAAGGTTCATAAAAACATTGAAGTTTTTAAATTGCAAGTACTAATTATAATATCTGTCCATAAGGCCACACAAAAAAAACCTGTTTTACGGGCCCGACCGACCCATTTATTTGTTTTAATTGTTCCAAAAAAAAATCATTATTGATTTTGTTGTGAATTGTTAAAATGTGTGTGAATTTAAATATTCCTAAAATACTAAAAATTACCCAAAATAAAAAAGGTTTGGGGGACAACATGTCAACCACCTCCCCTTAAACTTCTGATTCTGTGGCACTTCTCAAAAATTGGTTAAGAATTGTTTTTGGAAAAAAGCCCAACCGACCTACCCTACCTTCATTTGCCTGTAGAACAGTAACAGTGGGGAGGGCTTCGTCGTCTAACCATACATTATTACACTGAATGGTTGCAATATTTTGCAACTTCCACTAAATGATCAGCTGTAGTCATAGTCCTTTTTTGCTGTAGAGGTCCTATTGGGGCTTGGGCTTATAAAGGTGATCACCCACGATTTGCAAGACATGGAAGCAAGCACACAATAGATTGGCTGGCCAGTATGAAGGTGGTAAACTGTAATTAAAGCCTTACACCAAATTAGTCAACTGTGCAGCAATCAATGCATGCATGGTATTAGACCCAGCTATTGTTCTTTACTTATTGATCTACATAATAGGTGCAATGTCTTGTTTATCCCCTACTTCTCACTTCTCATTCCAGATTTTTGTTTCAAATAAAATCAAAAAATACCATGACAAATAATTCTTAATCAAGTCCCAATGACCAGTTGTCAAAAGTCCTCTCGTATAACTCGGGCAAAGAGAAACATTTATCAATTGTACAATTTTCAAAAAATGATCAGTGTCAGGGAATTTCCATGAGGAGTACCACCTAGCTAAGGAAAGTGCTTGCAAAGCACATCATTAGAACTGTATGGATAACTCACAGAAAAATGGAAAATGCTCTTATGTGATGGCACAGTATCCTCCAGAATCATCACAACATACATTCCAAAGGATTACAATGGATGGAGACGGTTAGATGCGTGCATTAAGGTTGGAAACATTCTAATAAACCCCCTGAAATCTTGAGTAAATAAGAGATTGTTATTAAACAAACATGTCCATTGGGTACGCACGCCATGTTTTTAGATTCACTCAAAAACAAATTTGAATGCATAAATTATAAAAATATGTAATATGCCCATGTTTTAGATTCACTCAAAAACAAATTTGAACAAATAATTATAAAAATATTTAATATCTAGACTAAGGAAAAACAGTTAAAAAATCACTCGTGTGCGTCTGTTTTCAGTGCCAAGCTCCCAAGTGTATCAACATTTTGAACAAGCATTAGGCCAGCCAACCAGTTAGGCAAATCTAAAACACTCACCTTTTTAGCGGACATCCCGGTGGGACGTCAAACCTAAGAGGTAGGAATGGAGTTATAAATAAATATATAAGCAAATAAAATGGACAATAATGTGTTCGCCTCTTTTTCTTTTCTAACAGTACACATCAAATCTGAACCAGCCATATTTTGCACTTTTCGACAAGTTTAAAATAACATTTAAAAAACCCTAGTGGATGGTGAAAATCATTTTCTAAAAACATGAAGCAAATGAAGCGGCACAAAAACTTATATTAGTTACACCTCAATGAAAAGTTTAAACTAATAATACGCTGCACCTGGATCATATTTAGCTTTAAGCTTTAGACCTTGGCTGACAAATGAAGGTAAATGTTTGTAAACATAATCCCACTAGTTGGAGGTGTTTTCCATAGAAAATAAAACACAGCCAGCACCACAATCTAAAATAAAGCGTATTTAATTATTTTGCTCTACTTTTATTAAAGAACAATGTAGCTACTACATCTTGTTCCCATTTTCTACTGACAGCCTTGTTGACAAGCACAGTATAGATCATAAGTAATCCCATGAACAAACACAATACTTGTGTCACTATCACTATCAGTGCAGGAATAAATCAAAAATAAAGAATCATAGCCCTGTGTCGAAGGTCAGGGTCTTAAAATGGATGAAATCCTAGAATTTACACATGGCATGCAATGGTTTGTGGTATGGGTTGCGATGATGACGTGAGAAACCCCAACTTGATGTGATAAAAGTATTTCAGATCACACACACAGTATTTCTCTGCAATTTGTGATGAAAGTATTTCAGATCACACACACAGTATTTCTCTGCAATTTGTGATGTAAGTATTTCAGATCACACACACAGTATTTCTCTGCAATTTGTGATGTAAGTATTTCAGATCACACACACAGTATTTCTCTGCAATTTGTGATGTAAGTATTTCAGATCACACACACAGTATTTCTCTGCAATTTGTGATGTAAGTATTTCAGATCACACATACAGTATTTCTCTGCAATTAACCTATCCCATAATGCACCTTGACAGTAGTACTCAAAAGAAAACCAACAATCTGCCCCATCTAAATAATGGCCGTACTTACAACTGATAATGAATGTTTGGCCCTTAAGATAAAACAAAATTGAAGCACTGAAAATGTGTCTCTGACTAGCACTCAAAGAATTCCTTGACAAATAACATGTTGGCAACCTCTGTACTAAGATATATTTAAATCATATCATAGTATAGATATTGAGGTCACATGACTACCATGATGAGTACATCTAGACACACATCTGGTACAAAGCATTATGGGATCACTGCAGATACTGTTATCACAATAGGTTATCAGATATTCATCTAGCAATCAAAATGATCAACTATGGGCGACCATCTTACCATAGCCCCCATATCCGCCACCATACTGTCCACTGTATCCGTAATCTTGTGTGTAATCATAGCCACCTTGATATCCTGGATAGCCCCCTGGCCCATAACAGTCATATCCCCCGTGGTATCCGCCACCATAGCTGCTGTAGCCACCGTGATAGCCGTAGCCTTGATTGCCACCCCATGCTGTCAAAAAACAAAACAAAGACACAAAAGATACAAATAAGGCTACGGTAAAACACTGTTCTATGGGCCTGACAGCCATGGGTTTTTAATTTGAGTTTTTGTTATAATTTTTAAACATTTCCAAAAAAATCACAAAATGTCAACATATTTTTGAAAATTTTGAAAAACATTTTTTTAATTTAGAAAAAAAACATCGGGCCAACTGACCCTATCTGAAAGGCCAATCCACCTGTAGAACTGGTGCTTTTATTATCACCTAATGAATACTTACTCTCGGTCAATTAATATTATTAGAATTTAGTGTTTCCCTAGAAAGTCCATATTGGAGCTCTTAGCTTTCAACCAGGGGTGTGCCACTCAGCTTGCCGATCGGAGTCCACTTTTGAATTAAAATTTAGTCAGCATAGAATTGGTGGCGCTATACTGATAAGGCGTGATTGTAGCAGACGATGGTAGACACGAACGGCCGTTAATTTTGAATTTACATTGCTTTCAATGTAAACAATGGATTTTGCCCGGGATTTTGATTATATGACCCCATAAAATTCATCACACGTTGGAACTAAATTATTTCATCCAAAAACCGCTGGAATTGGATAACCAACTCCAGTGTCAGTATCATTTTTTGACAGCAAGCTTTGTGTAAATCTACCGCGTGAATAGCGCCACCAATTCTATGCTGACTAAATAATGACGTCAAACGCGTCATGCGCCGGTCACCGACGCATTCCAAACGATTACCATAATTTATTCAAATATGCAAAAGGGACCGTTTTCGCTACGTACGTTAGTATAGGACTTTCCTATCCCAAAATTAATAGTATCCCTATTTCAACACTCTGGCAAATGTAATCATCTGTGAAGTTTTAAAGCTATGGATAGAAGGCATTATGGATTTATTCATCCAGTGATGCTACTATTAAGTTGTTATAGTTCTTACACTGAAAGGGGTCCTTTGATGTCCAGATAAAACACTAAAATACAAGTAATTAGATTAATTGTTTTTTGTGAGAATATCCCAGATGTAGAAATACTTCAGAAAACTTTTGCTCTCAATATTTGTCCCAACATGTTCGCTAATTCATTATCTTTTAAAATTGTCACATTTGAAATTGTATTATTTCTTATAAACCACTGGCGATCTCAAACAATTTGCAGTCTTTAGCAATATTGAAGCTAACAAATTCAACAAAAAAAGCTTGAAATACTTCATCATGAAATAGCTGGATTTAGAATTATTTTCCCTAAAATTACTGCGGACTTTCATTTTTATCCAATACAAAAAACCAAAAAAGCATTTGGGATGTTGTGAGCTTTACCTCCTCGTCCACGCCCTCGTCCCCTTCCAAAACCAGCACCGACTCTGCCATACCCCATTTGCCTTGCTTGATGCTCGTGTTGTGGGAGGGCTTTTTTCACTTCGACACGATGCTGCAACAAAAAATCAATGGATTAACAATACAGTTGATTTCCGGGTTATAAAACCTACGATCCTATACATTCAGTAAATTTAGGTGACAAATCAAACGGTTTGTTTTCAAGTTCCTTCATACATCACTGTTTGCACATCAAGGTAAAAAACATTGCATTCTGCTCTCTCTCTCGATCCTTTTCACACTGAGCAGACAGTCAATCTTTGACTGATACTTGTGGACAACTTTGATTGTTTTAATGTGACAATTATGTCTGCAGCTGATCTGTCATTTTATTCAAACAAGGATGTCCTTTTCAGTGGCCGTTTATCTTAGGAGCAGGCCTACAAAAAAGAATAAGCAATAGTCCGAATATTAATCATACCAAAGTGTGAAAAGACTTAAAACAAACACAAATATATTAAAAAAATAGGGACAGCGGTCCCAAATAGGTCGTCCGTTTATATGGGTAGATTAAAAACAAGGTGGATCTCAAACCACAGGCATCTAGAAAGAAAGAGGTTAGACCACTAGCGGATCCAGGATATAAAAAATAAAATAAACATACTGGAGTTTGGTTGCAATTGTACTACACCTGTTTAAATGTAATTAATTTTACATCTTGACCTCATATGACCTTTGACCTTGGTATGTGACCTTTGACCTAATTAACATATGAATGTTTCCATGTTGCATCCGTGACCAAGTTTGGTTGCAATTGGTCATTGTATGGAAAAATGAACAAGAGACAAAAAAATGAACAAGAGACAACAAAAAAAGTGTACTAAATTTTACATCTTGACCTCAGATGACCTTGGACCTTTCTATGCGACCTTTGACCTCATTAACATATGCGGGTTTCCATGTTGTATCTATGACTGAAGTTTGGTTGCAATTGGTCATTGTATGGAAAAGAAATGGAAAAATGTAATCAATTTTACATATGCAGCCATTTCTACATTTACATCTTGACCTCAGATGACCTTTGACCTTGGTATGTGACCGTTGACCTCATTAACATATGAAGGTTTCCATGTTGTATCTATGACCAAAGTTAGGTTACAATTGGTCATTGTATGGAAAAGAAATGGACAAATGTAATCAATTTTACATATGCAGCTTGACCTCGGATGACCTTTGACCTTGGTATGTGACCTTTGACCTCATTAACATATGAAGGTTCCCATGTTGCATCTATGACCGAAGTTTGATTGCAATTGGACATTGTATGGAAAAGAAATGGAAAAATGTAATCAATTTTACATATGCAGCCATTTCTACATTTACATCTTGACCTCAGATGACCTTTGACCTTGGTATGTGACCTTTGACCTCATTAACATATGAAGGTTTCCATGTTGTATCTATGACCAAAGTTTGGTTACAATTGGTCATTGTATGGAAAAGAAATGGACAAATGTAATCAATTTTACATATGCAGCCACTTTTACATATACATCTTGACCTCGGATGACCTTTGACCTTGGTATGTGACCTTTGACCTCATTAACATATGAAGGTTCCCATGTTGCATCTATGACCGAAGTTTGATTGCAATTGGACATTGTATGGAAAAGAAATGGACAAAACAAAAAGTGTATACCAAATTGTAACAAAAAGTGTATACCAAATTGTAACAAAAAGTGTATACCAAATTGTTGACACACACACAGACTACACACGAAGGATGCTGCCATAAGGTCTCTTCCTACGGACGACCTAAAAATGGTAGGGTTCAAGGCTCAAGATAACAGTTTTTTTACCGGGAGCTACTTTCTTTCAAAAGTAGCGCCCGGATCAGGGGGATTTATTGAGAACCGGGAGCTACTTTTAGTCTACCGGGAGCTAACCTTTTATTAAATTAAATAAGCTTAAGCGATATTCAATGTTTTGGGCAAGCTTCCAGGGCGCTGGTTTGGACAAAATATCAGCGCTCGATTGTTTATTTTTCAGCATTACCGGGAGCTTTGGCAGAAGAACCAAGGGGTAAAAATCGCCCAGCGCCCGCTTATCTAGAGCCTCGGTAGGGTTATTTAAAATATAGCCAAAGAGTCATACAACATAGCACTATCCGTGCAGTTCTTACTTACCTCACCAATATTATGGAACTGTTGTAATACTATTTTTTCTACTGATTCTTCATCCTCAAAAAGTATGAATGCAAAACCTCTCCTTTTCTGGTTATTTTGATCTTTTGGAAGCGTGATTCCTGTGACTGTGCCTTTATCTTCCGTTATCTATGAGCACAACAAATATCATGAATGAATCAAACAAAAACAGAGGAGATAGGTTTCTTGCTATGATCAATGTGCTGTCTCTGCACAAAGGCAAAGTAAAGTTAGTATCGTGATGGCCTCACAAAAAAGCAGGGGCAAATGGAAATCAACAGTTGTTGCAAAAGTATTGAAATGGCTGGCAAACACAATACAGCAATATCAAGGTTTTTCTGTTCAGGTTTAGTTTGCCAGCATGCTGTTTTATGAACTGGGGACCCCAAAATGTTGGAATTTGGAGGATAACAGGGTCTTTACTGACCCCAGGTTTTATGGCAAGGAGCTTGCAAGCTTGCATTTTTGGTTCCAAAGTCACAATTACAACATTTAGGAAGTACTGCAATCTACATCTTTTTAAAATTTTATGGTAATGGGGTATTTGAAAACCAAATAAGTAGTTTATTTTTTACTGGAGACTAGAAATTAAATCACTATAGTGGGTTAAAAGTAGGTTAAGTTTGACCATGTCAAACAAGCATTTTGGCATTGCTGGAGTGAGAATTTGTTTTTAAAGTGATACAACCATCGGGACCAATAAAGTAGAGTGTAATTCATGGCTCAAATTAATCGAAGGCATTGCCTATGATGCCCCACCTAGTTGTCTTTATGCCCTCAATTTCTGGCTGTTTTCCCTCCATCTTACAGTATAATTGCCTTGGAAAAAGTTGGTGCCCCTTTGAAATATCCTTAAAGTGCATGCCTTCTTCATTTCTTATTTTGAGGCCTGGTTTAATCAGTTCCAAATTGGTGAGAAATATTCGATTTTGATCTCTCCGCGTGCAAAAAGTAATCTAATCGTAAGCGCATGATTATGGACACACATGTACAGTTTTGGTCGCACACACGAATCACACATATGATGCACAGGGCGCTTGTTACCTTCAAGCATGCCTGTACCCTTCTGTTTTTATTCCCTAATGTAAGTAGGCTTCACCAATTTGGAGCTGATCAAAGTATAGAAGAATGCAGTTTGCACCATTTTGGTTCCATTCTTGAAGTGTGCAAGTTTAATTATTTTGATGATTACTTTACGTCTTAAGGTGAGTATACCACCAACATTTCCATTTCAAAGTGAAAGGTCTTATATTACTTAGTATCCAGTACAAGTATATCTGCAATTCCATTCTGACCATGTTAACTAACAACGAAATACAAATTAAATATAACTAAAAGAATATAACTAACTCACCGTGCCAAAGTCTTGAAAATATTCCCTTAGTTGTTCTTCAGTGACTTCATTCGGTAAACCGCCAACAAATAATTTCTTCACTTTAGGTTCCTTTGATAACCTTTGGGGTAATGCTAACTTACAATCCACAACTTTACCATCTATCGTGTGTCCACCTTCTCTAGGTTCCAATATCTATTCGAAAAGAAATACAAAACATTAGCTTCAAATGATGGTCAATCAGACATCCTTGGTGTGCATCACGTAAACATGACCTCATAGCGCTGATTGATTATCAAGCTTGCCCAGTGAGCTGATTGCAATAATGCTGGTGTGTGTCTGACTGTGGTCTATGCTGGTTTTCTGCATCAATGGGCTCCACACAACTCATTCATAGACGCAGGTAAGTGCAAATCATATCATCATATTGATTTGCTGGCATAACGGTCATGCATATGCATGAGATAACGTTAAATAATCCACAAATAAAATCAATGCCAGCGTCACGCTTAGAGCTATTACAAATTTGCTGATTGGCACCAAATACACTGTGTCTGCGCCCATGACAGCGTCAGACTTCACATGCATGGTGTATCGCGCTGAGTGCTGTTATCGATACAAAATTTTGTATCAATATTTCGTCAAACAAAACTTCGACATGTCGATATATTATCGATAAAATATAACTTTGGTTTCCGAATTCTGCAACTATCGTCACAAATCAAAAACGTCAGATAAAACCTATCAGATCGGGAACAGGATAAATATTCCTATCAATGATGTACCCCACCAATAAATAACTTTTGAAGAAAATTATCCTTTACGCATGCGTGTGACATTGTGCTTTGGATTTATTCAATTTCTCCTTTGGCCTTTTCCGAAACCCAATACGAATGACGTATTGCTACAGAAATCATCCTTACGCATGCGTGTGACGACAATTTGTCCAATCACAAATTTTACTTTGGGGTTTTATAAATTTATTTAATTTTCCGGAAGGTACGAGTAATGTAATGCCGATAACATGTGCTCGCCAGGGGTGCAAAAAGTTATTTCTTCCTCAGGAGCAGGGTTCTAAGAATCAAGATTTCCTCAAACAAACCAGAACCATGGTAACATAAAATAGCTTCTGCATCACTTCAAAAGCAGGAATGTTTCCATAATATTAGTTGTGTTGTCACATAAATCAGCTTAATATCTACTCATTCATTGTGAGTTGTGACAACCGGTAGAGGGGGGGGGGGGTTCCAATTACCCGATGACTTTTTCGAGATTATTTGTTTGCAAAAAACATGCGATCTTTATTCACCACTTACATGGATTTGACCACAGTTAGGTTACATTTTGGCCTTGAACAAGCTTTGAAATATGCGCGCGTAGCGCGCGAAAAAATATTGTTATTAAATTGGTATCGATTCAACCGCTTGCTCCTTAAAATTGGATGGAAAAGAAGTAAAATGCCTTCATGGACCCCGCCATTGACACGCCATTGAACCTGATTCTCGTTTGAGGTTTTTCGATTACATCACAGGGAGGTGTAGGCCTACATATATATATTTTAAACTTCCAACATTATTGTATTTATAAGGGTTTCTTGTAAATGTGACTATCATTGGATTTGTCTTTCTTTTTTGACCATTTAGCAAAATATTATATCCTCAAATCTGAGATTTTGGTCAGCTGCTGTCCTTTCAGTCATCTCCATTCGTGTTACTTATTCCTCTGGATGTTGATGATTCCATTTCCTCAAACTTTATATATACTATACTTTCCAACTTGTTTGGTGCTTTTAATAATGGTTCTTCTTTGTTGTTTGTATCTCATCGATCCAATATTTCCTCAAGGTTTTCCAGGTCATCCTCAACAGCTCTTTCTTCAATTTTAGTGCTGCATTGATTGAATTTCCTATGGCTCAAAAGTCAGAAACCTCATTGTACATCTTATATTGAATGCCTGTCCTGATGATAATTGTAAATGTCCTCAAATATGAGTACTAGTAGTATTGTATTGTACCTATTCCCATGTTCAACTGGTACATTTTTAATGTACTATTCGTCAGGCTTTTCCTCTCTTTTCTTTCTTCCTTCTTTTTCCCCCTTTTTCCTCTTTCTTTTCTCTCCTCTTTTTTTTCTCTTCCCTCTTTCTTCTCTTTCTTCTTTCCTTCCTCCTTTTTCCTCCTATCAGTTTTTTTGGCACTGGTATGATTTCCTCAATTTTAACTTTTATTTCCTGGGAGCGGTGCTCCCCGCTCCCGCACTATTTGCATCCCTGGTGCTCGCAGCTCATCTCGAAAGGCACAGTTCCACAGATGTGGATTAAGCCTCTGATTGACCACTGCGCTCTCTGAAAAACGTGGTTGTTCTTTATGATTATTTATAAATACAATACGAGGTGGCATTCCCCGATGGCGTTGTTATTCAGTATGAATTATTTTGTTACTAGCGGGATTTGTCAGGCTTTCACCGAGGGAATGATGCAGGGTACGGCCATGCACGCGTCAATATACATTGTATCACAATTTGTAATGAATTGTAAGTGAATGGGGAATGTGCGGAAAACTTAAAAAGCATGTAAAACCCAATTAAAATTCATATCGTTTCTTATGTTATGCATCCCAGGTACTTACTGATTTTACCGAAGCTGGATCTGAAAATTTAACGAAGCCGAATCCCCTTGATTTGCCAGGGACTGAGCCGTATGTGTCTACTTCCATCTTAACCACTGCATCTACCACTGCTCCATATGTGCCGAAATATTTTTTCAAGCTATCTGTTATAGACATGAAAAGAAACAATAGGTTATGAGTGAGTGAGAGCAAAAGATCTGCCGTCTATGGCAGGAATAGGGCAAGGAATGGTAGTCTGTGGCAGGAATAGGGCAAGGAACGGTAGTCTGTGGCAGGAATAGGGCAATACTGTGCTTACACAGGATCTGGAAGACTGAAGTGGAGGGTCAACTCAATAGTTCAAATTATCCACTAGAAGAGATGTCAATGTATGGAGTACAATACCAAATACCTTGAACCCACATTGATCCAAGCTTGTTTAATCTTTCTTTATTGAGGGTAAACAGCTTCAGTGTCAAGCACTGCTTTCCAAGCAGGCCCTCATCATACAGAAAATAATACAATATTTACAAAGATATGTTCAACTATTTACACATAATACATGAATCAAACAGAAATAGCAAAATAATAAAATTAAGAAGTACTTTGCACACAATTAGAGTCCGTTAATCTTAGACTTAAATTGGTGCACGGTCATGTTCTCCAGTTCAATTCTGACTGCTGCTGGTAGGCTATTCCAGGCATATGCTGCCCTAACATGAAATGTGCGCAAGCCTGAATTGGATTTAAATTTTGGCACAGCCAATGTATTACTGGTGTGATTTCTTGTAAGATGTGAATGGCTGTTATGAACAAATTCAAATTGGGCAGATATGTATGAGGGACTAGTATATATTGTGTTCCATCCAGGCATGACTTCTTCAACAGGATTATTTGAACTACTGTAGTGACCTTTCCTGCAACCTAGGACCTGTTTTGGAAGAGAAAGATCCGGGTGGGAAGTCATCAGGATCTAGACCCAGATACCATCCTCCTATCATCCTGCCCGACATCAATGATTTGCTGTCATGTGATTACCTACAGCTCCAAGAGCTATACTGGAAGGATGAGGGTTCTGTGCAGGTAACAATTAAGAATGTCCCGATGACAGTCAAGCTAAGTAGTCTACCAGGAGACTAAATAATCTTACTCAAAAGATGAGAACAGTTTGTGTGATGGCTGACACTTATTTATGATGGCCTATATGTTACATAGGGGTTGGAAGAAAAAAAGATTGTGGTTTACTAAGAGGTCTGTCTGTTCCCGTAGAAAAGGGTTTGTGTTTTTTTTCGTCGCCTAATCAATACAATAATAAAATCAATGTTTCCATGCTGCTGTCAATTTTTGGCTGTTTCCTGACTTATCACTTACCTTCATTTGTACCCCAGCTTAATCCACCAACAAATAATTTCCTGAATAGACAAAAAAACAAAAACACAAAATTAGATCTATTTACATTTTATTTGTGTTTGTTTATAAACTATCACATCATTTGTAAAGAATAACCAAAGCCGAAAGCCTAAAGTCATTTAAATCTTAACTTTATTTTTGTTTTTGCAATTTTGTGATTTCAATAACAAAAACCTAAAAAAAAGTATTTGAATAACCCTAACCCCTCAGGGAGGTTTGTTAGCATACAGGTAACTAACAGGGAAACATGTAACTAACAGGGAAACATGGGCCAAATGGTGCACCCCCCCCCCCCCCCTCCCCTCATGAATTAAGTTTGTTGCAGTTTGCCAGTTGGTCTTTGTATGAAAGAGAACTGAAAAAAATGAGATACTAAATGTTGATACTGTCACACACTCGCATACATTTGTACTTGTTTTTTATGTACACGTGCACAGACAATAATGGTCTTTCCTTTAAGTGGACTTATTAATCTTAAATTGGTTATTTATGGGTCAGTCTGGTGAGTAGCTGTTGATTTCCAATTTTGTGAAAATAAAAACATTCAAATAATAGTGATTTGCTTTTATAAACATTATGAGCTATGACAGGTCTGAATACATTAGTTTACCTGGGCAGTTGGCCCAGCAGGCTTGAATATTGAGTGCCCAGAGAATATGACTTGGACAGACATAGTATTCATAACATTTGCAATAAATTAAAATCCATCACTAGAATTCAGAGGATGGTCAGCATAAAGTCAAAAGCAAAGTTTGTATATTTGTTAGTTTTGTGTAACTATAATTATGCCTTCTCAGAAAGTGAAAATAAAACTGATCAAGAAGGTAAGCCAGGTTTAATGTGATACTGCAAGTGTAATACAATCTTATTGGCTTGGTTGGTGACAAAGTGACGTGGTACGCTGACCTATTTTTCCCCACATCTAAATGGCATTAAGGCTTCCTGACGATGGGGGGAAAACCTGTTCTATTATTTTTCGATTTGTCAAAAACAAATAAAAATTTGGAAAATTCACCAAAATGTACTGCATTTTTGAAAAAAAATAAACAAACTATTGACTGACCAACCAACCCTACCTGAGAAGTCTGTTTGCCCGTAGGGGTTTCCTTTCGTCGCCATGGACATACTGAGAAAGTGGGGGGGGGGGGGGGTGGTGTAATTTGGTATCGAACCCGGTCTGCCAGAGGATCGAAGCCCTTGTCACCTGCATGGCAGTCTGGCACCTATCAATCTGATATAATGAATGCAGCTACATTTGATAGCCCTCCTGGGTGTGCCAGGAGATACGTTGGGGAACCACACAGCCACCAGCAAAATTGTAACCAAAATTTTAATAACAAAATCAAATTTTGATTTACAAATTTGATTTTGTTATTAAAATTTTGGTTACAATTTTGCTGGTGGCTGTGTTGGTTCCCCAACGTATCTCCTGGCACACCCAGGAGGGCTATCAAATGTAGCTGCATCCTTATCTCAGATGGATAGGTTGCCAGACTGCCATGCAGGTGACAAGGGTTCGATCCTTGGCGACCGGGGTTCGATTCCAAATCCCACCCCCCCCCCCCCAATTTTGACCCGTTTTTCACCCCCAATTCAGTTATAATCCTATAACCACGCCCCTGGGTCAGGGGGTTATGGCTTCACCCTCAACTAATAACATAGGCAGGCTGCGACAAATCCCCTGCTTGATAGCCCGGGGCAACCATTTTTTTGTCCGGGCTAGCTGAACCACAGGACATGCTGCCCGATCGGGCAAGTACAAACTGCTCACAAGAAAAACATAATTAAGTCGCCAGTTTGGCAATAATATCACAAGTTTTGTAGTCAGTTTTTGAGTTTTACCATTGTAATATAATGAAACACAAAGATGTACCCATATTCCTTCTTTAATTCCCTTCCGTTATTATTTAATAAATAAAACAGTGCTGCTCGTAGCTTTTCATTCATAAAACAAGAACCTCGCTATCAGAGGCCACAATTTCGGCAATCGAACAGCTTAATGCTGTAATAAAGTGGGATTTAGGTTTCCGTAGATATGCAGAATTCGGAAGACTCACATTATAAGTCTTTTATATTACTGGTTTAAATTGTCCAACTACTTTCCCTTTTTATAACATTTTATACACACATCCGTTTGTATAACTGCTACGGCAAATCACATACCTTTTCTCTGTTTCTCACGTCATTATTTAGATATATCACACACTTTTAGATTGGGTTTATTTAGGGTAGTCAGCGCAAATCTCCCGCGAATCATTTGTTATTTAGGATACGGGTCAAAGGTCATACAAAAAGGGTTTTCTTTCGGCGGGTCACATAGAGGGGGTTAATATCAATACACCGTTTTTGGGGCACTACGGTTTCATTGTTTTAGGGCCAAATTGACTGTTAAAGTATGAAGTCAATGTTTATTTATTAGGGAACTTTTAGGGTATTTTACAGGGTTTATTATGGGAATTTTAGGGTATTCATTCAGGGATCTTTTTAGTTACCACTCTTCACCCAAAAATCCCTACACCAAAATGCATGAGATTTTTGGTGCACCATCGGTGCACCAAACTTCGGACCAATCGGGGGGGTTTTGATAGTCACGTGATTAGTTTTAGCCAATTAAAAAGGGGACAAATTAAAGGCCAAAAACTGGTGCGCGGGGACTTTAAATATTTAGGCACTTCTGTTCTGGACCTCAAACTTAGCAGACGTTTTTACTTTATCAGCCAAACCTTTTGAATTTGAGAGCTTTTCTGTCAGAGACTTCACGGTATGTGACTCCAAAATAGGTCAAGGTTAGCCCTAGGACATTGTCCTAGGGCAAACCCTTTATTGGTGGTTTTCACCAAAAAGGGGTGATTTGAGGTGTTTTTATATTATATTAGAGGGTTGGATTCTTGGAGAATGTGATAGTCTGCTAGATTCTCGAGGGGTGCACTTTTTGTACCCCCATTTGGAAAGATGAGATCCTCTCATCAAAAGGAGCTTTGCCTCCTTGAGAATTTAGTAGACAAATACATCGTCCAGGAATCTACCCTCCCTCATTTTATATTCTAGGTTGGCATTTTATAGTCCATTCCCTTACATAAATTTAGGCAGTCAGTCAAATAGATAAACACAACACACAGTTTTTATAATAATATGTATTTTAATTGTATACAATCGCCTTTTATAGGCTAGATATTCGATGTACATGTATTATATAGTGTGAATAAATCTACAATGCCGTCGTAAAACACGGGCCATGCATAGACCATGTGGACTACAGATAAAGATTCAGAGTATTTTCCTCCTCGTGACACAGGTAAAGTTTCCTTGTTCAGGTTAAGTTAAAGTTCTAGTTAAGATAAGACTCAAGAAATAATGAAGACATCCAAGTCGGAAACCGGGTTTTTCGGGGTTAATCTTTTTTTAGTTATAGAAGTCCATTTCCTGACCCCCCCCCCCCCCACCTCAAGCTTTATTATAATGCACATGTTTGAATCTCGCATGAGTGGCGATGTGGCGATTTCGCAAGATCTCTTGATATCTCGAGTAATCTTGAGTTAAAACATGTGGTCTCGATTTATTAGCATGACGTCATTTTCTTGGGCTTCGGAAAGTTGAAAAAATCCGAAAGAAATGAAAAATTGTAAAATGGACCTTTCCCACGGTCACAACGCATGCGTAGGCCTAATGATGATTTAGGTCAGTTAAAGATAGTGGCTATTGCATGATGAGAAGGGGAAATGGCAACTGCCGCGATTGTGTAGTTTGCTACCGATTGTCGAAATAAGGATGGCAAAAAATGGCATAATCGGCAAGAAATCTGACCAATCAATACCATTTTAAAAGTCTTAAAAATATCAAAATATCGCAATATTATTTGGGCATAATCGGGTAAGTGAAAGTTGACCTAGCCTTGCCCGATCGGGCAATTAAAAAAAAAAAAATCATCGCGGCCTGAACATAGGATACCATGTTCAGTAACCCTAAACTGATAACTCCTTGCCCCTACACCCCACTTTTTCAGTATGTTCATTTCTCCGTTATGACTAATTTCATATAGTTGAAGAAAATATTTAGGAATGAAACTATTTATGATTGCAATGCAAATTTTAAACATTTTCTTCCAATTACAGGTATTTACATGATGAACCTATTGCAATGCAAATTTTTTCAAACATTTTCTTCTAATTACAGCTATTTACATGCTGAATGGGTGCAATAAAATGTTCTAAATTAATTTGTATTTACTTATTTATTTATTTTTCATTCATTTTTAATAGCCTGCTAACCCTGAATTTTCATTATGTAATCAACGACCATGGCATGCCATATAAAAGCATGTCTAGACTTTAAGGCCAAAAACTTCTTGGAAGCTTAAATTAAAAAATAGGGTGATGCACAAAATTGGCATCTGGTTGAAATGAGTGTAAACTCATTTTGTTCACATGCTGATTTTTAATCTGCATGAAGTTGCACCATAAATTTCAGTTGAATAACTTTAGTGGTTCGAATGACAGAAAAAAAACACTTTAAATTTGCCCATAGAAAACAGTACATACACTTGTGGTGTTGTTCACTAGTTGTTGTTTGCAACACAGAACACAATTCAAAAAGTCCTCTTTAACTTGTTCCTACAGTTCCTTGCATCCTTACTGCTGGATCCCAACACACATGCCCCAAGTTTCCAACCACCCCCCCCCCCCCCCCCCCCCACACGAACATCCTCACCAGACGTTCCTGACACACCTCGCACTATGACAGAGGCCTAATTTGAGATTATTAATTAAAGACAAACTACATTGACCCTGACCCATACATAACTAAATAAGTGGTAAAATAACTCAAAGTAATGACAATTATAAGTCACATGAAATGTCATCATAAGAATAAATTGATATTTTTGGAAATTCTTGAATTAACAGAAAATTAAAATTATGTACAAATAACAATTAATCATATCTCTTTACTTTTTAGGTCACTTATTTAAAAAGTTTCAATCTACATCTGTGCAGTGTCATCAGATCAAAACAAAATCCATGTATCATTGCATTTTGCACTGTTACATCATGTTGGCATTTATAAGGCAACCAATACAAAAACCCTGTTATATGGGCAACAGTAATCGATTTATGTGAAAAAAATATGTGTAGCAAATTGTTGTCAAACAAATTCCAACCGTTTATAAAAATTATAAAGTGTTACATTGAAATGCATGGTACAAAACTACTATACACTTTTAGATGTAAAGCAAATTCTGCAAGGTGTGGAGCATTTAACAATGCGACACTGGGTAAATTGTACGCTGATGGGCAACTGGACCTCTCAGGTAGCGTCTGTCGGTGAAGCAGGGTTGTTGTTGGAGGTATTCAAATGATGGTGAATTTTCAACCATTTTCGGGGCGACTGTTGAATCCAACATACATTCATAGAAACAATGCTAGACTGTAATCAAGTCCACAAAGAAATAAAGCATAACAACACTATTTAAAGTAGATTTTTATCTAGACTACGATGTATGTTGCATTTACGCAGTTGCGCCCAATTTTCAATACATTTCAAACCTTTTCAAAAAACAAAACAAAAATTCTTAATTATTTCAAACATTTGCCAACTAAATGGTAAACATTTTTTATCGAATTCGGAAAAAATGGATTGGTAATTTGGTACGGCCCATATAACACTTAACAGGGTGTTGTTTTGTTGCACAAGTGCCAGTATTCTGATAGTGATATCGACCTAAAAACCTGCTCAAATAAAAATTAAAACTAATTTACATTTTACGAATACTAATAATTTTATTTTGAAAGTTGAAACAGCCTCGTTACCTCTTTGAATCTACCTCTGAGAGTGAGGACATCTGCATGTAAATGGGAGTATGATTAGAGAGAGGTTGACTCGAATGATGTCCAGATCATGCAAAATGTATTAATGTTGGGGATAAATGTTGTCATCTGTAGGGTCAGTCGCTGATACATGTAATCTGACATTGCCTAGCTTAGCCCTAGATAATTTCTCATCATAGCGAAGCCCCTACAACGGATCTAAGACTAGAGATATTGCAATCTATAGTATTGAAATCTACAACTCAATTAATACCAACTCTTTTAAAAATTAAATTTAAAGTATGAGCAGTCAGTGGGTTTCATTGTCTGAAAATCCACCCATCTCGCAGACGCACGTGGCTTTATGGCAATTTATGCTAGCAAACATTGGAACATGAATGAGTAAGTATGACTCATCATTCATCATAATCATACCAATCAATTCATGTGCAGCAGCCAGCCCATTGTCCAAAATCCCGGGGATGAAAATCATGCAACTAGAAAACCTTTTTCCCCCTATTTTCTGCAAATATTATAACATTCTATTGCAAAATACATTAGTTCTAGTGAGTCACTTCTTTTAAGGGCCTAATCTTCCAAACACAACAAGTTTGTGTTTTCAAAAAAAAAGCCTGCTGCCAATTTTTGTTTACATTTCACAAACTAGGCTACTGGAGTACTACATGTACATCAGTACATCATCGTACATGTACAACAAGCTCTCAGACAGAGCGGTACATGTGCAAGGCCATTCACAATAGCCACGTGCGTACGTACGCGAACGATAACAAAGCAGACATGTAATGTATACACAGCTTTGAACAGTGTTGAACACGATCCCTAGGCTATATTTTCTTGTAGACAGCACCGTTATTTTAGTCGCTTCTGACCCAATATGCAACATCAACTAGTTTCTAAAGAGAGGTCTAGGTTCCGAACACTCATAAGAATTTAAAATTTATAAATTTGATAGGTGAGAATAAACAATCTACACACAAATCAGTTACGCATGTTACGATTTCATTTGAGCCATGTTGTTGATAAGTCTACGTGATATTTCAACGTGTTGTACTGGTGAACTTACGTGCCATCATCTTCGTCTTTTGACGCATGAATTTTGTCTCCGGCTCTTGGTTTTGAGGCATCTTGTGATGCGTCGCCCGTTCCCTGTGATGTCTGTTCGAATGCATTATTTTCTTGTGTTGTTTCGCCCCCGTTTTGTGGTAAATTGTCAACATATTCCGGAGTTTGAGAGTATTCCGCCATGATGATATGAGCAAGGGCGACGTGCGTGCATATGGTTTCAGGGTTTTCCCGTTTGTAAAATTGCGTCTTGTCGAAATATGACCCGATTCTTTACGCCCTCACACACCCCGCTAAAACTAAACGTATACATTTCTGTTTTCATTATTTTAGCTGAAAACGATTTAAATTGAATAGATTTATCAAATAGTTAATAAAATAAAATTACATTAACTTAATTTAGAATATTAGGGATTAATATTATCAAAATGATAAATAAATTAATATTTTGACCTGCTATTAGTAAGGATAAATGGTACCTAAGTCAAAAAGAGGGCGCTATAGGCACGTATTTTGTGGGTCCTTTCAAAAATCCCGGATGCAATTAGTGAACTCCTGCGTTCTTTGTATTTGTCCATTCTCGCAACGTAATAATTTTGGAAGCCAACAAAATAATGCCCTCCGTTTTCAGGGACCTGCTTGCGCAGTTTTCTACTGTCGCTGTGTATAGTTGGTTGTTTGTGCAATTGCTGCATTTGACAAAGCACGTGATACGTTTGTCCTTCAATTGGTCTTGCGAAAGTGTGGCGAAGTTCCTGGCGCATGACTCATCTTTCAAACGAGTGAAGCGGCAAAACCACACTTCAAATCCCGGGAATTATTATCATGGTAATAGATCAAGCCTATACTTATAAGGGAATGTTCAGTAAAACACTAGTCCGACGGGGGTACAGTGAGACCACGGGATTGCAATTGCAAAAATATCGGCCCGATCTCGAATCGAAGTCAAGATTTCGCGATTTGGGAATTACCCTTTTTGACCGGCAGCTGTATAAAAAAACAGACAGAAAAATAAGTCAGAAAAAGCAGAAAAGACCGAAAATATATAGAGTTACGATTTTATGTTTCTGTCTTTTACAGCTCCCCCTTTTTGACTCAAAAACATGTGTCCTGTGATCGATAAAGTAAAAGTTCTCGCAATTCGCACTGACCATAGACGGTGAAATCACCGTCTATGCACTGACCATGCTGACTGTGCACCACCAGCCAGGCCTCAAATTGAGAAATCGGGAACGCTAGGCGCGGCCGCGACTACTAATTGGTGTTATTTTTGGTGTTATATCAACACCATGTAGTGTCATTTTAACAACTGCAAGTGTGAAAATTAACACTGTAAGTGTTAATGTAACACTGTCTCCGTCGGTCGTGGTTACAAAAGTGCCTATTTGACATCAACATAGGTACATATTTCATGTACAAGCTGAATATGGCCAATACTTCCACTGTAAAACAAAGTGTCTCTAGAGCTGAAATCACAACCTTAACGTTTGTCCTGAACACTCCCTCATGACAATTTTTTAGCGGTCGTTCTCGCGGCTTTGACTTTGTGCCAAAGACTATACGTGCCAAAGCGGGTGGGATTGATTTGTTTCAAGGGCACTTCAGATCAAGCGCGATTCGTGAAAATTCGAATCTTTTCCATGTAGCGCCCTCTATCATTGATTTTTACTATGAAAACAGATTTTCTTGCAGATTTGCATTTTTGATCATAAATCATAAAGATTTTCTAAGTTACAGATCGATACGATTCCTAATTACCTCAAAATCATGGTTTGAAAATAGATTGTACCGAGCGGTAGGCTACTACTACTAGTACTATCTATTTTTTTCCAAATTTTACAGTATAAATTCACTCTAAAACCATGATATTGAGGTTATTAGGAATCGTATCGCTCTTTAATAAATTGGAATATATGATTTAAAGGCATATTATGTGATCTTTTCCAGATAGCGCCCTCTATTCATTATTTTTTTTAGAAAGTAGATTTTCTTGCAGATTTACATTTTTGATCATAAATCATACATACAATCCAAGTTACAGAGCGATACGATTCCTAATTACCTCAAAATCATGGTTTTAGAGTGAATTTAGAGTAAAAATATAAACTGTCGGAGTTATCCGACAGTTTATTTTCACTCTAAAATCATGATTTTGAAGTAATTAAGAATCGTATCGCCCTGTAACTTGGAATGTATGTACAATTTATGATCAAAAATGTAAATCTGCAAGAAAATCTTCTTTCAATTTTTTTTTCGATGTTGAGGGCGTTCCCTGGAAAGATCACATAATATACCTTTAAGATTAGAAAAGTAAATCTACAAGAAAATCTGCTTCCAATTTTTTTTCGAGGATTGAGGGCGTCCCCTGGAAAAGATCACATAACATATTTTTCGGAGGCCAAACTTAAATTGCTATTTGAGTCATCTATTTTTTTCCAGGATCGTATTTGACTGGGAAATACAAAAATCAACAATATCCCTATCTTATCAGATTATAGTCTGAAAACTTGTTGTGTCAGTCAACAGTTGTCACACACCGGGACTTTCAGTATGAATAAGTTATTAGCATAAATTCATGAATATCGACACGATTTCATGGTTAGACTATCTTTTGAATTAGTTATTAGTTATTAGTTATTATTTTAATATCAGCAATAGGCATTTTTTCCTGCCCGGTTAATTCTTAAATTATATTTAACGAAGTTCAAACTATACCCACCTAGTTTCGGTGAAATATTTTTGCGACTGTAAAAGAAGATGATCTACTATAGCCTCATCTCTCTCACGATTTCGCTGAGTCAATTGCAAACTGAATCAAACCATGAACTGTGCCTTTTAAAATGAGTTGTTGCTATGCGATACAAGTTTGTTCAATAATCTCGACGAACTTCGGGCCGGGGAAAATACTTGCTGATCGACAGCTTCAAGAGTTGTAAATTTAGTCAACTGAGCTGATAAATATTAATTTTAATTGAGGTAAGAGTCACAGTACAACGGAATGTTTATCAAATGTATTTAATAGGCTAAAGAAATCGGCTGTGTAAGTGTGTATTCAGAATGTTGAGACCGAGTGAGCGAGGTCGAGGAATTCGACAGCCATACAAAGACAAAGTACAATACATAAATCGGCCCATAAATCATCATATCATGGTTAATTCTAAATCATCATCATAATATTGCCTTAAATTAAACAATGTATTTTTATGGCTGTCGAATTCCTGATGATTATGATTTTTATAGGCTATTTTAGGCCATGATGTTTCGATGGAATTGGGCCTAACAAACAAGCCTTTGAATTTGATTTTGAAGTTTGTTTACTTCCGATTCCCCGATTGAAATAGATGGAAATTAAGTAAAAAATCCCTTTAAAAAATTGCCCCGAACTTGTCGTTTTCTCCACCTGGACACACTTACACTTACACTAGTACAACAAATCATATACTTAGTGTTATTTGTCATCAGTTGGTATTATTAATCATAGGGTATTTTGCATGTTTCACTATCTGTCCCCCATCCTAAGTATATGAGTGACTCCTTCTAAATATGATTTTTGTGTTAATTTCTGTATCTCTTACCAGAGCTCAAAAACGCACTTCTTTGTGCTTGTTCTTATCTACTCTTTCTCATCTATCTTGCCATTCGTTTAATATTTTGTACAAATGCAATATTCCCTTGAAATTTCTAGGTGAAATTCTAAGCCAATTCACTTTAACGGCACTCGCGATGTTTATCGAAATCGGCGCCATGTTTTATTATTTAATAGACTCGTTTCAATACATTCGTAAGTTCGTAAAAAGTGATGTGCGTATATAGACGTTGGTGATGGGAATGAGACTAAATTCGGGACCGCGTTGCCTACCGGGATACTCGTAAAAATCCGAAAAAAATTCTGCCATTGCGTTTACACGGCGGAGAATTTATGATTAAATATGGAATCATTTAGCATTTTCATGTTTTAAAAAGTGGCTGAAAAGAAAGATGAGGACTTTATGAAGGTGTGTAGCTAGTATGAAAATCAATGGGAACGCTGTTTTGCTGTAATTCCCCCGACAGTCATTCGATTGGCGCCACCATTCACTTGTACAGTAAATCAAATTGACGGTTTCTAGCAATACAATTTCCCCATACGTTGGTAGGGGGGAAAGAAGAAAAAAACCACCAACGTATGGGTTTCCTGTACTACACTTACACTTACGTTTGATGGGAATATAATTATAGGCATAGGCCTAGTATCCCATATCCTGATTTTTTTCACATGGTTATCAAATCTGTTTTTGAATTGGTTTATGCTTTGGCTTCTGTCACGTTTGGCGGGAGATTGTTCCAGTTAGTTGTGGATCACTCTTTGGGAGAAGAAGTACTTTCTTAGGTTGAGACCCTTACATAAACTTTTCTTGAACAGTTTCTGCTCGTGGCCTAATCCCAATCAGTACCGTAGTGCAAGTGTTTCTTCGATACACGGTACGGTACCACTGGCACTACCCTCCATAGACTCGCGACGTTGCAAAATTTGAGTGTCACATTGAGTGTCAGCACTGCCGTTTTTTCCCTTCAATATTTCTCCAAAATGAGGATGCTTGATCAAAATTAATGAACTCAATGTATTACTAAAAGTTCTAGGAACAACATATGTGTGTGCATTTTGATTGATTTCAATTATATTTGATGTGAAAATCTTGATTTCAAAATGTGATTTCTGCGACGTCGTGTGTCTATAGAGGGCTTTGTGGCTTTATTATAGTGAAGCATGAACGATAGTATAGCCACCATTGGGTCTACTCGTGGCCCCTGGTGTGCACTGTGCTGGACGCCTTGATGAACAAATCCTGGGGTCTATATCTACCAAGCCATTTAGAATTTTGAAGGTTTCGAATCTCGATCATGTCACCTCTTATCCGTCTGAGTGAGAATAAGTTGAATGCCTTTAGCCTTTCATTGTAAGGGCGTCTCTTCAACTTTCGGACTAGTTTGGTAGCTCTCCTCTGAACTTTATCCAGTGCATTGATGTCTTTCTTAAGGAATGGACACCATACGCCACACGCCACTGCTCATGCAATTTCTATCTACTACTACTACTACATGTATGTAGTAATTCATTCATGAGTAAGACTGGCAGTGGTGTTAAGCCTCTATTACTGAATAAAGCTGTCTAATCCTTTAATCCTTAAACACAGTTAATACAGATTTTGGGCTAGGCTAATTCCGTGCAGAATTCCATGAAGGATAAACCCAGGGGTGCCCCTCTTCATTCATTCTGTTCTGGGGCAGGGGCGCTGACGGGTGAGGGTTGTGTGTAATGATGTAATGTGGTTTGGGAGGGGTTAATGAAGACATGTGATATTAAATTGACATGTGGTTTGGGAGGGGGTGCAGAAATTTGATACTAAATTGCGTAGCAGGGAGGGTCACGGTCACAAGGTGGAATGAAATAGTGTGTTTCCTTAAAAGTATCTGTATAAACCATGGGATATAGCTTAGGTAATAACGGAAAGCATTCAATTTCAGGTACTATTATAGGCTGGCAATATATTTTCTCAATATATGTATGTGATATGGGGTAATGACGGGAAACATTCAAATGTTCGCATAGCTACCTATGTGTTATTTCATTTTGTAAGTGTTCTATCTGGTAGGCGCTACTTACTATAGTTGGATTTATAATTGAACGAACACATTAAAAGCAGCGTACATTGCGTGAAGCGCGCACAACCATAAGCGTGGAAAATATTGGGCGCGATCAGCTTTGTGCTGCGTGCGTGATGTTTGTTCAATTATTAATTACACTATAATAGCGGGAGCCCGTTCAAACAACGGGCATCCCTAGTATTATATAATTATAATCTATATAAATAAAAGGACGAACGTAAATCTTGTCCGCGAGTGTTCTCAGAGATGCCTTGACTTTCAACTCTGATTTTTGCGTACATTGATTGAGTACATATTGCCATTAAACCATTGGACACTATTTTTTGCAAAACTATTCAATTACTATGGAAATAACCAAAAAAACAGGTCGGTTGCTATGTTTCACGTCTTCTATTCTTACCTCATGAAACTGACCAACGCATGCGTACGGATACTGCCGTTGGTGGAGCTGTTGCGATGGGCAGGCTGGGGTGGCGTGCGACGTGAACTTACTAAATTTAGGCAAATTGTTGATTTCTCTTGGCGTTATCCAATAGACGAAAAACGGCTTTCATACAACGATAACTTACTAAATTTAGGCAAATTCTTGATTTCTCTTGGCGTTATCCAATAGACGAAAAACGGCTTTCATACAACGATCCTGGGTTGCTATGTGTGGTCGTTACTATAGCTGTTTGACGTGGCAAGTATATGTACGCAAGAGCGATGCGTGCAAGTCACGCACCATCGTTGGCCACGCAACACTCCGCTACGCGATGGCCGCAATGCACACGTAACAGACCTGTTTTATAGTATGATCAGTTCCAAATTGGCGAAAATTCATGTGAGGCTAATTTTATCAGTGTGGGCACAAAATGAATAAAATACCTTGCCCACCGCTTGGTGATACCTGCGTATTATGTACAAACCACACTTTCAGCGCCCTGGCCCTCCGCACACACCATTATTTGTCCCGTCCCGTTAGCCTTTATTGCTAAACAAACACCCCCCCCCACCCGATCCCGAATGGGTTACGGCTTATTGAAGGCGCAACACCAGTTTGTGTCATTATTTGTTTCCCCTGAGAGCTTTATTGCTACAACCCTCCGGCCAGTTATGGGTAAGACCTACAAGATTTGTTTTCGTAAAATGGAAATGCAGGGATAGCGAGCGACGGTATGGGTATGCGTGATAAAAATATAAATGATTTAACGTTTATAAATATGACCAAAAATAAGCCGGGATATGGCACACAAAAAGTGCTTTAGACTGGATACCATAATTGATCATGATGAGAGCTCCGACCATTGGCCCGCCAACTAATACAACTAAAAGGCCTACTATAAAAAAACTAAGACCCTATTCCAATGAATTCTCGACTGAATCACGTGTACCTGGATATAATATGCACATGGGGTAGGCCTATCTTGATTTAAGGGCATATAGTATCTGGACTATTTAAGGGCAATCTGTGATGTGGATTTTAAGGCCAGGGTGAATTGGGTATGGGATAAGGCCATACTATGGATCTGGATTACTTTGAAAACATATTTTCTTGCATTTGCAAATGTTATCATAAATCATGAAGATCTTCCAAGTAACAGAGCCATTGATTATTAATGGCACATATCAAAGGGTGAATTGGATATGGGGTAAGGCCATAAGGATCTTGATTACTTTGAAAACAGATTTTCTTGCATTTGCAATTGTTATCATAAATCATGAAGGTCTTCCAAGTAACAGAGCCATACGATTTTTAATTACTTCAAAATCAAGGTTTGAATACGTTGAAATAAACGGCGGAGTGTGCTCCGATCCGGTAACTTATTTTCCAGAGGCTGAGCGGATTGTCCCCGTTTTTTCGTGCGCAAATAGACACGTGTTGCCGACGTTTACAGTGTTTCCTGCATGCTACAATGTACGATCGCAACAGAATACTCATAGGGCCCGCTTTATGGAAATCAAAGCAAATTATGTTAAGAAGTTCCTTAAAGCTGATTTCCATTACTAAAAGCAGAAATGTTCACGGGGGTTTTCTTCGCGCTTTTTGCGCAAAATAATTACACGCGAAATTTATAACACGCGAAAATATTGTTTTCAACATTCATGCAGTGCATTCCAGAAGGTCGCCCGCGGAAAAAAAACAATTCGCGAAATGTCTATGATATATCCAAATGCGCGAAAATATCTTTACGCGAAAATATTGACTTTTACATACAGTATGATTTAGTAAAGTTCTGGGATGGTTTTTTCACAGAAAATACAGTCAATATAGATTTATTAGTCCATGAAATTTAAAGTAATTCCTGGTAAGTCAAACATGAATATCAATCAAGAGCACCAAGGAATGGTACATGAAGTACCTGGATATGGCACCCTTGAATTCTGTTAGGGGGCTGTCATTTTCTTCGGTAAGAGGTCGGAGGTACCAAATATCATTGGTTGTGTCGTATTTTTACAAGGAAAATATGGCAGGGGGTCATGAAATTAATACCATTGTAAATGGTGGTGGTGGTGGTGGGGGGGGGGGTGTCAAAACAAGATAATTATATGAATAAGGAGGGCATAGGCCTAAGTTGCTTAACCCGATGCTAAATCCAACAAAAGCACCGCACCGCAAATATGGAAGTACACAACATAGACCTCGAAAGTTATTTTTGGGAGCGCGACCCCTTGCATTATGCACGCTCACCTGGACATCCGCATGCATCAGTTTTTTACTATTTGTCCCGTGTCCTCCCCCCGTTGTAGCTTTATTGCTATACACCCCAATCACAAATGGGTAGGCCTATAATACTGGTTATTGAGCCCCACCGCGTTGAGAGCGCAACTCCAGCCCAGCGAGATGCCCGGTCAGTCGGTCACACCTGGACTTCGGCTCAACATGACCATCTCCGGGGGCGGCATCATGGTTTGTGTCATTATTTGTTCCGTATTTAACGCTGTATTGTTACACAGCTGTATTGTTAAATGCTGATCTCCGCTAGATCAGCATATTACGTCCGACAGTATCCCCTGCAGCACGCGTGATACATATCGCGAAGCATATTTGCATAGACATGATAGAGGGCGTTTTTCAATAAATAGCGATGGTATTGTTTTAATCAAGTTTTGCTGTGTTTTTGTTAGTAGAAACAACAATAATGGCAATTTTTAATGTTCATCTTGAATTCTGAAGTAAATAAAAAATAAATAAAAAATGTCAATACCACTTAATGTCCCAACCCCATGATCAAGTACCGAGATTAGTAAGGGCATAGGGGCCCTTGATTAATAATTGCACATGGTATGTTAAGGATTATATGGGGGCTGTCATTTTCTTCGTCAGAGGGCCAGGGTCGGAGGTACCAAATATCATTGGAGGTGTCTGTGTTTTTACACTGAAAATAGGGGGGGGGGTGATGAAAAAAACATTGCCAGGGGGAGGGGGGGGTCAAAACTAAATTTTAGTCCAATAAAATCTTATATTTTAATTTTTTCTACATTTGTCTACCCTTATTTATAATGTTCCCTTCCGCATCAACCCCCCCCCCCCCCCCCCCCATATTCCGAATTTAACCATTCTAGATAGGCCTGAGCATAGGGGTGGTCATAACAATAATCATGTTCGTTGAGCGGGTGAGGGGGTGGGGGCATACAAAATGATGATACATGATATTTTGGGACCGCGTACCAAAAAAATGACCACCCCCTACAAACCGCTGGGAGGGGGAGGCTCACTACTAGCGGGGCCCGCGCGAAGCGCGGGTTCCCGCTAGTAATTAATATAAGAGAAATATAATCTTGGTCAGATAAAAACATTTTGGTGGCATTTTTTTAATTTTGATGAAAAAGTGCATTTGTCATCACAACAACAAATTACTGATGAAGAAGAATGAAACCATCTTGAATAAATAAAGCTCTTCCACTTGTTGTTGTTGAAGTACATTTTTGTACGAAGTAAGTCTAAGACTAAAGAGACTAAGAGGAAACCTAGGATTGCATGCTGAAGATCCTCAAAGGATTGGAAGAGCTTTTTACACGAGGGGGGGGGCACAACTTCAAGCTCTTCTAGAAAGATTTAGAAATGAAGAAATACTTTTTCTCACATTCACAGATGACTATAGGGCAATGGATACCATACCTGGAATAGGCTTATACCAGACCACTTACCAGTGAGGGGCAGTTGTATTGCCAAATTGACAAACCAATTCATGAACCAACTTAATAAATGTTGGTCTAAAAAAAAATAGGGACCTAACAGACAGACTAATGCTTATAAATTTACCCATTGATCAAAGTGCTTAATTTTTATATATTTTTTGTATGTTGTTGAATAGGGTTTCCCTACTTAATTCACCATGCCAGAGTTTGCATCTGGTGATATTGAAGACAAGATCCGGATAGCGGTACAGGAGAGGAGAGTGAGAGTGCCGGAATTCTTCAAAGATTTCGACAGTCTACGTTCAGGTTGTGTCACAAGTAAGTTATAGAAGTGTGAGGGCAACTGCTTTCAAATTGTTTTCAAATGCAATATGCATCTTTACAATTGACTAGGGATGGGATTTTCGGGAAATCATGCTCCCCGGAGTCGAATTAATTTTTCGGGTGGGACTCGATGTTCCCAAATTTTTCACAGTTTAGCGAGCAGAAGAGTAAACACTACACAGATTTGACAAAATAAACCCATTTTAAGTGAACCTCCACTATAAATTTAGCTGAGAACGTTTATTATTATGTTTTTGATATTTATTTTTGGGATTCAGGAAGGTACTCAACATTTTCGGGCAGGGGCAGGACTCGATTTCCTTTGACTCGCTGCCACCTTTACAATTTTCACATTGTTTGAGTGTGTAAATTATTAATTAGTGTGGATGGTATATTAGACAAATAAATAATCTATCGTACTAAACACCGTTCAAATAAACGGTAATCTGTGCACCCGAAATGACCAAATGTCCTGGCGGATAACCACTTTGTTCTTGCTGATTATCCAAGATTTTTACACCAAAACAACTGAAACAGTGGCGGATGGGATAACCAAATTCTTCTGCTGGGTTATCGGCTGGATAACCAGTTTATTTTTTCTTATTTCGAACGCTGGTACTACAATATGCTGTTTATTATTGATTGTGTCTATATCCAAAGATATCCCCACCATTGTATCATGGCTCAAAATCAGATAGGGCCATCTAAGAGCTGATTTTAAGTAAAATGACTTGGTTTACGACAAAACGTTACTTCAATATCCGTCAAACAAAAGCTTATGTTTGCAGGTGAAAGAATTCAAAAATCAGTATCCCCAAGCGTGGGAAAAAACCCAGAAAAAAGTAGATGGCTGGTGAGACCTCAATGAGTCCCTCAATGAGAATTGGAAGAATAATCTTCAATGAGGTTAGTCTATAACTTCTGATCCCATATCTCCCAAAAATCAGATATTCCCAAAATCAGAATTTTTTTGAGCACAGTGTAAATAAACATTGACGCCTCTGTGATGAGTCTACATTCGCCGTATCAGTCCAATGAGTCCATTATTTTTGGTCATGCATCAATCCTTTCTGAGCGTCAAGTTGCAATAATTGTACGCATCCGGAAACTTTGATGTGCACAATATTTAATATGCAATTTTTATATTATTGTAATGCTAGAAAGTCTTGTAATAAATAATATAAATTATTTCAATTATGAAACATGTTGTTAACAATGCTTTCCCTTCACTTTACGCAGAATCCCAGTTCACGAGATGTCTTGATCAAAGTTTCCAGATTGTATTGAGTCCAGAAGAAGAAGAGAAACTGCTCCGCAAGTATGAGGACAAACCTGGCAGTAATATGGTCAATTACCAGAAATTTTCAGACGTCCTAGATTGCAGTGAGTATAATAAACTGCTCACAAAAAGTTAGAAATGATCCAATATATAACGGTTCGAAAGGGTATGCATTAATCGAAGCAAATAACCAAGTGCATAATTTTGTTCTGCGTATTTTGACACCTCGATCGATGAGATACGATGTTGCGGAGCGGAGTTATTGTCATTTCAATGGTCGTGGGTCCAGTTTCAAAAGTGACAATCATCCTATAGAAAGAGGTTTGCATTACTATTACTGTTTAGAATGATCAGATTCGTGTTTTTCAATAGAGATGAGTGTCACTTTTGAAACTTGACCCACGACCATTGAAATGACAATAACTCCGCTCCGCAACATCGTATCTCAACGATCGAGGTGTCAAAATACGCAGAACAAAATTATGCACTTGGTTATTTGCTTCGATTAATGCATACCCTTTCGAACCGTTATATATTGGATCATTTCTAAGTGTTTCGATACTCTTTGTGAGCAGTTTACATATTACATTATAATACATTAATATTTAGGACCAAATTTAGAGAATACTCCCCTGTGGTTTCAGTCAACATTGACTTTGGGTACGCATGATCATTCCAAAAAACGCGGAAAAGGGGGTTTTCTGTACCATGTCCGCGATTTTCCAAAATTAGGGGTGTTTTTTGAAGATATGTCCGCGATTTCAAAAAATTAGGGGTCATTTTGAAAGCTATGTCCGCGATTTCAAAAAAAAATAGGGGTGTTTTTTGGAGAGGCTATGTCCGCGAAGAAGAACAAAAATTAGAATGAGAATGAGTATTGTGTCATATCAAATTGTCCCGAGAATAGGAAAAAGGGGTATTTTTAACCAGGTGTGTCCTCGTTTGTGCGCAAAAAGAGGGACTATTTAGAAAGTGTCCTTGAAATGGTGAAAAAAGGGGGGTTATTTTCAGTCAAAATGTCCGCTTTTTGATGCGAAAAAGGGTGTATTATTGTAGGCATAGCACACACACAGTTCATTTTAAAGGTCTTTGCTAAAGAAGAAAAAATTGGTACAAAACACAAATCGTGCAAATTGGTTGAATGGTTCTTGGGAAATTATTGTTTGAAGTTCTGGTGGCCGAAACCTGCCGAAAAAACAGTCAATATTACAACACAACAACGTCAACTCTTACTTTCTAGTGTGATGCACTCATACAAATATTTAATTATCTTGGTTCAGATTCAATGCATAGATTATGAGGATGTCATAAAAATAAAAATATGCATAAAATGGAGACTTTTGGTATGATTGATTTCCTATGCTAGATTTATTGAGACAGGCAAGAGAAAAGAATGTACCATTATCTCTATGGTATAAGAAGCATGACAAAACTCAACCTATATTTTGTCTCTATTTCAGCATTTCAGCCTAACCGATTGGGTGAGGATCCAACAACACAAAAGATTGAACCTGAAGAATTGTAAGCACTTCCAAACTAATAATCCTGTAGGCGTATACTCTTTTAAACACTTTTTAAAATCAGATGTATCATATATATCCGACAATTTGGCTTCCACAAGACAGTGAGGTCACTGCGTGCGTACAGGAAACACATGCGTGCAAAGTGTGTGAATGTTGCACGGTGAGGTCACTGCGTGCGTACAGGAAACACATGCGTGCAAAGTGTGTGAATGTTGCGCCAGTAAAGTTACGTCACTGTCCAGAGGAAGAGTATAATGATGTAGTCTTCATGCAAAAAAGTAATTTTCATATATTTTATACATATTATACAAAAACTATAGTTGAAAGGATGAGATATATTATATGTATAAATATACACAATATAATCTTGACAAAACCATTTCTAGAGGTAGTGCTCAACTATAGATAGGAGCAAATTATTATACAAAAACTAGTGGTTTGATTTCAGCACATTGCAACGCCAACACGGATCTATTTCGTATGGATGGAGATACCCATCCACACTTCCTCAGTTGCTATGTGTAGATTGACAAGTCCTAAATGAAACAGATCTGTCTTGCAATGTGTTAAAAAAAACCACTAGTTTTTGTATAATTATTTGCATTGAGTCCTATCTATTATAGTTGAGCACAGTAGCATAACCACTAAGAACCCTTGCCCCCCCCCCCCCCCCCCCCCCCCCCCCGCTTGCCCCCAATTGTAATCAATCGGTGTGGGTGTGGAATGGAGGCCCCCCCCCCCCCCATTTCAAGTCACTGCCCCATCTTGCCCCCCAAATGAAAAAGTCTAGTTACGCCACTGTTTGAGCACTATCTATAGTGATGGTTTCGTCAAGCTTTATATTGTGTACACCTAACACAAAAAGTTCCAGACTAGGTGCTTTGATGTTGTCTAAGTCAAAATCATATAATAGACCATAAATCTGAGATATACATAAAACATGCACATTTCCCCTCCTTAGTTTGATACCTCATTCATAAAAATTGAGTGGATAGTTTTTAGGTTATGATGGTTTAAATGACCACGAATAACGAAAACAAAGTTGCACTAAAATTGGGATTCTATGGGATATCATTGCTTAGTGAGTGTTTACGCAGTGAAAATGTGTGTGTAAAGACTCCCTGTCAAGCCTGTTACCCATTCATCCAGATACCTGACTGGTGGAGATAGCGCACAGTGAACAATACAAATCAATGATATCCCATAGAAAACCAATTCTAGTATAACTTTGTTGTCGTTATGCATTGTTATTGAAATCATCATAACTTTAAGTATGCATTCAATTTTTATGAATGAGGAATTGAACTATGGAGACGAAATGTGCGTTTAATGTATATCTCAGATTTTTGGTACTTTTATTGACTTTGAATAAGCCAAAATCAAAGCTCCTGGTCTGGAACTTTTTGTGTTAGGTGTATATTTTATACATATAATATCTCGTCCGTCCAACTCTAGAAATAAATCAGGATAATTTCATCACATGATTGTTGCAAGAGAACTTCAATTTGATTCTTGTGTTTTAATTTGACAATGTACTATTATAGATATTTTCTATCAAACTTGGTATGAACAAGCTGTTTAGATTCTCGCAATGTGTTTTTTGTTTATAGTGCTGTTTTCTTTGCAAGAAAGGATACTTTGATTTAAAGGCATATTATGTGATCTTTTCCAGGGAGCATCCTCTATTCATGATATTTTTTGGGAAACTAGATTTACATTTCTGATCATAAATCATAAATATATTCTGAGTTACAGAGCGATACCATTCCTAATCACTTCAAAATCTTGGTTTTAGAGTAGAATTTATGGTGAAAATTAACTGTCCTGCTAGCAGGACAGTTTATTTTCACTAAACCATGATTTTGAAGTAATTAGATATTGTATCGCTCTGTAACGCTCTTTAGAGTAGACACACATTATTTTCCCACTTTTTGGCTTTTTTTCATTGATGATACATACTCAGAACTGTATTACTATTATTGAACTGTGTCTCTATTTTTCAGCCTTGGTACAAAGAGATCTCTCCGCCCACTCAGCCCAGCCACAAAGAACAAAATCAATCAGATAGTAGAGAGAATCGCTCCATATTACAAATATCATGGTATCAATATTAGAACATCTTATGAGGACTTTGACAGACATCATATCGGTGTGGTTACAGAGAGTCAGGTAAGATACAACTTTTATTTATTTGTTTGTTTGTCTGTCGGTCTGTCTAAATGACAGTCTGCCTGTCTGTCTATTTATTTATTCATTTATTTATTCATTTTAATTAGTTAATTATTTATTGAATTAATTATTTAATTATTTAATTAAATAGTTTTTATTAATGATTAAATTATTAATCTTAGGCTCCAAATTAGTTTGGCAGCAGGGTCAATGAGCACTTGAGAAAAATGAAAAAATTGCATGCAATATTTTGGCATTTGTAACAACACTCCATTAAAAGTTAATATTATTATTTTAGACAAATAAGTAGAAGTTGGGCATGTAGAACAGATCATGATCATAAAAGTGTCCATTTTACATCTACATTGAATCCTATCAGCTAATTGCAACCTCTCTGTTTCTCACTCTCCAGTTCCACCGTAGTTTCCCTAAACCAATCGGTCTCAACGATGAAGAGCTCTCACTACTTGCTAAAGGCTACCTGGACCCTGAGAGACCCGGCCTATGCAACTATCTCAACTTTCACAATGATGTTGAAGCGATCAAAAGGCGTATGGATGAAGAGGAGCAGATTGATATAACACCGGTCTGCACATATAATATCCCGAGTGAGGTAATAATGCTATATGACTTTAACACTTTCCACGTGGCTATTAGTTTTACCATATACAAAACAGATTTTTCAGAAACCTTTTCCAATTTTCAATGTCTATCTCAAGGATTACTGAACCAATACTATTCATGTTTGTACTTATTTCAATGCATTTCTCATGTTGATTCCAAATATGGTAATGAAATTTAATTATGACATTTTTGAAACATTTTGTGAAAATTTGGAATGTCGTCTGCAGCCGCCTGCCGCATGGAAAGCGTTAAAAGGCATGGCATAGTGTAACCTTAGACAAAGGGGGATGTAAGTAGAATTGGCATGAAAGACCTCTCAAAAACCACACCCAATCATAGCGTCGCTAAATGCTCAACACTTTGAGGAATTTGCTGTACAATCTAAAAGTGTATAGCGGTTTTATACTATGCATTTCAACGTAACAGTTTATCGTTTTAAACGAATGGTAGGAATTTGACAACAATTTGCTACACAATTTTTTCACATAAATCGAACACTGCTCGCCTTTCTGCCCATAGCGGGGAACTTTTGCATCAGGCCAGGGGTGTGCCAGTGAGCTTGCCGATCGGGTCCACTTTTAAATGAAAATTTGGTAAGCATAGAACTGGTGGCGCTATACTGATCAGGCGTGATTGTAGCAGACGACACGACGCTGGCCACGCGTCTCTCAGACGACCTAATATGTCAACGGGAGTGCACTATTTTGAATTATTTTTAACAGTCATCGCCCGGTTAACGATGACAATTCTTCTAATTATGATGAATTTGTCAAAATGATAAGATTAACATTCGCGATTACGTGTTATTCACCTTATTCATTACGTATTCAACATTTAGGTTTCGCGTGGCCACCGTCGTCTGTGTAAATCCACAACGCCCTCAAACCTATGCTGACCAAATATTACGTTAAACCTGGTTAAACGCGTTCAACGCCGGTCACCGACACATTCCGATGATTACCGTAATTTATGCAAACGGCCCCGTTTTCGCTACGTGTGTTAGTATAGGACTTTCCTATCCCAAAATTAATAGTATCCCTGATCAGGCTGGTGAAGATGCAAAAGTATCCAACCGACTGGTGGGTAATAAAAAACACCTCACAGAGCGAGTGAGGGACACTGGCTGATGGAATTTCTGTTGAGCAGGTATTTTTGTAACTTACCTGCCTGACCAGCTAGTTGAAAAAAATCTGAAGTTCCAGCCCTGCATACCCTTAAACAGGGATACCATCATGATGGATGGATGAAGCTATCATGCCCGAATATTGTCTGTGACTTTTTGTTACAATTTGTTACAATTTTATTTACCTTCAAAGCTATTATCACAATAAATGTGACTTTTGGCTCAAGCAATCACGAATGCGGATTTGAATTGTTGAAAAGGGCATCCTCTAATATTCTCTGAAATTGATCATTTTGATACCGCCCCATGCAGGCCCACAGTATGGTAGAATATAAAACAATGGCCCCTTTGGCGTAGACAGAAAAGTATATTTTTCTATACAAACTTATTTTTAATGTATTATATTGTGTTTTTATAATTGCTACTATCAGCTCAGCACAGATGCAGAACTCAACGCAATTCTCGGCAGAATCCAAGTTGCCGTGCACAAGTACGGCATCCGAACTCCAGAGTTCTTCCGCGATCACGACAAACTCCGCAGTGGCATCATCACAAAGAACCAGTTTGTGTGTGGTCTGATGCTGTGCATCAAGGAGCGAGTACAGCTGACAAAGAGCGAGGTGGAGAAGGTGGTCAAGTTCTATGTGAACCCTGACACACGAGTGCGCTACACGGACTTTTGCAATGCAATGGAAAATGGTAAGATTTAGTGATGTATATTAGTCATGCATTTGACACTAGGATCACATGTCAGAGGAGGCGAAGCTGCCGGTGAAGCAGGGCTAATTATCATCCCTACTCCCAAGTAGTATATTCATATAAATTAAAATGAAAACAATTACCTGAAATCCCAGGTAAATTTGTATTTTTTCCAGGTTGATGAATGAGATACCCATACCTATAAAGCATATCTAGGCACATAAATGCCAACTAGAAATAGAGGGATAATGTAAAACTGGTCAATTCCATGTAGTGGGTTTTTTTCACTTTGTCCATTTTTATTGGTCATCTATTAAGTTTTACACTGTAAAATATTATTGTTTAAGCAATTTCAAGTCATGATCCGAAATATAAACTTTATATACATACTTTTCTATTCAGCATTCAATAACCCTCACCTGGAGAAGAATCCACAGTTGGAAGTGCCCCGACCACCACGGGGCGCCCTCGGCAGAACGCTGAACCCCCTGTCGCCGGCTGAAGAAAGGCGCGTAGGAGAGGTGCTCCAAGCCCTGTCAGAAGATGTCCAGAAGAGACGAGTCATGACTTTTCCATACTTCAAGGATTATGATAGGGTAGGTTTTGTTCTAACATGTTGTTTTAGCAGTAATGTTTCACAGTGGTGCCATGTTGGGCGATTTAAGAAAAAAGGGTGTTTATCCAGCCAGCTCATTGTCCACAGTGTCAGTTTTCTTCTTTGTAGTTTGGCTCTAAATTCAGTGGCATTACCCCAGTGGAAGTTTTAAGGGAGTTGGATGCCTCCTTTTATCAAACTATTCCCATCAAACCTGTCCCACAACCACTGTTTGTCTATAAATCATTCCTCAAACAGTGATAGTTTCTGTAATACTCCATGTCCCATGGATTATCCAATTACACTCATTTTGGTCTATTTACATCCTCTGGACAGTGAACTTTACAGGTGCAAAAATATGCACACATTTGTTTCTTACTGTGTGTTTAGTCACTGTCATAATACTATGAAAGAAATTCAAGCTATTTCACACGAGCGTGTTTTATTGTTGTTTGTGGAGATGCATCTAGATACATGAAATGCACAAACAAGGCAATGCATGCATGCGTGTGACAATTTCAGAATGGACCAATCAGGACACATGATCATTTTTTGAAAGCGCCCAGTACGCACTTCCGGTTTTATGCTTGTACGCAAAAACACACTGTTGGAATTATATGTCCATAGCATTATGACACTGACTAGCTTCTTGAATAGGCGTGTATGTAATGCAATCAGTCAATGACGCAGTAACGTCACAGTAACGTCACTGTCTCGTGAAAGTGAAATAAACTATGGTATAATTCATGGGTCACACTCTCTATCTAAAATTAATGTGTCTGGGGAAAATAAATCTTTTAAGGCCAAACAAAGAAGGTCTGTCTCAGAAGCCCGTCCGCATTGGTATGTGAAATTAGCTACGGCGCGTAGGTCTATGCGCTGAGGCCTTAGGCCAAACAAAGAAGAAAGTCTGTCCCAGAAACATTTTGCAAATAAGCTAAGTGCTGTGTGATTTTATTTTTTTTAAATTTAGAAAATAGGCTATGAGGTATGCAATTTTTTTTAATTTTTTTTTTTTAAATTTTTTAAAAAGGTTAAAAAGTTTTAAAAAGTTCTCTGTAGTTGTAAGCTTGGATTAGCAACAACAACAACAACAAAAAATCGCAAAAAAAAAAAAATCGCATACCTCATAGCCTATTTTCTAATTTTTTTTTTTTTTTAAAAATCGCACAGCACTTTTCTGAGACAGACTTTCTTCTTTGTTTGGCCTAATTACATTGTTAACAAATCCCAACTACAACGTAGTACAAGTACATTTTGAGTTTTCTTCAGCCAATTGTACCTGAATTTGTTTGATCTCTTAAAATCTATTTGTCTTTCTCTCATACAGAGCAAAGCCTACACACGTAACATGACAAAGAAGCAATTTGAGCGTGTCCTACGCTCCCTATCACTCCTAGTACAACCCCAGGATTTAATACTAATTTGTAAGAAGTTTGAGGAGCCTAATAGCGGTGATATCCACTACCCAGCATTTGTGCAAGCAGTAGACAAAGGTAAGGTATATCTAGGTAGTAGCGTGAGAAGGTGCGATCTGCAATGTTTGTCTTTGGTTACTTGGTTCATTTCTCATCATAGATTCGATATGGAGGAATGGAACCTCTGGTAGCTATTGCAGATGGGATGCCTTGAGGAACACCAGAATACAACAACACTCTCACAATGTATTCAATAATTGTCTAAATATTCAAAATTAAACAAATTGAACATTTTAAAAACATTAAATAATAAAATAAAATCTTAAATTCAACATGGGCCAGCAGCACAGGGTTTTTCCCCTTTATTTCACTACATATTTTCAAAGGGCCCGCTTTGAGAATTCCTATCCACAAAAGGATGCAATGAATGTGTCCTTGCATACCCACACTCTGAAACAGGCACACACCCCAAATGTGCTGGTACATGGTGGGTGGGTGTGGGTCATCAACATGTTACCATATTTGGTTGATACCACTTAGGGGAGTATGGTTGCTCTTAAAAGTCTAGTTTAAAAGATCTAAATTTGACCAGACCCATCAAACCAAATAAATGACTGAAGATCCCTTGACCTCTCAAATGAGCTACTTTTGGGTGTGCAATTACACCTCCCTCTAATCCATAATTATAACTTTAGTGCACTTCCCTGATATATTTTAATATCTGATTTAATAAACCTATTGTATTTTCATACACAGAGTTCGTTGGGTTCACAATGGACAGCGACAAACCCAAAGAAAAGAAGAGGCCAAGAACACCAACCTATGACAGACCTCCAGATACTAGTAATGTAGACCTGCAAGAGGTCATCGGTCGCCTTCGTCACCATGTGCTTGTAAACAGACTTAGGGTAGGTGAAGTAGCATATCCTTGAATTTTGTTTATAAATATGCATAAGAGCAAATATTTCAACAAGTAATTGTGTATTCAATGTTCAATGGTGGCACTAGCATCAACATTTTGGGGGTGGGGGGGGGGGGGGGCAAGACCAAATCTGGTGGAGCAAGTGGAAAATGGGGGAGGAAGATGCGTACAAAGCAGGCAAACATATCATCTTTTTATGACCAAATTGCCTGAAATAAGCTTAATTTTGTCTAAAATTAGTCCAATTTTAAGCTAAATGTAGGTATTTTTGACATTAAAAGTCAACATTTTTGATTAGTTGGGTACAAAATGGAGTGGAGCTTGAGTTAACTGGGAGGGGGCTAGTGGGGGAGGCACTGGAGGAGGGCATTCCCCCATGGTGCTGCCACTGCATTTAAATACATCACTGTTTGGAATCCTTCCCCTCCCCTGATCAGGGTACATGGGGAGCAGGAACAGCAACTAAAAGTAAACCTTTTGGGTATTTATAAACAAATGGTCTAACTGTTCATAGAACTTTCTTCTCTACAATTTGATATAATCTTGTGACATTGGTTTATAAGACCTATTTCAAATAACCCTATCCTATGCCATTGGTTTATGTTACCAATACCATTTTCCCCTTTTATGATTCTACCACAATACAAGTGTGTCAGTTCTTCATTGATTTAAATCCTCTCAGGCCGTGTGTTTTGAACTCGCCACCCTTACCGTTGCATGTCCAGATTTTTACATTTTACACCATCTTTGATTCGAATTAGCATATCGCAATAACTATTTGTTCTACCCCATAAAAAGTATATATTTTCTGAACGGTAATCTCACAAGGAATCCAAATATGCTATTGGAATTTAGATAAGACCTGATGGTAACATGTTGCGATTAAAAATGTTAAAAAATTATCGATTTTTTTCATATTCTGATTTAAGCTCAATAATAATTTTATACCTATCCCAATCATAATTTTACTGTGCATATTTAAGTTCCTCATGCAATTACCCATCAGAACATAATAGTTGTTAATGGTAAACATGTTGAAATATACTATATCGAGAAGTAAATGAGCACAAACGTTTAAATTTCATATTTATTAGAGTTTACAAGTATATTTTTTTTGGTGTGCACCCTATCCTGATTTAAACGGCATTTTTGAATTCCCCTATTTGAGAGCTTTCCAAATATGTATAATTTTGCTATCATCGGTTAAATATTTCTTTTGTTATAGTCATGTATGTAAAACCGATGAATTAGGGCAAGTTCACTGTGTAGCGAATAGGGAAAAGCCAAGGACAACGCAATCGATTCATGATTACAATTGTTGCACAATAGTTGTCACATTTGTTGAAACAGAATCTTATCGAATATAAAATAATCTATAAAATGAGAGCAAAATCATGTTTGTACCATACAGGGATGAGGAGCTATAGTAAATTGAACGTAGAATTGGGAACATTTTCTATATTCCCCATAGAGATTGCACACAGCGCCGCCGCCACCGCCGCCGCCGCCACCGCCACCACCCCTGACTTTCACAACATAATCAATCATATCTCAGCCAAACATTTATAGAAATACCTGATTTATTTACACAATGTAGCTAGATAAATAGGCTTTCACTTGACACCTCAACCATAGCTCTACCACATTTAGTTGTTGAGTTAATAGAGAGAGATGGATGATTCGTCACCAAAAATGCAACGCCACCACCCTTTTTGGGTGGTGAGTTCAAAACACATGGCCCTCAAGGAGTACTCCATCCTTTAACATACTTCGAGTTTTGTATGGGACTCAGTGCTATTGGGCTGGGCATGCATAATCTGACCAATGCTGAGTCCATATCTTATTAACCCTTATCCAACTTAAAGTCATTAAGATTTGAGGCATCAATTATAGCACTGTTTCTCTTTCTTGTGATTCTATTACTACACAGGTGTGTACGTTTTTCATGGATTTCGACCCCCTCAAGGAGTATTCCATCCCTTACAGTGAGTTTCGTATGGGGCTCAGTTCTATGGGCATGCACAACTTGACCAATGCCGAGTTCAAGGTGCTAAGCGATTACTTTAGGGATCCTAAGAAGAAGGCTGATGCCGTTTTGTGGAAACATTTCGAAAATGAGATTGAAACAGGTAAGCTGACAAATAACTTTAATTAGAACAAAAAAATCTTGGATTCCTGAGGCCAAAAACATAAGCTCAAATGCTTTTCCAATATGGGGGAGGGGAGGGAGGGGGTGTTCTGAATGTGGTTTTTGTTTTCTTTCTTTTTTAAAAATAGGTGAAGTTTTTGAGAAAAGTTAAAATTGGGACAAATTTTCTGTTTAATTTTTTTTATGCAAACAATTATGCTGGAAGAATACCTGTAAGGGATGGCAATAGGGGTTTTCCCTTTCAGACTGAACATAGGGGAGTGAAAGTTTAAAAGATGTGGCGTGGCAAAACGGTTCAATGTTTTGGACAAAAAAAACATGAGGGGACAGAAATGACTAAAACTTTATAAGGAGTCTCTTAGATCAGCTGACAGCTATAAGGACAGTTGTGTCGTGTCAAAAATGATATTTTGTCGGTAAAGAGAGTAAATTACCTTTGTTAGTTCTATACACATAGTTTAGATGGGAAGTGTAAATTCTTCTGAAAACTTGTCACTATTGTATACAAAGGTGAGGTAACTGCATAATCTAACATAAATTAATGGAAATGATGCTGAAGTTAAAATTGGGACAATATATCTGTTTAATTTATTTTTTATGCAAACAAAAATACTGGAAGAATATTCATAACCTGTAAGGGATTGCTATAGGGGTTCTCCCTTTCAGACTAAAAATAGAGGAGTGAAAGTAAAAAAAGATGTGGGGCACGGCAAAACGGTTCAATGTTTTGGACAAAAAAACATGCGGGACAGGATTGGCTGAAACTTTATAAGGGGTCTCTTACTCTTAGATCATCTATCATCTGACAGCTAAAAAGACAGTTGTGTGTTGTGTCAAAAATGATATTTTGTCGGTAAAGACAGTACATCCCCTTTGTTAGTTCAATACCCATAGTTTAGATGAGAAGTGTAAATTCTTCTGAAAACTTGTCACTATTGGATACAAAAGTGAGGCGACTGCGTAATCTATATACTAATTTTCGGTCCCTCGCCTGATTAGATAGTTCAATAATAATTTTGCACTCGCGTCCCTCTTCAACTGAAAAGCGTGGTAATTGCGCCTCTAATAGACGAGCTAATTAGATAGTTCAATACCCGTTTTTTCCCGTTTTCAGACATGCGCAGAAAGGATCACATGTGAAAATCCAAAATGTTGAATTTATTTTACTCGGGTAGCTACTGTTCGGACACAAATTGTGGTTTTCGGAGTGAGTGATGACATATGGTCTTCACCCAAAATATTTTCTTCAGGGATATAGCTACATTTCTGTATATGCGGCTGTTTGTTATTCTTAAAGATCGCATAGTAACAAGCATTTATACGTCCGACAAATAAAAATATTTCACGACATTTTCTAAATGTAAACAAAAACTCTTACACAGATCTTAAAGTGACACTTTCACATTAGTAACATAGATGAATGCAACGTTTGCTAACGATAAAGAAACTGGCAGTACCATGTCAACCGTTTCTATGTTGTCCTGCGCGACCGCGTTTAACATGGCGCACGCGGTTCGGCGCACACGTAATGACGCAGACAAAAAGTGTACGCGTTTGTGGCGCAAACCGTGCACATTGTAACGGAGCAGAGTGAAAGCAGGCAGTCCGTACACTCTTAGAAAAAGGATGCTTCAGGCTTCAGGGGTTCTTGGCTGTCCCGTATGGAATCCTTTATATCACCTTAAAAGGTTCCAAAAAGAACCATTTTTAGGTTCAAAATAGGCAAAATATGGGCAAACATTGGTCTTTCGAACCTCTAAAGGTTCTCTACAGAACCTTTTGGGGCCTTTAAAATCAAAGAACCTATAATCCATTATACGGGACAGCCAAGAACCCCTCTGAAGCACCCTTTTTCTAATAGTGTACCCTAAAGCCACCTCCTCCTCTCCGCACTTCCCTTAATCTGGATATAAGGGCACATGGGGCATCTGGATAAACGGAACGTGTGGTACATTATCATGATTATTATAGAGTGTCTGGATTATTTAGGGCATCCGTGGTATCTGGATTACGGGGTTCACTATAAAACGAGTCTCAAACTACCTGGATATACTATGCGCAGGTGGGCCACCTGTGATAACTGGATTTTAAGGGTGTACACTCAGGTAGTATCTCGGGAGGCTTTATAGAACACAGCAAAACATGATAAAGGGACTAAAAAAAGAAAAAAAAAGTACATACTATAATACGTTAAGGCCCCACATGCCTATTGGAGGAATAATGTATTTAATGTAAATAGGCCAAACAAAACCCGGATGGCACACATTGTGCTCAAGTACAAGCGTGGAATGGTACAAGTGATCTTGATGATAGACTCCGCCGACCATAAAACTAAACGACCGACTATTGAACTATAACGCTCAGAACAGGCGCGTACCGCGGCATGTGAGCCAGGGGGGGCAGAAGTATGTCGTTCCGGTAGTGGCGTAAATTTCCCGGTAAATTTTCGTAAAAGGTTGCCCCAAATTTTTTCCCAGTCAGTCAACTCGTGAATTTCACGTAAAAGTGGGGGGGGGGGAGGTAGGGTCAAAAAAATTTGCACGGTCAAAAAATTTCGCATAGTCACAAAATTTCGCACAGTCACAAAATTTCGCACAGTCACAAAATTTTGCACGGTCTCAACATTTTTGGCTCAAAATAGCACAACGGTTAACAAATAATGCCAATTCCTCAGTGTTTTAGGCCCTATTTTTTTTCCTTATGCAAATTTAGCGACCCGGTCTTGGGAATTTAGCGTCCCGGTATTTGGAGCCAGGGGGGCCAACTTGCCCCCCGGTCGGTACGCCACTGGCTCAGAACGTAGGCCTACTGAATTACCTGGATACAGTATGTGCATATGGGCAGTGGCGACACTTGCACCAGGAGGAAAACGGGGTGGCAGGGCAATAAAAGAATCGGGGGAGACATTTAAAAGCTAATTTTAAGTAACTTTCAATTTTGACATTAAAATTCAACTTTTTATTATTTGGGGTACAAAATAGGTAGAGACATGCGCTGACAGGAGTATAACTGGGGGTATTAAGAACACGTTGATGGAGTAGGCCTACTCGGATTAAGATCTTGGGTATCTGTATTATTTAAGAGCGCATTGGGCCTAGGCTCATGGTGTATTAAGGGCACCATGTTACTTACATTATATCAAGGGCACCTTAGTACCTGAATTATTTAAGGACATACTCTTGATTGATATTTATATAAACATTTATAACGCTTTGATATTACTGACCTCTGCCTATTGTGATATGACTTTTACTGTCCGCTATCTTCGGCACCCGCGTTTAATTTACTTGACTATGATAAAGTAAGGGCACCTGGGTATCTCGAGATAACAGCACACTGCAGTGGGCCTACCTTGATTATGTGGTATCCAGTGCATTATTAAGGGCACCTGGGGTAACTGGATTAGGGGGTAGGGCTTAGGCCTATGGGGGTCCCTGGATATAATGGGACAACGGGTACCCCCTACAGGTCTCATGGGAGGCCTACATAGGTATCTGGAAACACAAACGTAGGCCTACCTAGATTAAGGCAATGTATAACCTGGATTATCAAAAGCACCTGCGATATTCTGATTATTTAGGGCCCCGTCTGGATTATGTATACATGTATAGGACATGTTCTTGATATTATTGTATCAAATTTTCTTACGCTTTGTTTACTTATTCCCCGTGAAATCTTCTAGCGGGTCCAGCGCGAAGCGCTGGTGCCCGCTAGTCTAACATAAATTAATGGAAATGATGCTGAAGTTAAAATTGGGACAACATTTCGGTTTGAATTTTGTTTTGCAAACAATTATACTGGAAGAATATTCATACTCTGTAAGGGATTGCGATAGGGGTTCTCCCTTTCAGACTAAAAATAGAGGAGTGCAATTAAAAAGATGGGGGCACGGCAAAACGGTTCAGTGTTTTGGACAAAAAACATGAGGGGACAGCTGCAGTGAATGAAACTTTATAAGGGTTCTCTTAGATCATGTGACAGCTAAAAGGGCAGTTGGAGTGTATATTACATTCAGAAGTTCCGCAAACAAAAAAGTAAATAAGAAGCCGCATCCATCTCATTGCTTTTTTCTGGCAATATTAAATGTTTCAATTTTCATTTATCAGTGTTTACTCAGGTACAACCCTCTCTGGAAAAGACCCCCATGAACATAGTCCCAAAATCCGATGTCTTTCTGATGCAAAAACCTGGCACAATGGATTGGACATCTGCCTCGCATCACCAACAAGAAATCATAGATGCAGCTATTGACCGTATGAAACAGAATGTGGCTCAGAGACGCATCCTCTGTAAGCCCTGCTTCCAGGATTTTGACCTTCACAACATCGGAGTGGTTACCAAATCGCAGTTCAGACAGTGCCTGGCTTACCTTCAGCTGAACTCCTCGGAGCCCGAGTATGAAGCCCTCGAGGCCAAGTATTCCAACCACATGGGATTCAACTATCTGCAGTTTTTGGGTGATTTGGAGCCAAAACCTGAGCAAGAGATGATATACACCAAGCGATTAGAAGAGTTAAAAATTGTTAACGCCAAACAGGTGTCATTGGAGACTGATCCGCTCAAAGATATCGAGGCTATAATAACCAAGATCAAAAACAAGGTATGGATAAATAAAGTCAATAATTAAGGTTAATCTTTCTGATTACTGTAAATGTGGAAATTTGTGTGCTTTTTCTTCTTCAGACAGCAATCGCAAAAAAACAAAAACGTGAAAATAAATTTGTTTTGTGTAAAGTTTATCTAATGAACTTTCAAATTGCAAACAAAAATAAAAAACATGCAAAATTGTTCAAAATCTGCAAAGCGCAAACAATTAGCCTGTGAAAATGCCACCTTTTACAGTTCACTGTGAGAGAGTACAGGGTCACTTATTATTCAGAGGGGGAACCGGGAACTCCCCAGTTTGGGTAGATTTACTCTGGCATAGAGTAAACAAATAGCTTATAAGTAAGCACATTCCCCCATGCCAGTAATAATCATTAGGAAGCATTCCTGCCCTGTGCATCACACCACTTTGTAGGAGAATCTTGTATTTTGTAGGGAAAATAGGGAGAAATACTATAAATTGATTTCGATATTGAGGCATAAAAAGTTCCAAAATGCCTGTCGTAAAAAAACAAATCTGGTCATTTAATGAAGTCATTGGTCTCCTTTTATTATCACTAGGTGGTCAAAGAAAGAATCCGAGTTCTTGAATTCATGAAGGACTACGACAAACTGCGTACCGGACGCATGCTGAAAACTGTGTTTGTGAGGGCATTAGATCTGGCAGGGCTGGGTCTGCAGCCTACAGAAGTTTCTGTTCTGAAAGAAAGGTAAGACACCATCTACTCCATTTATTGCTTTCATTTGGCAGAAAACTTATGGGTCAGTGTGTACAAAACAACTTAAGGCAAAAAAAAAAGTTGTGTTGCCCTCACAAGCCTAAAATCGGGAATGTCGGCCGGAAGGATTTGTTCTTCTTTTTTAATTTTACCAAATCAATGATTTTATACCTATTATTTCAGTCAACATGTGTGAAGATACTAAGGAAAACGCTTACTGGATGTATTTCCAACCCAATGGTGAATATTTTGGTTTCTTGCCCATCTCTGTGCAATTTTCACAGATTGGAAAATCTTGAGAAAGAAAATCTTGTAAAAAAAATCTTGAAACAAAAAAAATCTTTTAAAAAAATCATATAAAAAGAAGAAATTCTTTTAAAAAAATTAAAAAAATACCCAGCCACATTCTCGGAATTTTGACCCGGCCGGATGCGGGCAACATAACTATTATTTTTTGTTGCTTAATCCTGGTCTAACTTTAAACCTGGTATAAATAAAGAATAGTCCTCCAAAGAGGTTTTTTTTGGCTTTGATGAGTTCACTCTTCATTAATTATGAACCTTATGGAGCAATGCATTTTAATGTTATATATTAGACTAATTAGGCCCTCATTTTTTGGGACTACTAGGAGTATAAAACTTAAAAAGGGATATAAAAAAATAAAATAGATCTTCAAGAGAAGGACTATGATTCTTCATTTAGAACAGGTCTAAAGTTAGACCCGGTTTAATTTGTTGTGTGTAAACCGACCATGTAGTTCTGTGAATGTGTATAACACACACTTGCTAAGGGGTTACATAGAAAGGTTTTGCTTATGTTCTGTGGAAAATGACACAGAGGAGATCTTTTCTTCACAAGGAGTCTATGATGACATTCATTTACTTGATTGATTTTCATAGACAAGATTTCATAGACTAATACTCTGAGTCTCATTTGATTATCATATTTAACATAATCCCCCTGAGTACTAAAAATACTACTAAAAGGCAGCGCTATTCTGGTTTTACCCAATTCCTCACCATATGGGTTCAGGGTGATAGGCCTGTTAGTAGTCAGTACCTGGAAAATTGTTTGCCTCATTTCCCATCCAATCATCTAGTACTTGTTTACTCTATAACACTATCAATACAATTACTAAATCCCTAAACCAAAACCATAACTGGGATTCCCCACAAAACATAGTTATAAAAATAAAGAATATCATATCTAATTTAACCATAAACGTTCTATAATTGCAGCTTTGAGTCCCCCAAAGATCCTCAGTATGTGGAATACATAGTTTTCTGCGACATGATTGAGAGTGTCTTCACCCTGAAGAATCTTGAGAAGGCTCCTCAGGTGACCCCTGTTCAGTACCAACCACCTGTGGAGGTCGATCAGAATGTCTTATCGTCAGAAGCATTGGCCATACTGATGCCCACCATGCAGAGATTGGCTGAAAAGGTGGGTAGAAGGCTCAGCGGCAGTAGCCATGATTTGACTATTTTTTTATGTTCAGTTATACTTGGTGGGTCAGAAAGAATGGGCACTTTATTTGCAAAGTCGTTACAAAGGTTTTAGGCATGCATATTCAAAACCAATGGTAGTGATAAAAAGCCCTATAATCTGGCTTTCATTCAAAAAAAGAATTTTAAATTCAGACATTGCGTTATCATGTTACCCTAATTTTAGTAAAGCCCCAAATGTTATAGCCAATTCACGGGATGGTCGAATTATCAAGCCATTCTTCAATGTTTTCTAATCGGGCTCGCTATCTTAATCAGCTGAGATGCCTCTTTTCAGGTTTTTTTTCTTGCATTCAGGCTTTTTCTTACTCATAATTCCATAGTTCTATTTTATTTTCAGTCATTTTAAGATTTTATAATCCAACATTCATGTGCCTTTTCACCAGTTGCCTTGATTGGCATCTCTGAATCAGCCAGCCAACAATGTTATGTGGTATTGTCATCCCGTGGATTGGCTTTAAAATACTAGGTTCTACTCAAATTGATGTAATATTATGAAGCAATGGTCAAATTTAAAATTCTTTTTTTTTGGAAGAAAGCCAAATATGTGGTCTTTTTAGCACCATCATTAGTTTTGAATATGCAGGCCTAAAACTTTTGTGACAGCTTTGCGAAAAAAGTGCCCATTCTTTCTGACTCGCCTGTATGTGGTCACATATTTAATACATATATATACAACATTTTAAGTCTGATTGTTTTGTCAAAAGAAAATGTTGATAAAGCAGTTCAAATTGGAAAGTTGAGCATTTTCAGTTGTTGCTGTATGACCTCGCCTTCCTTTAAATGTCTCCAAAGCTGTACTCTTGTTTTAAACACAGTTAGAGCTTATCACCATTACCAACTACTTCTTAAGTTGAACACATTTTCATTAATTGAAGATGAAGGACAATTATAGACTGCTTTGGAAGCATACTGGAACGGAATGGAAGTAATGGACCATGGTATAACCTATGTTAATCCCAGGAAATGTTTGCCAGCAATGGTTATCTGTAATAGAAAAACAAGAAACACAATGACTGACTGTGTAATAATGCAGCAAGTAGAGTCATACACAATAACAGTAAAAACTGCATTCCTCATTTCCTTCTACTTAGGCCACAAACGGGGGTGGAACTTCAGATTTTTTTTTTACCAACCAGTCGGGCAGGTAACTTACAAAAACACATGCCCGAAAGATATTCCACCAGCCAGTGTACTCACATTATGTTCGAAAGACCAACAAAGGTTCTGTGAGAACCGCTAATTTTCTATGAATGGTGTTGGACCGAAAATTTTCATCAACCGCATGTTCGGTGCAAACAAAAGATCGAGTGTTTGACACCGTTGATCGGTTTTATGCACCAGCCTACAGTCACATATACTGTGAGTTTGAAGAATTTTACCTGTCAGTCTGTCGGGTACTTTTGCATCTTCACCTGTCCGACGCAAAAGTTACCTGCTATGGGCTGGCGGTCGGGTGCTATTTCAAGGCCTGGTCACAAACCATCTATCATATATCCAAAGCAAATGGATTTTTCAGTCATGCAAATTATTGTTTATAATGATATTAATATTTTTCTTTTGACCTTCAGGTTCACAAGCATCGCATGCAACTATTTCCGCTCTTTGAAGACTATGACCGTGTACACAACGGCACCGTATCATTTTTACAATTCAGACGTGTACTCTCCGAACTGGAACTGGGAAGCCTTGTGCAGGAAACAGAATTCCGCATCTTGCAAATGAAATTCCACGTGAAAGTCGGCGGGAAAGAAGTGATTGATTACGTCAAGTTCTGCGATGAAATCAATGAAATGGCGTGCTTTGATCCTCGTAAACCATGATTGAATATCTACCATGTCTTTCATTGGATGATGACTATACTTAGATTTAATGTTGCCAATATTTTCAAAATAATGGAAATTGTTTGATCAAAACCTGAAAGACCTTTCCATATCATATGGTTGGAGTATATTTATATGCAAGCTAGTCTACAAAGTAAATATTCTCAGTCATTCCATGTGTCCGTCCAATGACAATAGTGTGTTATATTTTATATTGTTAACAGAATTTAATTCCTGTTTGTGGTATAACTGTGCTACTAGTTTAGTTTAGTATTTAAACGATCAAAACATGTTCTAGTTTGTTGCATAGGCCAACAATCTGTATGTATACAGATCTGTCCATATTTCCAGTGTCATAAACAGCTACATTTATGATCTGATGATGCAATTTATAATGGTTTCAATACGAACAAAAATCTTCTTGCTATAGTCTATTTCATCACTTGAGTGCAAAAAGGTCATAACTGACATTTTCAGAAAAATGCAGATATGACATTCTTACACTAAAGCAACATATTTTGCAATCCTCTCCCAAAGACATCTATGGTGTTAAGGGAACACAGTTTAAAGACTCACAATAATAATGAGGTATGCATTTATCCAGAAGATCAAAGTCCATGCATTTGCAAATAATCATCTTTTTTCCTGCACAGTGACACATTTTTAAATTAAGTGTTATATTCCGCGAGACTTTAAGGAGATATGTAGTGGATGTGTGCTATCAAAGAATAAGAAAAAGCGAATATTTGAAGATCAAACTACTGATGCAATTGATGATGGCTTTAAAATGATCAAAATTTATTTCTGTGCTATAGTCTTTTCGCCATCACTGTTGTATTCATGTTTTATACAAGTAAATGTATAAGAAAATGTATGCATTTTTCAGAAGATCAAAGACCATGCATTTGCAAATAATAATCTTATTTTCTGCACAGTGACACATTTTAAATTAAGTGTTATATTCTGTGAGATGTTAAGGAGATATTAAGTGGATGTGTGATATCAAAGAAAATGAAAAAGTGTGTATTTGAAGAACAAACTACTGATGCAATTGATGATAGCTTCAAAATGATCAAAATTTATTTCTGTGCTATAGTCTTTTCGCCATCCTCTACACAATTATATTAATGTTTTATACAAGTAAATGCTTAAACTGATGGGTAATATTATAGGCCTATTATGGCAAGGGCGATCAAAGAAGATTGAATTGAAAATATATTTGGCTCCTAAAATGAACTATGCAGTAACAGGCCTCAACATAAGATATGAAGAGGGCATGCAATTTAAGGCAATTTGAAAGGGGCACCAACTTTCTCCAAGGCAATTATGTACTTTTGAATGGAGTGAAAACAGCCAGAAATTTAGGGCAACTAGGTGGGACATCAAAGGTAATTGCCTTCGATTAATTTGAGCCCTGTGCAGTAATCCATTGGCTTCCTTTGCACAGTGATCAAATCATATTTAAATGAATGCAGTAATAGATTAATCTGTTCCATATTGGCGAGGATAATTCGGTTTTTATCTCTCCACGTGCAAAATTAATTAACACGTCACACATACGATGCACAGTCTGCTTGTTGCCTTTATCTGCTCCCGCGTCATTCTGTATTCATTTGCCGCTGTAAGGATGCTTCGCCAATTTGGAACTGATCAAACTATAGCGTAAGACTCAAAATGATGTATGCATGCCATCAAAATATTTTATTTTCAAGCACATATATATTACATCCGTAGTGAGAAAAATATTTATCTCTGTCAAATTTCAGTAAAAAAACACTGCTTGACAGCTCGCGTTATACTGTGTTTTGAAATATTTGAGCATACGCGCGCGATTATGGTCACACGCACGCGATTTGGGTCGGACGAACGCGGCACGCATAAGATGTGCAGTGCGCTTGTTGCCTTCTGTATTCATTTGCTGCTGTAAGGATGCTTCACCAATTTGGAACTGATCAAACTATAGCGTAAGACTCAAAATTATGCATGCATGCCATCAAAATGGAGAGTATAAACTGGTGGCATCAACCACCATTCTGGAAACTTTCAAAGACATGGCACAAAATGATGGGAAATATACCTGGCATGGGGATCAAAGAATACTTATTGGACAAATGTATTTTGGTGTTATAGTGAGCAAAGTGGTTGTGCCCTAGGCTTTTGCCTTCCTCTGCACAGTGAAGTGTGATATCAAAGCATACTCAAGCCAGTATAATGCTAATCAAGACTACTATAGGTTAATCCGATAACAAAAGTAAATGAACAAATCGAATTAAAGAACAAAATATTTCTTGAAATATAAAAATAATTCACGAACAATATAGATGCAAACACATTGAACAAAGTCCTAGTGTGTAATATATTTTGTACAGTAAATTTTATTCTTTCAATACATTATACTCAATATAAAATTGTATAAAGATGTCTTTCAAATGTTCCATAATCTGTGTAACAACAATTATAATATAGTTCATACATGTGTTTATGTTTATTCATGGAAATAATCGGACATTCCAAATGATTATTGTGATGCATTCCAGAAGATTTTTATCTAGTGTAAACTATAGACAAAATGAATTTTCCCATGAACCATTGGATTTAGATTTACCCTTATATGGAGTAATGGCTAAAAAGGAGTTGATGGTTATTATCATTACTCTCATTGGCATTACATATACCTTCCCTTACATTTGAGCATCATCTTTCACCAGCAATACAAGCCAAATCATTGGTAATAAATCATTTGAACTACCAGCTATACTCTATTTCTCTTCCTCTAGACAGTGACGTTACTTTACTGGCGCAGCATTTACGCACACGTATAAATCTTCCATCTTTCTTCGTGTGTGTATATGCATGTATACGCCAGCGCCTCGAGTAGACATGTGCGTAAATAAGTAAATAAGTAAATAAGTAAATGTCGCAGTTACGTCACTGACTCACTGTCTTGTGATGGATAAATAGACTGTAGAGAGATGTGACTTTTTGTTAACAGGGTATAATTGTTGACTACTTTTTCCCATGTCACTATTTTAAACTCAAATGGTGTCATTTTTATCATTTTGGTCTATTTTTTCCTTTGTCGACAATGAGCTATCTGTGTTGACAATCAATAAAAAGCTGCTGTTAACTCATGGGACAAACAGCCCTAGTACAAGGTCAGTTTATAGGCCTCAAATGAGTAGCTTGGTTACATTGGTGATAGGAGATACTAATGGTGTTTCTTTGCAGCGTCTAGTACCTTAAAGGCAAAGTACACCTAAATGCACATGTATGTGAACCACTGTAAAAGGACAATGCACACATAACAGATGGGGATAAGACACTTAACAATGACCCTCCTTCATCCAATAATATAGCATCTTCACTATGTATTAAACTAATTTGAATAATTCCTTGTAGAAAAAAATGTACATAGAACAAAATAATACATGAATTTTCATTGTAAGTATATGATATTGTATATAGTCATGAGATATTCAATAACACTCCTGAATACTGAAGATTTATGATGCTCCACGAACTCATTTGTTTCTTCCATAATCAAATTCAATATGTCGAAAACCAAGAGAATCATATGAATGATGTCTATAACATTCAAATTCATGATCCATATTGAAACACGCATTGATATGTTTGTCTATTGATAGCAATCATGCTGTCTGCTGATAATTGCATTTAAATATATACATGAATAGTGCATATTGATTATGTGCCTGGATTAATCTTTGATTCTGTGGGTACTTAGGCCAACGTTTTATAATCACATGGACGGGATTCACTATGCGCCACCCCTTCAATCAGGTTTTTTTATGATGTCATGAGACTGGGACTTTGAAGTTTACGGCCGATTGCTTAAATCATTGTAAATCAATTAAATAACCAGCTAATTACTTAGTTAATTAGCTAATTAGTTAGTTAATTAATCATTTAAATTGCAGATATTCCCAGTATTTGGTGCTACATTTGGGCCTTTGCTGGGGCCACTAGATGATTAATTATCTAACTAATTAGCTAATTAACTTAATAAATAACATAATTATATGAATAACAAAGTAATTAGCTGATTATTTAATTGATTTACAATGATTTAAGCAATCGGCGGTAAACTTCAAAGTCGCAGTCTCATGACATCATAAAAAACCTGATTGAAGGGGTGGCGCAAAGTGAATCCCCACATGGACGTGTGTGATAATGAGGTGTGATCAGTGGAATATTCTTATACTTCACTGCACAGAGTTAGATGCTGAAGATATCTATTGAAGGTAGCATTCTAATGCATGCTGGCTACTGAATGCATGTTGGTTTCTGAAGGGAGCACACAACCAAATAGGTTTCATGCCTCGCTTTTGATCAAATATAGATATAAGGATACTTTCTTCAGTAAACAGGCTGAATAGGAATGATATCTTCAGTAGACAGCAGATATAAGGATGCTTTCTACGGAATAGGAGTGCTATCTTCAGTAGACAGCAGATATAAGGATGCTTTCTTCAGTAAACAGGCTGAATAGGAATGCTATCTTCAGTAGATAGCAGAGATCAGAAGGCTTTCTTCAGTAAACATGCTAAATAGGAATGCTATCTTGAGTAAACAGGCTGAATATCAAAATGTCACCCATATTACAGCAAGGGACAAGGCAGAAGCTTTTTGTCAGACATTTGCAGACAAATGTAGACTCCAAGGTGCTGAAGACCAGGCCCCAAATGTCCATCCTTCAACAACCAAATCCTTTGACAAAATAGTTTTTAAGCCCAAGGATGTTCGAAAACTATTACAACATCTCTATCCAGATAAAGCTAGGACCAGACCTGATTCCAACCAAGGTACTCAAAGAATGCTGTGCTGAACTTGCTTGTCCACTCTGCAGGCTTTTTGATCTCTGCTTCACTCATAGTGTGTTTCCTAACTAATGGAAAACAGCATCTGTCACTCCAATCCACAAGAGAGGTTCGAAGGCTGACCCAACAAAGTACCGCCCTATCTCACTGCTAAGCAATATCAGCAAGATCATGGAAGCTGTTGTGCAGAAACAACTTCAACGCTTTCTTCTCAGCAATGATCTGATTTCCAGCAGACAGTTTGGATTTAGAGAAGGCCACAGCACAGCTGATCTCCTCAACATTTTGTCACAGAAATGAAACAACCCCCTAGACCAAAGTGACGAGGTTTGTGTCATTGCCCTTGACATAAAAGGAGCTTTCGACAAAGTATGGCACAATGGACTCTGCTCAAAACTGATGTCAAAGGGTGTTATCAGAAGACTGCTTTCATGGATACACAACTACTTATCCGATAGATCTATCAACGTCGTCATGTCGGGACAAGCATCCAACATTGCACCCATAAATGCTTCTGTTCCACAAGGATCTATCCTTGGTCCACTACTGTTTTCTGTCTTCATTGACGGACGACCTTGTGGATGTCTGTGACAACGAGCTCTATCTGTACGCTGACGATTCAACACTTTTCGCACCCATTAAGTCTTCAGCCAGCTCCAATGCAGTAGCTGCTAGCCTTAACAGTGATCTAAGCAATATGAAAGCGTGGGCTGATAAATGAAAAGTGACCTTTGAGCCTGCCAAGTACAAGACCATGGTAATCTCTAGGAAGAGAACCCCATCCCAACTTGAACTCTACTTTGGTGACTGCAAGCTACCATCTGCAGACAAACTGGAAATCCTGGGTGTTACCATTGATAGCAAGCTGACTTGGTCCAAACACATCTCGGCTGTCTCAACCAGGGCTGGCCAGAAGCTCGGCGTTCTTCGCAAGGTTGCAAATAAATTGACGGCATTGGGCAGATCTACTGTGTACAAATCACAAGTCTGTAGTGTAATGGAGTATGCTTCACTAGGCTGGTCTAGCGCTTCACCTACTATCCTAAGCCAGCTTGACAACATCCAAAGGAAGGCACTCAAGATCATTGGTGTCTTGACGCTACTGGTCTATCGCATCTCAGCATCACAAGCCTACTTCACCGGCGACAGGTAGCAGCAGCCAATGTCTTGTACAAAATGCACACCAACCACTGCCCACAAGATTTAGCAGCACTACTCCCCACACCATATGTTCATCGTCGTGCTATGCGTTCAAGTGTTGCAATGCCAGATCATGCCCTTTCACTGCCGCCTGCCAGAACTTGCTGCTTAGACAGAAGTTTCATCCATACAGCTGTTTCACTGTGGAACAGTCAATGTTGTTGGCAACATCCAAGAGGACTACAATCTTTTAAATGTCGTGTTAACAGACACTAGGATACGGTTCTCTCCAACTCTTCAGAGTATGTTGGCTAAGCTCTCTCGATGTATCAATGACCTCCAGATATTATTTTCTTCTTATTTTTTGATGTTATTCTCTGTTTGGGTGTTTATCCTATTCCTGTCCCACGCCACTTTCATTGGCTTTTTTACTATCCCAATTGTGTTTACTTGTATTTTTTTATTATTTTCTGAGTTGCAGTGAACCAATTGATTTGCCCATCAGAGCTCTCTGTTGAGAGTTACCCGTTTGATTTGTAATCACTCAGTTCATTAATTTTATTAATGTCTGTTGGGCTATTGTTCACATTTGCTCTTTATATATAAAAAAATAAAATAGGAAAGATATCTTCAATAGACAGCAAAGATAGGAATGCTATCTTCAGTAGACAGCAAAGATAGGAATGCTTTCTTCAGTAAACAGGCTGAATAGGAATGCTATCTTGAGTAAGCAGACTGAATAGGAATGCTATCTTCAGTAGACAGCAAAGACAGGAATGCTTTCTTCAGGAAACAGGCTGAATAGGAATGCTATCTTCAGTAAACAGGCTGAATGAGAATGCTATCTTCAATAGACAGCAGAGATGGAATTCTTTCATCAGTAAACAGGCTGAATAGGAATGCTATTATCGAAAGACAGCGGAGATATTCAGCCTGTTTACTGAAGATAGCATTCCTATATCTGCTGTCTACTGAAGATAGCATTCCTATTCAGCCTATTTACTGAAGATAGCATTCCTATGCAGCCTGTTTACTGACGAAATCAGTCCTGTCTCTGCTGTCTACTGAAAATAGCATTCCTACTCAGCCTGTTTACTCAAGATAGCATTCCTATTCAGCCTGTTTACCGGAGAGAAAAAAATTCATATCTCCGTTGTCTTTCGAATATAGCATTCCTATTCAGCCTTTTTACTGAAGAAAGCATCCTTATATCTGCTGTCTACTGAAGATAGCACTCCTATTCCGTTGAAAGCATCCTTATATCTGCTGTCTACTGAAAATAGCTTTCCTATTCAGCCTGTTTACTGAAGAAAGCATCCTTATATCTGCTGTCTATTGAATATAGCATGCCTATTCAGCCTGTTTACTCAAGATATCATTCCTATTCAGCCTGTTTACTGAAGAAAGTAATCATATCTATATCTGCCGTCTACTGAAAATAGCATTCCTATCAGCCTGTTTACGGATGAAAACATTGCTATCTCTGCTGTCTACTGAAGATATAGAGCATTCCTATTCAGCCTGTTTACTGAAGAAAGCATCCTTATATCTGCTGTCTACTGAAGATAGCACTCCTATTCAGTCTATATACTGAAGAAAGCACTCCTATATCTGCCATCTACTGAAGATAGCACTCCTATTCAGCCTGTTTACTGAAGAAAGCACTCCTATATCTGCTGTCTACTGAAGATAACATTTATATTCAGCCTGTTTACTGAAGAAAGCACTCCTATATCTGCCGTCTACTAAGATAACATTTCTATTCAGCCTGTTTACTGAAGATATCATTCCTATATCTGCCTTCTACTAAGATAGCATTCCTATTCAGTCTGTTTACTGAAGAAAGCATCCCTTTCTTTGCTGTCTACTGAATATATCATTCCTATTTAGCCTGTTTACTGAAGAAAGCATTCCTATCTTTGTTGTTTACTGAAGATAGCATGGCCTATTCAGCCTGTTTACTGAAGAAAGCATTTCTATATCTGCTGTCTACTGAAGATAGCATTCCTATTTAGCCTGTTTACTGAAGATATCATTCCTATATCTGCCTTCTACTAAGATAGCATTCCTATTCAGTCGGTTTACTGAAGAAAGCATCCCTTTCTTTGCTGTCTACTGAATATATCATTCCTATTTAGCCTGTTTACTGAAGAAAGCATTCCTATCTTTGCTGTTTACTGAAGATAGCATGGCCTATTCAGCCTGTTTACTGAAGAAAGCATTCCTATATCTGCTGTCTACTGAAGATAGCATTCCTATTTAGCCTGTTTACTGAAGATATCATTCCTATATCTGCCTTCTACTAAGATAGCATTCCTTTTCAGTCTGTTTACTGAAGAAAGCATCCCTTTCTTTGCTGTCTACTGAATATATCATTCATATTTAGCCTGTTAACTGAAGAAAGCATTCCTATATCTGCTGTTTACTGAAGATAGCATTCCTATTTAGCCTGTTTACTGAAGATATCATTCCTATATCTGCCTTCTACTAAGATAGCATTCCTATTCAGTCTGTTTACTGAAGAAAGCATCCCTTTCTTTGCTGTCTACTGAATATATCATTCCTATTTAGCCTGTTTACTGAAGAAAGCATTCCTATCTTTGCTGTTTACTGAAGATAGCATGGCCTATTCAGCCTGTTTACTGAAGAAAGCATCCCTTTCTTTGCTGTCTACTGAATATATCATTCCTATTTAGCCTGTTTACTGAAGAAAGCATTCCTATCTTTGCTGTTTACTGAAGATAGCATGGCCTATTCAGCCCGTTTACTGAAGAAAGCATTCCTATATCTGCTGTCTACTGAAGATAGCATTCTTATTTAGCCTGTTTACTGAAGATATCATTCCTATATCTTCCTTCTACTAAGATAGCATTCCTATTCAGTCTGTTTACTGAAGAAAGCATCCCTTTCTTTGCTGTCTACTGAATATATCATTCCTATTTAGCCTGTTTACTGAAGAAAGCATTCCTATATCTGCTGTCTACTGAAGATAGCATTCCTATTTAGCCTGTTTACTGAAGATATCATTCCTATATCTGCCTTCTACTAAGATAGCATTCCTATTCAGTCTGTTTACTGAAGAAAGCATCCATTTCTTTGCTGTCTACTGAATATATCATTCCTATTTAGCCTGTTTACTGAAGAAAGCATTCCTATCTTTGCTGTTTACTGAAGATAGCATGGCCTATTTAGCCTGTTTACTGAAGAAAGCATTCCTATATCCGCTGTCTACTGAAGATAGCATTCCTATTTAGCCTGTTTACTGAAGATAGCATTCCTATGCAGCCTGTTTACTGACGAAATCAGTCCTGTCTCTGCTGTCTACTGAAGAAAGCATCCCTTTCTTTGCAGTCTACTGAAAATAGCATTCCTATTTAGCCTGTTTACTGAAGATATCATTCCTATATCTGCCTTCTACTAAGATAGCATTCCTATTCAGTCTGTTTACTGAAGAAAGCATCCCTTTCTTTGCTGTCTACTGAATATATCATTCCTATTTAGCCTGTTTACTGAAGAAAGCATTCCTATCTTTGCTGTTTACTGAAGATAGCATGGCCTATTCAGCCTGTTTACTGAAGAAAGCATTCCTATATCTGCTGTCTGCTGAAGATAGCATTCCTATTTAGCCTGTTTACTGAAGATATCATTCCTATATCTGCCTTCTACTAAGATAGCATTCCTATTCAGTCTGTTTACTGAGTAAAGCATCCCTTTCTTTGCTGTCTACTAAAGCATTCCTATCTTTGCTGTCTACTGAAGGTAGCATGGCCTATTTAGCCTGTTTACTGAAAAAAGCATTCCGATCTCTGCTGTCTACTGAAGATAGCATTGGCTATATCTGATGTTTACAGAAGATAACATTCCTATTCAGCATGTTTACTGAAGAAAGCATGTTTACTGAAGAAAGCATTCCTATATCGGCTGTTTACTGAATATAACATTCATATTTAGCCTGTAAACTGAAGAAAGCATTCATATCTTTGCTGTCTAATGAAGATAGCATTCCTATTCAGCCTGTTTACTCAAGATAGCATTCCTATTCAGACTGTTTACTGAATAAAAACAATTCCTAACTTCGCTGTCTATTGAAGATAACATTCCCATTCAACCTGTTTACTGAAGATAGCATTCCTATTCAGCCTGTTTACTGAAGAAAGGATTCCTATCTTTGCTGTCTACTGAAGATAGCATTCCTATTCAGCCTGTTTACTGAAGAAAGCATACCTATCGTTGCTATCTATTGAAGATAACATTCCTACTCAGCATGTTTACTGAAGAAAGCATCCTTATATCTGCTGTCTACTGAAGATAGCACTCTTATTCCGCCTGTTTACTGGAGAAAGCATCCTTATATCTGCTGTCTACTGAAGATAGCTTTCCTATTTAGCCTGTTTATTGAAGAAAGCATCCTTATATCTGCTGTCTACTGAAGATAGCACTCCTATTCAGCCTCTTTACTGAAGATAGCATTCCTATATCTGCTGTTTACAGAAGATAACATTCCTATTCAGCATGTTTACTGAAGAAAGCATTCCTATATCGGCTGTTTACTGAATATAACATTCATATTTAGCCTGTAAACTGAAGAAAGCATTCCTATCTTTGCTTTCTAATGAAGATAGCATTCCTATTCAACCTGTTTACTCAAGATAGCATTCCTATTCAGACTGTTTACTGAATAAAAACAATTCCTAACTCCGCTGTCTATTGAAGATAGCATTCCCATTCAGCCTGTTTACTGAAGATAGCATTCCTATTCAGCCTGTTTACTATAAAGAAAGGATTCCTATCTTTGCTGTCTACTGAAGATAGCATTCCTTTTCAGCCTGTTTACTGAAGAAAGCATCCTTATACCTGCTGTCTACTGACGTTAGCATCCTATTCAGTCTGTTTACTGAAGAAAGGATTCCAATCTCTGCTGTCTACTGAAGATAGCATTCCTGTTTACTGAAGAAAGCATTCCTATCGTTGCTATCTATTGAAGATAACATTCCTATTAAGCATGTTTACTGAAGAAAGCATCCTTATATCTGCTGTCTACTGAAGATAGCACTCCTATTCCGCCTGTTTACTGAAGAAAGCATCCTTATATCTGCTGTCTACTGAAGATAGCTTTCCTATTTAGCCTGTTTATTGAAGAAAGCATCCTTATATCTGCTGTCTACTGAAGATATCACTCCTATTCAGCCTGTTTACTAAAGAAGCATTCCTATATCTGCCGTCTGCTGCTAAGATAACATTCCTATTTGAGCCTGTTTACTGAAGATAGCATTCCTATTCAACCTGTTTACTGAATAAAGCATCCTTATATCTGCTGTCTACTGAAGATAGCATTCCTATTTAGCCTGTTTACTGAAAATAGCATTCCGATCTCTGCTGTCTAAGTGACTACTGAAGATATATAACATTCCTATTCAGCATGTTTATTGAAGAAAACATCCTTATATCTGCTGTCTACTGAAGATAGCACTCATATTCAGTATATTTACTGAAGAAAGCATTCCTATCTATGCTGTACTGAAGATATTATTCCTATTTAGCCTGTTTTCTGAGGAAAGCATTCCTATATTTGCTATCTATTGAAGATAGCATTCCTATTCAGCCTGTCTGTTTACTCAATATATCATTCCTATTCAGCCTGTTTACTAAAGAAAGTATTCCTATATCTGCTGTCTACTGAAGATAGCACTCCTATTCAGCCTGTTTACTGAATAAAGCATTCCTATCTCCGCTGTCTACTGAAGATAGCAATCCTATTTAGCCTGTTTACTGAAGAAATCATTCCTATATCTGCTGTCTACTGAAGATAACATTCCTATTTAGCCTGTTTACTGAATAAATCATATTCCGATCTCTGCTACCTACTGAAGATAGCACTCCTATTCAGCCTGTTTATCTGCTGTCTACTGAAGATAGCATTCCTATTCAGCCTGTTTACTGAAGAAAGCCTTCCTAGTTTAGCTATCTATTGAAGATAGCGTTCCTATTCAGCCTGTTTACTGAAGAAAGCATTCCTATATCTGCCGTCTACTAAGATAGCATTCCTATTAAGCCTGTTTACTCAAGATAGCATTCCTATTCAGCCTGTTTACTGATAAAAGAATTCCATCTCTGCTGTCTTTCCCATTTAGCCTGTTTACTGAAGATAGCATTCCTATCATTGCTGTCTATTGAAGATAGCATTCCTATTCAGCCTGTTTACTGAAGATAGCACTGAGCAGTCCTATATCTACTGTCTACTGGAGATAGCATTCCTATTCAGTCTGTTTACTGAAGAAATCATTCCGATCGCTGCTGTCTAGTGAAGATAACATTCCTATTCAGCATGTTTATTGAAAAAAACATTCCTATATCTGCTATTTACTGAATATAACATTCATATTTAACCTGTTTACTGAAGAAAGCATTCTTTGTCTACTGAAGATGGCATTCCTATTCAGCCTGTTTACTGAAGAAATTATTCCTATATCTGCTGTCTTCTGAAGATAGCACTCCTATTCAGCCTGTTTACTGAATAAAGCATTCCTATTTCTGCTGTCTACTGAAGATGGCAATCTTATTTAGCCTGTTAACTGAAGAAAGCATTCCTATATCTGCTGTCTACTGAAGATAGCATTCCTATTTAGCCTGTTCTGGAGAAAGGATTCCTATATATGCTGTCTACTGAAGATAGCATTCCTATTTAGCCTGTTTACTCAAGATATCATTCCTATCATCTGCTGTCTAAGATAGCATTCCTATTTAGCCTGTTTACTGAAGATATCATTCCGATCTCTGCCGTCTACTAAGATAACATTCCTATTTAGCCTGTTTACCAAAGAAAGCATCCTTATCATCTGCTGTCTACTGAAGAAAACATTCCTATATTAAGCCTGTTTACTGAAGAAAGCATTCCTATCTCAGTGCTACCTACTGAAGATAGCATTCTTATTTACTGAAGATATCATTCCTATATCTGCTGTCTACTGAAGATAGCATTCCTATTCAGCCTATTGAAGAAAACATTCCTATCTCTGCTGTCTACTGAAGATAACATTCCTATTCAGCATGTTTACTGAAGAAAAAATCCTTACATCTGCTGTCTGTGCTTGGCTTCTCACAGAAAGTTTCTCCTGTTCAATATCATGTTTACTTTTCCCAAAATTGTCTCCCTTTTTTTACCCCTTTATCTACGTACCGTGAAGTTTTCCTATTCTTATATCTGTGCATGCTACTGAAGATAGCATGTAGGCCTGCCTATGCTGTCTGCTGAAGATAGCCTTTTCCTGCTCATTACTGCTGAAGATAGCATTTCTATGTCTTCTGTCTGCTATTAGTTTTCCTGCGCATACTACGAATTACTATAGCATTTATTTCTATATGTATATATGCTGTCTGCTGAAAATAATTTTCCTGCGCATGCATGCTATCATATCATACTATTAAAGATAGCATTTCTATATGCTGTCTGAAGATAGTTTTCCTACTCATACTACTGAAGCCTAGCATATAGGCCTATGTATTCTGTCTGCTGAATAGTTTTTCTGCACTGCTATTTAGCATTCTTATATATGCTATCTACTGAAGATAGCAGAAAAATATTATATCTATAATTTTGTTAATCCACTGAAGATAGCATTCGACCGGAGTATTGGAAATTCCATTTAATATTATATTAAATGGATTCAGTCTTGGATCTGCGCATGCTATAGGCCTACGTAGTCATTGTAATGGTGACCGTAGGCCTAAAGGTCACAAGTAAGATGTTTACTTCAGGTACCATTTCAACGCATGTTATTCGAAGCTAGTATTAGCATTCCCTTGTATATACACTGTTAGAAATTACTGTAAATTATGTACAGTAAAATACTGTCAAAGGTTAAAAAGTGACAGTATTTGGCTGTAATTTGGAAATACAGCAACTTATGTTCAATTTTCCAGGCCTATATTATTTAGAACTTGCAGGTCTTATTCAAGTGTTAAAGCATATCAACATCATTAATACACTTATAAATTGTACTAAATTATACAGTAACAAAATACTGTAAATGTTACAGTAAAAAGCTGGCAGCAAGGATGCCAATTTTTTTACAATCTTTACAGGTATTTCTAACAGTGTGTATATTCTATATTAAGCATGCTTTGGAGACAGCAATTTTTTTTAAAACTTAATAGCAATTGATGTAGGGCCTATCTACCTATTCTTATACATGTGCATGCTATCTACTGAAAAGATAGCATTTCTATGTCTGCTGTCTGCTGAAGATCCCGTCGACATGCTATCTACTGAAGTGAATATAGCATTCTTATACTATAGGCCTGGCTATGTAAACACGATAGGCACTTCCATCGTGCATGAATTTATGTTCAGCTATATTTTAAGTGTTTCTTCTATTCCATCATATGCCTTATCATGTTTAAAATCAACTTTGTCATTTTAATCTCCTGTGGCATATAATATAGATATTTTCATATTTGTTCTTCTTCTTTTCTGCTCTTGACCGCCAAAATGGTTTTAATTTTTGTGCTCAGTATTTGCCCCAGTGTAAACAGAGTGCAGTCTATCCTGGTTTATTATTTGCTTAAGTATTTTATTGAAATTCACACCCCCTTCACACCATGTATGTATAGGGATTAGGCCATTCATAATTAATCCTAATCCATATGATTGGTTCTTTTATTGCCTTCTGGGAAGTCTACTCTGAGTAAATATCAATTATCTTGTTTGCCACTTATAGGCCTACTTGGAGCACTTAATAAAATTCAGTGACAAACTCTTGCTTACACACGACTAGGTATGGGATGTTTAATGCATGTTGGATCATGGACTTATCAGACTATCAGTCTGATAAGTCCATGGTTGGATATACTGTAATGTACATACATTATACATTATATATGAAGAGCTTTGTTGCAGAAGGGCTATGGTGCATTTTTGAAAAAAATGAGTTTGATGTAGAAATGTATAGGTAAAAATCATATGTTTCAAGGAAACAAAGTCAGTTTTTTCAAAAATACCTACATCTCATTGTAAACAGCCATTGAAATTGTTGTTTTGTTGCAAAAGGGCCTGTATCCAGAATTAAATCGGGATACAGTCCCTTTTGCAACAAAACAACAACTTCAATGGCTGTTTACAATGAGATGTAGGTCTTTTTGAAAAAATGACGTTATTTCCTAGAAACATATGATTGTGACCTATACATTTCTATATCAAACTTATTTTTTTTAAATGATTAAAATAAATGAATTTTTTTGTGTTTTATTTTTTTTTGTATGTACAAACAGATGGAGTTTTGTTGCAAAAGGGCCTACATCCAAATTTTCTAAAAATGTAAACATGATTTTAAAAAAATTGAAAACTAGCACATTTGAAATTTATGTCAATTTAAATTAGTATGTAGTGTACCTCTTTCATAATTCATTCAGTTTTTCAATTGCGCAACTTGAATATTTAGTAACAGTTTTTTGACTTTTTCTCAATAAGAGCCAAAGTGGATGAAGGCCCTTTTGCAAAAAACCTCTTCATATATAGGCCCTATTCTGGAGTATATTTATTTCTAGCAACTGAGACTAATAATAGCAATTTGACTAGTAAATTTAGAATGTTTTTTATGCTAGGTTTTTCTGATGAAACTCTGTAAGTGATGATTTTAGATCCATTATTGCCAATATTTGATGTGTTTTGTAAGTCATATTTGCGAATCATGCATGGGCTGCACGTAACACTGGCAGCTAATATTATTACTTTATTAGGCTTAGCTATGTATGATTCTTATTGCAATTTATACATCTGTATTTTGTTTGTTACAATGTAGGCCTATGTAATTTCACTCTGTTCATATTGTATTTTATGGATATACACTTAAGTGAGGAATAAAATGGTAGGGTATTCTAAAGCTTACCCCATGTTTGTTATCCACTATAAGGGAGTGTTCAGAAATACTTTGGTGTAAGGGGGGGGGGGGGGGAGGGACTGGGCAACTGACATTTGTCTGTGTCGAAACTTTTTTGACCTCCCCCCTTTACAAATTACAAAACTTTTAGTGACCCCCTTAACAATTTTAAAAACGTTATTGAACCCCCCCCCCACCCCCCTTACTATTTCATGTAGACAAAGACCTGTTGGCTTCTTTTTACGACGCTGGCGGTCCGGACCAGCCCACAATTTACAACATTTCAGATTCACTTAACATGAATGCCTCTTTTTGCTTGAAAAATAAAGGTTGCATGAAAATTCGCGCGTAGCGCGCAGAAATGTGTGTTTATCTCGTTAATGACCACCTTTTTCAACTGTACTTTGTTGAAATTGTGGAAAGTTTAATTTGCACAAAGATTCGCGCGTAACGCGCAAAAATTGCTGTACAAAGTGCATTCGAAAACGTGAAAACGTGCATAGCACGCAAACAATTGTGTTTATCTCGTTAATGACCACCTTTTTCAACAGTACTTTGTTGAAATTGTGGAAAGTTTCATTTTGTATTCAAGTTTCATTTCGTCGCACAATTTGCAGTGGTTGGTCCGTTGCTTACCCTATCATGATCTAAGTTTCACTTTACCCAAAATGAAATGTCCTCTAATGTTTCTAAAATAAAAGTTCACAATTCGTGTGTAGTGGGAATTAATTTTTTTGCTACACAAATTGTCTTTCTACACCTCTCGCCTTTTAAAAACTGAACAATTCTAAACTAAAGCGAGCGCAGCGCGCAAATTTTTTTTTGTGGTCCACCCGCAGGCATCCGAGTATCCATTTGGTCGAACTTGTTTGACCCCCCCCCCCTTTATGTACCAAAAACTTGTCCCCCCCCCCCCCCCCCCCTTTGGGCAACTTGAGACACTTTTTAGACCCCCACCCCGTTTTGGCCACCCCACCAAAGTATTTCTGAACACTCCCTAAGATAGCATTCTAATGTAAAAGGGCTAAAACTCACTCTTTTGGGAGATAGGTGGAACAGCTCTTTTGGAGTGAAGTTCACTCCCCGGTTCACTCGTTTCTGGAGTGAAGTTCACTCTTTTCAGAGCAAAAATTACTCTAAAAAGAGTGGTATATCACTCCGAAAAGAGCGAACTTCACTCCTAAAAATGAGCCGTCCCTCCTAGAGCTCTCAAGAGTGAGTTTTAAAGCTTAAAAGCTCTTTTACATTTAGAGAGTATTCATGGTAAATACATGCTATAGCATCCTCGATCCTATAACATATCTTCTGACGAAAGCAATCGGCCAGAGCATTTAGTAAGTTTTGGATCTGATGATATTGAGCTTCAGTTTTGTAAAAATAAAAAATAAAAACTGCCCTTCCTCTTCTAATGATTAATTTTAAGTGGCCTAACAACTAAAAAATAAATCGTTCCACTCTTCGGTAAAGGCTATAATTGTAAGCCGCCTAAGTCAGAAATCAATAAACACTTGTCAGATTCATTTTAAAGGTCGTTCCTCTTTGGAAAAGATAAATGATTAATTGACGTTAGTGATGGGCGAACATGAAATAATAATTTGTGTGTGCACAAAATCTAGCTATACAAAAAAACGTTACTGCCCTGCAAAAACACCGGTGTTAAAAATAACATTGTTCGGTGTTCTGAGAGGTCCACACCAATTAGTGTTATTTTAACACTATCTTGGTGTTACATTAACACTTACAGTGTTATTTTTCACACTTGCAGTTGTTAAAATGACACTACATGGTGTTGATATAACACCAAAAATTTAACACCGGTACACCGGTGTTAATTTTTTTTGGTGTGGACCTCTCACAACACCAATGGTGTTATTTTTAACACCGGTGTTTTTGCAGTGTGTGTACTGTGTAGGTATACTACATAATACAGGGCGAGTCAAAAAGAAGTTGTACGGATTTGAATATTTTTTTCCTGAGAAAGAAAGAAAAAATTGACCTAAAACTCAAGCGATTAATTGACGAGAATATTCTTCCGATCATCTGAAAAAAAGAATGACTGAAATCCCCGCTGAAATCGATCATTCCTTATGCACAGTTATATAGCTATTTTACTAAAAGAACCCATTTTTGTAGCTGTCCATCATTACGTAAAACCATGGAATTATCTCTTTCTAATAATTCCATGGTAAAACAGAACAAAGTAAAGGAATAGTGATTCTGTGTTACGAAAGTGTGATCGGGTCATCTACCTGTGATCTTTCCAGGGAACGCCCTCAACATCGAAAAATGAATAGAAAGCAGATTTTCTTGCAGATTTACATTTCTGATCATAAATCATGCATACATTCCAAGTTACAGGGCGATAAGATTCTTAATTACTTCAAAATCATGGTTTTAGAGTGAAAATAAACTGTCGGAATCCCGACAGTTTATATTTTTCACTCTAAATTCACTCTAAAACCATGATTTTGAGGTAATTAGGAATCGTATCGCTCTGTAACTTGGAATGTATGTATGATTTATGATCGGAAATGTAAATCTGCAAGAAAATCTACTTTCTAAAAAAATCATGAATAGAGGGCGCCCTCTGGAAAATATCACATAATATGCCTTTAAGCGTTCCGTGGACAGCTAAAAAAAGGGTTCTTATAAAAACAGGCATAGCTCCTGATATAATTGATCGATTTCAATGATTTCTTTTGTCATATGAGCGGAATAAGTTGCTCTTTGAATACGTGTCTCATTGGTTTGACAAATTTGTTTGGGCTATTTTTAAACAAATATTCATTCCGTACAAAAAAACAACTTCTTTTTGACTCACCCTGTAGATGGGGTGACAACAGGTGACGTTATACCAAACATACCGGCAGTATGCGCTCGCATCCTGTTTTGTTTAGGACCCGTGCTTTTAAAACTCGCGCCAAAGCATTATAAAGGGCAATAAGGCATAGTGGAACAGTGCTGTGTGGCCATGTACTGTTCCCTCAAGCATGTATCGACAGTCCAAAAAAAGTCCCTTCGACAGTTGCTATTGGCATTGCTGTCACCCATACTCGATGGGCAAATTGCATGTCACCTTGTGCTTTTATCTGGGACGAATATCAGGTATATTCGTCGTCTCAGCTTCTATATAATATGGACTAAAAAAACAGATAAGTCCATGTATATAATAAAGAACCCGGGAAAGAACCATGGAGTTATGTAACTCAAACTTTGGAATACGTCTATTTTAAGGATGACCCTTCATTTTAGAATAGAAAATATAAATATATATCTGACCTTAACGTCCTAGGCTGTGAAATTACGGAATAGTGGTAGGCCTACTACTCAGTATACTCATAGGCGCACGTCGACTTTTGAAACTAAAAAAAGGAACTTGATTGTTATTTGAATTTGGTCATTTTAAGCATGACATGCAATATTCTTATTGCATTGTATGATTTTTATGAACAAAAAACCCGAAGCGGCCCTGATTATACTATAATAGCCCCCACCCCCGCCCCAGGGCCCTCCCACCCGGCCGCGATTTTATTTTTACTAACAACATTCGTAAAACTTATTTATTCCGTTTCATAAATACGGAATAGAGCAAAATTCACTGAATAAAATTTTAAAAAATAAAAAAAATAAACTGATTTTACAAAATGTGATATAGTAAAAAAATACATCCCATCCGGATCCCTGCCACTGGGATTTCCTGGATGATCGGAATTTTTACTGAGTGTCCTTTCGTAATTTCCGCCGGGCACTGACACTACTGTCATCGCAAGTTTGATGAATTTACCCGGTGAATTTCGGGGTGAATTTCAGGGAATTTCTTTAATTTAGTCTCTTTCAAATTGACATTGTTTGTATACCGCCCACCCCTAATCATAAACTTTCAGATTCAGCAGACTTCAAGCAGGAGGATCACGTTTCGTGTTTGCAAGCATGGCAAGTAGGCAGTGTCGAGTGCATCCTTTTTTGCAAGTTATCTTTTTCTACAGTCGTGGTTCACGTCAGTCAATGTAATTTTTGAGGGTCAGCTCAAACATTTCCTGCTTAACCAAGGTAAATATTCGCAATATTTCACTCGTTATCATTTCATCATATGATATTTCTTGCATACGCCGATGATACGGCACAGCTATAATTTTCGAAAGATGGATGTCAATATTTTGATGCCACTTTTGTGTCAAAATTGATCGAAAAGTTTTTAAAGGTACCGCCACGATTGTGCACGGATTTATTGAACGGCTTCGGAAACATCTGTGAAGCGTTATACTCCGGCAAAACGGTAAAAACCGTATCCCACTACATATGTAGTCTAGATTTCACCCATTTTTGTAATCATTCATACATATTTTTCAAATTCATAATGATATAATTCATGAATTGTCATCATGCACGTCATTGAATTGGAAGCTGCTAGTGCTATGAATTAGATGATATTGATAAATTGACTGGAGTGGAGGACCGTCTGAGCTGGTGAATTGTGGCGCTATTCTGTTCATTTTGGATGCCAAGCCAATAAATACCCGACCGGTGTAACTGTAGTTAGTGTTAGCAAAATTGCCCGCAAAATGGGTGCAACTTCGTTGGTGTTTATTTTTTATTTATTTATTTTGCACCCACCAACGACAAAAGATGTTCAAACCTGGCTGAACGTAACGTCCCATTGATTCAATAGACACCAATTGTTCTTTGTTGTCACACAAACGCCTTTAACACGCTGATCGTTAAACTTCCACTTCAACCTAGCAAACCGAGTATCTATGCCAAGCATGTGCAACCTTTTCTACCACCCGGCCTCATTGTGATTTTGAGATCCATTCGCGGGCCGCAGTGATTGTCAAACATTCCAAAACATGTCTGGAGGAGGGGTTATAGGGGGAGGGGAAGTCCATTGCTCATTGAATACCCGCTTCTCTTCGTGAAATTTCCTAAAAAAAAAAAATTCGCACGGTCACAAAATTTGTTGACTGTTGTGCTTTTTGTACTGCAAAATTTTCTTTTTTCTTTCTTTCCCTTCTTTTCTTTCTTTCCCCTTTTTTTTCCTTTTTCTTTTTCCTCCCTTTTTCCTTTCTCTCTCTCTTTTCTTTCCCTTTCCCCCTTTTCCTCTTTTCCCTTCCCCCCATTTTTCCTGGTGGGTAGGTTTGAATTTCCTGCTGAGCACCTTCAGGGGGGACACTGTGCCCCCCCCCCCCCCCCCCCCCCCGGCTGTTACGCCACTGATTTCCATCGATGAGTGTCGACATTTCCAACTCATGTCAGGGAGGGCTGGATTTGCCGTTGTTTGTCCGCTGTAGTTTATTATTGTGCCACGTGGCCGGCCATGGATTTCAAAGTTTTAGTTCAACTGAATTTTAACTAGGTCATCGCTTAAATATTTATTTTTTAATCCCGGTTTTCAATCTAGGCCTACAGGATATTTTTTCAAATATTACGAGGTTTTATAACCAATTTGATTTTGTTATTACATAATTTAATACTTAGATAAGATACGCCCAATAATATAGCCCAATTTTAGAGCCGATTTACGACTCGTATGAATAATACGGGGGAATTACAGCAAAACAACATTCCCGTTGATTTTCATACTAGCTAGCTATACACCTTCATTAAGACCTCTTCTTTCTTTTCCAGCCTCTGTTTATAACATGAAAATGCTAAATTATTCCATATGGTGTTCCACAAGGCTCAATATTAGGACCTCTGTTATTTATTTTATTTGTAAATTGTTTACCTAATGCTGTAAATTGTAAAACTAAAATGTATGCTGATGACACCACTTTACTATTTAGATAAAAATGTCCTGATGAACTTTCAACTTCTTTAACATCAAACCTAGATCTAGTTGCTAATTGGTTAAAGGCAAACAAACTTACATTGAATATCAATAAGACTAAAGTTATGCTATTTGGTACCAGACATATGTTAGATAGGTTTAATGGTATTTCACTCACATATAACGATAATATGATTGAAATGGTTAGAGAATTTAAATATCTTGGTGTCAAATTTGATAGTACCATGTCTTGGTCATCACATAGATTACTTGGCAAATAATGTTTCCAAGAGAATCGGTGTTATTCGTCGTGTAAAGCATTTTCTTCCACATCCAACTCTTGTGATGTTATCCAATGCTCTTGTGATTCCTCATTTTGATTATGCCAGCCCAGTATGGTCCAACTGTTCAAATACATATCAAGCAAGACTTCAAGTCTTACACAACCGTTTAGCCAGAACAATATTATCTGCTGATATCAGAACACCAATAAATGATATGATGAACTTACTTCATTGGACAAAACTAAATGATAGGTGGAAAATTCAAATACTTATCATCTTATTCAAATGTTTAAAAGATATAAGTCCAACCTATTTATCATCCAATTTTGAATTTGTACATAACTATCACAATCATAAAAAATAACCAGGAATCATTCAAGTAATACTTTAATCATTCCTAAAATCAACTCAAATTCTGGTATGCGCACTTTTCTTTTCAGATCTAGTCATCTGTGGAACATTTTATCACCATCTATTCGCATTGATTTAGAAAATTTGTCACTCGGTCAATTCAAATCATATATTTCCACTGTATCATAATTTGTATTATAATTTATATTATATATAAACACTAACATTTGTTATTTGTATGTACTTATGTATCGAAATGAGGGCCTGCTTGGAAAGCAGTGCAAGTCACTGAAGCATATTACCCTCAATAAAGAAAGCATAAATAAAAAAAATAAAAAAAATATCCATAATTCTCCGCTGTGTAACTCATATCATGGCAGAATGAGTTTCAGAGTTTTCGCCGTATCCTTGCTATCCCATCATGCAACACGCAGTCCAGATCTAGTCTTGTCCCCCAAAATAACAAACGTCTACAATGTACGCACGAGCTGGGAATGTTTTAAAACGACTCGATCAAGTTCCCTCTATTAATATCAAGTATAGTTTCAATAAACATCGCTAGTGCTGTTGGAGTTAATTGGCATAATAATTTCACCTTAAATTTCAAGTTCAGAATATTGCATTTGTACAAATTTTTAAACGAATGGCAAGGTAGATGAAGAAGAGTAGATAAGAACAAGCTCAAAGAAGTGTGTTTTTAAGCTCTGGTAAGCGTTATGTAAATTACCGCCCCCCCCCCCCAAAAAAAAAAAGAGAAAAAAAAGAAAATGTATATTTAGTCATACTTATAAATGGGACAGATAGTGACAAATGCAAAATTCCCTATGATGAAAAATACCAACTGATGTCTGATGATAAATTACTCTAAGTCTAAAGTATGACTTGTTGTACTGGCAAGAGAAAGCCAGACCAGGTTAAAATATTTAATGTGAATGATTGGTTGGTTAAGGATGTAATTGAATGTGAATAGTCCCACTATCATTTCTTTTAAAGTTTTAAAAGTTAACAAACGATTGATTTGAAAAGTATAGTCCTACTAAAATTACTCTATCTAGGCTACATCTGACAGTCAGCCTATGACTTTTTTGAGGCCAATGACTATGGCTTGTATTGTAAATTGTGGATTTCCTGATCACTTTATAGCTTTTTTCCCCATCAAAATATTTTGAAAGAGGCTCCCCCTCACTCGGGTTAGTCAATGACCTATCTGCTATCTCCCCCAGAGGCTGGAGGCATCCTTGGCCTGTAAAAAGTGTAAAGGGCTGCCACTTGTCGAAATGCAAGTGCAACAATTCAGTCACAGCCTTGTGAAAACATATGCCTTGAAATATAAATTCTCTGTGCCAAAGAGAGGGCAGAATCTTCTTATGGTGAAGGTCAAGTCAAGTTTAGTGGCAACTTTGTTGGCCTAGTGTAAGGCTATGTACATGTATCTTTCTCTTTTTTCAATCTTTTAAAATTGTGAAAAGGGATTGATGATTTAACACCCAATTGATAGCTATTGATAAGACTCAAGAGGAGATGTCCAGTGATGTAAACCAGATACATCAGTTATCGTTAGCGCCTAATTGTTACATACAACTAGCAGGCAACTTGCCACTTGAAATGACTGGGTTTGACAATAATATATAATGGGTGCTTCAACTTGAATGGTTGCCTATATTGATTTTGATATTTTACAACCAAGTAGCCTAAAAGCTGGATTAAAAAAGGAGGCTCACTCTTTGCAAAAGGCTACAGTAGGCCCCTAATAAGCAAAAATGTAGTGAATTACATGTATCCCAAGAAGTGGTATTTGGTCAAACAAATTGGTCTATAATACCACCCTATATTGAAGTTTGTGTACTTTTCAAAGGACATTTTAGAGAAGTGAATTTTTGTAGAATAGAAACACTATTATGTTTAAAAACTAAAAATTGAGGCAAAATTGGACCCCACCACCTTTTTAATGCAATTTTAAAATAAAATAATATTAACCAAAAAGTGGCATTTCAGTCTACATTCTGAAAATCTATTTTAATTTTGAAACAGTTTGCCAACCTGGGCTGTCACCGCGCCGGTCGGGTGTAGCTGGCCACAACAAAAAAACCGGCACAAAAAACAAAAAAAATCCCCTTTTTTTTCTATTCTACATGGATAAAATCATTAAACTGCCTCATAAAATAACAAATTATGTCGCAGGAACCCCAAATAGGCCAAATTGCATTACAAAAAACCTTAAAAAAAACCTAAGCAGGACCCTGGACCCCGCGCCGTGATCCGCTGTGCTCCGCTCGCCATCAGTAAAATTAGCCGGCACTCAAATTGCCCTGGTGACAGCCCTGTTGCCAACCTTAATTTAGAACTAACCCTACCCCAAGGTTTGGTGCTCTGTGTTGCATGCACCCCTTTAGGCATAAAAAAATGTTTTTGTTTGCCTAAATGCGATGGATTGTTTATGGTAAAAATGTTTGTTTTAACTTTTAAATGATTTGTTTTAAATCTTAAGTTGCCAAATAAATAAACAAACTGTCCTAGACTTATATCTTCCCTTGTAAACACCAAGGAGGTGCAAATTCAAGATCCTAGCACAATCGGGAGAAAAACAGCCTAAAACAGGACATCACACAATCTTAAAACTTTTTTACATTTTTTGATAGTGCTCAGGGCTCAACTTTATCGAAGGCATGGAAGGTAATTGCCTTCGATGTCGATGGCCAGACATTTACATTTAAATTATTCACATTGTAAACTGTATAACTTTCTGAGAATAGGCCAAAAAGGTCCATCTTGCATCGCATACATTTGGGAAAATAGCCATGTGATTTTTGTTGTTGATTTTTTTGACAAAATAGCTATGATAAATGGGTGTTTCCATAAATACAGGTACCAGTGGGATATTTGCATTGTATATATATTCAAATGGTTCAATATCCTATTATACGAATGTACTTGGGTTAATTTTCATTTAAAAATCTGATTAAGTCCATAAAGTTGCACTGGTATAACACCATAATATGTATATTATATCAACATTTTTTCTTATTTTGGTGAAAATTCGGCCGAAATATCCTACAATTTTGGCAAAAAAGTGTGACATTTAAGACAGGGTCAAAATATTAACAATGGTGATTTTGTTTAGAGTAATTGTGTTATCTGTAGGCTAAATGATCAATATCAAACTAGTTAGGAGTGTTAAACACATTTTTCATAAGCAAATTACCCGTTACATGGTGAAGGCAGTTTTCTTTAAATTTAACAGTGACAATAATCTCCATCTTATTTCCCTTTATTGATTTTACAAGCCTCTCTGATAGGTTAAAGGAAAATAGAAGAGTTAAACTGAAATTGCAACAAACATAGAAAATATAGCTGTTTTTAAGTTTGAATATTATGTTTGACATTGCGTGTCTCCAAAAATGTTACGCTGTGAGAACTTTAGGATAACATCGTAGTTATGTGCCAGCACACTTTATGAATAAATTGTGTATAAACTGTCTCTTGGTATAGGCTCCTAGCATACATGGAACAAAAGTTTCCAAGTTATCAATATAATTAGAGTTACAAGGAAATTAAGGTTTGGTGTCTCCGTTACACGGGGACGCATGAAATATCAATTCCACCACCCAAAAAATAGGTAATCTCATCTTTTCACTATTAATGTTGTTTATAGAGTAAAGCAATGGTAAATGCCTTTAGAAAAAAAACAAAATAACAGTGATCAGACAGTTTCTGCTGTTGCCAGGCATAATTGAACATTTTGGTGTCTCGGTTACACGGGGAGACAAGTATTTCAAAGAAATACTGATGTTGTAATGGTGAAAATGTATCTCTGTACGCTTCAATGACCTGTTCTGATCCATTTTCATGAAATAGAATAATGGAACATATTATGAAAGTGGTTATTCAGTTAATATAGACACATTTTGAATATTTAGACCTAATTTGTGTATGTCACACATTGGCGCCCTTATTTATGGAAACACCCATGTGCAGAAATTATTTTTTTATTGTGTTTTGGCTCACTCTTTTCTTGGGTAAGCTTGGATACCCTACCATCTGTAATCCTAACTGTAAGTGTATGGGTCGTTCTTTAGAAGCCCCCATTGAGGACATGCAGTGGTAGGGTATGCTAAAGGAACTCTGACTCCACATCCATATGAATGCGAGACAGATCTTTTTTTCTTCTTGGCCTGACTATGTACATTTTATGCAATTAAATTGATGGTTTTCTAAATGGGTGTGTATCTAGAGTTCAAGGAGGCTTGACCTTTATGGTGTGACATTTGGCTGATGGTTGGGATATAGACCTACTCCTTGTTTTTGATGAGACTATCCAGTTGGCCAGGGCTGTCTATATTATAGTCCTAAAATAAATAGAATAGACATTTTGCACAATGTTCATATTGTATGTGTTGAGGATTTGCTATGTTGTAACTTGTAGATGGTAACCTTCCATCAAACTTGATAATGATTAGCAATGATGTGTTTATTGGGAGCGGCTTTGGGCACAAAAAGGATAACATTAATACTGGGGTCAAATTGATGTGATTAATTTCAAATTAAGTGATATCAAACATGATGACTGGTGGAACATTTAGCTGGGAATTTAGTGAAAAGTCAGAGGCTCATTCTCCTTGACAACTTATTTCATGACCATGGATATTGTGCAGGGAGGTGCTATTTAAATTTGCAGCCTGGATGCTAGGCTATGCATGCTGTCCTTCGAGAAAAAAAGCAATGAAAAAGTCACAGAATGTCACTGATAACCCATATAAACTTTGTCAAAAAACCTTACCATAGACAAACTGCAAAACTGTTCATGTACTAACCCAAACTAGCGAAAGTCCTGTGATTGCTCCCCACCAGGCCTGGTGGTGTCTGCAATTTGGTAAATATACAATTGCTAGACTTTTGTTACTGTGGCCCTTTTAATATCTGATCGCACCGATTTTGGATCACATTTGGACCCATAGCATAGCACCACTTTTCAAGAGTACTTAACCTAAAGCTGTGAGTGTGACAGTTAAGGTTGTTCCTATGGCTAATTTTATATTTGTATTTTGATATTTTAATAGAGCTGGCTGAGCTCCACAATAATCTGAAATCTGAGCTTGATCGGAGGTACGGTTTTATAGATTTAACAATTTTATTGTCAAAAATGAAGCAATTTTTTTTTAATTGTCTTGGTTTAAAATTGATCATAAGGAAGCATCATAAAACGCCATAGCCTCTAGCACTCAACTTATTTTTGGTAGGGGTGTGCCGCCCAGGGTCTCGAAAAGGGGGGCTACAGAACTGAACTAACTGAGTGGAATTTTTATAATGACAAAAAAAAGGAGTCTTAGGAACTGATTTTTTGGGGGGTTTTAGAACGCAAAATTGTCGAAAAATTGGGGCTTTGGAACGCAAAATTTCGTGATTTTTGATTTTTGAATTTTGAAAAATTGGGGTCTTTAGAACTGATGCATGCTCAAAAGGGGGGTCATAAGAGCTAGCAGCAGAGGGTTAAAATAAGGGGGGGTCTTCAGCGCGGCACATATCTATACCCTTTTCCAATGTCGGTGCCACCCCCCCCCCCAAACTATTATCGATCTGGAAAGATGCACTCATCGTCCCGAGTGATCGTGGGTTCGAGTTTAGTTGTAATTAAATACCGAGTGAAACAGTTGTATAAAATACTTTTATACATTGTTACGTAAATCGCGTCTGTGAATTCATGCAATGATTTTTGTTCAAAATGTTTTGGAAGGATTTTAATTTCCACCGACGTGTTTTTTCTAAAGATAGTTATCTTAACATATAGTATGACTATGAGAGACAATTTGTTGTCGCAACAGACTACTAGTACCCCCTGTTGGATACTGGGCTTTTCAAACATGCGAGTCATACAGGTGCGAGCGAGACAGACATAGCGCACATTTTCTACAAATTTCAATAGAGACCGCATCCCTTCTATTGATTATCTCTGGTATCTCTCAGTGCCCCTTTAACTAGGGGAGGGACCTTTTCAGGTTAATAAATATCTGTGGCTTCCAAATATGTAGGCCTTATGGAATTGTAATCTCATTTGTCCAAAATTGTCCACAATATGAATGTTAAATTATGTATCTATTCTGTTTATGATTTTGTGGTCACAGTCAAAGCTAGTAGTGGTGTGGTCATGCAACTTTAGTTTATAATATTTGTTTTAAAAAATATATTTTTCTTTCAGAGGATATGTTCAAAGTGATTTAACCAACTTACAAAGCAGTGATTGACAGATGATGAGAAAGAATATTTGTAACACAATTTGTCTACCAATTTGCAATCTGATCTGAACCACCATGGAGAAAATTCATATTCGCGACAAAGGTAATTACAAAGAAAATATATAGAACAACATATTAGGATTCAGATGTAAAATACCCTACCATTCTTCCTTAATAATGTGTTAGTGTATGGGTCTTTCTTTTAAAGTCCCCAACCCATTGGAGACATGCAGTGGTAGGGTATACTAAAGGAACTCCAACATTAGTTACTGGCTCAACTATGTTTGCCTTTCATACCATTAACCAGAAATAAGAACTCCCTGCTCCCTTCTGGCCAAGTCAAAAGACACCTGCCCTATCCCATGGATATTACATTGGAACTTTGAGAAGAAGAAACAATTTTGAGAACAATTGGATTCTTAAGATTTCATGAAGTAAGATGAAGAATTAAACACTTAATGACAATGACAATGAATGACAGTCTTAACCCTAACTCTACCCCCAACCTTTTTTCAGAATTTTTTCTTCAACGTGGAAAATCGACCAAAATATCCCCCTGATCCCCCTGGGATTTGATCCAGGGACCCCTCGCACCAGAGGCGACGAACTAAGGGGGCTGTCAAGTGTCGTTGTATGAATTTGTCAAGCACTGTAACTTTCAAACTATTTATGTGTTGTACATAAAAGTATACACTTTTTTGAATGAAATGAGTCGGGGAATCCATTTTTCGTATCAAAAATCGTGATATCTTTTTTGCCTAAATTTTACAAACAACCTAACACAATAATTTGTAGGTAAAAATTTCTAAAATTTTACAGAAAGCATCTTAATTCAATTATCTAGGACACATATTTTTTGTTTGCCTTTAAAAAAATTAGTTTCGAAATTATTGACCAAAAAGTACTAAAAAAGTGAATTTTGAGATTTTTTATCCCAAAATTCACATTTTTAGTACTTTTTGGTCAATAATTTCAGAACTAAAAATTGACAAAATATATTTTGAGTTATCTTTGCAGAACCTAAAATGGGTCAAAAAACGTGTTTTTTATATTTTTTTTCCAAAATGGTCAATTTCATGATCATGGTTGGATTCATTGAACCCTTTCCTACAAAAAAAATGTATACTTTTATATAGATTAAATGAATAATGAAGAAGTTACGGCAGTTTTACCTGAAGGTGCACAGCCCCCTTACCCTAACTCTACCCCCCACTTTTTCAGAATTTTTTCTTCAACATCGAAAATCAACCAAAACATCCCCCGACCCTCCCAGGATTTGATCCAGGGACCTCTCGCACCAGAGGCGACGAACTTCCCACTAGACCACGGCTGTCAAGGTTAGTTTGCGTAGTGTATTGCGCAAACTATATGTTCTGGGTCCATTTTTTCGTCCAAAAACTTCCACGCCGGGTGGTACCAACGTGCCCAGTCGTGGTATATTGTGGTATATGGTAGGGTTAGGGTTAAGTTAAGGGTCCACAAAACATATTCATATTGTCAATATGTAGGTACCCCCACATGGGAAACTGTGTTACCACCCCGGCCGTAATTTAGCAAAACAGCGTAACTCGAAATATTGACTTTTTGAGTTACATGCATTTCTGGGGAAATCGAGGGCGCTCTTTTCATCTGTGAGAGTCTCAAAAGACCTTGACGCACCGTTTTAAAGATAGCGTAACGTATCTCAGCCGTATTTTGCAACTTTTAGCATTTTAATATGGTAAAACAGCGTAACTCGAGTTACGTGTTTCAAAATCTAGTATTTTCTTGGCAAAACAGCGTATCTCTAAGTTACGCGTCTTTTCCAAACAACTATTTTGCTACGAGATACGCGGGTTTGGCGAAAAAATAGTAACCAAAGAATTACACGTAACTTGAGTTACGCTGTTTTGCGAGATTAACTCTGCGTATAATTAGATGTCGGATTGGCAAACCCGCGTATCTGGACAAAATCAGCTGTATCTTTAGTAAAAATAGTTTACTTTACTTTAGTTTTTAAAAATTAAAAAAATTAAACATAATGCACGTTTCCATTTTTAAATCAATTTCCTCTGTAAATAATAGAGAAAATGCAAACACTCAAACTTTAAAGTGCTCATATCTCAAAAACGTCATTTTCGAGTTACGCTGTTTTGCCAAATTACGGCCGACCTGTCTAACAATTCCGTCAGAGACTGGGCATCCTAACCCTTTGCCATGCCATCCCTGTTTTAATGTTAATATTATGACTGTTGCAAAATGTGAAAATGTTTGCTCCAGAAAAAAAAAATTGTTAGTATTTTGAGTGAGTATCTGATAATGAAAATCTTTCCTCTTCCAGGTTCCTGGATACAAACCAGGAAAAGAGATGGGGACAATGACAACATACTGTCAGCCATTACTGAATCTTGTCTTGACGTGCAAGTCTTCCAACAAAACATCCAGATCACTTCAGCCAGCCTCTACATCAACTCTCGTATGGAGAAAAACTTCACTGCAAAAGAAGTTGAGCTTCAGAAAATCATGAAACAGAAGCCGCAGCAGATGTTTGCCTTTGGGCTGGTGCAGTTGAAGGTACACGCGACGGAGGTGTGCGAGAAAAGCGCCTTCAGTACACAAGTGCTCCATGTGCCGTTGGGAGTTACGCAGAAAGGTGTGAATGTAGTGAAGCATGCTGATGTACTGATGAATTGGGCACACAAAAAAAGAATACCAAGACCTTGGTTAATAGTGTACAGGGTATGTATATCTATGCTTTATGTCTTATTCAAGAATTTTACAATAAAATTGTCATATCTAGAAAACCGTACCTCTGATCAATCTCAAATTTCAGATTATTGTTGAGCTCAGCAAGCTCTATTAAAATATCAAATAAAATATTAGCCATAGGAACAACCTTAACCAGAAGCTGTGACATACTTTTTCCAAGCCACATAAATCTCTCTAGATGCTCATTTCTCTCTTTTTGTTTTCATTTAGAAGGTTAAGCTTACGGTGTCACATTTTGAGAACACAACTAATTCAAAATGACAAAAACTATGTAAATAAAGCTGGGCTCAAAATACACAGAGCGATCGTAATCCTCCAAATAGCCCTGGTTGGGAAATATTTGTCAATGGCAGCATTTACACATGAGGGAGCTGAGATAATCTAATAGTAATAAAAGCCCTGGTAATCAAAGAAAGATTTTGAGCCCAAGTTTTTGCTTGGATTCTAACTGACCCTTTCAACCCTAGAATAAAGCTTAACTGCGATTTGTATGCTTTTCCATCGTTTAGATTATGAAAGGACGCAGCAAGGAAGTGAGACCACGTTTTACATCCCAGGCTCCTATGGTGAAACCAACTCCAAATGCTGATAGTCATGTGTGCAAAACAATACAGGCCAAGTCTGATCTGATTCATGACCAGCTGAACCAGTCCCAGGTAGGTCATATGCACCTTGAAATAGTAAAACCATTATCCCAGGGCCACATGTCTGTCACAAATATTAATACTCAGAGGCACACAATTGATAATGGTCTTAATTTTAGACTGAATAAGTAGACGTATCTCTGCTTTTGCACCATTGATTTGAAAGGATATTGCAGTGTCTATTGCTACGTATTGCTTTACCAATGATAACAGTATACAAATTCTATTTTTATTTTTTTATATTTTTATTATTATTTATTATCTTTACCCAGGGTTGCCCGAATCAGCTGGCCGCTGTTCTTACTCGGGGCCCTGCACATCAATATAATACATGCTTAAAAATAATGACTTAATATAAAATACACGAGATATAATAATGACAATATGATTATGTATAGAGTATAAAACCCAATGGACAACACTCATAAATCTATCACATAATGCATACAATAAAACATATTAAAATTATTTGATTACATATAATTATACACTTCATAAAAGCTTGTCTATGTGTAATATTGTTTTGTCAAATTGTATTAAATGCTGCAGTTTACTCGTCTCTGTTCAGTTTAAAATGGATAATGACTGTTGTTAAATATTTATCAAATCGGCTTTGAATAGATTCATGTTACATTTCATAACATCTTTATCTCAATTGACCCATACCAGGATTGTAAGAATGTAAACATGTTTTTTCAAGAAGTTTCTTTTTACAATACAACAAGTTTAAGTTAAATTGAAATTCTGATTGGCAAATATAATTTTTTATTTATTTATAACTCTCAGATCTACCTGTATGAGCTTGTTGATGGACAAGGTAATTGTAGAAGACATCCTCGTCATTGCCTTCCTTATGCTGTGGTGTCCTTTAAGCAGAGACTTGTCTCATTACCGAAAACACTCGGTAAGCCAGATAGTAACAAGAGACGACTGTCAAGCACAAGTAGAGAAGAAAGTCCAGGCTATTGCAGTGCAAGGAGCCAAAGAAGAAGTGTTTCAGATCTGAGCAGAAGCACATCTCCTCTCTCACAAAACGATGGACTTGCTTTGTCCAAGTATCTTGAGACATCCAATTTATCAATGGAAGAACTTGATTCAACTCGTCTTGATTCCAAATTGGACGAGATCAAGCAAGAGAGAGAGGAGGTGATGTTGAAACTGAAGGCAATACAGAGTATGCGGGAAGCCATAGAGTCAGGATCTTGCACTTCCGGAAGTGAACAAGAACTTGATAAAACGCTGAGCCGATCTAGAAGTGATCAGAAACAGACTAGAAAATCACCAGACGGCGAGGCTATTACTATGGGATTTCCAGCGGATAAGGTAGGTAGATCAAAAGACAATTGCTGGCAAGGCACATCGGGGACGAACACATCCAACAGACCTTACGAGGGTGCTCAGAGAAATTTGGATGATACCCTTAAACATGATGCTGTTGATGTGATAAACATGCATCATGGGGGTGATGAGGATGGAAGGAAGCATTCAGTAAATGAAGATCAAAATCCAAGAAGGCACTCTCTGGATGGAGAGCATAGTCAAAGAAGAAGTGGCTATCAAGGTGGAAGAAGACCCTCTCAGGAATTCATTAGACCAGAAAGAAGTGGTCCATCTTTCGGCAGGAGAGATCCCTATCATTGGAGTGCCCCTCACCATGAGAATAATATGATGGATTTTATGGGTTCCATGGATGGTGACCAACAACAGATGGAGTATTGCAATGTGGATGAGCAATCTGATATGTTTGACCTGGATGAACTGTTTTATGCAGCCCAAAGCAAGCTTGTAAAGAGAGTTTTGCCCTTGAAATTGCAGGCAAAGCCTTCTGCTGAAAAAACAGGTAGGTCTAATGAGGATGCAGTAATACCCACACCTAGCAATACCAAGGTTGAAGATATGGAAATAGATGAATCCAGTCAATCTTCTCTGTCGCATGGATCTAATTTAGGTTTTGATGCTCATCAAGGGGACAATCCGAATTCTTTGACATCTCCAAGATTTAACCTCCCATCTATTAACAAACCCATTAAAGATGCAGAACCTCCAGGAACAAACATTAATAATGCTTGTCAGAACTATGGCAATCAGGAATCTTCAGACACAGGAAGAGGCAACAACACCCAACCACTGAGTGCATCTTTTGAATTAAGTCACATCGCTTGTAACTCGATGGAGGACATGGGAGGTCCGGGGACAAACAGGGATAGTATTTGTCAAGATTACGGTACTCCAGAATCAAGAGGTAGCACATCAAATCTCTTTCCACCATCTCCTGGTTTTGACAGCACGTCTTACAACTCCATGGGAAACGTCCAACCACTAGGAAATTTCCAACCACTCGGAACTAACAGAAATAACATTGGTTCTAACTATGGTACACCTAATACAGTAGGAATCCCATCAAATCCTGTAACACCATCTCCTGGGTTTAATCGTACATCTTACAACCCCATGGAAAACATGCAAACACCAGAAACAAACATAGATGGTGTTGGTCTGAACTATAGTACCCCAGAATCACGAGGAAACATTGCGAACCCGTTAACCCCATCTCCTGGTTTTGACCGTAGATCTTGCAACATCATGGAAAACTTGCAACCACCAGGAACAAACCAACATAATATTGGTCCAAACTATGGTACCCCTGAATCAAGAAGCAATACATCAAATCCATTGACAACATCTCCAGGATTTAGCCATTCGTTTTACAATGCGAGGGACAAAATGCAAGCTCCAGAAATGATCATCAATGATGTTTGCCCAAATTATGGTACTCCAGAATTAAGGGTCAAAACATCAAACCCAGAGACTCCATCTCCTTGTTTTAACCACACATCGTACAACTCCATGGAAAACATGCAACCACCAGGAACTAACATAAATAATGTTTGTCAAAATTATGGTATTCCAGACTCGAGAGTCAACCCTTCAATCTCTGTAACTCCATCGTCTAGTTTTCACACATCTTACAACCGCACGGAAGACATGCAAGCATCAGGATCCAACACAAATAACCTTGGTCCAATCTATGGTACCCCAGATTCAACATGCAACACATCCAATCCTTTAACTCCATCTCCTGGCTTTAGCCACATATCTTATAATCCTATGGAAATCATACAAGCTCCAGGAACAAACAATGACACTCTTTATCCAAACTATAGCGCCACAGAATCAAGACTCTACTCCACAGAACCTACAAGATCTCTGGGATTCACATCATACAAGCATGGGGGAGACATAGACACTCAAGAAAGAAACATTGGTATAGTTTGTCAAAACTACAAAAGTCTAGAAGCTACTAACCTTTCTCAAGTTCCAACTCCAGGTCTTAACGCATCTGAAATATATGATCCTACTATTTACACCTCCCCATTAGATATGGTTGCTCCAGGAACAGACAGAGATTTCACTTGTCAAAACTATGATGCCCAAGAATCACCGGACAATCCTAGTAGCGACTTCCACACTAGTCAAGTCATTTCTTGTGGTTCAGATGGGAGATTGAGGCTGGGATCTACAGCTGTTCATGGATCTAATTCTATAGTGAACCAGTGCCAGGATAAAACAGCTACTGCATTCCAAAGACCTCCTTCTCCGCATGCACATACTCTTCAGGGCAAACCATGTGATGACATACAAGGATCCATGTCGCCGCCATCTACGAACCTGTTTGTAGAAGCAAAGATGTCTCCTCCCCTACCACTCATGCCTCACTTTGAGTATGAAAGTAACCTGATAGCGATTGATCCAAGTGATACCATTCCCACTGAAACACCTCTATCTGCTATGCCACCAGCTGACGGGTCAAAATCTGAAGGAACAATGAGCGCTGTACTTGCTCTTCAAAAGAAGATGGATCAAACAAAGGATGCGATTCAGAGATGTGCCCTTCGAGTGGCCATGAACACTTTACTATCAAAACCACCCATAGACAAGGCCAAACCCAAAGACAAACTGATTACATTGCCAGATACTGCCACACCGATACCAAAAGAGAAAAAGTCAAAGCTGTTTTATGGCTATCCACTGATAAAGAGGGGAAAGAAACCACCTCGCACAATCCTTTCGGAACCAGAACCTGGCACAGATCCTCCACTACAGGATCCAAGACCTGATCGCTCAACTCTGATCAAAAGAAATCAGTTGGAAGTATCTTTAAGAATTCTGCCGTGGGCGAAATATGATCCTAATATTAAAATGCCATTGCCAAATACTATGGTTGTCAGTCCTGAATGTGACAAGACCACCAAACCAATGGCTATTGGTAATACTCAATCTATCGTCAACAAGCCTAATATCAGGGACCCTCGCATTCGTAAACAAATCTTAAAGGATGCTTTGAATGCTGCGTCAACGCAAGTACAAAGAAAGGGACTTTATGAAACAGCAGTGAAGAAATCAAGGTCAGTAGATGATGATATCATATGTCTTGGCACTCTCAAACCAACTGGGAGCGGTGGTGGAGACACCCCGGAATCTGGAGAACTGTGTGATAGCCCAGTATATCAGGACACCAGAACAGTGGTGGTTATCAGAGGAGATCATTCTTGTGATAAGGATGGAGGAGATGGAGAAGCTGCGCAACAGCCGAATATTATGGACAAACTAAGGTATGTCCAGGATCTCAACGCATCCAGACCCAAGTCAATAAAAAGAAAAGTAGTGGTACATAAGCCTCAAGATGTCTTTGATCGACTGGGTATTAAGGGAAAGTGCACAGATGAGACTGACAGTAAGCAGAGTTTTGATCTCAGACACAAAATCAAGGGGAAGAAAATTCCACCACTCACTGGCTACAACATGCGAGATGAGTTTCTTCATTCCGAGTCCAGTAATGACTCTAGTGTGGTAGAGTTGAAGCCAGCACTTATGTCACAAGATAAAGAGACAGATAATTTCAATTGGTTTAACAATGATATCAGCAAACAAAAAGACAAATCATCCTATGAGATAGAAATGGAGGCTTATTCACAGGCTAGGGATGATCTACGGCAAACGCTATCGAGGAGCAATAAACGGAATCTATCTGGGGATAAGTACACAAGAGAAAGAAGTGTGGATAGACATAGCATGGACAGAGATAGACAGCGGGACAGAGATACGGATCACAGATCAAGAAGATCATCTATGGAGAGAGAGTATGACAGGGGTAGAGAAAGATGTGACATGGATAGAGATAGAAACAGCAAAGATAGAAACCAATCTAAGTATACCAGAGATAGAAGTTTGTCCTTGGATGGATCTTCTCAAAGAAGTTTCTCAACAGAGAGATCCTCTAAAAGAAGTTGGTCTACCGATGGATCTTCTCAACAAAGTTGGTCTTTGGAAGGCTTATCTCAAGGATCTTCCCAAGGAAGTATGTCCAAAGATAGAGTCTCCGTTCAGAGAAGTACCTCAAACAGAAGCTGTTTATCCCCTGGAAATGAGAAGGAGTATGCAATCTCAACCATCTATTCCACGGGACATCCAAATCAAATTGTCCATAATAGCAACATGGGCGATGCAAGGAGGACTCCTATTTCTAGGAGCTCCTCTGTAAGTTCCTGTGGTCATCAAAAACAACCAAATACATTTGATAGTCTTGGTGATCGTCTGGAGAAGGAGCACGGAATATCACAAGCCAAGAAGAGAAAACACAGTGATTCTAAACAACAGAGAAACAAAGGAGATCAATCCCGTAATGATAACCCAAGTTACAAAAATCTGTCTGCTTCATTGTCAGCCCTCAAACAGTCTGTCAACGATGGCATACGTTCATTTAAAGAACTGAACAACTCTGAGATGCATTCTAGAATAGGCAAATACAAGGACCGTTATAAAGAGCTTCAAGATCTTTCCATTAGAGCTCTAGAGTGCCACTACCAGCAAAATAGAGTTCCAACTGATTTAGACACAACTATCCAACAACACCTTCTTGAAATCATCACAGAGATAGAAATGCAACAGGAGGGGTTAGACAAGTACAAAATCACCAGACCACAGAACTCTGGCTCCCTCCTGGATGATCATTGGACACAAGGCAGTGCATCCAGGGAAAGGGGTCAGTCAACGAGAGGGGATCGTGATGGCGCCAGACAACAGAAAGTTCTAGATAGAAAGACATCGCCAGAGTTGGCAAATCAGATGTATGACAGATGGCAAAACCAGAAGTATGGCACAAATAGTCCAGCAAGATCAACCTCAGGTGAGTTGGAATGAGAGCATAGAAATCAAATAGAGAAGCCAGCTCTCCCTGCCATTTCTATTGTATATGGTGCTTAAAACCATATTTTCCAAGAACTTCAAAACATGTTGCTAGGTCTTGGACACACATCAAAAGTAGGTATTTTGCGCTTGGAATGTGCCATCTTTTGCAGGTGTGCTGTTTACACTTGTTATTTCAACAAATGTTATGTTTTCCAAATGTATACTATTTACATGTAGGAGACAAAAGTATACTATTTTAGGCTTTCCAAAAGTATACTTACTATTTTATAGACAATATGGATTGACAGTACACATGGTAGTGTAGGAAGACTGGCTTCTCTTGTATTTATGGGGTGGCAGCTATTTATGCTATGGCAGTCTAATTCAGTATTTCCTCTTAGAATGGTCGTGTGATGCTCTTATGACCTAGTTCAAAGCCTGGTAACCCTAACCAACCAGGCTATGTTTCTGTGTGGAAATCGGGGGAGGAGGACAAATTATCATTTTTTTACCCAAATAATCACCACGAAACCCCCAGGATTCGACCATGGACCCTCCGATCACCGCGCTGCGTCCCTAACTACTGGGCTAACCTGCCAACGCTCACCCGGGCAGCGATTTCATACACACATTAGCTTGGTTGATGACGTCATCGAACTGAATGCTGTAGCATGCGTATGGACATTGTTTTTTGCCGTAGTGTCTAGGAAGGTCAGGATTAATGGCTCTTGATGATCATGGTTTCTAGATGTCTAATCTCTGGTGCAATTTGAGCTGTATTTGATGATACAGGCTGTCCCAAAATGATTAGTACCTGTACCCATCAATGCCCAAAGTTCAATCATTTTTGTCATCATCAAAATCGATGGGATTAGGTCCGTTGATTTTACATCATCTTCTTAATACTGTATTCCCTAGAATTTTAGATCATGAAAGTGCTAAAAATGTGTGTGCTATCATTACAGCTTGTTTGAAAGAAATTTGTGTATTCTCATAATCTCTTGTCTACTCAATATAATCTTGTGTGTCTTTCTGTTGTAACTGCTATTAGTTATGGGTGTTCAAATCATAATAATTCTTCTCCTTAATTCAATTTAACAGGTAAAAGAAGTTTGTCACACCTGAGTGACCTCATGCTTTGTTTTATTTGACAAGTGTTTAGGGACTTCTAAATGAAGTGGTATTTGGTGAATCACCAGTGGCTTAGATTTCATTTTCACATTGGAGAATGGATTTCGTGAGGTTAAACCACTAAGGGACTATATCATGTTTACCAAGTTTGTAGGAAATTGCATCCCCAATATGAAAAAGAAGTCTAAGTCACTGCTAATTACCCATGACCATGTCTTTACCTGTTTAAATGTCCCTCAAGTTTAACCTCAAAATTAGCTCATTATAAAAACAAAGCTTGGGGTCGCTCATGCGTGACGATCCATTTTTACTCTTCAAATTGAATCAAAATGAATCGACAATATGATACAACAGCAGTTTAAAATAGAAAGGAACCAAAGATATTAGCAGACAAGATATTAAGAGAATGTATTAGTTTCTTTCAAACAAGCTGTTTAAAAACACATTTTTTTTGCACTTTGCCAAAAAGGTGAAATCACCATGTCTTACACAATGGAGTGTAACTTCATTAAAATAAGTCTGATATTCATGATCTAAAATTCTAATGAAAGGGTACAGTATAAGTATAGCAAATATGATAGAAAAACAACTGATCTAATCTCATTGATTTTAATGATGAACAAAATTATTGAACTTTGGGCATCGATGGGTACTAATCATATTAGGACAGCCTGTACTTTGTTCATAATTTCATTTTTAGGTTACAAAATAAGATTGAATTTTGATGGATTATAAACTTCCAGTTTGCTTTTTTCCATGCTGAAACCCAATTTGTGTCAAATTGAAAATCCACCATGTCAAAATTGTGTCATATGGGCTTAAAGAAAACAAAGTTGGAAGTGATCACATTTATTTACAAGTGCCTGGCACTGTGTTACCATTCTCACTTGTGTGCCAAATGTGGCATTTGGATTTAGTGTCAGAATGACTGTGGGTTTATAAAGCTGTGGAGGGGCTATTGATCTGGGTGTTATGAGCTATTTATACCTGTAACTATTAGTCTTAACATGCCACATAGTAGTTGTATACAATGTATGCCATATGCTACATTGTTTTTACATTAACCCTTGTATTAAAATACTTCCAAATTTCTGTTTCAGGATCAACTCGGAAGAAACGCTGCCCATAAAGCTCTTTTTAAAACTGGCTCATTACTAGAAGCAATATTATGAGTTAAACTGGTGTCGAAAGTATTACTGTGACAGTCCATATTATGTTATTGGTGAGGAGTCTTTGATGAAGTGGTCCTTCATGTGCAGTGTGTATGTTTTCAAACTACTAGAGACTCAATGAATCCAAGTGGCACATTACACATCTTCGGGATGAACTGTTAACAATTACAAAACCCTACTTCATATTGCCAAAAATAATTGATGAATAAATAGTCTGTTGTCCACATGTCTGATCTGGAAATACTTATCACTCAGGAGTTCAGTTCTTTTACCAGCATGACGGTACCCTGGTCATCTTTTCTCTCTATGGCTACATACATGTCGAGGGTTGAGCACCAGAGGGTCGTAATTCAACTTTTGGGCAAAATGAGATTTTGGTACCAAAATAATCCATATAACCTAGATTTTCAGAACCATGATAAAGTGATAACTCATAAACACTCTTAATTTGACTAAAACTAGAGTTATAAGTTGGGTGATACAGTGTATTGTAATGAGTCCCGAATATTTGAAAGTCGATTATTATCTCAGAATAGCATTTTTTAGTTACGGCCTTCTGGCGCTCAGCCCTCGATGTAGGGATGTATCTACTATAAGCTGTCCATCTACCTCTGTGCAATGATGTCAGAGCATATTGCCATGATTAAGTAGCATTCAGCTGAGAATGGAGATTTGTCTTTGTGTGGGTGCACCTGCCAGCGCATTAGAATCAGTATCACACATGCAACTTTGAGTAATGGAAAATGCTTGCATGTCCCTGGAGATGAATGCAGTGTGATATATGTACATGTTTTGCTTCCTACTTTTTGTATTTACTTACTCAACTTGGACAAGAATGTGTGTGTTTTGATCTTCCGTCCTTATAGTACATCACTTTCTATTTCTATAGATAGCAAATAATATTGGGCATACTCCAATGGTGCTTCTTTTAAATCCGTCCATTTGTGCTCTAAAAGTTATAAAGAAACACTTATAGCAGAGCACAATACCGTCCATATCACACTTTCAATGATAGGAATTTCATATCAGTGAGAAACATGCAAATGGTACACTCCAGGAGGTCGGTCAAAGATGGCCCTGTTATAGAGTCAAAACAGTACTACCCACTTAGTGCCTTTTCTTTTATCCAACTATCTTGAAAGATCTGCACATTAGTGAAATTTAAAGTATTTTTGTTTTTGTGTGAATTTCTACACTATTATTCATTGTTGGAACCACAATTTAAATTATAGACCTTTTTAAAAAGTTTTCAAGAGAATAGACATGTTATCAATTTTTTTTAAAGATATGCGTAGATCTGTGGTGCTGCAGCTGGAAACAAATTACAATTTGATGAACTTCAATGAGTTCATGTGGTGGTAGTGATGGTAATAATTAATCTTTCCCTGGTGGTGGTTGAGAAATGAAAAATGTATTTCCTTGACCGGGATTTGAACCTGGGACCTCCTGAACTCTAGGTGGATGCTCTACCAATTAAGCTATCAAGGCACTTATAAAACTCGCCCATTGCTTGTGTGTTGGATTTCGATCATGACAGGAGCATGCGCAGATGCGATTTTTGTGTAAGTGGTCTGTGATTTTGTCAACATTAAATTTTTACTGTGATGTGATTTGTCGATCTGCATTAAATGCAAAAAGAAACAATGCCCCTGGCTGGCCTCGAACCACCAACCTTTTCGGTTAACAGCCGAACGCGCTTACCAATTGCGCCAGGAGGCGGTTACTTACTAGACTGTTTTGGTTTGTCATGTTCACCCGTACACTTCCCCGTACACTTTCTTGCAAAGTCGGGCATCGTTTTTACTCAAATGTTGCTTGCATATTGCAGTTGCTGTCACCTTAAATACATGTGCTGTCAGTTGAACTTGGAACCAACGTTTAATTTGAACTGTCTATTTTCAATAAAAAAATACTCCAATACGGGAAAAAATTCACAAAAGCTCACAGACAACAAATAAGCACATCATTTTACTCGACCTAGAATTTCAACCCTACCATTTTGGCGTTACGAAAATATCGATGATGTGAGTGACGTCATTTAATGAGCTCATTAGCATAATTTATGTCCGTGAAATGTACAAAGCAGTTTGATAAGTGCAAGAACAATTGGTATCGAAGGGATAGAAATGCATCTAAATTGCTTAGGATTCAAGATTACTGTATTTCTCTGGCTTCTTGCCTCTTGTCGCTAGGGAAATATGGGAATTTAGAATCCTGAGCCTTTAGATGCATTTCTAATGCTTCGATACCCATTTTCCTCGATAGCTCAATTGGTAAACTGTCTGTCCGTTTGTGAGGTCCCAGGTTCAAATCCTGACCGATTCTCGATCACCACAAGGAAAAGATAATTTATCAGTTTGATGAACTTGTTATGTTTTCTCTTATCTAGATTTGAAATTTGTCTATAATTACACAGCAACAAAAGTATGTTTTGATCTGGTCCAGATAAGAAGCGGATGTGTTTGAAATTAGTGCTACTTAAAATTCACCCTGATCCAATGATTAATCTTTAGACAATCAATTGCTCATGTAAGACACATAAAGCTGGTATGAAAATGCTGTATATTTTACATATATTCAGGTACTTTTAGACGTTTGAGGATTTTCAGGTTTTTGTCTGAATTAAGGCAATTTGTTGGTCCAAATTTCTGTACTTCTAACTTTCAATCACATTTTCAGGTTCATTTTCATTTCATGCTCTATATTTACTTTTCATCTCTTGTACATAAATATAGGATACTATAGTTTGATCAGTTCCACATTGGTGAAGCCTCCTTACAGCAGTGAATGAATACAGAAAGACTCATGCGAGCATGAAGGCAACAAGCGCACTGTATAATGTGGATTTCTTTTGCGCGCAGAGAGATAAAACCCGAATATTTCTCGCCACTTTGAAACTGATCAAATTATATAACAATCCGGTTTCCATAAACTGATTAATGATCATGGTGACTCTTTATGTATCAGCCCAAAATCCTGTATTTAATAATGTTGTAGTCTAATTTGGAATTGTGGTTATGTGCCACACACATATTGTATCAAGCGATCATTTATATGTACATGTCATGGGTATTTCCTAAGGTTCATGCATCAGACTGTAGTCAATTTACTGTACCTCTACCTCTGTGATGTGACAGTGACATTTGTGCAGTGTTTAAGAGTAAATGTGTGAATTGTTTTTGTTCACCGTCATGTGGGCATGCAATTACACATGTCGCCTTCTTGCAGTTACCTGTGCAATGTTAATGGTCAGCCAAAATGGTGATTCAAGTTTGTTTTATTCGATGGAGGATATTGTAAAAAACAAATTACAAAAAGAATACCCTAACCCCAAACCCTGGTTTTCAACCGATAGCTCAATTTTTGAAGAAAAGTGGACAAATAAATTGCAGCGACCCGACTGGGGATCAACCCGGGGACCTCCTCAGACCCCCTATGCAAGACACGCTCCCTCAGCTACTTGTTCGCGCAGTATACTGCACTCACTATATAGGCGCGGTTGATTACCTCATCGAATACCGTCCGCATATGTGCTTGGAGTACTTTGTAGTGCTCAAGAGCGTTACGGTTAATATTGCACAGGAAACAAAATATAGAGTTTCTAAGCATGCATAATTTGTATCATATTATATTGATGATGGCAGGTTACTACCTGTATACGTCATAGATGCCTGATGTCACCCAGGCTCGCACACAGACCCTCAATAGGTCAGTAGCGTAAGCTTCCACTTGTGACTTTTGTTTGTGCAAACCTATCGACCGAGACCCGGACCGATACCAAGTTGGGAGTAACACCTGTTACATAGTAATGCGCCATCCGTATACAGTTCGTCCCACACTAAAAAAGAAACGCTGGCAATTATGATTGATTTTATGTATATCTTTTTCCATGGACAATATTTAAAGAAATTCTTTTTGCATTATATATTCTTCTAAACATACCCATCAAATAAACTAAACTTGAATCACCATTTTGGTTCACCTTGAAGCTGTGGTCATTAGAATGCATTGTGGACACAGCACAGGATTGTAAAATGGGCTATTCCATTTGTAATCCATACCCCGCTTATGGAAGACATGATCTTACTTAATCTTCCACACAGGGAGTGTAGATTTCAAATGGAGTCATCCATGCAAGTAATCCCATTTGAAATTCACACACCCCTGTGGTGAAGATTAAGGTAATGTCTTCCATAGGGTGTATGGATTTCAAATGGAATAGTCAAATGGATGATTAAACATGTAAAGTACTGTTAATATGGGCTGGAGTGTTTTAAACGTTCAGGTCTGTATGCGCAAGACAAGTTACCCTAGTCTCTAGTTGAAAAACCTGGTTTGAATAGATGCAGTCCTACCCAAAGGACATTTTTGATGACACCATTTATGTGTATATTACCCATTTTAGCCCTGTAGTTTGACCAGCAAGCCTCGATTTAAATGGCCGCTAGGAGTTTTTTGACCCCTGGTTGCCAAGTTTGAGCTCCCGGTATTTTCAACTACTTTTGTCTGAAAGGTGACAAAGTAGCTCCTGGTCCACGTACCCTTAAATCGAGGCTTGTTGACCAGTGACACTATTTTGATATGCCTTTAAATTTGACTGCACTGCAAGCATATTAAGCATGTCTTTACCACATTTGTAACTTTCTTCTTAAATTCTTCTTAAGTCACATTCATTATTAAATGATACACCCAAATAATTTGAATTATCTTTTATCTAGTCAAGTCAAATCATTCTTGACAGGCCCCATCAACAAATCTCAAAATCTAGTAAGATAGTATAGTAAGATAGAAACATTTTGCAATGGAACTGAACTAGTCCTCCAAAAATAAGGTTGAAATAAGGTTTAAATGTATCATAAGCATAGTAAACAAAATGTCCATAAACAATTTCCAGTTGTCTGTAAATCATTCATACACACCTATTATCGTCGTCAGAATACTTCGGCACTTTTTAAAACCGCCAACGTACGTGTCTAGTTAATGAGCGTGTGGGCAGAGACATTCATGACCCATGGATACGATCGCAGCCAATCGGATTACAGATACCGGGACGCGTCGACTTCTCAAATATAACGCTGTTGTGACGCTGTTCTACAACGCACTTCCGTGTTAACGCTGTACGCAGTTGTCACACAAAAAAGTGCCGAACTTCTCTGACGCGGACTATAGAATGAACCAATCAGAATAGAGGAAACTAAAAAAGCATTGAAATGTCTAATTGCACTAATTCCACACGCTTTGTTTTAATTTGTTGCTCCCGCAGTGCGGGTTCACACATTCTGCCGGTAATATAGAACTTGTTAACATGTATTTATTTGTTATTAAAGATATTCAAATTATGCACACAATTGTAAATTTTGATTTGCATTTGTTGAGTATGAATTAGGGTAATTACATGCGTATGTTTTGTTCTCGAGAAATTTGACAAATCAATGCACTTGCGCAAATGTTGATATGCACACAATGCACTGCCCAATACAAGGTTGTGCGATTATGCACACATCAACATTATCAGCGCATGTGCATTGATTTGTCTTATTTATCTCGACACAACACATACGCATCTATTGACTTATAATTCTGGTTAGATCTACAAAAGCGATGTATATATCGAGGGCCAGAATCACAAGGCCTCATCTCCATTTATTCAAATATGAGATTTTGGTATCAAAATTTTCAGAAAGAAATTCTCTATCCAGTAACACAACCCCTTTCAAAGTTATAGCCACTAGCCAGTATCACAAGGCCTCATCTCCATCTCCCCAAAATGTGTTTACAAATCTTCAATAGTCTTTTTTTCAAAATGGAGATAAGGCCTTGTGTTTCTGAGCCCTCAATATATAACAGGAAAATGACAACCAGTTGTGCGCTTAGCCTTAGGCTAATACTAAGCCTTTCGCCAGAAGTGCATGTTTTTTTTTTAATGTTTCGGTGCTTTGTGCTTTGCTCGTTTTTCTGTGTGATGCGCTCTTTGCACACTTGTACATTCTAAATAATGTTTTCTTTTTCCATCCACTGTCCCTCTGTCTAAGGCTTAGTATTAGACAATAGCTAAGGGCACAATTAAATTGGTTATTTTCTTTGTTAAGCATAAAATGTCTTTCAACAAAATGATTTATTAATATCATTCATTTCAGCAGGGAAGTGCCTTTATTGTTGTATTGAAAATATGTCGCACGATTACGAACCAAATTGCCGTACACAACCCAATTGCCATGTCTGATATGTTTGGAATGTCTGCTAACCTCTACCATCTGAGATGGCAGACAAATTGGAATTTACCAAATCTTGCAACAAACATGGAATAATTCTTGATTGTTCTTAAAATGCTGATGAAACTGTTATTTTAAAGGTGTATGACCTCAAAGAAAGTGAGAAATGTTTTTCAATCACCAATTTTCTTGATGTTACATGATATATTCATCTTGTGTTGCATATTAGTAGAAAGCTGATGTGTTCATCTTTCCAATGGCACCTAACTAGGCTACTTATTCCAGCGCTCAGCCATGTGCTTGAGAATATGGGGAAGTCTCAAAACTGAGTGCCAAAATTACTACTATTTTGTTCTCAAAATTCTATAGAGCCTCTCTCTACACTCGCTACATGTTGTCAATGTAAACACTTCATTGAACAGAAGACGGGAGGGGTTATTTTTAGCAGAAAATAGTGTTAATTTTGGCACATTCAGATTGAGACCTCTCCACATTCCCATGCAAGTGGCTTGGTACTGAAACAAATGACTGCTACAAATGTGGTATCATTGTAAAGATTAACACATCAACTTTCCAATGATGTGTAGCACAAATTCAGAGGTGTGAGAGTTCCTTTTTTTTAAAGCTGATTTCCTCTTTTTTCTTATGCCAAAATGTTAGCCTTTTCTTTTCTTTTGGCATTATTACCAAATGATATGCTGTTTTTCCTTGTTTTTGTCTGTTTTCCTCTTTTTTTATTTGTGGCCTCTCACACCTCTGCACAATATGAACATGTCATGAGACATCCAAATACTATGTGATTGATTTGAGGAGTTAAGATTTGTCAATGTTCATCAACATACTACGAATTTGCCGTAGAAGTAATGATGTAACCTGTGCATGACAATGCTTTGTTGCCTCAGCAATACATACTGTAGGTCCACACATACACAGCAACGTTCCCTGTGCTGTTAAATCCCTATGATTTGTTGGTCACATTGCTGGGGCAACAATTCCTAATACATGGCACTTCTATCATGTCTATAGCGGATTTGTTTAATATCAAGTTTAAAATTGTTGTCTCCCTGTATATTTTATAGATAACAAACATAAAGTGTACAGTACTAACAGTCTACATGTATATAATCTGTGTTACCTTAAGTTTGCATGTGATACTAGCATGCTTGTTCTCTGGCAATGGATGCAGTATTAGTGCGTCATCTGGACACGAAGCTAGTTATGATCAGAGACAACATCCATGGTTGATCAGCATAATTATGCAGACGCCATCACATTTGTATTACATTGTATTACGCATGTAATACACAGTTCAACCAAAATAAGTTCCCCTTTAGATTTTGCAAGTAAATTTTTAAAATGAGTTGCCCCATCCAAACGATTTTTGGTACACATTAATGTATGTGTGCACAGCAACACTAGAACGGGGCTATAACTACACAGGTGTTGTAATGCTTGAATGAGCACACATTGAATGGAGAAATACCTTAATTCAAAAGTTGCTAAATGATGTATTGAAGGAGGATGGTTAAGCAGCTTGAACCAGGGTCTTTGCATGAACACCGCACAGGCACTGCTTGAATGAACACACGCGATATTGAGCTTTTAGCAACATTTGAAATGATGTATACCTCCATTCAATGTGTGCTCATTCAAGCATTACAACACCTGCGTAGTTATAGCCCCGTTCTAGTGTTGCTGTGCACATCGTTTTAATGGAGTAACTCATTAAAAAAATATCAGGCATAATCTAAAGGGGAACTTATTTTTGTTGAACTGTGTATTATGATTTCATCTTGAGAATTAGCGCTCATGTTACATACTGGTTACTTGAGATGACATGGAGTATTTTTACTTTAATAATAAAAATGTAATCATTTTCCATTAATTTGTTGTGTATTACTGTTGATTATGCGGTGTTCAGAGTGAACATGCCATTTACTTTCAAAGTCTCTGTTGCAATTACATGGTCCTTTTTGAGGTTGTTAAGCCTGAAAAAAGACTATGTATTTGCAACAGAGAAAATGGGTTGAGGAAAATGTTTCATGATAAGTATATTTTGAAAACATAGAGCAAAGCCAAGATTTCCTTTTTTTATCTTTCTTTTTTAAAACTTTTGTATGTGATCATGCATGTAAACACCACAAAAAAAGAGAGTCCACACTCATTACAGAGACCAGAACATTGAATCAGAATATTGTAATAATAATATAATTGACCTCTGAAACATTACGACATTTTGAGACTTTATTTGCTACCAAAATTCAATTTGAATAGCCCGCCTGAACATCATTTGCATACAGTCAACAAAGCGCTGATCGATACTGTTACATGCGCGTAATCATCAACAACAAAAAATAGTTAATTCATCTTTAATCATTTACAGTCTTTTGTAGCAAACAAGGTATCAAAATGTACCTAATAACAGGGGTGTGAAAGTTTTTAGCTGATTTCCTATTTTTTAATTTTTTTTCTTATGCCAAAAATTTAGCCTTTTCTTTTCCTTTCAGCCCATATTTGGGATTTTTCCTAATTGTACGCTGTTTTCCCTAGTTTTTGTCTGTTTTCCTCTTTTTAGGTCGTCCGTAGGAAGAGACCTTATGGCAGCATCCTTCGTGTGTAGTCTGTGTGTGTGTCAACAATTTGGTATACACTTTTTTTGGTATACACTTTTTTTGGTATACACTTTTAGTTTTGTCCATTTCTTTTCCATACAATGTCCAATTGCAATCAAACTTCGGTCATAGATGCAACATGGGAACCTTCATATGTTAATGAGGTCAAAGGTCACATACCAAGGTCAAAGGTCATCCGAGGTCAAGATGTATATGTAAAAGTGGCTGCATATGTAAAATTGATTACATTTGTCCATTTCTTTTCCATACAATGACCAATTGTAACCAAACTTTGGTCATAGATACAACATGGAAACCTTCATATGTTAATGAGGTCAAAGGTCACATACCAAGGTCAAAGGTCATCTGAGGTCAAGATGTAAATGTAGAAATGGCTGCATATGTGAAATTGATTACATTTTTCCATTTCTTTTCCATACAATGTCCAATTGCAATCAAACTTCGGTCATAGATGCAACATGGGAACCTTCATATGTTAATGAGGTCAAAGGTCACATACCAAGGTCAAAGGTCATCCGAGGTCAAGCTGCATATGTAAAATTGATTACATTTGTCCATTTCTTTTCCATACAATGACCAATTGTAACCTAACTTTGGTCATAGATACAACATGGAAACCTTCATATGTTAATGAGGTCAAAGGTCACATACCAAGGTCAAAGGTCATCTGAGGTCAAGATGTAAATGTAGAAATGGCTGCATATGTAAAATTGATTACATTTTTCCATTTCTTTTCCATACAATGACCAATTGCAACCAAACTTCAGTCATAGATACAACATGGAAACCCGCATATGTTAATGAGGTCAAAGGTCGCATAGAAAGGTCAAAGGTCATCTGAGGTCAAGATGTAAAATTTAGTACACTTTTTTTTTGTCTCTTGTTCATTTTTCCATACAATGACCAATTGCAACCAAACTTGGGTCACGGATGCAACATGGAAACATTCATATGTTAATTAGGTCAAAGGTCACATACCAAGGTCAAAGGTCATATGAGGTCAAGATGTAAAATTAGCTGCATATGTAAAATTAATTACATTTAAACAGGTGAAGTACAATTGCAACCAAACTCCAGGATGTTTATTTTATTTTTTATATCCTGGATCCGCTAGTGGTCTAACCTCTTTCTTTCTAGATGCCTGTGGTTTGAGATCCACCTTGTTTTTAATCTACCCATATAAACGGACGACCTATTTGGGACCGCTGTCCCTATTTTTTATTTGTGGCCTCTCACACCCCTGTAATAAATGTCTTCATAAGTCTATATCAATTATCCAATTTCAATTTATTTCCTCTCAAATTACTGTGGACTTTCTTTTCTTTCGGTGCTTACATTTTGTAATAAACAAGTGTCATGTTAAAACCAAATTTTCTAAAACCGTTGGATTTGAAGATCTAATAGCAGATTATATAATATTACTTTTGTCTGAATTGGCATTGGCCTAACAGCCATTTGCAAGAAATAATTTATTTCATGATTTTGAAGAAGCCCTTGATGTGTTCGGAACAATATTTGAAAGATTCCATATTTTGTCATTTTCCTGAACGCTTTGTTCTTTCAAACAACATTAGCTTTGGTGGTATTCAAAGATGCTATAATGTTATTGTATCGATGCTACCTGTAATCTTGAACCAAATTACATGTCAAAATGAAAAACTACTTGTCTCTTTAGAATACAAATATTTTCCTATTTTTAATTTGTTTTGTCACTGTAGAATAATTAAGGATTTCTAGAAGAATAGACACTCAGCTTACATAACTATTTGGGTGGAGTCCACAAAATAAACAAGGGCTTAGAAGAATGATTGGCCCCAGTTATCAAAAGAGCTACTTTTGACAGAATGTGCTCAAAATAGCCCTTGCTCGTAGCCAACAAAGTATTTTGGTGTTGTAGCTTAGCATGTTAAGATTGGGCCTGGTTGGGTTTTTTCGTGTGTTTTTTGTAGTGAGGGGGTGGGAAGAGAGGGTTACTGATGAGCTCCAATGGGCTGATCAATTTATAATTGGCTCTGTCAACATTGTATAACAAGAAATTCCATTTTTGTTATGTAAAAGTTATCTCTGAAGCAATGTAACATAATGTAACATAAAACCTATTGTATTTAAAACATGTTAACAAATAAAAAGTAAAATAATGAGAGATTTCAATGAATGCGCCTGAAATTATTATTGTGTGGTAGTTTTCATTTTTAGGTCGTCCGTAGGAGAGAGACCTTATGGCAGCATCCTTCGTGTGTGTAGTCTGTGTGGGGGTGTGTGTGTCAACAATTTGGTATACACTTTTCAACAATTTGGTATACACTTTTTGTTTTGTCCATTTCTTTTCCATACAATGTCCAATTGCAATCAAACTTCGGTCACAGATGCAACATGGGAACCTTCATATGTTAATGAGGTCAAAGGTCACATACCAAGGTCAAAGGTCATCCGAGGTCAAGATGTATATGTAAAAGTGGCTGCATATGTAAAATTGATTACATTTGTCCATTTCTTTTCCATACAATGACCAATTGTAACCAAACTTTGGTCATAGATACAACATGGAAACCTTCATATGTTAATGAGGTCAAAGGTCACATACAAAGGTCATCTGAGGTCAAGATGTAAATGTAGAAATGGCTGCATATGTAAAATTGATTACATTTTTCCATTTCTTTTCCATACAATGTCCAATTGCAATCAAACTTCGGTCATAGATGCAACATGGGAACCTTCATATGTTAATGAGATCAAAGGTCACATACCAAGGTCAAAGGTCATCCGAGGTCAAGATGTATATGTAAAAGTGGCTGCATATGTAAAATTGATTACATTTGTCCATTTCTTTTCCATACAATGACCAATTGTAACCAAACTTTGGTCATAGATACAACATGGAAACCTTCATATGTTAATGAGGTCAAAGGTCACATACAAAGGTCATCTGAGGTCAAGATGTAAATGTAGAAATGGCTGCATATGTAAAATTGATTACATTTTTCCATTTCTTTTCCATACAATGTCCAATTGCAATCAAACTTCGGTCATAGATGCAACATGGGAACCTTCATATGTTAATGAGATCAAAGGTCACATACCAAGGTCAAAGGTCATCCGAGGTCAAGATGTATATGTAAAAGTGGCTGCATATGTAAAATTGATTACATTTGTCCATTTCTTTTCCATACAAACCTAACTTTGGTCATAGATACAACATGGAAACCTTCATATGTTAATGAGATCAAAGGTCACATACCAAGGTCAAAGGTCATCTGAGGTCAAGATGTAAATGTAGAAATGGCTGCATATGTAAAATTGATTACATTTTTCCATTTCTTTTCCATACAATGACCAATTGCAACCAAACTTCAGTCATAGATACAACATGGAAACCCGCATATGTTAATGAGGTCAAAGGTCGCATAGAAAGGTCAAAGGTCATCTGAGGTCAAGATGTAAAATTTAGTACACTTTTTTTTTGTCTCTTGTTCATTTTTCCATACAATGACCAATTGCAACCAAACTTGGGTCACGGATGCAACATGGAAACATTCATATGTTAATTAGGTCAAAGGTCACATACCAAGGTCAAATGTCATATGAGGTCAAGATGTAAAATTAGCTGCATGTGTAAAATTAATTACATTTAAACAGGTGAAGTACAATTGCAACCAAACTCCAGGATGTTTATTTTATTTTTTATATCCTGGATCCGCTAGTGGTCTAACCTCTTTCTTTCTAGATGCCTGTGGTTTGAGATCCACCTTGTTTTTAATCTACCCATATAAACGGACGACCTATTTGGGACCGCTGTCCCTATTTTTATTTTGTAAAATCTTGAAAATTGTTCATTCATTCCATATTCTAAGTTGGCAAGTAAATAGTAAAGCCATCAGTATCATGTAACTTTGAGGTTCAGGTTAAATGTATGAAGTGATTTTAAATTATGGAAGTTTTGGATCAATGTTGGGTAAATTATGAAACCCTATAAAATCAAGGATTTCTATTTCTATACACTCTAGGTTAAAAGTACGCAATTTAGTAAAACGTTAGGAAAATAATGGATTGTTTTGCACTCTATGTTAAGGTTAGTCAAATTATGGATCTTGCACTCTATGTAAAAAGTTTGGCAAGTCAAAAGGTTCGGCAAATTATGGATCAGTTAACGGACAAAGTTGTGGGGGGGGTGGATCTCTTTATATAATTTTTATAAATCATTAATATTGCACAATTTAGTAAATATGTTGGGCAAATAATTAATGACTACACACTATGTTAACAGTATTTATGGATCTCTGACAGTCTAGTTCAAATGGGATTGCTTTACATTTAAATTAAATGTTAGACAGATTATGGGGCCGTGTACGTTCAAGTTAATCAAATCAAAGGGATAAGCAGTTCTGTTGACGATTTTTTTTATATAGGCCAAATTTGCTTAAGTATTCAAGATGAACATTAATAGTGGTCATTTTGGCTGTAACCACCTGGAAAGCAGCCTTCATGCCCAGCAGATTTGTATTGTGACTGTTTATAGCTGGGGAGCATACATGGTTTTGAAACGCATTGAGTGACCTTTTACCCTAAACAAGGTCAACGGTCAATTAGACGCCAACATTGGCAAGGATGTCCACCTAGGTTGTAATTCTACCGACTTCAAGGAACATTTTGGTGTGAAGCTCCCTGTGCCAGGACACCGGGACTAATGTACCAGCTATAGTGTGATATTCTTTCATAGCCCTAGGAAAGAATATTTGAATTAATGTTATGTTGTACAAATGGGGCTGATTTTTCTGAATCCGAACAAGTGTAAGTTCATACAAGTAATACAATATTATTGTACAAATGTAAAAATCCATGTTGTTATCAAAACTGTGGGTGCTTCCTCCAACACATCACTGAATAAGCCTTTAATACTCAATTAAAAAGTTAGGCAAATTGAGTTAAAAGTTAGGTAAATTTGTTAAGTTCAATTGCAATGCAAATCCTCGAAAAAAAATTGAAAGCAGATTTTCTTGCAGATTTACATTTCTGATCATAAATCGTACATACATTCCAAGTTACAAGGGCGATACAATCCTTAATTACTTCAAAATCATGGTTTTAGAGTGAAAATAAACTTATTTTGACTCTGAATTCACTCTAAAACAGTGGTTCTCAACCTTTTTGCCCCACGACCCCTTTTGACATTCCTGGTCAGTACCGTGACCCCCAAAACAAAAATTGAATAAAAACATCAGCCGGATATCATAAATGAAACTGCTTTGTTTGGATGCGAGCGTAGCGAGCAGGAAATTTTGCATATTTGAACGTTTCTTTTGGGTGTTTCTAAGCTTTTTTAAAGAGAAATGTCACGCGGTTCCCCCAAAACCTATATTTATGAGCCCTTCATGACCCCCTGGAAAACCCCAAACGACCCCCTTGGGGGTCACGACCCCCAGGTTGAGAACCCCTGCTCTAAAATCATGATTTTGAGGTAATTAGGAATTGTATCGCTATGTTACTTGGAATATATTCATGATTTGTGATCCGAAATGTAAATTTGCAAGAAAATCTACTTTCTAAAAAAAAATCATGAATAGAAGGTGCTCCCTGGAAAAGATCACATAATATGCCTTTAAATAAGCAGATGGGTCTGTGCAAATTTAAGTTTAAAGTTAGGTAAATTAATAATTATCGTAACACGCTTAGTATTTACAAATTATGGATTTCTTTATGGATCTCTTTGCAATTGAGTAAACTATATATGGTGGCAGGTGGGTCTGTCTGTAGTGTACACTCAATAAGTTAACGTGAAGACCGGTAAGAAAAATAATAAATTGATAATAAATTGATGTAAAATTAAGTTAATGAAAGTTAGCAAACTAATTACAGATCAGTCAACTATGGGTCGCTATTAAAATAAAAAGTAGGCAAATTATGGATTGGACTACCACTCTATATGGATCGCTTCACACTGTTTAAAAAGTTAGGCAAATCATGGATCAATTCACACTGTATATAAAGTTAGGCAAATCATGGATCAATTCACAATGTTTAAAAAGTTAGGCAAATCATGAATCACTTCACACTGTTTAAAATGTTAGGCAAATCATGGATCACTTCACACTGTTTATAAAGTTAGGCAAATCATGGATCAATTCACAATGTTTAAAAAGTTAGGCAAATCATGAATCACTTCACACTGTTTAAAATGTTAGGCAAATCATGGATCACTTCACACTGTTTAAAATGTTAGGCAAATGATGGATCACTTCACACTGTTTAAAGTTAGGCAAATGATGGATCACTTCACAATGTTTAAAAAATTAGGCAAATTATGGATCAGTTTACACTCAAATTAAAGTTAGGCAAATCATTGATCCCTTTACATTGAATTTTAAAAGATAGTCAAATTAATGAATATCTTAAAACTTAGGTAAATCAGTTGGAATCAGTGGCGTAGTCAGGTGGAGGGCATCCGGTCATTGTCGGTTGAGATTGGCACTGTCAGTTCATTCGACAAGGGGAATCATAACGTTCAAATAAGTACAAAGAGGGCAATCTTTTGCGCGCATATGCCTCCCAAAAATAATTATTCAGTTCTTTCGATGCTTGTTTAAAGCCAAAAGGTACCTCAATCATGGCAAAATTTATGTAATATAGCAATTTCTTTGCGCGCTGCCCCCACATTTTTTTAAAAGTCAGTATCGGTTCACTTGTTATTTCTTGCCCCTCCACCAAATTTGATAAACCTAGCTACACCACTGGTTGGAATGGATATATTAATGCACATAATTGTTCAAACACCTACTTTTCCCATAAATAAATTCACTTGGAGTGAACAAATTGATGCACATAATTGTTCAAAGAATACTGCCCAAAAATTAACCTTGCGCACGAGAATGTCCACTTTTGCAATTTATATCTTTATTTTTAAATATCTATACAGAGATTGTCATTTCTCTCCGTGGTCTCTGGTTGCTAATTTTAAATACTCTTTTAACAATAATTGTGTAAACTTCTCAGGTAACGTTAAGTAATGGTCTTATGGAATAAAGTGTGAAATGGGTGCGTAGGGTAAAACAGAATTATGCCCTCTTTTTGGTTCATACCTGACATTTGAATTGGGTGATAGGCCTTTGAACTCTATTTGGTACATAGGCCTACCTGACATTAGAATTGGGTGATGGCCTTTGAACACCATTTTCTTCAGGACACCATTTTCTTCAAGACCACAAGAAATATCAATCCTACTATTTGGGAAGAGAGCAACCAGGGATACTATTAATTTGTGATACCAAAGTCCTATAGGCCCCTGGGATACGCTAGCTGTACGGTAGCCCTGTCACACCATGGCGTATCGCCTGAACGTATGACAACGTTTGCGAAATATCGAAAAATACGTTGGCGTACATTGGTGTACGCTGATACAAGTTAGGGGTAAGTTGGGGATACGTCGTTTACGTTAAGAGCACGCTGTGATACGTTGTGAAAATTTGGAACACGTCCAGCCCGCGAAAAATTATTGAGCATGTTCAAAATTTCTCGACGTACTCAACGTGTGCTTAACTTACGTTCTGCATAAGTTCCCGATAGGTTCGTGGTACGTTAGACATACGTTTACAAACGCTGACATACGTTAGACATACGCTGACATACGTTAGAGGTACGTTACTCCTCGTAAGTTATAGGTTAGACCTATAGATTTACCCTTCTAGATATTTTAATAGTTATCATCTAGGCTGCGTTTACTTGAACTGGCAACACTTGTCCCGCTGTGTACGAAACTCAATTTCAGCAGCGGCATAAGTCATGTGTTCGTTGTACGCCAAGGATACGCTGAGGATACCTCGAACACGGCAGACATACGCTTCGAATATGTTAAGCATACATTGGTATACGCTTGCCGATCGCATACGCTGTGATACGCTGTCATAAGTTTGTTATAAGTTAGTGATACGCTATCAATACGTTAGTCATACGCTATGTATACGTTTAATACGCTATGGCTACGCTATGGATACGTCCATTCCATCACCAATGTCGACTTTTCCTACGCAATTTGTTGGGAAGTTGGACGTTCTTGGACTCTGACAATTTTTGAGCTATTTTTTGAATACGTCGGCATACGTTCAGGCCACGTTCAGGCCATACGCTATGGTGTTACAGGGCCTTAAGTAAAAACACAACATGAATTTTACAAATTTGATCTTACCTCTGAGAATTCTTTCTTAAATTCAGGCACCTGTCTAAGGATTTATTTAGATTTACAGTATTTGTTTATTATTTTATTTTATTTTTCAAATTTAATAAAAAATCTTGCCAAATATTACTTTGTACAGCTGATAATCTCCAATATGCCATATATGTGACGTGTTCTACCGAAACCAGACACAATTGGGCAAGATATCAAAATTGAGTTAGTAATTGATCATTAAAGTAGAGATCTTCAGCTTTACAATGGTACCTCTCCTTTTTTAATCGGACTTCCCAAAGCGGAGTTACATCATATTCAAGTTCGTCTTTTACGGTCTTTATGAAAACTCAAAACTGAGCTATCGCCCTTTAAAGTTACTTTGTACCATGGTTTTACATGTTTATATCGCCCTTTAAATCACTGAAACATACATTTAGGATGATTTTTTTGATCTGAATCTTTCACAATAATGTTATTAACACTTTGAAGATTAATTATTTACCAGAAACTCAAATTCCCAAAATATCACCCCCAATAATGTTTTCGGCTATTTCTCAGTTTGAACCTCTGCCCAATTCCGTCTGGTTTCAGTAGAACACGTCACATATATGTATGCTCTCTTGGTAGTATGTACACTCTCTTGGTAGTATAATATTGCTAAGCTGTACTGTGGATGAAAAGACATGACCAGTATGATAAATGTTTTTATTTGCAAAATCCTGCAATTTTATTTCTCAATCAAACTTGAAATGTGAGCAATTGCTGAATATATAGTACAATTTGATAAGAATTATACAATTTGAGAAAACATGCTACACGTAGTGATTGGGTAATACAGAGTGGTAAAAAAACAAAGGACATTTTTAATGGATTTCTCAAACATATATGGTGAAAACAGCATTGAAATTTTAAGTTCTATATAACTAAGTGAAATAGTAGCCATGTCATTGTTAACACTTTCCATGCGGCTATTAGTTTTACCATATACAAAACAGATTTTTCAGAAAACTTTCCCAATTTTCAAAGTCTATCTCATGGATTACTAAACCAATACTGGGCATGTTTGTACTTATGTCAATGCATTTCTCATGGTGATTCCAAATATGGAAATGAAATTCAATAATTTTGACATTTTTGAAACATTTTGTGAAATTTTGGAATGTCGTCTGCAGCCGCCTGCCGCATGGAAAGTGTTAAAATACTGTTTTTCCACAATCAAGTCCATGACGGTCATGCATTGTTGCTCTTCTTTATGGATATAATGCTATTGTGACGAATGGTTGGTATGTATTCATTCTCATAGACTTGTGTTGAGAGAAAAAACTGGTTTTGATAGGTTGTCTATAAATGTGTGCTATTTCCCCCGTTTTCATTTTCAATGCTATTTTCAGCACATACCAGAGATATTGAAACTCGTGACTAATAAAAGATTTGTTAAAGTTGCCAGATTTCTAAGATAAGTGTAAAATTAACTTTGTACAATTATTTGTATTTCTTTGGCTTGCTTACACTTACAGACAAACTGGACTATTTTTTCTATCCAGCATAATTTCTTAATTTGAACTCTATTTGTCACACCATACCATCAAGAGATTGTTGTTTAAGGATACGTTGCTGGATATCTTATTATAATCATATGACGTCACCCCAATTTTGAGGAAATTCGCATCTGAAAAAGTATCCCCAGGTTTTTATATCACTCAGTGTACACATGGAATGCGGATTTGGAAAAACATGTGGCCAAATACCAAAAGAAATAAACAACAAATCCAACCCCCCAACCCCCCACATACACGCACAACAAATAAACCTCTCTATGCTCACATAATGTTAACACTTTCCACACGGCTATTAGTATTAACATTTACAAAACACATTTTTCGGAAACCTTTCCCAGCTTTGAAAGTCTATATCAAGAATTAATGAACCAATACTAGGCATGTTTGTACTTATTGTAATGCATTTCTCATGGTGAATCCATAAATGGTAATCAAATTTAATAATTTGGACATTTTGTAAACATTTTGTGAAATTTTGGAGTGTCCTCTGCAGACGCCTGCCGCATGGAAAGTGTTAATTATGCTTAAAAGTATTTGTTTAATTACTTGTCCCCCTGCCCCTTCTCATGTCATTTATTTTACCCTGTACACAACACAAAATTGCTTAAAGAGCAATTTTTGACAAATATAATTTTTAAAAACTTGAATATTCCTTTTTGAAAAACTCTTGAAAATTGGCAGGTATTTTTTCATTTTACATGACCTTAAGAGTGTGTTTCTACAGAGCCTCCGCCTTTTGCCGGCGGTAACTTAGCCTGCTAAAAAGGCGGTGGTACAAGTACTGGGCTGTTTCTACAGACAACGTAAAAGACGACTAATCACTTTGTGGGGTGTGTGCGTAGAGGAACGGCTGATTTCGAAATGACACGGATTAATTATATAACAACACAACAAATAAATATCTTGGCAATAAACAAACAAAGCAATTTCCGGTTAGACGGCTAATCGGGCGGCGGTCTGTTTCTACAGAGCTCTGGCGGGCAATTAGCAGGCTAACCTACCACCACTATCCTTGATTTTCTAGGATAATTTGCCCGTGGTAGATTAGCCGGCTAACGGCGTCAGGACCTGTTTCTACAGAGCTGTTAGACGTCTACCCCCCGTGATCAACCGGCTAATGACTCTCTGTAGAAACACGCTCCCTGTGTAATTTATGCAGTACAGAGTGTACAAGCCTCCTTAAAAATACATTATTTTCATGTAAAATCAAGTTATGGTCTAAATCTTTTGCAATATTCATTAAATGTTCCATCCAATAAGCATTTAAAAAAATCCTTTTCTAATGAATATAAATGTGCAAAACATACAATATACATAATAAAAATAAACATCAGATCCATAAAAAAGTAAAGGACCCCAATACACACATGCCCCACATCAATAACTTGACACTTGATAGCCTAGGATAGTCCAACTTCACTACAGATTATGCTTGGCCCTGGTGGCTCCCTTTCATCATCATACCATTACCTCAGTCAGTCGTTAGCGCACACGAAAGCGTTCACTATGAAAGTAAATATGCACAATTTTTTGTGGAAGTCACACACTCCAGTTGGCTGTGCATACTTATTAGTTTAGGAGCGGCTTATTTCAAACCCTTCTAATTTCATCAGGGGCTAAAATGAGCACTGTGGTTTGGAAAACCCATGAACTTCGGGTAACAAAAAGGATAAGGGATATTACATTATAATTTTAATATAACAACAGTATTTCCTTCCTTTTGGTAAACCGGTACAATTACCTGATATTATCATCGTGTTTGATAGCAAAATTCTCCCAAGGAAAAATACCACATTTGTTAGAGTGTAAAATTGTCAAAAGTTTAATATAAGGTTCCTGACATAAAAATGTGATACATATTGGAAATAACGTAGTAAGATACTAAAGGTAGATGATGACATCCATGGATGAAAAATATGGAGTAAAAATATACGCCATTTTCCAATTCACAGACTAAATTGCTGTTTGTAACAAAAGGTAGTCAGCAGGTTTCGAACCAACGCGGGGAGAATCCAATAAATTTATAGTCTAAAGCCTTAATCACTCGGCCATGACTGTTCATTGAAGCAACCATCGTGTTCAAAAATAATGAACTAGTGGGTTGACAAAAATAAGTCATTTTGTGGAAGCAATTTGTAATTGAAACATACACATCACACACAACAACAATAACAATGTCAAACGTACTGGGTTCTATCATTTCGATCATCATTCACTAAAGTCAACGCACCTTAAAATTTCAATCTCATAATGATCGAGCATCTAATGCAACAAAATTAACTATGAGAATCTACGGGATCCTCATAGCAGAAAGAGCTTATCTCTCTCATTAGTGACCGCGCTAACGACTGACTGACCTGTATTCCATCAAACCTGAAGTCAAAAGTGACATTAGTGCATATTTCAGTGATAGGTGCAGCATTATTAACAATGCAATGCAGAATTGATTTATCTTTCATCATGCGAGTACATAAATCAACAAAAAGGTGTCACACAGGCACCACTGGAATATACTAGATGCAGTTGTCAGGGGTCCTATTGAAAAAAAATTCTGGAACCTTGAAGGCAGGCTTTCTCAACTGACGGCGCGTGCACCACTTGTGGCGCATCAAGGCGTCACACAGGCACCACTGGACTGGAATATACTAAATGCAGATGTCAGGGGTCCTATTGAATTTTTCTGGACCCTTTAAAGCAGGCTTTCTCAACTGGCGGCATGCGTGCCACTTGTGGCGCATCAAGGCATCCTAAGTGGTGCGAGAGTGGTTAATTTTTATTTATTTTTTAAATAAAAAAATAAATACAAATCATATCATATCATATCATGATATAGCCAGATTTCATAGGCCTATTAAAATCAAGCACTGACCATCCGCGAGAAAAAACTTGCCCCTCCACTACACCGAGCACTGTTTTCCTGATAAAATAACTTGAATTGTAAATTCTAAAAAAATATGACCAACGAGAGGCGATTTAAGTCAGTTAAAAAACCAAGAGCTTCAGGGGGTGCTGCCCCCTGGACCACCGCCAGGGCTTTGTCCCTGGACCCCAAGTGGAGCTTTAACAAGTTGGTTACTAAAATGTGGAGCATCAGTAGTATAGTTGAGGTCCAAAACATTTCAAGGTGTTTCTGATGCAAGGGAAGGATGGACAATGACAATCCGTCAGTATTTCTTAAGGTTTCTATTTCCATGCATTGTGAAATTTAAGGGATCCATGCAATTTTGATCCCGACCCCTTGGTGAATTTCAAGGTGTAACTTAATGCGTCAAACAAGAAAGTATATGGGGTCAGAATTCTACTTTGACATTATTGTGATATTTAAAGGTAGATGACCCGATCACATTCCGATTTTCAACTTGAAGTTTTCTATTCTACGTGAAAGGTCATCCTTAAAAAAGTCGTGTTCCAAAGTTTGAGTTGCATAGCTCTAATGGTTCTTATTTTAGACGCACAAGATGCTGTGAACTGTACCCATTGAGTTGTACACAAACTATATCGGTGGTATACCACCATTCGCGGTAATTCGCCGTTATTTCATCGATTTCTCCGTAATTATACCGATTTAGGCCGTCAAATTTCAGTATGATGATGAGAAAAATACGAGCTTTCATATGATATGAAAATCTCCGTATGTTTGAAATAATTCTGTGTTACGAAAATGTGATCGGGTCATCTACCTTTAATGGTGGCTATAGATTGTTTTGGACATAATTACAAAACTGATTTTTAGATAAAAATTGTACAGAACCAGATAGATGTGGTATTCAATCTTAATGCACAAGTTTTCTTTTTTTTTATAACTAAATGGAAAGCACATCATGGAATGGTAAAAGAAATTCTTGCATACAGTAATAAGGAGTCCTTAGAAAGTGTATATGGAGAAGGGTGATCAATCAAATTTAGTTTGGGTCTAATGCAAAAATGGCAGTAACAGTTGCATTTGAAACGATGAAGAATACACAATAGTTAAAATGATAGTTTTACCAAACACTGACTGTCCATTTGGCATAAAATAAAGTTGTGGAGAAACAGTTATTATATAAAACTGTGCACTCAATAGTATATGTATATTTATACAACAAGGTACATGCATAGAATAAGCAAACTACTTGAATTAGACAAAAATATAGTTTGTAATAATTGCGATTATACATTTGGTTGGGTAGTTCCCACCGAAAACACAAACAATTGCACTTATTTGAGATGATGCGTGAAGACTTTCAACAATGGATGTTCTGCATGAAATGTTTATTGACTCCAAACAATAGATTTAAACTTGCGACCATCACAATAATCATGGCGTAATGCATTCTATTTAACTGGATGCTGTAATCAACCCATTATAAACAATATTACACTAAGGTGAGGATGACTGCATATTTGATGTTGTTGAATATAGCTGAAAAACTGCCATGCTTGGGCAACAACAAAAACACCACCCTGTTCTATGGGCTGACCCGGGGGATGGGGGGGACACTGACATTGAAAAGGGTAGTATGTGCCGCCCTGTAGACCACCTTTTTCGCCCACTTCTGCTCGCTCTTAAAAAACCCTTTTTGAGTCTGCATTTGCTCTTAATTTGCATTCCAAAGCCCCAATTTGTTTTAAAAATTGCGTTCTAAAACCGCAATTATTCGAAAAACTGGGGAAAAGTAAGTTCTTAAGACCCTACTTTTTGGAGAAAATCAGTTCTTAAGACCCCGTTTTTCAGAAAAAAAATCCGCTCCAAAGCCCTCGCTGTTTACCCTGGATGGCACAAAAGTTCCCAAAAGTGTCCAAAATGTGACAAAAAGAATCTGGGTTTGTCAGGACCATAAAACAGGATTGGGGGTTTCCATTGCCTGGCAGATACAAATGTGTTAATGCAGAACCTCTATGAGGACATTTGTTGTTTGCTTAACATTTTGTTGATGAAATGGTGTTCAAAACCTTTTTTGTTGTTTTATTGAAAGGGGTTATATAATGTTTCAGTGTATATTGTGCATCACCAATCTGTGACTTGCATTTGACTCGTCTACCTTGTTTACCTCACAATGCAAACGCTTCAAATAATTTAATCCTTAAATAAGTCTCAGAGATGAACCTATTTTTACTCTCAAGTGCTGCAAAATAATTCTGTAATCATCTCCGACTCATCTTTCTTACAAACAGTGTTTACATATAAAAACTACCTTTTGCCAATGTGACCTTAAGTTGGGAGGAGACAGTGTGTTTTGTCATCGTAGGATTAGCATGTTTGCACCAAAAACACTTCTTCTTTGATTGCACAGTATAAAATGCCACCGCATTATGAGTTACGCATGTAATATTACTATGAGATCTCTATGTGCCGTCAACTCTCTACTTGCTGTCACAAATGTAGTAAACCTAATAGACTAACAACCTATAATCAATGCACATTCTTAAACCAGATACATTAATTGTATAACCGTTCATATATATCACAATTTTCTTGAAACCTGTTATTGTAGGAAGTTATGTTGGTCTGTAAACCACACTGACATAATACAATGAGACCCATCACATCAACACGTACATGGACAAGGCTCAAGATAACAGTTTTTTTTACAGAGAGCTACTTTTTTCAAAAGTAGCGCCCGGATCATGGGATTTATTGAGAACCAGGAGCTACTTTCAGTCTACCGGGAGCTAACTTTTTATTGCATCGTATTGTCAAATCAAAATTCCATGTCTTAAGAAAGCTTACCGATCATCAGCGGGCGCTGGTTTGGACAAAATATCAGCGCTCGTTGTTTATTTTTCAGCATTACCGGGCGCTATGGCAGGAGGACTGAGGGGTAAAAATCGCCCAGCGCCCGCTTATCTTGAGCCTTGTACATGGATGTCTTCAAAAAATATAAACTGATATTTAAATCTGAGTTACAAGGCTACTTGAGCTTTAAAATGACACCTCACTTATCAAAATTGAACATGGAGCAAAGATTTCATGCAGCTTAAGAGGTATAGTTGCCGACAGAAAAGTTCAGCACTGGTTCTATGTGCACACAATAATGAGCGTGTGGGCAGTAACATGCTTGGTGCCATAGATACAATCAAACAGGGATAGACGCATTGGTTGGCTGAAAGTTGCGCTGCTCTATTCCACCAATAGGACCCGCACTACCATGTTAACGCTTTGTACACAGTCGTAACAGAAATAAATACTTTTGATTTTCTTTATTTTGCTCACTTTTCTTTTGTTATTTTCTGCAAATGAAAATTGACCGACGACTGGTCTCTTTTGATGCGTTGGGTCTCCTATACGCTACTTGCATGGTACAGATGGAACCATTGAAAGCGAGGCTCTCCCCTTACCACGCACTATCACGCCACACTGCGTCGTGGTTTCACGCAGGTTTGTGCATCGCGTGACACGGTTTGGCGCGCGCGATGAGGGGAGAGCCTCGCTTTCATTCTAAAATGGCGATTGCGTACAAGTAGCGTATAGTCTGATTTAACATCCCTTGGGCATTTCAGCAGAACATGTGATGCTCGATGAGTTGTGTGCCTCCTTGAAATTTGGTTGCGTAATTTTTGATTGGGCATACATATGTACATTCTAAAATGTCTACGGGATGATACGATTTATAAACCGCAGCTACTAAGCTATAGTATCAAAAATATCTCACACTCAAACATTCCGTGCTTGACAGTGTTTAACACTTGGATATTATATACATAAATGATGCGTTTCATCTCTGTCTCGTATACATATTATAACATACAATCATGGTTTCAGATAGACTTAGATTTTGATAAGCCAAATTTAAGTATATTTTTTCCATTTCATTGAGAAAAAACTCAGATACGAGTGTATAAGCTGTCTATAACTGGTTATTTTACATTTTACTCAAATATAGTCTTGCCTATATTTTCTTTACATTTTACTCAAAATATAGTCTTGCCTATATTTTTCTATAAACGAACCTTTTTTTAAAACCAAGATGTCTGATTTCCCCCCCCCCCCCACCCTTTCCTCCAACCCAGGGAAGAGAGGCCATACCAAGCATTGTGAAATGAGGGGTAATAACTCGGGAAAACTTAAGGAAACAATTGATTTTTTACAAATTACAGTTCAAGATGTCAACATTTTCATGGGGGAAAATCTGGAATTTTGATAATTAATCTAGGTATTCTTTTGTACAATAAAACCCTTTTCACCATATTGTAATAGAGTTCTTAATACAAACTTGGCCATGGTTATGGTATTCTGCCTTTTGTACTTATATATACAAGTAACAAAAATGGTATGACTTTTAATTATCTTCATATACACTGTAATACTGTTAGGAATAGAAGAACTATGACATGAAAAATATAACAAGAATAATGACTTAACAACCACAGCATTGTCAACTTGCATGACCAGCTAAGATTTAGAATACTCTACCAATTTTATTCCTCACTGTATAAGTGTATGGGGTATACTTTAAAAGTCCCCATTGAAGACATGCAGTGGTAGGGTATACTAAAGGAACTCCACATGACCTTATTATAAACATCAACAATTGGCACATTTGGTCTCATTTTTAAATCATCCTCAGCTATCTGTGTTATTTTTGATATTTTATCTACCTATACACTTTTTCACAGTATCAAAATATTTGCGAATAATCACAAAAGATATGTATTATTAATCTATACTCAAAATTTGTTAAAAGTTTCCTTTAAATGGTATCCATTGGGATCTATATTACATTAGAAATAACAAATGGAATCATATTTACAGGGAGAATTTATTTATAGATGATTTTTCATAAAATGTATGGAAAGAAAATGCACAAACCAAATATCAAAGCGTTAGGGTTGGTCGAATAAAAAATAGACTTGATAAAACAAACAAAAATACATATTTTCTGCCAATAATGTTTGCTGATATCTGGTCTGTTTAGATGTCATGGATGGCAACTATTTATTGTCATGACAATTTCACCAAATTTTATATTTATTTGAATTTAATAACTGACACATTTTAACCAAGAAGTGATTTTACTGATTTGTTTTTAAACAGGGCGGTGGCCTAGACAGACAGCACTTGCACCACAGATTGGGAGAAATTCCAGTGTATAATTCATATCAGTTGACTGAACAGAGAAATTCATCAAGTTATAAAATTGTCAGATTCTGTTAAAAAAAAGTCAAACCAACCATGACCTAGTATTATACCCCTACTTTACATACCCAAAATATAAACCATTAATCAAAAGGTATTCTATGTCCATCTGTCAATCTTTTCATACAATTTATAAAGCTTTTGACAGCAGCTAATTTGTTCCTATGGATAAACGGGTTCAAGGGAAGCCCTTTTTTGAGATATATTTTGGAAATATCTTGTTTGATGAACCGTTGCACTATGGTATGAGCAAAGTACTAGTACTCTCAAATGTATAATAGCCACAGAATTCCAACATTTACTCCATTCCGGGGCATCAAACAAGATATTGTTCATGATTTGGTATGAACTGTTAGTTTATCAATCACCCAACATAAGGCAACTGGGTTAAACAGACCAAACAAAATAAACTCCTCAAAAATAAAAATTGGAAACTTTTTTCAATCACCAACTTTTCAGATTTTTTCAGTGCTCAGCAACTTAGGGAGGTTACAATCTGAATGTGTCAAAATTGCCACTATTTTGTGCTCAATAGAACAACTGTGTCGTCTGATCGCTGAAGTGTTACATTGACAACTACAGTGTAGGGTGATGCTCTATTGACTATTGAGCACAAAATAGTGATGATTTTGGCACATTCAGATTGTGACCTCCCATGTTCTCAAGCAAGTTGCTGGGCAGTGAAATTGCTACAAATGAGGTATCGTTGGAAAGAGGAACACATTAGCTTTTCATAGAGGAAACACAATATGAATACACTACGAAATATCCGGAAAATTGGTGATTTAAAAAAGTTTCCGAACGTTTTTTCAGGAGTTTAGTTCCTGACTAGATGGTAATATGCAGGCTTATTCAAAATTTATAGCTGGTATCAAAAATCTGTATAATTTGGGGCAAATAAATGTCTCTTATCATCAAATTCAATCTTGGGTTTCATTTTCTCAGTGTAATTAGAAGAGTCCGCCCACAATATAGTGCCATGGCCTAGGTATCCTTATCATGCACGATGAATATCATATATGTAGATCATCTGGATAAATTTGGACATATCTTTAAAATATGTATTTTTTCTTCAGCCAACAACTATTTCAGCTCGTTGAACATTTTCCCCAGCGTATCCATTAGAAAAATCAAGCACCTTTTGGAAATGAAAAGAGAAAAGAAAGTGCTCACATCAGGTTCAATTGTAGCTCCCTGAACAGAGACAGAGGACGCCACTACCTTCCAGCAATTTACACCCCGCTATTGAGTCGCTGTTGCCAGACTCAATAGCGAAGGCGTCAACAGCGTCCCCACATGTTATTGAGGCTGAAAAAGGGCAAGCGAGTTGCTGCCAGAAAGCTTCCCCAGTGGTAAGCATATTTGAAGTTGTGAGTTAAAAAATCCCCATAAGTGTTCACCTTTTAGCAAAATTCACTCTAAATGGTACTATTTCCAATATTTATTGGTCAAAAATCAAGTTTTAGCACAAATTTAGTACATATTCATATGGACCTACTATTTAGTGGCATAGTAGGAAAACCACTCAGACAATTTTGCCCAATGATATGCATGTGTAAATGAATCACCCACAAATCATCATTGATGCTCGCTCAACTGTGCGATCCCAATGATAATTTCATAAAAAATGCTTGAAAAAAAAATGAGGTTTCTAATTATGGTAAGAAGATTTTATGCTTTTCAGATTTTTATATTACCAGCTTTTAAATTTGAAAAAGGTTGCTTTCTTGCCTGGTCATGAACTTTTTGAATTAGAACGTTTCTGTATATCAGCATTCTTTATAGCTATTTCTTTCTACTGACAGGAGTACACTTTTCCCATTTCTGTACGTTCCTATACACATAGTTAGATATTCATGACTTATTTACATTGCATACGATCACGCTATTTTTATTACAAAATATCCTGGTAGTTCAAAATATTCACAAAAGTCTATAATATATTCAACTTTAAGTTATATGTCATTAAACAACAATAATTCCATGCATATATTTCATTCAAATTCTATATTTCAAAATATTTTCTCAGATTCAAAACATCCCTTTGAAATCATTAACATAAAAAAATAAAAAAATAATAGATGTACTAAAGAACAAATTTTTGGCGTTAAGATAGCAAAAGGAATTATTGGAAGTGAAAGCATAAAAATAGGGAGTTTTAGGACACATTACACATTTACAGCAAGTTGTGAAAAGGGTAATTAGAATGGGTTTATCTGACAACTCCCTCTCCCTTGCTTTGGGCCAGGTGAACCCATATCCTTGGGGAGGGGGAATCTGGGGTAGGGAGGGCCCTGAAGACCTCTGTATTTCTCTCTTGATATGGATCGTACCCTGGATATATGTGTCCAGTCACGGCAACAAAGGACATGTTGTAGGCAAACACAGTTTTGAGATAGAGGCCAATATGTTTAGCTGAAATATAAAGAAAATAATGCATAAAAACATGCTTCTTCAATTCATATCTTATGATCACAAAGTTTGATTACCTTCAACCTTAAAATGTGCTCTTTCAAGTCATACCAATAACTCAGAATTTACTCAGACCTCCAACATGTCCATTTTGATGTGACGGGTCACATATAAGAATGCTCCTGATTGGTCAAACTAGTCTAATTGTGGCAGATCAGTTGAAACTCTTTACATGTATCCAAAGAACCTTTGTTTAAGCTTTAGAAAATGTTGCAGTGCACGCCACATCAAACAGATTCATAATATGTCTCCGATATGTTCTACCATTGAAAAAACCCAGATATTAATAATTGTGTGACCTGTCCCATCACAACCTGAACAAATTTGTTTATTTATTTGTTTGTCTACATGTAATGAATGCAAGAAAATGTCACTCCGCACAAAACTCTCAGGACAGTATTAAATTACAGGTTGATAACAGTGTATACATTACAGATAGTTTACTTTAAGTGTCAGGCAAGTAATATGTCTTACACAGAAATGCACCATATGGGTAAACTGAGACGCTTCATTCTACGGTGTAATTGATGCATACCGGAAATCTGAGGTACAATTTATCGCCAAATTCAATAGAAAAAATACAAAAAGTTATAAACAAGAGGGTGTATAATATCATATTGATTTAAAATAACATCCGTTTTGAGCATATGTGACGTGTTCAACCGAAACCAGACGGAATTGGCAGAGCTCCAAACTGAGAAATAGCCCAAAACATAATTTGGGGTGATTTTTGGGGGAATTTGAGTTTCTGGTAAACAATTAATCTTCAGAGTGTTTATAACAATATTGTATTGTTAAAAAATCATCCTAAATGTATGTTTCAGTGACTTAAAAAAGCCTAGTTCTAGTAAAAAGCCTAAATCTAGTAACTTTAAAGAGCGATATCTCAGTTTGGAGTTTTCATAAAGACCGTAAAAGACGAACTTGAAAATGATGTAACTCCGCTTTGGGAAGTCAAATTAAAAAAAGAGAGGTACCACTGTAAAGCTGAAGATCTCTTCTTTAATAATTAATTACTAACTCAATTTTGATATCTTGCCCAATTGTGTCTGGTTTCGGTAGAACACGTCACATATGTGCATGGTCTTGAGCCCTTTTAGGACTATTTTGTATTTTAATCAAAATATAAATTGTTGCTCTTGTGAGTCAGCCTCCATCCCTATGCCTTATATGGCAGCTCTCTTGAGGAAAAACATTATACAAATATGTATTGTCAAATGTAAGCCCCATGGGTTGCACATTTTTTACTTCTAAGGCATTCAAGAGATACTGAGTGCTTACAAAAAGCTGCACCTTTTTTGAACCCTGACAACAGTTAAAGCTGTATGGCTGCTAGGAATAACATGATTCCCATCTTCTTCTCTTTTTTGTTCTTTATCATTGCTTTTTTGCTGGTTCCCTTTTATTTTGTCTTCTTATGTTCTCTGACCATGCCATCTTTCTGGTTCCCTGTATTTTGTCTTCTAATGTTCTTTGACATAACCATTTTGCTGGTTTCCCTTATTTTGCCTTCTAATGTTCTCTGATACTGCCATTTTGCTGGGTCCCTGTATTTTGTCTTCTAATGTTCTCTGCCATTGCCATCTTGCTGGTTTCCATTATTTTGTCTTCTTATGTTCTTTGCCATTGGTATCCAGATCCTCCTCGCCTACATGTTGTATTGCACATCGTCGTGGAAACCAGCCTCTAACTCTTTGGTTGCCATGGTGTTCTCTATCCTTCTCACTCAAGACCTTGTCTCCATACAACCAATACCTGCATAATTTTAATGGATTGAACAAAAGATTTAAATACATTGTACGATTCTGTTTTCAGAATAGAATTGTACTATTCTGTTATCAGAATAGAATTACATTTTGAGAAGATGACAACATGACAATTTGTCTAGATTTAGATGTTCATATTAGTTTTCAGTATGATATAATTTAAGGTTTAAATATATTGTTGGATTCAAATATCAGTCATTTGAAGATTAAATGTTTAAAAAAAGAATTTGAGAATCAAATAATGATTTACTTATTCTTCTACATTTAACAATATATCCTTCTATTTATCATCAATTCATACTAAATTAAATCAGAATAAAAATACAAAGAATGTTTTTTGCAGACTTACTTCTTCCACCTTGTTACCATGAGGATATCACCCTTGTTGATTTTAATTCGAGGTTCATCTGATATTGGTGGTCGTATGAACACACAGCACCCTTTTGTTATAGGAAACCAGGCACCGCTGTAGTCCTCCGTGGCAATATACTCAAGCTAAGGGTCAAACAAAGGAATCAAATTTCAGATATATTCAGATATGTGACCTGTCACATCCAAATGGACATGTTGGAGGCCCGAGTCAATTCTGAGTTATTGGTATGACTTGAAAGCACATTTTAAGCTTTGAAATGAGACCATGTTGAAGGTAATCGAACATTGTAATCACAAGATATGAATTCAAAAAGCATGTTTTTATGCAATATTTTCTTTATATTTCACCAAATATATTAGCCTCTATCTCAAAACTGTATTTGCCTACAACACATTCATTAAGTTGTACCTCCTTCCCTATCATTTTGCTAAGATACATCATCCCCATGACAACTGTCATGAATGTAGCTAGCTCTACACTACTTTCTGGAAATATGTGGAATTACTTTTTTCCAAATAAAAGAAATATATTAAATCCTAATCTTATATTCGGGCTTATATCTTGGATTCTGAGTTATAAAATTGTGGCCAAAATATCTACTTTGGGATGTTTTCATATATCATATAATCAAGCCTGACTGCTTAAAAGTTAAATTCAAGAAATCGTTTCAAACCAAATAAACATTTTAACTTAATATTTATAATCTCTTGTCACTTGATTGTCTTGACAAGCAGAAATTGATGACATTCACTAACACATTTAAATCTTATTTCAAGAAACATAATATTAGACTCCTGTCAAGTCTACAATATTTATAACAAAACAATATATAAAATAGCACTTTTTGGTCTTGGACCCAAAAGTTGACTTCAGTCTGATTTTAATTCAGACAACCAACAGATAAGATTAATAATAAATTTAGGATTAGGGAAATAAAATAATGTTGCAAGAAGCTGAGAGGAAAGTTATAATTCATTTACATTGGTCCTATAGCAAACATAAACACTTACCATTCTATTCTTTTTGATTTCCTTTTGGGCTATTTGTTCCCTCTGTAAAACAAGTAGAAGAAAAGAATAGTAAAGATATTATTGGTCAAACTATGATGACAAGTTATAGATAGATTTTCCATTTATAGTTGCATTCAAATGATTTTCTGAAGACAGATGCGCATGTATCTGGTCATGAAAAAGGGTGGTAACGAGCATGTATTCTCACTATACTCTATTTGTCTTCCTCTGGACAGTGACGTAACTTTACATGATCAACATTTACGCACGCATATTTATCCTTCGTCTTTCAACGCTTGTGTGTGTACATCAGCGCTTTGAGTAGGCACACACGTTTATGTGCTGCAACTAGTAAAATACACAGTGACGTCACTGTCTCGTGATGGATAAATAGACTAAAGTTACGCACCTGAATGGCTGTCACGTGCCATTGAGATTTTAAAAGTTACACAGGATCAGGAAACAATTCTGATTAAGACTGTGGTGGGAGATTAGTTTGACCCAGTCATTCAACTGAAGGCCTCAGGAGCCAAAGACCTCAGAAGCCACAAAGTTGCAATAAGGGTACACTGCAATAAAGGGATTTTTATTTTTTGCAGAAAACACATACACTTAGAGATTTTCATCCATTTTCAGAGTTGCCTGGTATCGTTGTAACTATGCTCATCTACTCTGGTAGGGTTTACTCCATAGTGCACACACAACAAAAACAAAACTCTTGTAATTGTATGCTTTCAAATATTTGTACAAAAGCACTACTAAAGGCGGGCAGACCTCAAGTGGGCCAATTAGTCTATTTTGTTCACAGTTTTTCCCTTTTCTACCAAAAATACCGTCACAATGACACATTTTACAGAATTAATGTTAAAAAAGGCTTCAGAAAATAAAAAGAATTCACCAAAATTTGAGCTAAAAGAAATCTTAACAATTACGGGATTGTTGTCCTGTAGACGGGGTTATATATGTTGATATATTGTGTCACATAATGAATTTGCTTTGGAATCTATTATCACAGATTTGTGTAATAATGCATTCATGATTTTTCAATGTGACCATTCAACCACCGACTGGCATCCACCAAGTGATCTATTTCCCTCTAGATAATGGAAACAGTGGTGTTAAGTTAAAATCAAAATCACAAAGGAGTGTTTTATATGACAACTTGAAACATTTTGCACAAGGTGTATGACCCTATCCTCAGCCCGTTTTTAATCAAAATATCCACAACTTTTAGATCTAAATCATGTTTCCGTTAGATGTTATATGGAAAAACACAGAGAATAATTTCCAAATATGGTATATACCACACACAAAAAATCACCCCATGTTCTGTTCTATAGATTATTTATTGATGTAAAGGAGAATCTAAGAGCTCGAAAGATGATTGCGCTGTGAAGTCATGATTTTGTGCATATGTCTATGGGAACCGAGATGAATGTGAGACCAGATTTACAGCGTTTTGCAAAAATGCAATTCATTATGGTGCTGTCTTTAAAATCTTCTTTGATGTTACCCATTATACTTACTGTTAAAGAAAACTGGTCACATCCATGTACTACTGGCCATTCTATACCATCTCCCATCACCACTCCTTCCCACGTTAGCACCTGTTTTAAATTCTCACGCCATCCCATGTTGTATGGGTACACATATTGACTGCCGAGGGCTTTATGACGAGATCTAGCCTACAAATGAAAAGTCAAACATAAAAGATATATTCAGTCAAATCATTACATTTTTAAAAATCTGTGACAGAACACAAATCGAGGGCCACTGTTGCAGACAAATATTGAAAGAACATAAAGAGTAAAGAGCTAAAGAGTGATACATGAAGGTTGAAGGTAACTGGAGTTTCCAAATCCCAAGGTTTGATTTCAAGAAGTATAATTGTTTCCATATTTACTTTGTATATCACCATTTCTCTGCGATAGTCATGATTACCTTTATGATGCAACGGGTGACATGAATGATCCATTGCATCAAAAAGAGCATTTTGTCAGGATTAGCTCTGACTTTTTCAGGACCAAATTATTATAATATTAAGCAAACATAGAGATTGCTACTTCTCTATAATTATCATCATTTAGGCTGCCCCTTGCCAGATGATTTGAGAGTAGGTGCCCCTTTCCTACTTGTAAAAGATTGGTAGCTCTGAAAAGAGCCGTTTAGATGGACTTCCCCTTGTTCATAGTATATTATTTTAGAAAATAAGAAGAAAAAGTATGGTGGCTATATAAGTTATAACCATAACAGATCAATTCTTAAGTCTGATTGTCAAATTTTGAGGTGTATTTAAGCCAATGACCAATGGATCCAATATTCTCAAAGAGTTGGCAAATGCATGGGTCAACTTAAGATTTTTCTGTGGCATTTCCTTACTCAAATCCAACTTATGCCACTTCCCTCCTATAATAGGAACCTGGGACGCCACCAACGGAGGCTAACATTTTGTTCTTTATCACCTTTCCTTTCATACATTGGAAACATTAGTCACTTCCCAGTGACTTGACTAACCAGTTGTTACCTACCTTGGCTACTATCCAACTCTCAATACCTGTCTCATTTTTCCATATAGATCTCACCTAAAAATAGAAACAAAATAAACAAGTTATTGTTTCTTTATACTTCCTGTTAAAATAGAATATATCTCAAATCACCTTTCACTATTGGTGCAAACCAACCAGGATCAGGATCCTAAACCAACTTTCTATCCATCCAACTCATCGCTGTTATCATTCCAATAGTATGTTATGTATCAATATGGTATAAGGCATAGTAAATAAAATTACATGTTTCCCGTCCGGACTTTTTAAAAAAAGGAGGAGGGAGGGTCTTACTATTTACTATTTTCCCATTTTTTGCTATTTTTTTCAAGATGGCCGCCAAGTCGAAAGTGACCAACTGACTGTGTTGCAGACACTCCTAACCAGGATTTTCCACTCTAATTGCCAGAGGAATAAAAATATGAAAAGGTTTACCTATATATATAGAGCCAAAACTACACATTGTTTCTTTATGTTTTCTTTTCTTCATTTTTCAGGTTGAATGAGGAACAAAACATCATTGATCGAAAGGATGTAGGCCTACATGTATAAATTGGTCCCCCATAGCCTACTATTTCAATTGAGAAGCCATGTCCATAATTCCGTGTCATGCATGGCATGAACATGCTATGAAATGATACAGCATTTCTATTACACCTGCCATTCCTATGGGCAACGGATCAATCACTAAAAAAAATAAAAAATAATAATAATAATTAAAAAAATTAATTAAAAAAATCTTCTTTTTTTTTACAGAATTTTCGGAAATAGTAAATAGTAAAAAATAGGAGGCGGCGGCCAAAAAGGAGGCGGGCGGGGACGGGAAACATGTTAATTTTTTTACTAGGCCTAATCCATACAATTGCAATCAAATATTTGGCTGTCAGTCAATCCTAAAAACAAAAGGTATTATTTCTAACGTTTTAACAGATATTTGATGATTTTGACTTTTTTCAATTAAATTGTTCTGTTTGCCTTGAATCTTAAGTTTCTTAACCTTAACCCTCCTAACTAAAAATCCTCCTAAGCTTCGTTATTATCTTCATAAAGCCATTGGATTGTTCCGACCGACACCCACTGGAGTTTACGCGTCGTCAGTCGTGTGTTCTGTGCTCGTCGAGAAGAATGGTGCTCCCGCTACGCTTCTTCTGAACTTATACAACACAGATAGTAATTGTAAGCTTGGTATCAAATTAATTCTACAAGTGTCCTCTATCCAAATATGTTTTCAGTTTTATATATATTTTACCGGAAATATAAACCTTTAAAAAGGTATCAAAACTTTACTTTGTTTAAAACAGATTTCTTCACATTTTTATTTAGGTCTCCTACCTGTGTATAAAATAGAAACAAGACAGCTAATGACACTCCGAGAGAAAATCCTAAGCCTATAAAAGTAGCGAATAGATGTGGAAAACTGTACGGTAGTAGCCCATCATCCGCATCCTTCACTAGACGACTATAATGACGGACGATGAACATGTGCTGAAAAAAATAAGAAATGAAGACAAGATGAAAATAAAAGTATGCAAATAATATGACATTATCATTGGTTATAGGTTGAAAAACTGTTGAGTGACCATATTTATGAGTTTAAAAATAAGTGCTGAAAGGTACAAGAATCTGATCACAGACGCAGGTCATCCAGTATTAAGGGTAGATAAGCGAACATCCTGAAGTCAATGATTTTAAATGAAGGTTTTCATGTTGCAGATATGAACCAAGTTTGATATAAAATTGGATAGATTATTGAGCCCATATGTATTGGGCTAAATAATCTATCACTTTCATTCAATATGATTCCAGTTCAAGGCTCTCCTCGCAAATGGCAGATCCTTGCAATGAGCGAATAAGGCCTCTCTTACGGACGACCTAAAATGGAAGAAATTATATTATGTAATCATTTGTTATAGGTTAAACAACATTAATAGGTCATAAGTTTTAAGAACAAAAAATATCCAAAATACATTCATGTATCAAAAATAATAAGTGATGTAAAGAACAAAAAATTGAGGGCGTGAATGCGGTTGATGGGTATCCAACATGAGACAAGCTTTTCTTTTTACTATCTTACCCCCCCCCCCTATAAAAAAAACCCATCAAACCAACAAACAAATAAACAAACAAACAAAACAAACAAAACACCAACACCCATATTTTGAAAAGCAAAATCTATGAGCTAACTACACCTGGACCCCGCAAGGGCCCTATAGCAGACCACTGAACGACACTGTAAAGGGTTTGGCCTTTGAGCATAATTAAGGGACACTATTATATGTCCCCCTCCCCCTCCACTAACAAAATGCTATACGTATGACTGATACAACCGTGCAAACTTATTAAATATTTCCACTCGCAAAAAAAGGCCTTTCATAAGCCAATATCGTAAGCAATGTATTTAATTGTAACAATTTGCACAAACATTTCTTGGAATAAGTTTGGTTGGTTAGCCACCAATATCTAAAGGATACATTGTCACTGGACACCAAGATAGGGTCAATAGAGTTTACAAAATTTAAATAGCATAACAGGAAAACATACTATGAATTACTTATACCAATTAAAAATCTAATTTAATCGGTTGAGGGTTCTGATTTTGTCTTTTTCATTTGATGCATTTTTCTTGCTCCTTTACCCTTATGGGGGAGGGGGCACATAAGTAGACCAACAATTCTGTGCCCCCCCCCCCCCCCCCCCCCCCGCCCCTATTTGCTGGGATCCTTGCCAAGAAATCGCAGGCAGTCCAATTGAGCTAGGATTTGTCTTTTAAGCTCCACTGACCATCAATACTGTAGCTTTGTTGAGAGAGATTTTTATCAGTAAATTTCATTCTACATGTAGCCCCAGAAAATTTAAACTTTTACACAATACAATAATAGTATAGCTTCAGGATATTTCTTTTAAATATATACAATAATATATAGTTGGCTGGGAAAGAGTAACTTTTTCAATTAATATAGTATATTACATTGTGGAAACTTTTAGCAGGTCTACCTGCTTGAAACAAACCAAACATAATTATGCAAACATTTTGTAATTTAAAGCGTTTGGTTCATTCCTCTCGGCTGATTATTTTGACAAAATCTTTCAAGTGACATTTTATTGCTATGTGCAAAGTGGAGCATGTGAAGCACCAAACCGGAGCTAAATTACTTGATAAAATGACGAGGCAGAAGCCCTTCCTTTAGTATAATTAGAATAATTTTGTTTTGCGGTCTGTTTCGGTACATGTGCTAAAAATGCAGAATGATTTAGAATTGAGTTTTAAACATTTTCAGCACGTTGTTTTGATCTATGAAATACCACTGTATGAATTGTTTTCAAAAGGGGCATGTTTTATAATGATTGCTATCTACTGAAGATAGCAAATAGTGTAAATTGCTAAATACTATCTATTGCAAGCCCATATTCAGCAATTATTGACCGGGGGGCTAGTTTGTCTGAAAAAATATGAAGTGGTTTGTGACAACCAGCCGATAGAGCACTTGCGCAACCGGTTTTATGACCCTTTCCACCTCACTTTCAACCAATGAATTGACTCCATATTTGTTCAAATGCATGTACATACTGTAACAAAAAACACCTATATTTGGTTTGAAAGTGTGAAAGTGCTAGCCATATCCTGTATTCATTTCATAATTGAGTGCCCCCTCCCCCGTATATATTTATCATCGCCCGTGGTATTCGGCAAAGTACAGTTTTCTTAAATGTGCATTATGCTCGTACCTTATTGCGCTTATTGCCTTATTCTTGCATAATACGTGTTATGAAATCGTGATGGTGATTGTAATCCTTAACAAAATGTTTCAACAAATTGTGAAAAAGTATAAGTTTGTGAAGATGATTGTCATTGTTTAAGAGAGTGTGTTATCAACAATAATTTGCATTCTTTTTAAGGTAAGGCCTGGGAGCTATACATAGAGAGTTTGGATAATGAAATCATAGGCATCACCAGATATATATTGAGAATGAAGTTTGTTTTTGTTTACACAGGGGCAATTCCAAGCAAATGTCAACCAAATAGCCAACATTTCAAATGTGCATCCAAAGTTTAATTCTATGCCTATAATGTAGGCAAGAGTCCAAAGTTCAGGAATTTTTAGTTTGTTTAGCGATACTATGTTTTTTGATGTATAAACTAGCTAATTAGCATAAATTTGCATATTTGCAGCTTACAAAATCAGTGAAAAGGCTTGTTTTTATTTATTCCATATCTTTTAGACACATAGGTATGATGTTTAAATAAATGTCAGGCACAATAGTAGTACTGATGGGAAAAGTTTTGATATAAATTTAATTTTGATCAACGGCCGATTAGCCTCGTTAATCCAGGTAATTAGTATGCATTGCATAATCTCATGTCATTCCGCAACGCAAAAGTACAATTTGTTAGGATAGCAAGAAAAAAAATGTACCCTATTTTCATTTAACTATTTTTTCTCTGCACACAATTGACATGCTTCACAATGATAAAAATAAATTTGGAAAATTCTGTTAATTAATAGCCCTAACGAGCGTTGCGGAATGACGTGTTGCGGAATGACGGTGCGGAATGACAAAGGTATTAATCCCTATATTTAGGCAATTTATTGAGCAAATTGTGATATTTTTGTGTACTTGGTATAAGATCATCCTTATTTATGATAATTCATTCAAATATGGACTCTAAACTTCTAAAAAAGTTTCAAAATTGATGAAAACTCAGAATTTGCTGAATTAGGCAACTTTGATGTGCAAGCTGTTGAATTCGGCAACTTTAACACAAAATCATGGCTACTTTACCTGTAAATGATGATTTCAATGTGAAAATAGTTGGGTTACTTGTATTCACGAATTTGTAACATATGAAATGCCACTGATTACTCTTTCTTTTATTTTTTATGCATATTAAAGCATAAAAACATGTTTTTTCTTTTCTCTATGGGGTTTTGCACACAAATTCACACTGTCATTCCGCAACGTCATTCCGCAACACCTACTTTTATTTTTTGATGACCTACTAGAGATCCTAACTGATGATTAAGTTTTATGAAAATGCTTTTGTCAGTTAGCTAACACTTCAAACCTTCTAAAAAGTAACTTCAATAATGATACACTCTAAAAAGTTCACAGAGTTTTCACTTTGTGTAAACATGTAAAAAAAAAACCAATCGTCTGCGTCATTCCGCAACGCAAATTTGCATATGCAAATTAGGATACTTGGAAGCGCAGTTTAATTTTTTCCCTAGGTTTATTTTTTGAGTATCAATCGCTATTATCAAATAAAGTTGTAAAATGGGGAGTAACTACAAATCTCTGGGTTTTACACCCAAAAGAAAGTGGATTTTTGTGTGTAAATGTCATTCCGCAACGCGTGGAATTGCCCACAGATAGCATGGTTACATCTATGTTGACAGGCTGCTTGGCACCAAATTACTGTTGAGTTGGAACATTCAACGGCGTGGTTTGTTTATGTGTTTATTTCGCTCTTTCAGTTGGGATGAGCTTCTATTACTGTAAAAGTGTAAATGTTCGCGCATTGCACATTTTGAACAATTTTGCTTGTTTTTATTTTCGCGATTTTGAGCTTCCATACATAGACCTACATACAAAATGAATATATTCGCGCGTTTTAATTTTCGCGCTTGCTGATTTGAGCGCGAAAAGCGCGAACATAAATGTAGCGCGAACATTTCCACTTTTACAGTATACTGTATTTACATGTCTGCTCGTCCCTTCGTACACCTTCGGGTATCCTGATTGTAGTGTCTATTCTGTTTCAGTTGGGACTGGTTTCGTACATTGTATTATAATTCACTATTTACCAGTCCCCCTGCATCCTCGGCTCCTGTTACAGCCTCTATTGTGTTTGTGTATGTACCCCGATTAACTTAATCACTTGGCCTCGATTCAAAGTACCGGTGGCCGACTGATTAAGCGCCTGTTCTAGTATATAGGATATCGTTGGTTCGAGTCCCATGCCGGTGAATGTCCTTGGGAGTTGGGACATTCAACGGCGTGGTTTGTTATTAGTGGAGCGGATATGTAACAAAAAATGGCCAAGATGTTCACTTTTGGAAGGAAGCATGAAAATTGGCACATAGGGGTGTTTTGATGCGCTGATTTCAAAAAACCACGGAACCACATTTTTTGAGCAATGGTGCGGCGGCCATCTTGAATTTCAAAATGGCCGCCATAAATATATAGGAGATTTAGTAAAATTGCTCTAAATCAAATACTTTTGAGATTTATACCCCCAGATTTCACCAATATGTTCTCTATAACATGGTGCACAATTTCAGATGGATTGGTTGTGCCATTTGTACTTTGGTTATTACTTGTTACCATGGAAACCATCAACAATAGACATTTTTGGGCAAAAATACCTCTAAAATCACTCTTATTTGGAGATTTTTGTCATCTATTCATCATGATATTGCTTTTAGTATCATATACTATCGTCCGCATTTATGTCAGACAATATAACACAGGTACGGTCTAAAAACAATACCTTTATTCTCTAAATAATACCTTCAGTGCGTATGATCTCCGCGTTAGCGAGCCCTACACAACGTCGCCGGCGTATGCGTTGTGCGTATAACGCAGCGTTGCCATGTGCGTGTGTGCTAAAGAACGGGATTAATGCGAAGCAGGAAGTTGGTAAACAGCTCGCTGGATTCGCCGATTTTATAAAGGGGGGAAATTTGTTGTTGTTTGATTAAAATAAATCTAACAAACTGCGTTATTTTATAATAAAAGATCAAAATAACCAATAACCTAAATAAGAATGAGAAAACCACTTAGAAGAGAAGGTTATTATGCAATGCATGATTGAAGAGAAGAGAAAGAAAAGCAGACCTCGGTCCTGATAAATTGACCAACTTAGATCGATTACTGGACTCCCTCTCCGTGATTGTTACACTTTTGATGACTTTGGTGTAGTACTGCGCGTCACGAGCTGTTAGTCATGACAGGAACCATCCAACCAACGAATTTTGTTTTTAAATCGAATTTTGATGGTTACTATGACAACTAGTATGGTAAATACAACGGACACAATTAATCCGTTACTAGCTCTGTATACAACTTCATGCATTTTGTACCATACTGAAATATAATATTGAACTGTTGTGTTTAGAAACTAATATAGTGGGTAAATTTTGATATTGTTGAAAAAGGAGTGATTTTGACTTTTTGTTCACCAAGCCGCCATTTAAAAGAGTGACCTAAGAGATACTTTTGCCCAAAAATGTCTATTTTTGATGGTTTCCATGGTAACAAGTAATAAACAAAGTACAGCTGGCACAACCAACCCATCTAAAATTATGCACCATGTTATAGAGACCATATTGATGAAATATCGGGGTATAAATCTCAAAGATAGTTGATTTAGAGCAATTTTAGAGGTATTTTCCCTTGAAAATGTCTATTTTTGATGGTTTCCATGGTAACAAGTAATAACCAAAGTACAAATGGCACAACCAATCCATCTGAAATTGTGCACCATGTTATAGAGAACATATTGGTGAAATCTGGGGGTATGAATCTCAAAAGTATTTGATTTAGAGCAATTTTACTAAATCTCCTATATTTTTATGGCGGCCATTTTGAAATTCAAGATGGCCGCCGCACCATTGCTCAAAAAATGTGGTTCCGTGGTTTTTTGAAATCAGCGCATCAAAACACCCCTATGTGCCAATTTTCATGCTTCCTTCCAAAAGTGAACATCTTTTTCACATATCCGCTCCACTATATGTGTTTATTTCGCTCTTTCAGTTTGGATAAGCTTCTCTATTATACTGTACTTTAATTAGTTGACACACAACTTTTTGTTCAAATCAATCATGAGTTAGTAGCCATCAGCAAATGATATTTTATTCTCTACCTGAGCCACTTAAACATGCGTTGACCAGAAACTTAAAGTTTTGTTGGGAACAATTGTGCATGTTAAAATACACAAGCAGGAAAAGACCCCTATGGGTATCTTTACACATCTTTCGCTACTACTGAAATAGTTATTACGCTCTTTATATGTGACACCTTATGATAAAGTCAATCCATGTGAATTGACTCTCAAAAACTATCCTTAACACAGATTCTCAAAGTTGAAAAAAATTAACCCTTAACAAGGATTACAACTCTAAGAATCATACTCATACAAAGGATATAGGCCTCAAGACAGAGTTTAGACTGACATGAACGTATGAAGTAAGTGCGCGATTCAGTTTTGTTTGTAAATTTATCCCTACGGGCCAACCATTTTGGGGGCTATCTTATTGATGACACATGACTATCGCCCCAAGCAACCCTTATCGCGGATTCGTGTTGAAAAAGACACCCTTATTCTCTGAAATTGGCAATTTTGATACCCCTAGCACAGGTCCGCGCAAGTCTGTGTTGTGGTCGAAAAAAGCACCCATATTCCACGTTTTTGTTCACGCGGATGATTGATTACAACATTATACCTGACTGCCCCCCCCCCCCCCCCCCCCCACGGGGATAGGGTGGGATCTGGTTGACTTTGAATGGAACTTTGTGTGACATGATTTTGACAAATCAGTTATACAGTAACTGCAGAGCAGAGGGAAGCAATAGAAGGGGAGAAAGGGAGATAGAGGGTAATGTAGGGGAAGAGGTTTGGTACAAATGACCATATTAAGATATTATTATTATAATAGGCATTTACCTGCAAATATACCTGCAAATAAATACTTTCAACCATTTTTCTAGTTCGATGACCCATCATTTTTGCTATAGTGGTAATTGCATTGTCCCCCATATTCAAAACTTGACCAATTATTTTTCTATAATTTTAGCGAATTACCAGACTTATTTCAGTCTTGACATTCACCGATAAGTTGAATAATAATAATAATAAGCTGTCTGGGTCATTATCTGCGCAATAATGGATCAAGTTAGCTCTCTTTGACTGGTCAAGCAATTAACAATAGCAACAACAACAAAGTATTTTATCACGATAAAGTATAGGGTTTTTTGGGTTTAAAAGAAAAATGCGTGAAAGTATAGCTAAATGTCGAAAATATTATTACACTATGGTATCACTTCACAATGCTCATCCCCAACTTTCTAAAGAAGACCAACAGAGCGTGCAAACATTGCCATTCCAAGCCAAACTTGTTTTGAAGTAATTTGACGATAAGTAATTTGACGATAAAATTGACATCTGGCCCAACCCTAAAACCTATCCAATGGTCTGGTGACTTATCTTACTGTAAAATCTATTGTGATTAAATTTTCTGAAAGTAAACCGCTGAACCAAATAGTAATGATCATCCAGACTAAATATAAATAGCTATAAACACAGGAGTTTTTTGCCTTAATGACCGAGCAATTTTATTGAATATTTCCACTTCACTTCACTTGAACAGTTGTTACCTTTCCATATTTTGTATTTTAAAACCCTTATGGCCCTGGGTATTCTATACAAAATGCTACTCTACTAGGTGCTGGTAGCGTGTACTTCCCCAGTATCAATCTTGAGGCGCGATCAGGCAGGCTATCATATAAAACAATTTTGACATTCAATGACAAAAGTTTTAATTGTTTGGGGGGGTAAACAGGGTGCCCGGGGCCTTGGCTGACTGGGGTGGCAATGTGGTGGGGAAAAGATATTGGCATTAGAAAATGTTCCCCACCCCACCCCACATGGTGGCTGCTCTGAGCCACTGTCAATTAGCTTTTTCTGGAAAAGTTTATACTCACTGGAGAGTGGGGTGGCGATTTTTTTCTTCTTCAAATAAGTAAATTCACTTGTTATTTAGTTTAGGAAAAAAAGGAAACAAATCCAAGGAGAAACTATAGTTTGATCAGTTCCAAATTGGCTAAGCCACCTTACAGCAGCGAATGAATATGTACAGAAGGATGTGGGTGTACATGAAGCCAACTAGCGCACTGTGGGCATCATATGCATGACGCATGTGTGCGACCAAAAAAGTGTGTGTGGCCATAATCGCGGGCGTACGCTTGGATTACTTTTGCGCGCGGAGAGATAAAAACCAAATATTTCACACCAATTTGGAACTGATTAAACTATAGTGACTTACTCATGGACAAACCATACCATACCACAAACATCTTGAGACCCGTCAGCACTTAATCTGAATAAATTTACTCTATTTTACTCTTACTTATAAACTTGTTCCTCTGCCTCTTCCCACTAAAGCTAACATTTTGAATAGAAGTAGATGGCTTCATTGTTTTAGTAAGCTCTATGCTCAATTTACTCATATTCATATACATACTATTTGCACTGTTGTCGTTTAAATGGGCACTGTACTCTGTAAAAAAATGTGAACACTTTTTCGCACCCAAATTTTAAGCTGCAATATTTTGGTCATATATGGTGAAAAGGGAATTGAAAATGAAGCTCTAATTACAAAATAGTTGTTGCTATCTAAAGAAAAATTGTTTAAAAACAGTTTATTCACAGACAGGTCTATGTCAGTCATGCATTGTTGCTCTTCTTTGTCCTTGTTTGTCAACAAACAGATTGCTACCGAGAAATTGTTTTGTATGAATGTAATATGATCTTCTAAAAATGTCTCTTCAATTTTGAGAAATCTGTCCAAAACAAATTGGGAGAGGGGAGGGAGGGGGAGAGGGAGGGAGGGGGAGGGAGGGAGGGAGGGAGGGGAGTTAAACTACTGCACAAGTACCAATGCCAATTATGTTAAACATGTTATGTTACACATGACCTGTTTATTTATAGTCTGAGTAAATACTGAATGCAATGATCCCACCTTAAAATTGTCACACTTCTGGATTGCATGTTTCACACAATACCAGTGATACGCTGCTCCAATTTGTCAATTATCCGATTGCAGCGCATATACTTGTTACATATCAATTCAATGCAAATATGATTTCCCAATAGTGACTTGATGAAGCACTATGCAAGCAATACAAATATGGTGAACAGGAGGCAGAGTGAGGAGAAAAAGGGAGGAGGAGAAGGGAGGAAAGAGGGAGGGGAATTAAAAGAAACAGTTGTTCTTATATGGGTGCCATTGAATGGAATAAACTGGGCCAAAATATTCAAGTTTCTCCCAATCTTAATATATTTATCAACTTTCTTAAACGAATGTGTCAGTTGTAATTATCCATATCTAAATATACCATTTTTGTAATTTTTGTTTTATTATATGATGTATTTTTATAGAGTCAAGAAAATATGTTTTTATTATGCAATTTTAGGGTTATTACATATGTAAAATTTTATATATTGACTTTATCACGGCCTCCGTGAAATACAGCTGTTTTATGTTGACCTGTGTATCGTGAATGAATAACGATTATGCACCCATGAATGTAAGGGTAGGGGGAATGGGGAAGGGGAAGAGGGTGTGATGGAGGTAGGTGCATCCAACCTTTTGGGGGTACAAGTGTGCCATTCTGATTCCATACCGGCAGGTTGAAATTCCGAAAGGTCACTCAACTTTCAAATTGGTATAGTGATTGTATGGTGGTGCCAAGCACTAAACATTGGGGCTTGAGTAAAATACTGTACTTTGAGTCTTGGAGCTGAATTTCTAGCCAACAATTTTGTCTTAACCCTAACCCCGGTTTAGGATTTTTGACCGGGATCACAATTTTCGAGGAAAAAACACCAACTAAATCTCCGGGAACCTGCCGGGATTCGATCCGGGGACCCTCCGTTCTCAAGCCCCACCTTCTAACCACTAAGCCACGGCCCTCAGCTACACATTCGTGCAGTATACTGCACTCATTATATAGGCTTGGTTGACTACGTCATCGAAAACCGACGGCGCATGCGTTTGGAGAGGGACTTTGGATTAGCATTTTTTAGCACTCAGGGGGGTTAGGGTTAATAGAACAAAACAAAAAAATTAAAAATGTTACCATAACCCTAACCCCGGTTTAGGATTTTTGACCGGGATCACAATTTTCGAGGAAAAAACACCAACTAAATCTCAGGGAACCTGCCGGGATTCGATCCGGGGACCCTCCGTTCTCAAGCCCTACCTTCACGGCTGTTTGATCCCACATTATGTGTCCGTTTTATTCTGAGAACACCGTAACTTGCTGGCCCAGTTCTGTTTTTAACTGATTCAGATACCTGAATATACTGGCCATCTTTTGTAGAAATTTCAGAACATTTGTTGGTTCCATTTCTGAGAAATAGAGCTTTGAATATTATTATTTACTATAATAGCGCCCTCATCTGCCACATTTCCCATAGAGTTACATGTAAAATATGTATCAAGTAGAAAATGCTGATAATTTAAAAAGGGCTCTAACAATTTTCTTGATATTTTCACCGTATACTCTTATTCATTAGCACTTCCTAAATCAGGTCAAATCATAAAAGTGCCACTATATAATCTTTTTTTCCCCCATAATTTTAATTATAAATCGGACAGTCAAACAGCCGTGCCTTCCAACCACTAAGCCACGGCCCTCAGCTACACATTCGTGCAGTATACTGCACTCATTATATGAGCTCGGTTGACTACGTCATCGAAAACCGACGGCGCATGCGTTTGGAGAGGGACTTTGGATTAGCATTTTTTAGCACTCAGGGGGGGGGGGGGGGGGGGGGGGTTAGGGTTAAGAACTCATTTTATAACCAAATTTGAGTTTAAGGAACTGAAGATTTCACACATTTGAGTTGGTTGAAATGGAAGGCTTAAAGCTAAGATAACTAAAACATGCTGCAAATAGAGGTCTTAGGGAATTGCAATGAGGTGTGAAAGGGGGTCATCTTTAAAGTGCCTCACATACCTATCAGGGGCGGAGCCAGAGTCTGAGTTTACCGGGGGCTGATAAAAAAGGATTAATTTTCTGGTGGTGGACTATCCAATGCGGTGCACAGCACCGCCCTCCCAGCTGTGCTCGGACAGGGGGTGTCTGAGGGGGGATGTTCCCCCCTCAGAAGTAGAATTTTTTCAATTTTCAAACTCATTTGGTGCGATCTGGTGTATACTTTTGACCAAAATTTTATCAAAAAGCCACCTCTTCATTTCCAATAAATATTTTGTTTTTATCAATGCACGAAAGAAGTTGAGCATAACTGATATATTCTTGATACACATGGTTTAAAAGCTCGAACAGAGGTGAGTCTGAGGTGGGGGGATGTGCCCCTATTGCCGATATATGTGCCCCACAGTCCGGGGTTGAAACACAGGTTTGAACTTTGAGAATAATAATATTGAAAAACCTGCTAATTGTTGTATTAGTTTGATAATGAGTCTCTGCAACTTCCAATGTGCAAGTCTTGGGGATGGAACGGTAGGTCCAGTTTTAATTAATTGCAATTGTGTGTGTCCCCATCACCAAACACTACAATCAACATTTGCATAACTGCTCTACGGAAGTTCTGTTTCCAGTGTGACAACCATGTAAAACAAGAATTTCATTTAACCATGTACCAAAACCGGAAGAAATATCAGAATTTTGCATACAATATTTAGATAAGCAAATATTGCTATTGTATTTAAATACGTGTTTGCCTTTTTTAACCAGTTAAAGACTTTTATTAAAAAAGACTAGTGATAAATATATTGGATTTATACTCCAGGTACAATTATATCGATAGTCATAGTCATGCAAGGTTTTTAAGCGCTAGAAAATCACGGAAATACCTTCTGTAAATGTATTGCAAATCATATTTAAAATAGTAACATTACATACAAAATATAAAAGGTAAGCCAACAAAAATGTCTATATAAGTAGTAGTACTTTAAAGCAACAGCATAATTCATCTTTAGTCAATGAATTTGAACTTCTTGTACCAGGAGCAACATTTCCCCCACACTAGTCTTCATATTATAACTTGAGCATTTTTCGACGATCAGAAAGGCCTACAATACAACATCATCATGACCAACTTATCCATGCTTCGTATAGTTATACTCGTTGATGCTGTACTCGTGATACTATCAAGTCCTACTATCGTGGCCAACCCTGTGCAGAATTTGGGAAGCCCCAACATGGACTGCAATTATGGTGATTCGAACCCGAGCGGTAAGTGAAGCAAAAACGTTTAAAAAATGACTCTTGAAAATGAACTTGTGACTGAAAGTATCCATAAGATAGTCATCAAAATGATTCAATTCTTTACATTTTTAGATGTGAACAAAATGAACGCTACAACTACACCTGGTTAGATCAAGGGCTGAGATAATGTATGAGATTGTAATAACGACACAGTTATTTAGCAGATATTTGGATTTAACAGTTTTCAAAAGACATTTAAATGATCAGAAATCGAAGACATGTCTCCTCCTTGATATTTCACTTTTTAGCATTAGTTATAGGCATGTACAATGTACTTGATTTGCATTTATGTAATACAGTCATCATTTTAATAGTCCTCTTTTTTTAACTATTTAGGTTACAGCACTGCATAATGTTGTCCTAGACAAAGAGTTACTTATTCAATAGAAATACTTTATTTTTGTCATTGATTGTTGATATTGAGTTCGGGTTTTTTTAGTGGGTAGGGTTTGTGTCATTTTGAATCTTTTCATTACTTCATGTTTCCCAAGTGCATCAAGTTTAGATTTGATAAATGTCTGCTATCTTTATTGTTCCTACACTCATTTCAGTCTGCACATCTTGCCTCTTTTCTTCTTTTTTCTCTTACTTTCCAAATAACCTTTTGTATCATTGTTCTTATCCTTTACGAGATTTATCTTTATTCCCACGTTTAACTTTTTGTAAATTATCTGCTTAATCTCTTGTAACAGAAATATCTGCCTCAGAGTGCCCTGCTGGTAAGAGCCCTGGCAACACTGTGAACCAAGCAGCCTTATGCCCATGGAAATACCAAGTGGACACAAACTCTACAAGACAACCAGCGAACATCGACATAGCCATAGCACTTTGCGACCAATGCTTGGATCCCTACACCAATGAGTTCATGCCACTGACAACCTGCAAGGAAGTTATCTATCCTCTTCCTGTTGTCATCAATGGGGTAGAGACAGTCATTGATACACCAGTTGCATACACTTGTCTACGATTGTCTACTGGCGAGGTACCTGTTGCAACGACCCAAAGCAGTTTTCCGCCTGGGATAATCCCGACGCCTTGAGTTGCTGAGAAATGCATATTGATGTTTGCCGCTTTCAAGTGAAAATATCAATCTATACAAAGACATTGTATTTATTAATGTAATTTGTATCACTTTTCAAAATACTGACGAAGATAATGATTGTAATACACTCCACTTAATAGGTGAATCTGAGGTGTTATCAAAGGTTTTGACAGAAGTGTGACAAACCAAGTCTTGAAATCAACCCTGATCAATTTCTAACTGTCACTTTATATTTTTTCTGAAAAAAAATGGCAACGGTTACCAATTTCTACAGATTTGGCACATCATATCGACTGATGACTTACATATTCTGACTTTTCTAACAAACTTTGAAGTGTCATGACCCCTTTCGAAGCATTAGTTTCCTTAAACGTGAACATGCACCCATGTAGGCCTATAGAGATTTCTTCTAGAAAATCAACCTCTTAAGGTGTCTTATCCATGAAAAATGTATATATTATATGAAATTCATCCCACCCCTTCCCTGCCAGCGAAATTTTTGTATGCAACTATAACAGGCTGCATAAAATCCACCAACAGCCAAAACAGGATGCAAACATCCTATATTGACTAAAACAGGATGCAACCGTGTACATGTGCGCAATATTTTCCTGCTAAGTTTTTCTTCTCTCTCATTTTATCGTTGAATCAAGTTTATACTATTAATATTATATCAAATTATCATTATTTTTTTAATAAGACTAAAACCCTAATCCATATATGCCCAAGTGACCAACAAGTTGCTAATTAAAGCCTATTTTCTTCTCATTCTGATATTTTGATATTTTTAATTCTTCTCTGAATAACCATTTGATCCTCCTGTACAAATATGATTGCCTGTAAATCAAGGAGTTTCTTTTGTCTCCTAATAAACATTTAAAAGTTGCTTCAAAATATTTAAATTTGGTATATTTTGTTTAGCTACAAATTATATACCTTTCCAGAATCATCAACAATTGAATCAAGGGTGCGGTGTAGCTTGATAGTATTTGGTTTTGTTATCAATACAACCCCAGTCCAATCACACGTTGCATGCTATGCCATTGTCATTATTTACTCAATTTCATGGGATGCTCAATTTTTTTACAAATAAAACATTATGAACGAATGAATGACAGAACATGTTGATTTATCAAACTACCAGAAATGTTATTTCAGTACTGACCATGACATGGGGGACTACTGAACTACTGATTTGTGTGCAACTGTCTCTTATATCTGTCAAAATGAATGAAACCATTTGTGTGCTAAATGGGGCCAATGTTTTGATTGGCGACACATTGCACTCCACAGGGGAGGGGTCACTCAGCATATGACAGCTATGCATCCGCGTCCAAGAATCTTTTTTAAACTGGTCAAGATTTTGCGAATGGACGTCTTTTTGAGAAAGTTGTGCTTTTTGGTACATTCAATCGACGTTTAGGATTAGGATTTCTATGTGACTGGAATATCAACATTTAGGGTTAGTAATGTATTTGCGACTGGAATAAAATAGAGAAAAGAGAAAAACCCATGTGATAGTTGTCGTGGTTTATTTGGTGAACATAACACAATAAATTTGAGCATTGAAATCCACACTCCATTTATGACCTGAATTGAGTTTAGAGGTAAAGACTGGGATACAGTCTGTGTGTGTTACACCATTTAGGGCAGGGGTGTGCAACCTACGGCCCACGGGCCCTGCCTCAAGTAAAAAAGAAAGAAAAAACACAATAAAAAACAACATATTTTACATCATCACAAAAAACAAGCATGCTCATTGAATGCTGTCAGGTAGGTCTATTTTCCCCATTAATTGACATCTGTACTGTATTGAGATTTACGTTTATGTGAAGATAGATTATTAAGCACACACACATTGCTTGAAAGTCTTCAGAATCAAAGGTTTGAAATCAACAGCAGGTCATCGCTAGAAAATTTGGTTAGAAGCGGCCCAGTCAATTTTTCACTCCTTATATCTGGCCCATTCATTCAAAAAGGTTACCCACCCCTGATATAGGGGATTCAAAATAAGTTTGTGCTTTAAGACAGAGATGCTTGGACAAGCATGGGTGGCTAAAATCCAAAAGATTCCAGGGGCTTCACCCCTGGACCCCACAAAAGTTATAATAAAAGTAATTTTACATTATTGTTCACTGTATTATATCCTTCAAATATTATATTGTTAAAGGAGAGGTCTCCATTGGTGTAACAAAAGGCTAAAACCCAACAGCTCGGACCCCATCGGGCCGTTTCCCCTGGACCTCACCAGAATTGTTGGCTAGCTGATTCAGAGATGGCAATCAATGAAACATGTTAAAAACCTTGAAATGCACATGAATGCTGGATACAAAATCTTAAAATGACTTAATATAAATAATAAGGCTGAATTCAAGGGGAAAGCCTGAAAAGAGGCATCACAGCTGAATAAGGAAGCGAGCCTCATTAGAATACATTGGGGGATGGCTTGATAATTAAACCATACATGGATTGGCTTTTAAAAGTTGTGGTTTTACTAGAATTAGTGTAACATGAGAACGCAATGGTCGATTTAAAAAAATCTTGTTTTGAGTGAAAGCCAAATAATGGGTCTTCTAGCACTGCCATTGGTTTTAAATATGAATTCCTGAAATATTTGTGACGCCTTTGCGAAAAAAGTGCTTGTCTCCTTGACTCACCCCGTACAAGTATTGGGTGTAGACAACCACCCACTCATAAAAAGTTACCTTTAATATTTCAGGTAATGCTGGACTAATAAAGCGTGAAAACTACAGACCATGTAAAAAAACACCATTACTATTTTCAAGAGATTTAAAAAAAAAGATGTGTATAGAAATATTGCAGTGCCTAGTTGAGGGTAACAGAGTGTTAAGTAACCATATTAAGCGACTAAAAAAAGAAACCCTGTTCTACGGGCCAGAAAATGTGTATAGAAATATTGCAGTGCCCAGTTGTGGGTAACAGAGTGTTAAGTAACCATATTAGGTGATGAAAAAAAGAAACCCTGTTCTACAGGCCTGACCGACCCATTTTTTTAGAAATCTGTGAAAAGAAAATTTCACTTACAAATGAATACCAACCCCAATTTTGTTTTTGGCTTGTCAAAATATGGCTAAATATTTACAGATTTGTTTGAATTTTTACAGATTTTTGTGTGGATTTTATAGTCATTTTCAAGGGAAAATACAAAGAAAAGAAAAAAAGTCAGACTGACCGACACGACCTGAGAGGTCCGTTTGCCCGTACAACAGGGTTTCTTTTGTCGCCTTAGTTGACTTCAAAAGCGGTCCATAGGTTCAATGAACAGAAATAGCTAACTATATATTATTACTTAGGGTATGATACGGTTGGATGGAACACAAACAATTATTACTTTTCCGGGAATTAGTATGAAAACAACAGACCATCACTGCAAAAAAGCAGTGGAGCATTTAGAACTTAAGGATCTAGGGTTCCTGTAAGGACAATATGTGTGGGAAGTAACTAGGCCACAAAAAATAAATTGTGTGCTTACCCAAAGATGCTGTCAAAAAGTTAGGGTCAGTAGGTCAGATTTTTTTCTTTCTTTCTTTTTTTAAAATTATTTTTATATACGAATATGTACACTCACAAACAACAACACATATGCAAAAGACAAACATCTCAAGGTTAAAAAAAAGGTTTTGTTTAGGTTTGTATTGTTGTCAAGCAATACAAACTCTTTTAACCCTAACCCCCCTGAGTGCTAAAAAATGCTAATCCTAAGTCCCTCTCCAAACGCATGCGCCGTCGGTTTTCGATGACGTAGTCGACTGAGCCTATATAGTGAGCGCAGTATACTGCGCGAATGTGTAGCTGAGGGCTGTGGCTTAGTGGTTGGAACGTGGAATGGAGGGTCCCCGGATCAAATCCCGGCAGGTTCCCTGTGATTTAGTTGGTGTTTTTGCCTCGAAAATTGTGATCCCGGTCAAAAACCATAACCGGGGTTAGGGTTATGGTAACGTTTTTTTTTTTGTGTGTTCTATTAACCCTAACCCCCCTGAGTGCTTAAAAATGCTAATCCTAAGTCCCTCTCCAAAGTACAACGCATTATTTTTTTTATCAAAAACGCACACAAAAAACACACGGTCTGGACCATAGTAGACGGTCGGTCGGACGACGGCAAGCACAGAATTTATTTTTTGTGGCCTGATTATAACAATTGGATTTAATCATCAAATATTCTATTTCACAAGTAAGAAAAGTCCCATCAGAATACCTTTCTATAAAGCTGTGCAGGTGTGAAGGTCAAACTTTTCATGGTGGTTGCAAAAAGATTACCTTTCTACAATAATGCAAAAAGGACCTTTTGAAAAGCATATCAGCAACTTAGTTAAATAATGCATGAAACTTGACTTTTTGAACAGAATTTGTAAACAGGTCTGTACCTTTTGGAAAATGTCGCCATTTATCATTGACAAACCTGCTTTCATCAAGTTTTTGCTCTAAAGCCGCATCTTCTTGAAATGAAATATTGCTATTCAAAGGCAAATTTAACAACAAAATTCCATACATTGAGAGCTAGGATGGCATAAACTTACACAAATAAGTTATTGCCACAGCTCATCTCAACCTTTTGGCAGAGTACTGGATGAAAATAATAATTATTCTATATTTCTCCCTTGTTTTAACAACAAGCATTAAAATTAATTAAAGCATTAAACAGGCATTAAAATGCCTGTTTCCCCACACCCAGTTGGTATATCTTGCTTTTATTCTTGCGTTTTACATTTTCGAGATGTCCTCTTGTATCAGTTTTCTGATCCTTGGTGTGTTTTGTTCCTGGTTCCGTTGGATTCATCATTTTACATTTTATGTGAACATACATGTAGTTTAACAGGTGTGAGCGACCTTTATTTCTATTGTTTACCAATACATTTAACCTGCTAGGACTAAGCATCCTGTCAACATAAATAGCTGATGAGGAGCAGTTCAAGAAAACCATCAATGTTGTGTAGATAGCCAGTAACACCATGTATTTACAGAAAATACAATAGGGTCAACAAATTGAACAGCTAACTTGTAAATGATGCGAATTACTTTGATCTTGAATTTTACTGATACAATACATTTGACCTTACATTGTATTAATGTCGTACAAATCAGCAGACCTTTTAAAGATACATACATGTAGTTTGAAAGTCTAGGCATGTCAGAAACCTGATTTATGGCAAGAACCAGCGATGCATTGCATTTGCCCATTCTGACTTTCAGCTTTCAAGCAGGAAGTATGTTTTGCTTAATTACTCTAAGTCAACGGGGGAAAGGGCTGTTCTATGGGCTTGATAGGCGCATTGTATTTGTTTTGTTTTGACATATTGTATGAAATTTTTTTTGGAAATTGCTGATTCTTTTTAATTAAAGAAATTGTTGTTATTCCCAAACATTTTGAAGAAAAAAACCCCACCAACAACAATAAAAAAAACACCGCCTGACTGACCGACCCTACCTGAGAGGTCCATTTGGCCGTAGAATAGGGTGTTTTTCGTCGCTTAAAATCCGATATAAAATTTCACCAATTTTGGTTAAAATACTGATTGTTATATTTGTGTTAAGCAAGGCTAATTGCTATATTTGCAATGTTATTGTTATCAAAGGAGCATCTAACAATACTTGCTGGCTAGCCCAGTGTCAATTCAATTCAAGGTTAACCTATAGTATAAGTGTTGGATGACTGATTTCTAGTCAAATTAGGGAAATGGTTTATATTGTGCTTAAACAACATGGTGAATATCAAAAATAGTCGTGGCGAAGATGTTGCTGAATTGAGCTAGGATAGCATGTTATTGACTTTTGCCATTTGTTGTTAGTATGGACCAAACCCTTCTATTTATAGTGGGATTATAAAATAAATAGCCTGGCATGGCTTGTAATACTCTTAAAATAGGTATACATACTGCTATTTTAGAATTCCCCTATAATAGAAGGGACCATGGGTCCATACCAACAACAATTTAAACAGCAAATCAATAACATGCTATACTGCCTCAATTCAGCAACATCTTTACGCTAATTTTGTGGGAGCAGGTCACATATCTGGGTTTTTTTTAAACCTGTTGTAGTACACCACATGTGTGCATGGATCATGTGAATATTGCACTAAATGTTCACGAACAGATGTGACCCATCACATCGAAACAGACCAGTTGACTCCAGATATGAAAATTGAGAATTGAAATTCATGTTAAAGAACTATTTCTTAACTATAAAATCCCCCCCCCCCCTTATTTGTCAACTTCGAAAATAGAACACAGGTTTTATGCAACTCAGAAGGTTAAACATTCTTTTTATTGGCTTTATTTTTAATCAACTTTTTTTGTTATTATCTGCAGATGAGCCTTGCTGACAACTGGTTGGTTTGCTATGTTATGGTCATATAATTGTGACCCGTCACATCAAAATGGACATGTTGGAGGCCCGAGTCAATTCTGAGTTATTGGTATGATTTGAAATAGAACATTTTAAGCTTTGAAATGATACCTTGTTGAATGTAATCGGACTTTGTAATCACAAGATATGAATTGAAGAAGCATATTTTTGTCTATTATTTTCTTTATGTTTCACCAAATAAATTGCCCTCTATCTCAAAACTGTGTTTGCCAACAACATGTCCTTTTTGACGCGACTGGTCAGCCTCCATTTGTCCACTTCTTTACCAGCAGGTAAACAATAAGGCATCCATGTTTGTCTAATTATTACCCATAGTTTGATTATTTCCCCCTTAAATATGCTCGCTGCTCCTCATAAGAGATGAGTGCAAGACAACCAATCCCACCCCCTTCCCATGGACTACGGTATAATCCTGGGGAAAAAAAACTAAACAAAACTCACCTTATATAATTGGACATAAATGGTGTAGACAAACATGGCAGCACCATGAAGGCAACCCATGGGGGCAGTGATGAGGAAGTAGGTGAAATGAGCGTGGTTTTTGTGTCCGCAACATGTGTTAATCCATGGACAGTGATGGTCCATTTTTATTACGCATCTGCAAGTGTAAATCATATCATGTGAAGATAATGTGATTAAAAACACAGATGTGGGCACACTTGTGGGGCTGGTTTGGACATTCTTTTTCAAGGGCCTTTTTGTTTCAATAAGCTTTTATCATCCACTAACACACACTAGGCCAAAAAAGAAGAAGTTTGTTTGCCCAAACAAGGAAAAACAAAAGTGGGTCGGTCGGTCAATTACCTTTTTTCCTTCTTTTTTGTTGTTGCTATAGACACTTTGGAGTTCTATTCTTAAGCTTACCCGACACTTTTAGAGAAGGAAAAGACTGTACAGTTTTGTTTTCAATTACTTTAATGTTTGTATACGTTTGTTTTAATAGCGCCATACCAAAAAATGTGAAAAGTCAAAAATCTCAGTGAAAGCATTTTGTTGGTCAAAAATTTAAAAACTACAACTTTTTATGAATAACTAAAAACAGATCCTACCTAGAGAAGTGTCTTTAGATGGTTTTGGTGCAATTTCGGCATTTTTTACCAAAAAACTGATTTTTTGGGGGGTCCGAAAGAAATTGAGCTAAAAAATTGATTTTTTTTGGGTCAACATTGTTGAAAATCAGCATTTTTAGCCAAATTTGATACCAGAAATGGATTCTCTGACTCATTTTCTTTCCAAAAATGTATACTTTTATATAGTTCATACGTTACAGCGCTTGATAAATGTCATATTATTTTTTAGGGTTAACACCCCCTTAATCCCACGACAGTTCAAAAGTTACAGCGCTTGATAAATGTCATATTTTTAATGTTGACTGTGATGAGATCGCGGTGACTTAAAATCCTAACTAGTCCTACAAGACCAGTGGCATAACTAGACTTTGCAAATGGAGGAGAGGGCAAAGGGGGTGGGGTACGAGTGTAGTAATTTAAGGGGCTAAATTTGGACCTTCTACATAAACACCTGTGCAAAAACTCTCGTTTCATTTGAGGGGAAAGTGGGGTGCAAGGGTCCCAAGAGGAGGTTGCTATCAAGGGTAGGACTAATATAAGGCCCAAAAGTCGGGAGCAAGCAAAGAATCTGGAAATGGGGGGTGAAAATGATATTTCTGGGGGTGACATTTTTTGCAGATTTTCGACGTATTTTATAACAAAAATCAACCTAAAAAGATATCAAACTTGTGGATTCTCTTTCAAGATATTAAAATGATTACGATAACATTTCTATGGTTTGATCAGTTCCAAATTGGTGAGAAATATTCGGTTTGGATCTCTCCGCCCGTAAAAAGTAATCCAAGAGTATGCGCATGCTTATGCCACACGCACACGGTTTGTCGCATGCATGCATCACGCATATGATTCACAGCGAGCTTGTTGCCTTCATGCGTGTCTGCGTCCTTCTAAATTCATTCGCTGCTTTAAGGAGGCTTCGCCAATTTGGGACTGATCAAACTACATGTATAGAAAGTAATATCGTAAATTCCTAAAAAATAAACCTGGTACAAACAGCCCCACCAACGACCTCTATATCCTATTATATTTTATCGATATTGTTAAATAACTGAGAATTTAGACTAAGCAGAAGCAGCAAAGAATTGTGGGAAGAAAAACAAGATGGCGACTAACGAAAATGATGATCGCAATCGCAAATTATTCGAGAAAACAATAACAACGAAACTACAAAGGAAGGAAAACTAACTACATGTAGTGATTGTTTACCCATTTTCATATTTACAGTAAACTCAAAGTGATTTTGTTGGGTCTCTAGTCGTACATTTTCTGACCTAGTCGCTTGTTTTCTGTGCGTGAAAACTAACCCGCTAACAGTCGGCAAATGCGAAATAGGATAGGAATTTGGTCTAACTACATTTTGGTGCGTGATTCACGCAAGATTTTGCCTTAATGCGAGTGACCCTTGGTTGTTATTCCATTGTACAGAACTGTGTGAGCACAAACAAGCATGGTACTCTTTTTCTTCCATAACATACAACAAGTATTTGTGATGAGCTATTTCCCGGAGGCTCAAAGCGCTTAAAAAGATATGTAACAATATAACAAATAATAACATGTAAACATAATAACATCAGAAGAAATAGATTAGAAGAGATGTCTTTCTAAGGTGCCTTCTTGAAGGCATTACCAGAAATAGACGACAGATGTGTCTAATATATATGGGCAGATCATTCCTTAACTATTTTGTGTGATAAGGCAATTTCAAAAGGCGTTTTTGGGTGAGTTTGGTATGTCACAATAACAAATCACATCGGATTTTGGATGTGATTTGTCTCAGTCATCTGTTTCCTTTGGTTCTTACCGTTTTTCAGTGTTGACAGGGAAAAGGTCTTGTGATACTGACGAATGAGATTTTACAACATTTATTGCCCCGTCACCCAGCCCCTATAATATTCCCTCCTCATTCCCTCTAGTCCCATCCTAATATAACTCTGAGCCTTAAAGGGACACTAAGAGATGTGTTGGAGGCTGCGCCCTCAATTACGATAAAAACTGGGATTAGTATATTTTTATAATTGTATTACATGTATGAACTTACACCTATAAGGATTAAGAAAAATCAGCCCTCTTTGTACAAGAAAACGTCGATTCAAAAATGCTCATACAGCCGGGACAAGCATTTTACGTCAGACAGTATCCCCCTGCAGTACGTGTGATACATAACGCGAACCATATTTGCATAGAGGGCGTTTTTCAATAAATAGCGATGATATTGTTTTAATCAAGTTTTACTGTGTTTTTGTTAGTAGAAACAAGAATAATGGCAATTTTTAATGTTCATCTTGAATTCTGAAGTAAATTTTTAAACATTTAAAATTTTCAATACCACTTTAGTCCCTTTAAGTGTTCTTACCTTTGACAATGCCTACAGTGATGAGACCTTGGTGATTTAAAACCCTGACACACTCTACAGAACTGTAAGTACTGCTCATCTTCTTTATTTGCCTGCCAACAAAATATATATACAAAAAATTATTAAAATTATATAGTTAATTAAACATTTCAACTTTACAGTTCAGGAAGAAATTTTGTCTCTTCAATAGGGTCTGTATTTTTCATTGTCAAAAATTGTGTTAATTGAATGACTAAAATATGATAAAAATGAAGGAAAATATTATGAGAAGAAATATGTTCCAGGAGAGCCTTCCCAGGGCCTTAAAAATGGCAGAGAACCTACAGCTCTATTGGGGCACCATACTAAATTAATCCAAGTTTGGTGAAAATCGTGAAATGTCCAATAAAAACATTTTGTGATAGAGATCCTTCAAAATTTAGTTGCGCTAGAGGGTAGCAAGCATGCTATAACATTTTATGATCAAAATTTAAAGCATTATAATATTCATTTTGGCAGTTAAAAGTTTGTTTAAACTCAACTTACTCGAGTCAGTTTAGCACATGACTTGGGTCAAGTTCAGTCAAGTCTTTTCAAAAGTTTGAACACCAAGTCACAAGTCAAGTCAAGTCATTGCTTTTAGTGACTCAAGTCAAGTCAGAATGGTGACTTAAGTTCAAGTCACAACACTGCACTGAATACCCCCATATTTTACTCACCGGTCGCCATCCTTTAGGAACGAACCCTGGCCCTTCAAACACAGCCCAGAGGTAGTTGTACAAAATGGCAAAAATCCACTGCGATAAAACGATGAAGTTGACGATGCTTAGATAGCTGTTCGTGGACGGCGGCCAGACGACCAAGTCGCAGTACACGGCCACTGTGGTGATGTAGGATATCAGGAATAGGGTTACCCATGGACCCCAATGGCAGAGGGGTTTTATAGGACCGAAACACATAGTGTAGTGTGTACTACTACAAGTCAATGTACATGCATTGGTTTAGTTGCTGCGTTCTAATCGGTAGTTATTGTTTTACCTGAAGAAAGAAAAAGGGTTGAGAAACTCATAGAAAAAAAACTCTTCAAAATATAGAACCTAAGGATTTGTTTTATCCTTTTTCTTCAGCCATTCAACATCACATTCTTTACACACAAAAAACACTTTGAAGTCCATTGAAATCCAAGCGAGGAACCTATCAGGGAAACCCATATCTACAGTTATTTCAGAAACGGACCACCCATATCTAAGGATTATTCAGTTAAAAATCAAGACACATGTCTAAGGATCTCTCACAAAAGCAGTACCCATGTCTAAGGGATTTTGTCAAAAACCTGATCCTGCCAAATATCGTGTCAATTGGACAATCAGTTTTTGAGATATGATCTGATTACGTTAAATTGATAAAGCTTAGTGTAAAAATCTGTAATCACTATAGTATTGTCTGTTGTTTACTCTGAATAGGATGAGCAGATTCTATGTAGGCCTACACATGATGAAAGATCACACCTTACTACATTGAATCAGACCAATGAATGATGAATATTTATTGTCAATTCACCTGATGAGGGCATATTGCAACGAGACTTAGACCTCTATTGATGAGGTGAGTTCAGCATGAGAGAGACATTTTTCCTCGGCGACTCGATGGACTTTTAAGTCTTAAAAACTGTAACACTAAACCAGTTATACAGTAGTTTTTATTGGCCTATTTACACTACGTGCCATATTTGATGAATGGGAGCTCGATATGTGACGTCAAACATCAGGCAAAGTGTTCCGCCTGCTGATTGGTCCATGGGCAGCATTAACTCTACCGAGTTGATTTGATTTCAACCTCAGCGTTGGCTCCAGCGTTCGTAACTTTCCCAAAAAGCGTGTGACTGATCGAATTATCGTAAAACGCTTTTCTGATCAAGCATTGTTTTGTCATGTTTGTGAGCGAGGTTGCGCATGCGTGAAAGCGCAAACATTGGAGCATTGGTGGAGTATGTTCAGTGCTTATGACTATGAGTATGACCGACAATTTTTAAATTTTATTAGGCACATGAAAGTCAATGTTATGTTTCCCGTTACATTTTTTCCAATCCCCATTATGAGCAGGGGTAGCATTAAGGCCCAAAAGTCGGGGGGACAAAATATTGTTTGCCATAGCGACCATAGGCTACATGCCTAAAAGTTGGGGATCATTCACTCACAATCAGGGGTTAATGCTTCCCCTGATAATGAGGCAACTTTTTCATTATTCATTATTTTACACTCATCCTGAATTTTGGTTGACACAAACATTTTAATAACTATTTCCGCGCATCGCCATTGATCAACACCCAGAAACCCACCATGCGAGTCTGCTGAATTCAGCGAGGGATTTCCCCATAGATTTGTTTTTTTATAGGCTACGGAACTGTATCGTTCGTGATCACCATTAAATATTACATGATAGAAAACGCACTTAAATTTTCAATTTATCCTCATAAGTCAATTTTTTTTCCACCAAACTAATATTAAACTAATAATATAATAACAATTGAAATGTTACGATAGCAGAAAAAAGAGTACATTTCCGTATTTAATACTTTTGCAAGCAGCTTTTTTTCATTATTCATTATTTTACACTCATCCTGAACGATCGACTTCGGGAAAAGTCATCGCCTATCGTTGAGGATACCACTGGTCTAAATCAACAACAAGAACGTTGGATCATGAACAAATCTTCCCGGGAATTATCGGACGAGGAGAAAAGACTACTAGCCAAAGGTATGAACTATGCAATTTCTCCTGAAACCATACCCACTGTTGATCTTATCACCGGAGTGGAACTGGCTTGTAGAGGCTTAGAAAAACATGACAAGAACCGGGTTAGAGCTGAGGCAGCCCGTGTTATTGGGTCCAGTCGTCCCCCCAAGAGTAATCTAACCAAAGAGGAGAGGAATGCCTTAAAAGACTTGAGGAACGATGAATCCATCACTATCTTACCCAGTGACAAAGGCAGGTGTACTGTTGTTTTGGACACTAATGACTATAAACAGAAAGTCAAGGATCTTCTCAGCGACACCAACACTTACACGCTTCTCAAACGGGACCCAACCAGGAAGTTTAAAGAGAAGCTCAAATGTGTCTTGAAGAAACTTTGCGACAAAAACACCATTTCCAAGGCTGAATACTACCTGCTCATGCCGGACTCCAACACGGTACCGCGTTTCTACGGCCTCCCCAAAATCCACAAACCGTCATGTCCTCTACGTCCTATTGTCTCCTCCATCGGCTCCATCACTTACCAGGTCGCCAAACTGGTCGCGAGGATTATCTCACCTTTGGTAGGCCAGTCTCCCCACCACATTAAGAACTCTGTGGATTTCGCGGAGAGGGTCGGCAACCTCTCTCTTCAAGATGGTGATTTGATGGTCTCTTACGATGTTAAAGGACTTTTCACTAACACGCCAGTTCCTGACGCACTTCAGATCATACGAACTAGATTAGAAGAAGACGCCCTCCTCCACGAGCGCACTCCCTTAACTGTCAACGAGGTGATGGAATTGCTCACCTTCTGTGCCACCTCCACCTACATGATGGGGCTAGGCAACATTTACCAACAGAAAGAAGGTTTCGCGATGGGATCTCCAGTCTCGCCTTTGGCTTCCAACATTTTTATGGAATGGTTTGAGATGCAAGCGCTTGACACGGCCCCACATCCTCCATCCTTCTGGGGCAGATACGTCGACGATACGTTTGTGGTCATTCGCGAGGAATACATCGACGAGTTCACCACGCATATCAACAACATATCACCGTCGATTGAGTTCACCATGGAACGCGAAGAGAACGGCAAGCTCGCTATGTTGGACACCAACATTCACAGACGTGACGATGGCTCAACCAAAACAACCATCTACCGCAAACCCACACACACCGACCAATACCTGCTTATGGACTCTCACCATCCTCTTCAACACAAGCTCGGGGTGATCAGGACTTTAACCCACCGAGCCAAAACCCTCATTACTGAACAGGATGACAAGGTCGAAGAACTACAACGTATTCGCAATGTCCTAGGTGTATGTGGATACAAGCGGTCCCACTTCGCCATCGCCAACTCACGTAACCGCCCACAACGCAAACAAACAAATGCTCCGTCCGCAGAAAAAGGGTCGGTAACCCTACCCTACGTCAGAGGTGTATCGGAAGGCCTGCGCAGAATTCTAACTAAACGCGGTGTCCGGGTTCACTTCAAACCCAGGAACACCCTCAGGCAGCACCTTGTCTCACCCAAGGACAAAATAGACAAAAAGGAGAAGTGCGGCACAGTATACCACATTACTTGTCCGCAATGCCCTGCCTCCTACATTGGTGAGACAAAACGCCCCCTTGGCATCAGAGCCACCGAACACAAACTGGAACCGTCCCCCGTCGCTGAACACACCACGAGGACCGGCCATAACTTCCCCGCTGACAATATCAGAATTCTTGATTCTGACTCCTCATGGTTTGGCCGAGGAGTTCGCGAAGCCGCACACATCAGGCTCCAGCAAAGCTCCCTCAACAGAGACGGAGGGCGGTACTACCTACCAGCGATCTACACGCCGCTATTGAGTTGTCGTCCATCACCGCCTGACGGCGATGATGATGAGACTCAATAGCCTAACCGCCAACAGTGGCCCCACGTGTTATTGGGGCTGACGAAAGGCAAGCGAGTTGCTGCCAGAAAGTTATCCCAGAGGTAAGCTTATTTGCTGTTGTGAGAAATAATAATCTCAAAAATACAGCTTTTTATACTTTAGCCAATTTAACGGTAAATGGTTGTATTTTCTTCCTCACTCACACTCACTCATATGATGATTAGATTTGCAACGCTGTTCAGTGGTTTGAAAACTTGTTATAAAATCACACGAAAATGATTGTGAAAAATAAGAAGTTTATATTGTGTACAATATAGAAAACAATGATTTTTTTTTTGAATTTCGAATCTCAAACGCAGGCAAAAAATCATAAAATCAGGCGGGTTACGGTAAACATAAACAATTGACTTTCATTCATGTGCCTTATAAATATCAGATTATGATTTGTTGAGAAAAAAATCATGGCAGAAAGAACTATGATATAACTTGATTCATGGCAATGAAAGAATGTTGCATTCGAAAAACATTCGAACAAATCCCCCATTTGCGGACGTGTTGCAAGTTCATTGAGGGCGCACACAACTAATTCAGTATGGAAATCCATTTCCGGCAAAAAATTGTATACAGCAAGCACCTATCAAGCACAAAAGTGTGCGAGATCAATGCATTAGCTGGTGCTGTCCTCTCGAAGAATGTTGCATGTATGTTTTGAGTGGAATGTGAAGTTTGTACAGAAGAATGGGATGATTTGAGCTTTATTATAATTTTATCCGCCGATTTACCGCCACTGTGCATCCCAGCCTGAGGACTGGAAACTAGGTGATGAAATTAATACGTCCCGATTCAACGGTATTTACTGAAAAATGTAATCGGCAAACTTGCCTTGATTCAGATATATCTGAATGTTGTAAAAAGGCGTTGATGGCATACGATTGCAAATTTTCATAAAAATTGACTGAAGGATTTTTGAAATAAAGCGGTTTCAATAGGCCGACATTTGTGTGTAAAGCCTATAGGTGGGGCGGACCTACATATTAATAATGCCAGTGAAAATAATCCAACCCAATGCCATTGAAAACAAAAACACCTTGCGCAGATCAATCAATTAAGGCAATCGCACATCAAGTGCGTAAAGCTCAGGCAGTCAGGCTCAGCGATAATTTTTAATAAGTGCGTGCATGGAATTAGTTGCTTGCTCCCTTGAGTTGGAAAGAATCAGCCTGGAATCAGCCGGCCGGTTTCGGGTTTGTCTGTGTCACTCAGATCACGTTGACTTGAGACTCTACTACTACTTACTAGACTAGCACTGCAGCACTAGTTATTTAGTAGTAGTAGTCAACAAAATAAGGTCGAATTATTTTCAATCTGTTTAATGATTACCTTTGGCTTCTTGGTAATTGGCTCTTGGATCTCTTATAGTTTAAATACGTCAATCGTCGATGTTTTTAGTTGAAAACAGTCACACTTATTGACAAAACTATCACCCTGTTTACATTTTCGATTTCACTTTGGTACGTATCAGTGAGAAAGTAAGGTCAAAGTGCACACAATCACTAGAAATACCCAATTCCCTAGAAATTTAATGTTTTAGTTTTCTTTCACTGTATTATAAAAATAATCCAATATTAATTAAATATGGAGTACATTTCTTTGTAATATTTTGACAGTAGTGGTGGGTATTTAACTCGTAAATCAGTCAATTAGATCATTTAATAAAATAGTTTTTGTTGTCTAAAACTATTTAGAAGATTTGGTTGTTTGTTCCTGGAGCCGCATCTTTACTCCAGTTTGTCACCAACCAAACTGCAATAACTCCTTGTTATAATTATACACCCAACAAAATATGTAAGTTCCCCCTAGCATATACTAGAATATTTCCCCAAAAAGTGGCACTAAATCTCATTGGCTATGGCTGGGTTTTTTTCCATAAATTAACAGACATTTTCTCGGTGGATTTTCGTGAACAGACATGGGAATCTACCAAACAATTATGTGTGGCATCACTTTTCAAGAAAATCAATAAGCAGATCATACTCTTGTGCACCAAGACACGGTAGCATTTATTGTCTAAAATGTTTGTTATTTTTATGGACAAAATCAGCCATAGCCACTAGCCAGTGAGATTTAGTGCCACTTTTTTTTCTGTATACAAATTGATAAATGGCACAATTTCTTATCGTTGCATTGTCTCAAGGCCAACACATTTGGTATCAAAAAGTGCCTAACAATTGGGTGCATCTTTCTTGCTGAAAATTATTTAAATCCATCAAAAAAATTTGGAAATATTCTAGCATATGCTAGGGGGGAACCAGGGGGGAACCAGGGGGGGGGGGGCATTTATTATGGATTATATTCAAATATCAATTTTTTAAATGCAACCGTGTCCACCCTACAGTGGCTAACTTTATGTTCATGGTGATTGGTACCACATAACATCTATCTTCGGCCCACAGTGGGCCCTTATGGGACCCTTAATATTTTGTCCACTTTGGCCTGTAATATTAAGGGTCCCATAAGGGGCCACTGTGGGCCGAAGATCGATGTTATGTGGGTGTGGGATCCAATCATTTCAATTTGCCATTGATGTTGTCATTTTTAAGCCAAAATCTGAGTGGTTTTGCGACTACTTTTAACTATGGCCACATCTGGGGCCCTTATACCACCGATTTTAACAAGATACAAAGTATTTTTTATAGCCAAAAAAGGAAATGTTTTACTGGTAAGAAGACACAAGGAACTAATGAATTATGTCGAATATTTCTAATCATGTTTTTAAATGTATTTTTTGTTAGTCTTTATTTTTGGTTCTACCTAAGAGTATATTCATGAAAAGTTGAACAATAATATCAAACCCTAAAGGTAGCATAATTCTGTACAATTAGTTGAATGGTGACTGAGCTTTAATCCGTTCATCATTACCGTTATAGGTTTAAAACTCATAAGCTCTACCAATACATAATTTGCCCAATCGTTCCAATCAAGTTTCACCATGCTGCGTTCTAGAGGGGGGAGTAAACAGACTATAAATTTTTATTATACGAGTATATATTAACATTTTACATGTCATTTCAAAAATGATGTTTTACACGGGACACATTTTACACATTCAAGGCCTGTTATACCTGCGACTAAAATACCTTTAGGTATATTAGTCCTAGGTTATACCATGGCAGGACCTTCCATGGTTATGGCAGGTTTAACTTGCCATGCATGGTAAAAGGAACATAACAATCTGAACAATGGCGCGTTTCATAAAGGCCTGGATGAGCATTATGGCATGAAAGTGCGTGCTGAAATTGTTCGCATCAATAATTCTGTCTTTTCGGTCTATTATTCTATATCGGAAGGTGCGGCAACAACCAGATACTGAACTTTATTGTGGTTTTTAGATCAACGTTAGACTTGAGTCTTGTAATATATTGCATGTCTCGATTCACAAAAGGAACGACCAACTACTTTTAAAATAAAGTCCTATCGGCGCTTTTTTAATTTCATTTCAAGCATTCGCCTACATTTAACACAAGAAGAGTGGTTAATCGTTTATATTACCCCGGATAGTATAACTAAAACTACCTACGCGACGGGTTGTTGATTATTTTAATTGTTAAATACGTCTTCACATTAATCATGTTAATTAATGGTGTATGTATAAAATGTAAACTCAATTACGAGGGTGATATTGTCAGAGTAATTTGGTAAATATTTACTTGTGCTTCAATATTTTATATCATGAAATATGCTTAACTGGACCACTAAACCCGAATACTCAGTCTTTAAGACTATTCAACAGTTGAGAAATTGAAGATGCGTTTGAGCCAAAATTCTAGTATGTGGCGTTAACTTTGTAGTAGAACCACGACACTGGACCATATATCGCCGCAACTTAATCAAACAATTCGAGTGTAACGTTGCGTAAGTTTTGGTCCTGATCATTTATCCTGGTGCCTGCATATCAATTTGTTTGGCTGATTTTGGACACTTAAAAATCCACTTTTATTACTGCACACCTCGGCTTGTGTGTGGTTATCACAAAATCAATATTGAGCCCATTCATCGATACAGAGAAGAACTGGACAAATATGGGCGACTTCATTATAGCGATAAGGGGTGTTAGTCACAGAAAGCAGTGTTCTGTGGTTAACAAAACAAAATATTGCATTGGTAAATTTCATGTGTTTCAAATTATATAGTATTTATATGGATAATAAATACATGGTACTTAAAGATTGTTGATAGAAAGTCATTTACATATACACGATGCAATACACAGGCATCGTCCGTATAGCATTGCCCCTACAAAGACAGTGGAACATTCCCGGCCCTGTTAGACTGGGTTGAGACAGGGGCTGATGATTCACCAAATGTGACTAAATTTGAAACAGATCCCCTGATTGGTTTTAGAAAAAAACGATGGTTTAGTTTGACCAATTGTGGTGTATCTTTCATCTATTATAGAGCAGAACCTGTTATTGATTCATGCGCAGGTACAAATTCGGTAGCTATTATAGTTTCGCTAAAAATAGCCGCTGAAAAAGTACCTCCAAAACAGAGGCGTTGTGAGAGCTCATTTTTAGAAATAACAGTGTGATATCGCTCGTAAAATACGGATGGAATGTTTTAATAAATTAAAAAACGGTGGTTTATTATTTTTGTAAAATATCAGTCATATATATTTTGAAAGAATAATACTTGAGCTTTTCAAAAACCCAGGTACAAAATCAGTATGTTATATATAGCCAGAGTTATCGCTGTCGAAGTGAGGAAACCAGAGTGTGGCCCTATACCAAAGTACAGTATGCAGTGTGGGTTTTAGCGCAATCAGGACTGGCTTTTTAAGTGACCCTAAGAAATTGATATGGAACGGTTGAAAAGTTATGACTACGATTACTTTGCCTTCGGTGGGCTGGAATGAAAAGACAAAACCCAGGTATTGAGAGGGGGCGTGACCACGTTAGGGGAATTTTATGTATGCATTGTATGTAACATAGAGGGTGGCCTGAATTAATATTTTTATTTGTTATACCCATGAATGATGAATACGCTTTCTTCATTAAAACGGTTTTATTATTTATTTTTTGCTCTCTCTACTGAAATGCAAGTGAAGTTATTATGCACGGCCGCAAGATAACATCTACTTAATAGATGTGGTCTACCGTATAGTAAGCTCCTGCAACCTGGCAACGTAGCTATCAAGCCCGTGCTATCTACCGTAGATAAACTCCTAGCGCACCGTATCAGGCTCTTTAAGACTCACCTTTTCCATGCTAATATGAGTTATGTTATGTTATGAGGCCTGTTATCTACCGTGCTGACGACACAAAGCTCATGCTGTCTACCGTAGAGTACAGTATCAGAGGCAATTTAGAAAGTTCCTTCATCTACTTTATAGATAGTTAAATGCCTAGACATCATGATAATAATCACCTCGATGATATCAGTAATTCGTCCACCATATCGCACAATCAGTCGCCAGTTTGGAAGTTTCTCGCGAGGCAGTCGTCCAAAATTGTACACCTTATTTTCTTTATGCAAAATATACCAGGCATACATGCGTCGAAAAGAAACCGATGACCCAAAGTTATCGGAAACGTAATTTATTTTTTGTTTAACAGTAAGATAACTTATGATTATTTCATTGTCAAGGTGAATATAAACAGGTCACAAAGAATTGTCAGCGTCAGTAATCACTGATAGGCCGCTAGAAACTATACCAGTTACCATGTAACCCCAGCTAGTGAGGCTTTGATTTCAAGGATATTTTATCAGCCATAGAAAGGGGTGCAAGATGTTTAGTTCAGGCGACATATAAGGTAAGGTTTAAATATTCTTTTCGATTGATATGTCTCATGTCATACCTAAAATTGCGATAAATCATCGAAATTGGGGTAAATTGCACAAAGTTGTCATGCAACTTCCTAAAATGTTGGGGATATTTTGCGCAATATTTACCGCAATTTTTTGATATATTTTGTGAAACTCAGTGAAACTAAATAGCGCCAATTTTGGTGATTTAAAAAAAATGTTGGGACATTTTGCGCAATTTCGGCAACTTTTGAGATTTTGGAAAACCTTTGGCAACGTAGTGCAAGTTAGCGAAACTTTTGAGATGTTTAGAAAAACTGTTTGTAACTTAGTGCAAAGTTATCAAAACTTTGGGGATTTTTGTAGATTATGGCAACTTGAAGCATTTCCCCTGTGACATGATACCTACACGCTCGCGCTTGGGTCCAGATATCGGACCAGCAAAATACTTTGGCCAGACTATTATGTTTGCAATATGAAATGAAATTACAAGAGAAAGATAGAAGAAAAGCCTTTGGTAAAAGAGTCACTTCTAACCTATATCAAGTTACGAAAATTGCTGTATAGGCCTAGACACGAGAAAAGATCGTTTTGATTTAATCTCAATTGTCGCATGTAAAAAGATTAGGCCCTATGTTATGTATGCATTCAAATTTAGATTCCCTACACTTCAAAAAATCTATCATTGTCTATGGGGATGGGGTCAGTCAGATTTGCAAGTGATGGAATGGGGAAACGACTGGATGGAACATGCTCATGCTCATCAATTTGTTGAAGTGCGGTACGCCAACATTGGATGTTGTGAAGTATATAGGCCTATTCGTCCATAAATTAAATATATTTGTTCCATTCAAAGTCACAAAAAAACACCAAGAAAAGGGTCACACCTGAATTGGATCATCCAATGATATGTGTGAACTAAAATTGGTATTTTTCTTATCATCTTGATTTGGCAACAGATCCAAACCCAAATTGCCGGCGCACCAGGACGGGGTAGGTCCTGCCCAACCCTCGTGGCGGCACCACGGGGCAACCCCCCCCCCCCCCGCCCGAGTTCCTTACCCACCCCCCCCCCGCCCCTTTAATCAGCCTAACTCAAACCCCACCCCCGTTTTCTTCCGCCAAAAAATGAAAATGTTGACTTTGAATGTTACAAGTAGCTTTAAAGTGGTCTGAAATGTATAATTTCAGATCAAAGTAAGCTAATTTTAGTTCACACATATCATTGGATCATTTCAGTCAATGTCAAATTTGATCGCGCTCTACCTTACCTCGTCTCGTAGTGTTGAGTGCTGGTGGGCGACGAAAAAATGAAATCCTGTTGTACGCAACGAATCTCTCAGGTCGGATCGGGCGGTCGGGGTTTTTCTTTAGTTTTTCCCCTTGAAAATGACCGTACAAAATCCCAACAAATCTGGAAACATTTTGCCGTTTTTTGACAAGCAACAATTTTATTTTTTGGTCGGTATTCATTTGCACGCCGTGAAAATTGTGTTCACCGATTTCTAACCAAATAAGTCAGTCGGTCGACGGGTCCGTACATGGTTTATTTGATCGTCGCCTAAACGTCAACGTCTTGAAACGGGACAGGGCAGGGGTGGGGACTGCAATCGAAATTCTATAAGAACATGAAGAAAGGGATCAACATGATTAATTTACGAAAATGTGGAAACATATAGGACCATAGGCGTAAATCCGGGGGGGGGGGGGGGGGCGGTATCTGAATTAACGTTAATTTTGTATTCAATTGCGTTAATAATTTGAGCTTTGTGCATAATTGGTACAAAGATTGAACGTATCGTGCAAATTGGCAATAGCAAACTTCAACACTTCAATATGGTTCTATGCTTCCCTGTGTCTTTAATCATATCGTGGGTAGTTCATACCCAGAATAGTTTTCTCGTGCCGTCCAAATTGATTTTCTTTCTAATTAAATCCCTGTGTCTTTTATAATCACATCGTGATGGGTAGTTCATGCCAAGAATAGTGACAAAGTTTTCTCGTGCCGTCCAAATTGATTTTTTTTCTAATTAAATCCTCACCTATGCAAGGATTAGAAATGATGATCAATATGTGTCACATGTTAAGATGGCACGTTTGAATATCGCACTATTTGTTTGGGTAGTTCAAATTCGTGATGGATGAATGGTTTTGGGGGATGTATTGCGTTGAAGTCCATTATATCAATAGCATCTAAAGTTCTAAACCAAGCATGTGCAACCTTTTCTACCAGCCGGGCCGCATTGTGATTTTGAGATCCATTCAAGGGCCGCAGTGATTGTCAAACATTCCAAAACACATCCGGCTACCCGCTTCTCTTCGCCATATCAACCAGGGATTATAACACGCAATCACAAGTTTGTTCCGATGAAAGGAATGCGCGAAAATGTTTGACTTTACACTTATTCTTACTATGAATGAGGTACATTTCTGCTTTAAACAAGTTTCTACCAAAACAAATTCCATTTGGGGTACACATGCGAGCGTAGCGCGCGAAGCGGCGAAACAATTAGGTCTGTGCACTTTTGACCATTATAATTCCATGATTCCTTTTGTCAAATGAACCGACAGTGCCAATCTCAACCGACATGACAGTTAATATTGGGGGAAATTGCCCCCTCTGGCTACGTCACTGCGTCACCCTACTACTTATAAGGGAGCAACACCACTAAATCAATTCGCCATTTAGTGTAACCTAGGAAGTTCCGGTTAAAACGGGCCGCATCAATGGGAATTTTAGGATTGCTTCGCGGGCCGCAGATTAGAGGCCGGCGGGCCGCAGGTTGCACACGCTTGTTCTAAACGATGCCGATTATCGTCGTGATTGGTCCATTGTGGTTCCTCTGACAAATGATAGGTCCAAATCAGATCCGCCAAGGTTTACATTATGAATCTACTAAAGGGGTAAAAAAAGTAAGTCCCCCCTAAAGTTTGATCACGTTTGTTTGCATATAAACTCTACACACAATGAGAGATTGAAACTTTTTTAAAACGAAAAAAAACCCACTTGGCTACCCATAGAAAGTTTCCCCATCTCAATATCTTTATTACTTTTCCCAACAGTCGCATTTCCCCAAAATGATGTTTTCAGAAAAAGTGGCACTTTTCAAAATCTTATGCAAGAAAGTTACAAAAATGTCTCCAGTGCTGTTTAAAATTAATTTCAATTGTCTTTATTTTCAATTGAAAGAAAGTTTTTTCTTTCTTTAGCTGGTCCTTATTTGAAATATGAATAAATTGATTTTATTTCATGCACGACTAGCCATTAGTGTTCACCTTTCACGTCAATAACTTCCCTGTATCGTTGAAAAGTGCCACTTTTCGGAAAACATCATTTTAGGGAAATGTGATTGTTTTGGGAAAAGTAAACATGGTATTGAAAAGGGAAAACTTTGTGTGGGTAGCCAAGGTTTTTTCCTTTTCGTTTAATTTTGTTTTAATCCCTCAAAACGCCTAATTGTGTGTGGATTTATTCACACAAACTCGTATAGAATCTTGAAAAGTGCCACTTTTTTGAAAACATCATTTTGGGGAAATGTGACTATTGTGGGAAAAGTAATAATGATATTGAAATGAAGAAACTTTATATGGTTAGCCAAGTATTTTTGCTTTTCAGAAGTGTTTCAATCTTTCAAAACGTCTTATTGTGTGTGGAGTTATGCAAACAAACGTGATCACATTTTAGGGGGGGGGGGCTTACTTTTTTTTACCCCTTTATAACTCTGTCACTACTGGGATGTCTAGTAAGCAACATCACTGACTGACATTGTGCTATAACTAAAGTGGTGAACTCGTCTATTTCATAATTATAGGCCTACCTTTGGCTTGTTTTCCCACACCAAGATCTTGCTTTTACTCGTTGCATTTTACATTTGCGAGGTATTCTCTTGTATCAGTTTTCTGATCCTTGGTGTGTTTTCTTCCTGCGTCCGTTTGATTCAACCTTTTTTACATCTTACGCTAAATATGAGCAACCTTGGATGAAGTGTTCTTTGACTATTTTTACGTACTCGCTAATTTCCGAACTGAACCAACCGCGGTTCAAAGTATAGCCAACCATATAGTTTGACTTTATTTTGTCGTTTAAATTGTTCTATTCCGACACTTATTTAGGAAGTTACGATCACAAAGGTGCGTTTAATTTTTTTGAGACACCCTGTATAACCATAGTTTAGTTTCAATTGGACTTTAACTGTATTCACGCGCAAGTCTATAGCGGTCATGCGTCATTGCTTTTCTTTATGCACATTGCGTTTAATTAGAAGAAAAAAGTGTTACCAAGTCGCCTTTAAACTTTTGTTATTTATCTATTGTTCATTTTCAACACATGTCACTGAGATACGGTGGCTTGATGAATGGTGACAATTATTGCCGCCCCTAGATTCTCATAGTTTGTCAACTATTTCTTAATAATCAAGCATTGCTGAAACGACATTCCACTGATATAGTCGGAGGATGGCAGCAGTGTTAAGGGCAGTGTCAACCCGGCACTTGTTTCAAAAATTGAATTTCATATTTCTCTATTATTTTATACTTTTAAATGTATTCTATCATTACCATCATAAGTTACTAATCGGAAGCTATTATTTCTCGTTCTTTTGGGTGATTTTAAATTGTTGTTTTGGTAAGTTTGAGTCAGGAAAAGGCGCATAGTTATTTGGCGGGAATTTAAGCGGAGTTCCGCGCTTTTCAAATGCTGCGACAGCTGTTCGATCATTGCGTCGCGCGCTGAAACTTCCCGCGCGTAATACTAGACGCGCCGCTTAATATCCGCGACGTAGACGCGAAAAACAAAAGAGCGCAAAACAATGTCTAAAATGTAAACAAAGGCCAATCTTACGATCATTTAAATTTCAGTTTTCTTCCAATTTCTTCACATTGTGACAATATAAATTGAATCTGATAGTTTATTATGATTGTTCATAATAGTATCCTCGCTTTTTAGGTCACACGCCCGTGTGTTCCGTGAACATTTAGCTTTAAATGGTTGAAAATGTCAATATTTTTACTAAATCGATGTTTTCTAGAAGTTCAAATTTGAAGGAATTTTACGAATTTTCAGACAACATAACTAAAAATATATCAAACTATCAGGTAAGCTTTTACTACCATTGTGTAGAGGACTTCTAGCGCTAGGAGGCAATTTTTTATTTTTTCGATTACGGATTTTAAACTCGAGATATGCATCCATTTCTCGCGAAATGTACGCAAAAAAACACGACTTTTACACTTTTCCGATGTTTTTAGCAATATTTCCAAAACCAAGCTTTATTTTGGAAAAAGAAAAAATTGCCTCCTAGACAAAATTGTTTTGTTTACAAAAACGTATATTAGAACAAATTACCATTTTTTATTTTATAGTTACGCTGTCTGAAAAATTTGGGGTAAAAAAATGGCTTTTTGGTTCATTTCTCAAAATTTAGTTTATTTGGTATCACATTGATATCACCATCGGCTTCCTTATCAAATTTCCTTTCTAAAAATGTATACTTTTATGTACTTTTATTCAATATTCTCAAACTTAGAAGCAAAAGTTGATCATCAAAATAATAGGGTTGACACTTCCCTTAACTAAATACCGTTTTGTATGATATATTGCTATTGCTAATATAGGCCTACACTAAATGTCAATTACTATCTTCAGTAGATAGCATCATATTAATAACATAACTATCTATTTAGCTATTTAAAGGGGCAGTAAGAGATGTGGTGGAGGCAGCGCCCTCAATTACAAAAATATATGATAACAACTGGGATTTGTATATTTTTACATTTGTATTACATGTATGAACTTACACCTATAAGGATTAAGAAAAATCAGCCCTCTTTGTACGACAAAATGTCGATTCAAAAATGCTGGTAGAGCCGCAACCAGCATTTTACATGGTTATTAGGGTGGTATTCCAACATATTTAACATTGTTTAAATCAAGTTTGGCTGGGTTTTTTTGTGGGTAGAAACAACAATAATGGCAATTTGTAATGTTCTTCTTGAATTCTGAAGTAAATTAATTAAAAATTAAAAAAAATCAACATGACATTGTGTCCCTTTAACAACAACATCATCGCTATCTTCAGTAGATAGCATTACATACGTTATAACATTTCCTCCATCGCTATCTTCAGTAGATAGCATCACATACGTTATAACATTTCCTCCATCGCTATCTTCAGTAGATAGCATCACATACGTTATAACATTTCCTCCATCGCTATCTTCAGTAGATAGCATCACATACGTTATAACATTTCCTCCATCGCTATCTTCAGTAAATAGCATCACATACGTTATAACATTTCCTCCATCGCTATCTTCAGTAGATAGCATCACATACGTTATAACATTTCCTCCATCGCTATCTTCAGTAGATAGCATCACATACGTTATAACATTTCCTCCATCGCTATCTTCAGTAGATAGCATCACATACGTTATAACATTTCCTCCATCGCTATCTTCAGTAGATAGCATCATATACGTTATAACATTTCCTCCATCGCTATCTTCGTATACAGAATTACTAAGGCATATCCATTCTCTCTTCAGTAGATGGCATCTTCATATTATTCTTCATGTCTACTGAAGATAGCAATGGTAATGACATATTAATATTTATGCTATCTACTGAAGATAGCAATGGTAATGATACAATAGTAATGCTATCTACTGAAGATAGCAATGGTAATGATACAATAGTAATGCTATCTACTGAAGATAGCAATGGTAATGACATATTATTTATGCTATCTACTGAAGATAGCAGTGGTAATGACATAATAGTTATGACATCTACTAAAGATATCAATGGTAATGACATAATATGTATGCTATCTACCGAAGATAACAATGGTAATGACATAATATTTATGCTATCTACTGAAGATAGCAATGGTAATGATATAATAGTAATGCTATCTACTGAAGATATCAATGGTAGTTACATAATATTTATATGCTATCTACTGAAGATATCAATGGTAATGACATAATAGTAATGACATCTACTGAAGATAACAATGGTAATGACATAATAGTTATGCTACCTACTGAAGATAACAATGGTAATGACATATTATTTATGCTATCTACTGAAGATAGCAGTGGTAATGACATAATAGTTATGACATCTACTAAAGATATCAATGGTAATGACATAATATTTATGCTATCTACCGAAGATAACAATGGTAATGACATAATATTTATGCTATCTACTGAAGATAGCAATGGTAATGATATAATAGTAATGCTATCTACTGAAGATATCAATGGTAGTTACATAATATTTATATGCTATCTACTGAAGATATCAATGGTAATGACATAATAGTAATGACATCTACTGAAGATAACAATGGTAATGACATAATAGTTATGCTACCTACTGAAGATAACAATGGTAATGACATAATATTTATGCTATCTACTGAAGATAGCAATGGTAATGATATAATAGTAATGCTATCTACTGAAGATATCAATGGTAATTACATAATATTTATATGCTATCTACTGAAGATAACAATGGTAATGACATAATATTTATGCTATATACTGAAGATAGCAATAGTAATGATATAATAGTAATGCTATCTACTGAAGATATCAATGGTAATGACATAATATTTATGCTATCTACTGAAGATATCAATGGTAATGACATAATATTTATGCTATTTAGTGAAGATAGCAATGGTAATGACATAAAAGTAATGACATCTACTAAATATGACATCTACTAAAGATATCAATGGTAATGACATAATATTTATGCTATCTACTGAAGATAGCAATGGTAATGACATAATAGTAATGACATCTACTAAAGATTTCAATGGTAATGATATAATAGTAATGCTATCTACTGAAGATATCAATGGTAATGACATAATATTTATGCTATCTACTAAAGATATCAATGGTAATGACATAATATTTATGCTATCTACTGAAGACAACAATGGTAATGACATAATATTTATGCTATCTACTGAAGATAGCAATGGTAATGATATAATAGTAATGCTATCTACTGAAGATGTCAATGGTAATTACATAATATTTATATGCTATCTACTGAAGATAACAATGGTAATGACATAATATTTATGCTATCTACTGAAGATAGCAATAGTAATGATATAATAGTAATGCTATCTACTGAAGATATCAATGGTAATTACTTACTTAGGGCGGATGATTTTTCCGAACCACAATGCCTCTCCAGATCTTCCTATCCAACATAGCTGTCTTGATTTCTTCCACCTAATGACATAATATTTATGCTATCTACTGAAGATATCAATGGTAATGACATACTATTTATGCTATCTACTGAAGATATCAATGGTAATGACATAATATTTATGCTATCTACTGAAGATAACAATGGTAATGATATAATAGTAATGCTATCTACTGAAGATATCAATGGTTAAAGACATAATATTTATGCTATCTACTGAAGATATCAATGGTAATGACATCACATTTATGCTATCTACTGAAGATAGCAATGGTAATGACATACTAGAAATGCTATCTACTGAAGATAGCAATGTAATGACATAATAGTGATGTTATCTACTGAAGATAGCAAGGTAATGACATAATAGTGATGCTAGCTACAGAAGATAGGAATAGTAGTGGCATACTTATTATGCTATCTACTAAACATAACAATGATAATGACACAATAGTGATGTTATTTGCTGAAGTTAACAATGGTAACGAAATGATAGTTTTTTTCTACTGAAGATAACAATGGTAACAAAATTATAGTGATGTTTTCTACTGAAAATAGCAATGGTAATAACATAATAGTGATGCTATCTACTAAAGATAGCAATGGTAATGATATAATAGTAATGCTTTCTACTGAAGATATCAATGGTTATGACATAATATTTATGCTATCTACTGAAGATAGCAATTATTATTATTATGGTAATGACATAATAGTAATGCTATATATTAAAGATAGTAATGGTAATGACATAATAGTAATGCTATCTACTGAAAATAGCAATGTAATGACATAATAGTGATGCTAGTTACTGAAGATAGGAATAGTAGTGGCATACTAAGTATGCTTTCTACTGAAGATAACAATGATAATGACACAATAGTGATGCTAGTTGCTGAAGATATCAATGGTAACGAAATTATAGTTGTTTTCTACTGAAGATAGCAATGGTAATGACATAATAGTAACGGTATCTACTAAAAATAGCGATGGTAATGACATAATATTTATGCTATCTATTGAAGATAGCAATGAAATGACATGAAAGTGATGCTATATACTGAAGATAGCAATGGTAATGACATAATAGTAATGCTATCTACTAAATATAGCAATGGTAATTACATACTAGTTATGCTATCTACTGAAGATAGCGATGGTAATGACATAATAGTTATGCTATCTATTGAAGATAGCAATGGTAATGACATAATAGTAATGCTATCTACTGAAGATAACAATGTAATGACATAATAGTTATGCTAGCTACTGAAGATAGGAATAGTAGTGGCATACTAATTATGACATAATAGTAATGCTATCTACTGAAGATAACAATGATAATGACACAATAGTGATGCTAGTTGCTGAAGATACCAATGGTGATGAAATTGTAGTTGTTTTCTACTGAAGATAGCAATGGTAATGACATAATAGTAACGGTATCTACTGAAGATAGCGATAGTAATGACATAATAGTTATGCTATCTACTGAAGATAGCAATGGTAATGACATAATAGTAATGCTAGTTACGATAGGAATAGTTGTGGCATACTAATTATGCTATCTACTGAAGATGACAATGATAATGACACAATAGTGATGCTCTCTACTGAAGATAGCAATGGTGATGATAAAATAGTGATGCTATCTACTGAAGATAGCAATGGTAATGGCATAATAGTAATAATATTTACTTAAGATAGCAATGAAAATGACATACTAGTTATGCTATCTACTGAAGATAGCAATGGTAATGGCATAATAGTAATAATATTTACTTAAGATAGCAATGAAAATGACATACTAGTTATGCTATCTACTGAAGATAGCAATGTTAATGATATAATAGTTATGCTATCTACTGAAGATAGCAATGGTAATGACACAATAGTTATGCTATCTACTGAAAATAGCAATGTTAATGAAATAATAGTAATGCTATCTACTAAATATAGCAATGGTAATGACATACTAGTTATGCTATCTACTGAAGATAGCAATGTTAATGATATATAATAGTTATGCTATCTACTGAAGATAGCAATGGTAATGACACAATAGTTATGCTATCTACTGAAGATAGCAATGTTAATGAAATAATAGTTATGCTATCTACTGAAGATAGCAATGGTAATGAGCAAATGACTTAATAATAAATGTCTACTTGACGACTTCAGATAGCATGACTTATAATAGTGATGATATAAGATAGCAATAGAAATGAAATAATTGTGATACTACCTATGGAAGATAGCAAAATGGAATGACATAATAGTGGTCATTTCCATGGCTATCTTCAGTAGCTACCATCATCATGTTGGATCCTTTAATGTCATTTATGAACTTATGAAAGCAATAATACATCCATTTATAATGTCATATAGACCTATGTATTTCAATGCTTCAGTTGCTGTCTTTTTGTAGGTGGCATCATATAACATTTGCTATCTTCAGAAGATAGCAGTACTATACAGTCATATGTCCATTATATTTATTTCAGTAATTGACATCATACATTATAGAATTACAAAACCATGCAACATTTAAACATTTCTCTTTTTTCTCTTTTTACAGTGCACATGCTGCATTAAATCAAGTTTCCTTCTTCGGTGACCATTCCTTGTATCAAGACTGCACAAAACTGGACTTCATCAAGCAATACGATATAGAAGCTGTGGAACAAAAACGTGTGCAAAATTAATTGACACCAATAAAAGCAGAGATTGCGCAATAAAAATGAATCGACCAGATGGTGGTGGGAAACCAAGGCCAAACTCATCAAATAAGTCTCGTCCTGCGGCAGAACTGTTCATTGATCACTTAATTCGCATGGAGATCTCTAATCAATTGGAAAAAGGCATCTCAGCTGAGGCAACTACAGTTGCTGCTATTCAGGAAAGCACCCCATATCTAGATACCGATGTGACAGACAATAATTTGCCCTCCAATGAAAATCAGCAGAGAGATAAATTGCCCTGGTCACAACAATGTCTGAACTACCTTGTACAAGAACTGTCCTCTGGTCGTAAGACCAATCGTATAATTAAAGACACATGTCCTGATAGCGAGCTCACCGATAAAGACCTCAACATCCTGGATAATGATCTCACAAATAAGAAAGAACTTTCGGTGACAAATAGGGTTGATGACCCAAATGAGCAATATAAAACTTCATTAAACTTGTTTACAAACGATATGACCCCATTGAACCTGGTTATAAGAGAAAAAACTCATCAAGAAACGAACAAATCTGTTAATGGCAAGCAACAGCTACCACCAGCAAACACGAAGGATGGACTACCTTCCCAAACCAATAACTTAATAACAATTGAGGGGTCTGCTGAGATGAGTTCGACATATATCGATCAGGATACGCACAGCAAAGATAACATTGTTATCGGGGACAAAGATTTAACACCCCAGGACCCATCAAACAAAGAGTTAGCAGTGAAGAAAGAAGCATCTTTTAATGAAATGCCTGTTGTATCTTTGGAGTCCGAATTTCCTGACATGACTACTAAAGAAACAACTGAGAAGAACATAGATGTGTCACCAGAATATGAAGCACCATTAGCCATGTCCACTGCTTCTTTAGGCGATGAAAATGATCCCAAAATAGTAAGCAGTGTCAATGTCACACATGGCAGTATAAACAGCACAGAAAGTAATGAAAAAACAGATGCGAAAGAAGCTTTTGGAAGTAAGGACACTGAAAGCAATGATAATAAGGAGGGCAAGCTTGAAAACAAGTCTGTGAGGGACATGACTCATATGAATACACTTATTCATAAAGCTATTGACCAATGTTTGATTCGAGAAGCAGTGGATGAGTTCAACAGAATGGTAGAAGCGGCAATGTCCAAGAAGGAAGGCAGAGGACAATTGTTGGCAGGTAACGATGACATCGAATCAACGAGCTCAAAGAGTCCGTCAACAGCTGACGACGAAGACTCTGAATGCAATCTCATGAAATACACCAAGATTGTTGAAGGTGATAATGGAAGCGTGTCATACATCTGTACAAAATGCGAAATCTCTTTCCCGCATATGACCGACCTCCACATGCACACCTTCACCCACTTTCGTAGGAAGCATCGATGTCCCGCGTGCAAGAAAGAGTTCTACAATCTAAGCAGTGTCAAACGTCACATGATCATTCACACACGTCTCAAGCCGTTCAAATGTCCCAGATGTGCTCGTGCTTTCAACCTCCATACTAATCTCAGGAAACATTTCCAGAGGATGCACGATGCCAAATTGCCCAGTCTTAGTCGTCGTGAGGTGGCAAGAAACACAATTCAATTTAACAAAGGTAGTAATGTCAACCGAATATTAAGCAATTGGCAAAGTAGACACGCTATTGAGACCCCACGAGCACAACTAAAATTTGTGCGAAACATCAATGCGGCAACTAGAGAGGCTGCTTCGTCAAGTAATGCTTTGATACTTTTACCTGGACATACAGAATCAATGAGAATGCAACCCAATCCACATGCACCTGTTTCCCCTCCTGTCCTACAAGACAGGCTTCCCCCTCCTGCCCTGCAAGACAGACTTCATCAAGGTAGCACTCTTTCAGACCAGAAAATGTTGCCATTGACAAACTCCCCACTGCAACAACTGGGGGAACCTGCAAGCCAATCAATCAACACAGGGTTGCCATTGTACCAGGAATATTTCAATTCCTATCAAAATGACCAGCCTTCTCCAATTTCACCAGCAAACGCCACTCAAAGTGAGAGAAGGCCATCCTTAGGGCAAATATCTGAGCACAATTTACAAGCGAACATGATTAGTGACAGACGGTTCATACCCAGTGTCCCGGCTGAAAACATCTTGCTCTCTCGTTTGCCCAAAACAGGTGGTGATATAACAAGTCGGGGTGTATGTAAATGTCCGGACTGCCCCCAGTCCATTTATAAAAGATCTCATGATGTTCAGCAAACTAACCTATCTGATATGCAATCTCCCAGACTAACTACTACGCCTCATCAACGTGATCAGATCTTTGACTCCAATGATAACTACCCTAAATCGAAATACATCACCTCGCCTCCTCCTTATAAATTTCCTCCCAGTATGGCATTACATCCAACAGCAACACCAGCCAATGCAAGGAACCCGGCTACCTTGAGCCCAACAAACTTGGGAATGAGCGCGACTAACTTTAGAATGAACCCAAATAACTTGAGAATGAACCAGACTAACTTGAGAATGAGCCCGAATTCGTTGAGAATGAACCCTAATGACTTGGGAATGAGCCAGAATACGTTGAGAATGAACCCAAATAACTTGGGAATGAGCCAGAATACGCTGGGAATGAACCCAGATAACTTGGGAATGAGCCAGACTAACTTGAGAATGAGCCCGAATACGGTGAGAATGAACCCTAATGACTTGGGAATGAGCCAGAATACGTTGAGAATGAACCCAAATAACTTGGGAATGAGCCAGAATACGTTGGGAATGAACCCAGATAACTTGGGAATGAGCCAGACTAACTTGAGAATGAGCCCGAATACGGTGAGAATGAGCCCAAATACGTTGAGAATGAACACAACTAACTTGCCGCACACAAGCAGTCCTTCAATAAGTAGGCCTTTGACCAACTCAACAATTAGTACTCCCGTCATGGGGATGGATATTACTAACCCAAGGACTGTGACCAACTTGGGGATGAGTGAAACAAACTTGGGGACAAGCGTGACCAACCCCAGGATAGACATGACTAACACCGGGAGTATCCTTATGAACAACAACAGTATGCACATGCCAAATTTGGGAATGAGCCCAATCAATCCTATCGGTGTGCCCAACTCACAGCCTAGCCCTACCAATCCCCAGATGAGGACAAACTCTCGTATAGGCTTATCCAACTCAACGATGAGCCGGCCTAACTCAATCCATGGTTGGGACATGACAGAGCAGGAATTCACAGAAATGGCAGCCAAGATGACATCACCAGAAAGTAGGTCATGGTTGTTAGAACAACAACGCATAAAGCGTGATAATGCTCTCATTCACAACTGGAAGGCGTCTGCACAGCATCAAAGTCGTCAGCTACCCTTCACACCCGATTCGCAATTACCTAATATATCTTATGAATTGCCTAACCAACAAACGCCAAATAAAACAGCGCTAATGTCTGAGCAAGATACCGACTCAAGAATGGCTCCTATCTTGCGACCGAGCAAATTCCCCCGCATTCAGAGTTTCGATCCATCAAAAATTAACATATACAAGCTACAACAAGCACTAATGCTTGAAAATAAAACCCCTCACCAAACTCTAGCAAATGGTTGGAACACTATCGATTCAAATCAACAACTGAAAAAGCAACCAGAAATACCGCTTCGGGCATTTAGAGCAGACATTAGGCCGCAAACCGAGCTATTGAGAGATTTATATGAACATGCTCAACCACATAAAACAGTATCATTAGATCGCAACATGAACATTGCACTCCAGGACGATTCACCCATGGATTTGTCAAAGAAATAAGTCTTAACAAAAAGTCTGTTTCAAGTCCCCTAGAAATTAAAAATCTTAATTTTAAATTTAGTTTTAGTTTTTTTCTTGCCAAATGCACACTTGTTCATCTTTCTGTTTTATATAAATATAATACAAACAACTTCTAATACCAATTGATACTGAAATTTCCTTTCAGTTGTAAATATGTCATGGGTTCAATCAATTGGATTGAAAAGTGATAATCAGATGTAAATAAAGCCTACATGTAGTTATTGAATCAAATATTCTTGGTGTAAACGCTCTTGTATTTAACTTGTTTTGGCAAATAAAGTATGATGGGTGATGGAGGATAAAAACCCTCTTTTTTTGTGGTTAGAACTAATGGGTTATGACAAAGTACAATATTTTTTGTCGGGCGCGTGTGGTCCAGCGGATTAACCCTCGCTCTACAATGCAAAGATTGTGGGTTCGAGCCCCGTTGGTGCCAACGTGTTGTGTCCTTGGGCAAGGCACTTTACCGCACTTGCCACGCTTCACCCAGGTGTATAATTGGGTACCGGCATTAATTCATGTTGGGAAGTAAAACAGACTCGCTGTGCGGGAGGAGTGGCGAACCCCCCACAGCCAAGTATTACATGGGGAGTCTGGCCCAAACGCTAATGAAAGAGAGATGGGCACTCCGCGCGCGAGCTTTGCTCGGCACGAGTCTTTACTTTTTTACTTTACAATATTTTGCTCAGTACATTACATGGACATGTGAATGTTGTGGGAATATAGACTGCAAAGTACATTGAATATTAAGTAGCTATAGTTCAATCAGCTCCAAATTGGCGAGAAATATTTGTTTTGTATCTATATCCGCGCACAAAAGTAATCCTAGCGCCTAAGCACGATTTTGGCATACGCAAGCGTCACACATACAATGACACTGCGACGTTGCACACCATTTTGCGCGCGATGCTCCTCTGAATTCATTCGCTGCTGTAAATAGGTTTCGCCAATTTGGAACTGACTGAACTATAGGCTATTTTTTTCAGATATATCTATGCAGGCATGTAAAACATGTGTGCGCATAATCACAGATATTGGAACCCACGCGGACAATAGATCAATACAACGAGACATAATCGCCTCTGGGAATGGCTTTTCAGAAGTTATTTCATGACAGCGCTAAAGACTACTCAGGATTTGGTGATGGTCCTGTTGAGCAATCTTGAACTGAGACGCACATACATAGCTTCAAGGAATTGTACCAGGTCCCCAATTCATGTGTTCCAATATCTGTGATATAATTGATCCCATTTCAAATGGCATCATTTCTATAAATCAATTGTGTCCATCTTATTCATTAAAAGCAAACAGGTATCAAATTGTAGCCTGCAAAAATCCCCACCTCTTACCACATCAATATAAGATAACCATTTACCAAGTTAACCCTAACCCAACTGAATCTCACTAAATCTCACTGCCAGAAACTATCTCCTCGCACGTGCTGCTGCATTGAATCGATGACGTCACCTACCGCAGTCACCTACCGGTCAAAAAAATAGTACTTTTTCCCCCTCCCCCCGATACGCACAAAAAACATAGCTATACTGGTTATAGGGTTAAAGCCCTCTAATGAGTGTAGCTTGTCAATGTGCTGCATTTACTATCTATTACCTTCTTACTGAGCATCATAAATTGCACATGTTAACGTATCCTAACAAAACCATGTAAATATACTTAATTAAAACAATGGTGGTGGTATATATATATATGTGTGTGCACTGCCGCGGAAAAAGGGTGCAGTTGTCGGTAACATGCATTGAGATATTGATGGAATTACATTTATAGGCATGGGGAAAAAATGAAGACATTTTACAGTACTTTTTCTTTGTAAAATCAGAACGCAGTATCCAATCTTTACCACAACGGTGTCATTCTGAAGCATTCAAAAGGCCCTTTTTTGGTATTAAGATATCAACTTCTTCTTTGAGAGACAACTGCACCCTTTTGCTGCGGCTGGACATAAACCCCACAAAAAAAGATCAGACACTTTTTCAATCACCAATTTTCCGGTTATTTCGTAATGTGTTCATATTGTGTTTCCTCTCTATGAAAAGCTGATGTGTTCCTTTTCCAACAATACCCCATTTGTAGCAATCACTTTTTACAGTGCTCAGCAACTTGCTTCAGAACATGGGAAGGTCACAATCTGAATGTGGCAAAATTGCCACTATTTTGTTCTCAAAAGAACAACTGTGTCATCTGATCACTGAAGTGTTACATTGACAACTACAGTGTATAGTGATGCTCTATTGACTTTTGAGTGCAAAATAGTGATGATTTTGGCACATTCAGATTGTGTAATACAAGTAATACAAGTAATATAATTCCTAAAGTCAACTCTAATTCTGGTATGCGCACTTTTCTTTTCAGATCGGGCCATATATTTAACAGTTAATCACCATCTATCTGTACTGATTAAGAAAATATGTCACTCGGTCAATTCAAATCTTATATTTCCACTCTGTCATAATTGAATAATGTCATAATTTGTATATATATATATTTGATATATTTAAATACTGTAACATTTCTTATTTTTTTGTATGTATGTATGTATGTATGTATGTATGTATGTATGTATGTATGTATGTACGTATTGAAACGAGGGCCTGCTTGGAAAGCAGTGCAAGTCACTGAAGCATATTACCCTCAATAAAGAAAGCATGAATAAACAATAATAATAATAATAATAGATGTTCAAACTACATATTTAATGAATATAAAGTCTTCCAAAAAGTTTAATTCATTTTCTCAATCATTTATATTTTGGATTTTCTTATGACCTGTTTATATTGTGTTAAATATAAATGAATAGATGATGTGTTGAATGATAGATACCATATTTGTAGCAATAATTTGTTTCAGTGTCCAGCCCTCTGCTCAAGAATAATTTACGTCTTAATCTAAATGTGCCAAATTCATCACTATTATGTGCTCCAAAGAACAAATCCGCTGTGTGTTTCAATGAAATGTTACATTGACAACTACTGTCAGTGCAGAGAGCCCATAAAGAGACAGACGCTCTATTCACTTTTGAGCACAAAATAGTTGATGATTTGGGAAAATTTAGTTTGAGGCCTCCCCCCCCCACCCCCGTTATTTTCATGCGAGTGGCTGAGCATTGAAAACAGTGATTACTACAAATTGGGTATCAATGGAAAGATGAACACATCAGCTTCCAATTGATATGCAACACAACATATCAAGAAATATATAAAATGTAGGCAAGCAAAACAAAATCTGAACTTTATTGAGGGGTTTATTTCCACATTAATTGTTCTTATGCTAGAAAATTAAAGGCATATTATGTGATCTTTTCCAGAGAGCACCCTCTATTCATGATTTTTTTTAGAAAGTAGATTTACTTGCAGATTTACATTTCGATCATAAATCATGAATATATTTCAAGTTACAGAGCGATACGATTCCTAATTACCTCAAAATCATGGGTTTAAAGTGAAATTAGAGTAAAAATAAGTTGTCGGCGCAGACTCTGACAAGTTTATTTTCACTCTAAAACCATGATTTTGAAGTAATTAAGAATCGTATCGCCCTGTAATTTGGAATGTATGTACGATTTATGTTCAGAAATGTAAATCTGCAAGAAAATCTGCTTTCAATTTTTTTTTCGAGGATTGAGGGTGTTACCTGGAAAAGATCACATAATATACCTTTAACGTTGTTTAAAAGCATCTTCTTTTACAATTAGTACATTTAATAACATAGTTGGTGATGAAATATTGTAACATAAATAAAACATACAAAGACATTTGAACTGTGTAAATTGATATAGTTATTGAGTTTGTTAATATATTCATTTGGTTAGTATGGGGGGGAGGGCTCACTTATGAAAGTTGCAAGCACCCACTTGAATTCCCTCTTAGAAGCCACCTTCATCGTGGATCCTAACAGATGAAGCAACAATTATAACAAAGATTTTGCTTTGTCAAGGATAATATCCTCAAAATTCAGTTCCATTTCATGTTTAAAAACTGACATATAAAGCTGTGGTTAAATGTCCAAATTTTGTCAGTGAAGATTCGACTTTCATGACTATGGATAAGCCTAACCAGTTGTGGGAAGAATTTTTTTTTGGGTGGGGCAAGACAAATTATGTGGGGGTAGGGGGGGGGGGGGAACTGTGTGCGAAGCGTGCTAAAAGTGTTGGCATTTATTGTAAAAATTGCCTGAAATTATATTAATTTTGTTCTAAATTAGACATTTCAGACCAATTTTAACCTAATTTTAAGTAATTTTGACATTAAAATTCAACATTTTCTATTATTGGGGGACAAAATGGGGTAGGGCTTGAGCTGATTGGGGTGGGCAAAGGTTGCAACTGGGAGGGGGGGGGCTTAGTGCCGCCACTATTCCTTTCTATGATAATGCAGCCAGTCTTTAGAAACAGAATAGAGGAATCCTGTGTTTTGAATCAGCTGCCATATTAGAGGGAATTGAACACAAAAAGTATTTGTAACATTGTTCCGACCCATGACCCTCATTATTCATTCAATGCTACCTGGTGAATGACCCCAAATAAGTATAACCTTTTGAAGTGTTAAGGTTACTTGAAACATACCTTTCTAGCCATGAGATACTTGAATAGAGATTAGTGTTCACTCCTAAATGGTTGCTAATCCAAAACACAGGATTTCGGTATATCTAATTCCAACAATTGTTTAGGCAGTTCCAAATTGGGGAGAAATATTTGGTTTTTTATCTCTACGCGCACATAAGTAATCCAAGCGTACACGCGCAATTATGACCACATGCACATGGTTTTGACCTCACGCACGCATCACACATATAATGCACAGTGCGCTTGTTGCCTCAGCGCACCAGCGCCCTTCTGTATTAATTCCCTGCTGTAAGGAGGCTTCGCCAATTTGGAACTGATTAAACTATAGTTGATGTAGCGCACATTCTTTGATTAAATTTGGTTTTCATGCACTAAAGAATGAAAATGGTGCTTACCTATACAGGGTGTCCCTAAAAAAAGGTGCATGTGTACCACGTCATTGCCTTCATTGACTACTCAGTATTTGGCTGTAATCTTTATATAATCTAAAAGATAATCTAGTTGGCTATTAACAACGAGCACTCAAAATCGGGTTTGTGTCACTTTTAGAAAAATATGCTTTTTGGGGATTGAGTAATTTTAATCTTTAAACATTTCGTATTTGGATTTGGTGTTTGTACCAGCATTAAGATAACTTAATAAGCTTTCGTATGCAGTTTGTTTTGTCCAATTTGCTTGAGTATATCCAGGGATATGCTTGTTTGACCATGAGCAAACAATAATCAAAACCAGTTTTTGAACGAAATCATCCATGTGTAAAATAGCTGGTATGTTTAACGCTTTGAAGCATTTCTTCAAAAATAACAAATATTTGACTTTCTGTGATCAACTTCAATCAAGCATATTTTTCAATAGGATAAAGCAAATGAGACCAGGCAAACGACATTATAGAAAGGTAATGTAGTCATCTGGAAGCTCATATAAACGTCAACTTGTAAATACTATTATATTAAAGGAGAAAAATGGCTCTTTCCACAATCATCTTTTTTCTTTAAAAAGTGGCACAACCCGTTGTTAAGTGCTTGTGATTGATCAAGCATATGTGACGCGATCAAGAGGAATGAGTCGGATGTCAACCCTGGTCGAAAATGAGTTTTTAATACAGTTTTAAAGAAGACACCTAGAGCTTTCAGAAACTGAAAACCCCATGTCGATACGACATTTTGTTCCAAAGTTATGTCAAATTGTATACATGAATTTCCATCAAAACTTATGTAAGCCGCCATTTTGAATTGGCCATATCTCAATTTGGGATTCCCCGACATCCGACTCATTCCTCTTGATCGCGTCACATATCGTTGGATTGGAAAGAGCAATTAGAATCAAACTAACAGCATTCAAAAGCCAACTAAAATATCTGTAAGATTACAGCCACATACTGAGTAATCAATGAGGGCAATGACGTTAAACATGTGCACCCCTTTTATAGGGACACCCTGTATGCTTTAATCCTAACTCTAGTACACCACACTGCAACAGATTGGTTTTCCGACCCCCAATATTCACCAAAAAGGTCACCCGACCCCCCGGAATTTGAACCACGGACCTCCAGTACCAAGGCCCAGATCCTAGCCACTACACCACGGCTGTCAGTCACACTCGGCGAAGTATATTCGCCTCATATACTTCGCCTCGTTATGTAGCCTGGGTCACCTGCACGCCGGGTTATAAAAAACATTTTTTCCGCCCAGTTGCCATGTGGTGAAGTAGAGTTAAGGTTATTAAGATGAAAATTACAACATTTTTGGAATGAAAAAAAAGAAAAAAGAATTGCTGTATTATTCACAAATATTGGAACACATATATGGATTATCATTTGTATTGCAATTTCTGAAAAAGCTGATCCCATGTATGTCTGCGCTCCAACTGTGTGACTGAAACGTTTCTAAAGCGCAGGTGATCAATATGGGCATTGGTAGTTTTGTTCCTACGACAGAATGTTGCTTTTAGTGGCTGTTATGATACAAAACTATCGTTAAAAAATGTGCAACGGTAAAAGTTTATATACGTCAAACATTGTGAATAATTTGAAATTTATAACAGATCTACTGTTGCAATTGATGTAACAATATCTATGAAGTATTTTATACAACTGCTTCTCCCAGTGTGTTAAATAGACCTAAACTTGAACCCACACAGATAGTAGATCGATACAAAGAGATGTAACCGCCTCTGGGAAATCAATGGCTTTTCAGAAGTTATTTCATGGCAGCGGTAAAGACTACTCAGGCTTTTGTGATGGTTCCTGTTGAGCAATCTTGAAGTGAGACACACATGGCTTCAAGGAATTGTACCAGGTCCCCCATCCACGAGTTCCAATATCTGTGCTATAATTAACCGATTCAATCCGATGTCTCTGAGCAAATACATGTACACTAGCAACCAAAAGTCATTGGACACTTGGTTATGGTGTCAGAATCATCCCAGATATAACATGTGGACTGTAATATTTCACTACGAGTTGAACAAATATGTTGCTGAATCTCTTCTCATTAATAAATTCATGTTTCCTGCAACATCTGCTCATTCCATTCCATGAAATTGAATCCCCATACAAATTTCCCATTGAAAATAGCTCATGAATAATTCATTAAGCTCATTATGGCATATAAAGGGTGTATCAAAAAAAACGCAACACTATTTGCTGATAACAGCAAATCATATATCGTCCTAAAACTATTTTCATTGTGTTTAAATGTGGCCGGGGGGTGGGGGAGTCAGGTATAATGTTGTAATCATCTGTGTAAATGAAAACGTAAGGGTGCTTTTTCGGCCACCACACGGGCCCGCGCTAAAGTTCCAAAATTGCAATCCAATGAATTTGTTTGCATGTGCAAATGATTACCAACCTAAACATTTTGTTTTTTGCTTATAAAAATATGCCAAGTTTTTGCAGATTTGTTTGATCTTTACAGTCATTTTCAAGGGGGGAAAAGTAAAAAGATCCCCAAAACCCCAGACTGACCCCACAACTTCTATACATGAGTGCCCCCTTGCAGTGGAAATGTGGAGCCTGTGGTTTCCGACTTTTGTCAGCCCTATACTAATACTTGTAGAGTGTAGACTAGACCATCTCATTATGATATACAAATGCACACTTTCAGCGATAAGTATATGCGCAACATGGATTATTTTTGCGCACGGCCAAATTCAAATATTCAAAAATTCTCGCCAATTTGGAACTGATTAAACTAAAGCAGGGTTCTCAACCTGTGGGTCGTGACCCCATGGGGGTCGTTTGGGGTTTTCTAGGGGGTCATGAAGGGGTAATAAATATATAGCTTTTTGGGGAACCATTTTAATATTTCACTCTAAAAAGGCTTAGAAAAATGCTAAATTTCCTGCACCCTACGCTCGCATCATATAACTAAACAGTTTCAATTAGAATAAATCGGGTTGTTTTTTCTTTTTTGGGGGGTGGGGTGGGGGTTGGAGGTGGGGGAGTTGGGTGGGGGAGGGTCACGGTACTGACCAAGAATGTCAAAAGGGGTTGAGGGCTAAAAAGGTTGAGAACCACTGAACTAGAGGGACTTTCAGTGACACCAGTGTATTTTATGCATACAGATATAATTGTCAAGTATCTAGCAAAGAGGACTATATATTGTGATTTGTTAATTTCGCCATAAGACCGACTCAAAATTTTAAATAATTAGACAAAAAAAATCTTCAAAATTTGCCAATGTATACTGATCCAAATTTCAAAAATGTGGGGACAACCTTTTTTTAAAGTTAAAAAATGCCTTTAAAAATGGCTAAAGTTTTTCAGATTGTTGTGATTTTTGGTAATTTTAATAGACAAAAAAAGAAGAAAAAAATTCCGACCAACCCATCCTGAGAGGTCCATCCGGCCGTGGAACAGGGTGGTGTTTTTTCATCGCCTCGTGCAGTTTCTTCCCATTGGCATAATGTAACATCTCACCAGCGGTTAATTTCACACAAAATGTGCATATCGAGTGCTTGGAGCGCAGATGTCTTAAGTGCATTTTGTTCATTTTGAGATAAACGTGTTTGAAAACTAGAAACTCTGTGTCGGGCAATGGGGAATTTGAAGTTGCCATCCAATTTTCACCACCATAAGTTACATTTGCACTTAGCTTATGTGTGCACTAACTCGAGAATGTCAAAGTGTTTTCATATTATGCAAAATCTCAAATTCATCAAAATGCACTTAAGACATATGTGCTCCAAGCACTCGATATGTGAAATTTGTGAAAATAAAAACCTTATGAAAAATAACCAATTGCATGATACCAGGAATTTCACAGTAGTAGCCAATAGACATAATATGGACTTGTTGTTTTCAATAGCTATGGGTCAGTAAATCAAATCTTTGTGCCCCATCATGTGTTGCATAGCAGGTCTGCTATGGATCATTAGTCTTTATCTGTCTATCTCAGGATGGGTGAGCAGTGTTTCAGACTATTAAGGCATTCTTATTATTATAAGCTGCAGTGTTGAAAAGATACAAAAATACAATAAAAACAAACTCAAAGTTGGGTAAATTGAAAAGCAAACTATTAAGTTCAAAGCTGTCCGCCAAAGTGCCTTTACAGGTTTTTTGAGCCTAATTTGTCAATACTCGCCACCAAAATGAATTGAAATGGAAACACTGCATCTGTATGTTTTCATAGCGCTCCAAGCAGCTACCGTGAAAATAAAAACATGAGAACATATTTATTTTTGTGTGTAAGTCACGTATTGAACTTTCAAATCATGAATTTAAAAACAAGCGAAATGGCTGAAAGTCAGCAAAGCGCGAAAATGTAACCGAGCGAAAATTACCACTTTTACAGTATACTTTGTTCAGTACCAACAAATAGGTGGACAAAAATGTGAGGTCTGTATTTATTAGGGCACAAAATAAAATCCCTTCCATGGAGTGCATCTATATTGGTGTAAATGTTTTGCATCATATGTGCACATGATATGAAGGAAATATGCCTACACCATTCAATTCACTTCAAGGGGTACTAAGAGATGTGTTGAAGGCTGCGCCCTCAATTTGGATAAAATTCGGGATTTTTACAATTTAACAATTGTATTACATACAAAAACATACAGCTGTAAGGATTAAGAAAAATCAGCCGTCTTTGTGCAATAAAACGTCATTTCAAAATATTCCATCCCCGACTTGGACATCATTTTATGGTAAACAGCGTTACACTATTTTTCTTTTCGATTCAAATTACATACGATATTACATAGAGGGCGTTTAAAAAAAAAAATCAAGTATCTTTAATGGAATGCATCCCATGCTATATTTCAAGGAAAAATGAAAATAAACCAAACTGACAATTGATTGTCAATTTTGAGGCAAAAAAAGTAAATTTTTGATATTATTTTCAGCTGGAAAACCATCCTCTGGTAACTCTTGACCGTCTTCTTTCATGTGTAACACTTTATATGCCATGGAAGCTCCCATGTATGCCTTATTCTTGCATTTTCCACCAATTGCTACATTTGGAACTAATATTAATTTTATTATGGAAAATGTGTGTTTATGACCTGTTGCACTGTACGGAGTACCGAACACACCAATATAGGATGATTTCATCCATGCGCATAACTAGGCATCATATCCTTTCCGCCCACTTATTGCATAAATATAAGCACACATACATAGCAACCAGCCAAGGAATCTGCAGGCAACTTATTATAAACCAAACTTGTATGACAATTTTTCAAACAAAAAACAAAAGTATATTTCAAAATTCCACATTTGTATGTGGTTTTTATTTAACAGGACATAAAGCTTCTCACAATGAACCTGAAAATACACAATTATCAACCATACAGAGATAGTTATTTATACACTTTATGTATTTTTAAATGTTAGGCAAGGAAAGAAAAGTATCTTCTTCTACAGGCCTAAATTGATACATTTCATGATTTCCCCCCCATTACTTTATCAATCATGATATAATTATTTTGAAAAAAAAATTGTCTTTTTAAAAAAATATTTTTTATTGATTTAAAAAAATGTTTGTATTATTATTTGAACTGCCTGCATAAAAATGCCCAACCAAACAACCAACCCTGCCTGTAGAACAAGTTCTTTTCATCACAACCTTCAAATTTACAAACAGACATAAAAGCTTTTTGAGGTAAGTGCAAAAAGTATACCCCAAGTAAAGACCTAAGACCGAGCAGACTACGCTGGTGCAATTACTAGATTCCAAACTGAATTGTTTAGATTCTTTACAGTAACCTCATCACAAACCGATACAAAGTCACAATATTATTTGAATTGAAGAGACATTTATAAGGCCCTTTAACAGGAAACAAAATGTTACAAAAAAGACGATCGAAGTGTCATCAATCAACAACACGTTTCACACAAAAATATAATACAAAACATAAAAACTTAAACCTAGTAAGTAACCAGGTTTCTGTGAAGCTATGTGGGAGCTTTTAGGGCTAACCACATTTGATGCTTTATACCCATTCCTGTTTTGGCATTTACTCCGGTAAAGACGACGGGTCATTAGTTGGACAGATAGCTGGAACGATTTCCTTTTTTCTATATATTAAATAGAGTTTTAAAAGTGTTGCCGTCCTTTAATAGTTCATTCATACTTCCATCGTTCAGTGCCCATCAACTGCTTCTTCTACCGTGCTGATATCTGTTTTTGTCAGGGGATTAGGGATATGTTCAACAGTTGCTGGTTAAAATGTAACAAACAAACACAACTTTGAATATAACCCCGAGTCATATCGCTGGAAAAGAAAATACATATTAAATTGACTGAAACTTTCAACTGGGCTACTGGACGGTATTCCCTATCAATTGGTTAAACTGGTTTGCATGATCTGCTGAAGATAATGGTATTGTGCGTACACAATAGCCGCACGTAGGGGAAATCAATCTAGCTTGGCAGAAAGATTCCAATGCAGTCAATTATCTTGTTACTTATATAGACATTTGCCGCACCTAGCTCTCTCTCTCAAGTTGCCTTTTGATGATTAATTACACAAAATTGTATTGAAGTCCTTTTTTGAAACAATTTTAGTTGTGCAAAGTCACACCAGCTCAGAATTACAAGTGCCAGGATGTTATGAATACAATGTACAAAACCAGTATTAACTGAAACAGTGTTGAATAGTATAGCCTCGAGCATATATGTCTGTTTGATGAAGAATGACTCTTAAGAAATCCCCTGTGATTCTTCTTCAAAACTTGTCATGCCAAATATTCAATGTTGCCAATCGGCTTCAATATTTTTGAGCAGTCACATAAAAAGGGAGCTTTTGCCGGCAGTATGCATATTAAGATATTAAGGAAGTATATATAAAAAACCCACAAGAAATAAAAAGGAATTCCCAACTAATAATTCACGAAAAATCTAAATGCATTGACCAAATGTATAAAACGAGGTATCATTTTAAAGCATTACACAATACACTTTTGCATGAAAATAAAATTACACTTTGCATTTTGAAGCCCCCATTTGGTGATAATTGACCAGACCACCTCCCCCCAATCCAAAATAGAGGCAAGCGGTGCCAGATATCATTGTATAGAAAAGAATGGTATATGACTAATCCCTGTTGTGATTTTCAGGTCAAAGTTATTTTCAGCACTTTTTTGATATTACATTATTATAGCAAAGACACTTACAAAAATATGACCTTTTTTACTATGGTTACATAGCTCTAACAAACAATAGTACGGACACTCTATTTGTTGCACATACCCATTGAAACACTAGACTTTGGTCAAAATAAGATATGTTTTCAATAAAAATATAGCATGGGCAGGCAGGGTTGTAACTACACTGGTTGGCACCAACCAGCACTCAGGCTGACCAATCGGCACTCAAGAGAATTTGAGGTTTTGCAGAAAATGGAGAAACTGTACATGTTGCCTGTCATATTCATCATTAATCAAAATTCCCCATGAAAAACATGGAGTGAAAGGTGTACACTAAAGCCACTCCTACATAATCACAAGCTTGCCCGCCTGTGTGCGTGTGCATTGCCTGCCTGTGCATTGCCTGCCTGGCTGCACGCACATTCGAAGGGGTGTACCTTATAAACCATACACTAAACCAAACCAGTCATATGTAACAACAGCAGTCAATGCAACATTCAATTCATGTTCCCCATGCATGTAATGGAACCGGGGACTTAACATTGTTGATCATCAAGAGGTGACACTGTCTATACTTATTCTTCCATTAGTTGCCGCTGGTGTCTAGGAATAATCTTACATCTTTGGAAAAAATATATTCTGGGCAAAATTATTACACATAAAGAAGCATGATCAGATCAATTCATTTATGGCTGAATGGTTCTGTACTACCAATTTTAGTTGTAAATCACAACTTCGCATCATTATTTCCCTTTTTAGTTCAAATGAGACAATTGTCTTATTCAAGCTGGTAAGGAAAGAATTAATTCAATGCATGAAAGGGTTGGGGAATAATGGAGGTTTTCCAGTAGAGCAAACTCCCTAGATTAAACGCCCTTATCTAAGAGGCATCATAATTAAACAAAACAGAGTGAACTGCAATTAAAACCATTATCAGATGAGTCCATTTGAAAAGCTTTTGAAACCCTAGTGAGTACCATTTTCAACAGAATTAAAATAGCACATTGAAAAAAATCCATAAACCTCAGTCTTCAAAAAGTGCAACCTAGCTTTATTATATCTAGGGGCAAAACCTAAGGGTTAATTTCCATTTGGATTATCCTCACTTTTGAATAGTAAGAACATATGGTATACAGTCATTTTGTCTAAACTAAGTTCGTTGGGGTTAGGATTAGGGTTTAAGACCTACTGGTTCAAGGTGTAGACCATTTAGTAATAAGACAAAATGGTCTCTCTTATACTGTATGGTAATAAACCAACCTGAGCAAAAAAACTCTGAAATGGGACCTAGAATGCATGTATACATACATAATCTACTTGTAGGAGAAAACATGAATCAACAATTTCCTTGCCAAATATTGGCCATTATGTGTCGTTGAATTTGGTTTGGCACTTCACTCTCGAATGCAATTTCAGCATTAAAAAGGGGGAAAATACCCATACTCCACACAAAATGTTATTAATGTTACCATTCCAACCCTGCTGTTGCTAGAATATAACAAAGCATAATTTCCATTGTTCATTAAGCTAATCCTATTTGGCATGTCTACTTGTCATCTTCCTCCAACACCTCGTTGAATTTCAGCATGACTTCATCCAACGACTTCTGCGACGTGCCGATCACATCCTTGAGTTTGTTGGCTCGTGACACGGCGGACTTTGACGATTTCTCGCTGGTCGACAGCTTTTTGCGCAGATCGCTGAGGTCAGCACTCATGCCGCGCGCCGTGTCTTCACTCGAGCTGACGTTTGATTTTAATTTGGCTGCAATTATTAAAAGTATAGAAGTACATTGGGTTAAAATTGGGTTTGATTGACACCCTTCCACTTCCCCACCTGGTTTGAACAAATCATGTAAGTGATGATTGGGTTCAGATTATTATGTCATATATAGGTTGGGTTTGTAACACATAGTGTTTTTCCGATTGGGATTAAAAAACAAAGCATCCTAGATAGCCCAAATTATGGGGTCAATTGTAGCTAATATGAACCTAATGCAAATGATTTTAGATCATTTTAATGATCTAAAATCATTAAAATCCTTCTCAAACATAGATGTTAAGAAAAATGTAACAATTGAGCAAAATTATGTGACCAAATTTCATCGCTCGTGTTGAAACTTGCACTGCTTTTGTATATAAATGTACTAAAATCACAACAAACTGGTTAGGGTTTTGTACCCAAATAATTCTTAAGTATTTTCTATCCACAGATAAATGTAATATTTTGTGCAAGAGATATGTCAAAATAATATTTTAGCAGTAATTTTTCAGGATACTCGTTATGAACAGCTCCCTCTTGCAATACAATTTACGCACCAACAAGATGCTCCAATTCCTGAAGCTTCTTCTCTGATGTCTGCCTGTCATGATCGCCTTTCTCAACTCTCTGTAGCAGGTTGGCAACATCCAATACGGCACCCTGGTAAGTAACCAAACCCTCGCTTACACCTACAGGCTCACTTTTCTCTTTCTTAACGATTGATGTTGAGGGCGCTTCACCCATCAAATTTTGATTGCCTGGAGTTGGGAAGGAAGGAACAGAAAAAAGGGGAGCGGAAGAAAAGAAATATTTCAAAGGTCATATACACTTCAAGCATTGTCAAGCATTCCTACCTACACTTAATTATGGCAGCCATTGTTGGGGGTATCCCACTCGAAATGGTTTAAAGTGATGCACACTTAGCAGGATTTATAAACTAACCCATGGTATTGATTGACATAGAATAAGTAGACCGTCAATTCAATACTGTAAAAGTAGAAATTTTCGCAAGGTTTTTATTTTTGCGAATTTCGCGAATCAATTCTCATCCTCATATAAACTCGCGAAAATATTGACTTTTACAGTACAACATCAATTTATAGACAGCGTTCGACATAAGCGGTAATCCGGGCGTTTTTACGCCCAAAATGGCCGCCGGAAAACCTAAAATTCAATGCTGGTTATCCGTCGGACGCCCAAAAAAAACAACAAAAAAAAAAAAAAATTTTACAATATTTTTTCAAAGCCCAAAAGTATATAAAACATGACCTTATGATCCAGATTTGACCCGAAATAATTCACTTAATACCACATGACCCACACCATAGCTATGGTAATTTATAACTTAAGATCCTACCTTATAAAAGTACATTGGTAGGTATTTCATAATATTCTGATTAAAAGTATGACTTTTGAGAACCGTTTTCAGTGTAAAAAATACCATTTATTTATTTATGAGTAACAAACAACATCTAACTAAATTTAGTAAACTATACATGTACATTTTGCTTGTTATGGCAATAGAAGTGTTGCCTGTAACATGATGCAGCATTAAAAAGATGTATAACGTTAGAATAAATTATTTCATTTTTTTTAAAATTAATTTTTAATTTGACATCAAAAAAATTATAACTTTATTTCTTATGCATGTGATCTGGTCAAAAAAGATGTTTCATGTATGTATGATGGAAATAATAACACATAAGTTTTGAATGCATTGTAATATCTTTAATACACAGATTTACCATTTTGCATTACCACATCACATGCATATGAACCACAAAAATAATTTTTCTAACGTCAATTTGCAAATAAATTTAATATTATTTTATTGTTATATATCATGTAACAGGCAACACTTCTCTTCGCATATTAAATGGAAATATACTAAATTTAGGTATTTTTCAATGTTAAATAATTTGCTATGTACATGTAGACTCTTAACCCGTTCGGAACTCTGGCCATTTTTCTAGAAAAGCTGTATTTTAAAGCGTACTACCATATGGACCATGTCGTTTATTCGTACGATGCTTCGTTAAGAAATTACAAGCAACACTTCTCTTCCCAAGAAGTTTCAAGTAACACTTCTCTTCCCATATTAAATGTTAATTTACTGAATTTTAATATTTTTAGAATGTGTCGTGTGGTATAAGATTAAATTGCAGAAAATGTGCTTTTTTGATGTTTATACAGGTCTCTGAAATTCCCGAGAAATCTTGACTTTGGCGGATAACCAAAAATGTTGGCGGATAACCTGATTTTATATCATGGTTATCCGCCGGATAACCTGATTTTTTTCCTTAATTCGAACACTGTTTATAGAGCTAATCTCATACACCCAATTGGTACTTACAACACCAGTGTGGTGCGAATGCTTGCTTGGTTTTATCTTAAAATACTTACAATGAGAAGCAAAACTTTATTAGAGTTGGAAATACGTTTTAGGTAAAGCTGTAGTTTCTATATGAACAAGCTATTCATGACAATATCAATATGTATATACATATGATAACATTTGTCAAATGTTATTCTGACCTGAATACACATAGATGTGTCATTTCAAAACAAGGAGAACTGGGTCTCTCAGTTCATTGCACATTTCAAAATTGGTGAATACATGGGAATTAAATTCACATCATCACTTCAGACACCACTTCAGACAAGACTCATCGTTTTTCATAGTAAGAATGGAAAATATAATTGTACTCTATAATACTTCGGGTTGGGAGGTGTTATCAACGTGTAATTAATCTATTTATAGGCGTAGCTGCTCATTTTCATGAAAGAACCAACATTCTTTTTATTTTGCAGGTGGAAACACCATTGCATTGGAGTTATGGGTGTGATACCATGATGTGGTCTCTACTCATCCCCAAATGCTTCTTACCGAGTACCCAGTAAGAAACCCATGGGGAGAACGTTCATTTCGCGTTGCTGTTGCAAGAATTTGGAACAGTCTACCACGCGATGCTAAACGTACAGATTGTATTCATAGTTTCAAGTAAACTTTAAAGACTCATTTGTTCAATGAAGCATAAAAACAGTATATGTATAATACCCATGCTATTTATCATTTTTGTGCTATTAATTACTATAACATGTTTACAAAAGCGCCATGAGTGTCATTTCTGATGGATACCGGCGCTATAGAAATTCCCATTATTATTATTATTATTATTATTATTATCTTCAGGCGAAAGAGTATACAACTATCAACTACAACTGAACTGATGCATGTCACTATTGCATAAAAACACAAAAATCTATGCCAGCTAAACTGTAGAATGAATACCATACTCCAGTGCACAAGGAATGTTCACTTGGGAGGGTCTTGATTGAAAGCAGGCTTCTCGTTAGGTAAAATATTATGTGGGGTGCACTGGACCCCATAATCTACCAATTCTCAAAATTATGGGGTCCAAGAAGAAATTATGGGGTCCAAGTCAAAATGTAATTTTCGAATTGTGACTTCAGAATCGGATACGGAGTGGTTAAACGGGGATTACAGCGCTGAAATGTCTAACAATTGTCTACTATATTTGTTTTGATGTATGCATTCAACGACGACTACGAAGTACTGACACAACGAAAACATTTGTAGACGAGGTGAAAACATGGACGATGGTCGAGAGTTGTACAAGGAAGACCGAGAATATTTAATATTTTATTACCAAGTATATTTTGATTCGGATTGTCACGAAAACTGATATTTGTTAGCTTACATTATCTTGACACACGATTCAAAAATTATTGCGTTCAGATGGACGCAATAAATAAAGAGTCCAGTTTAAAATATACTGCGTTTTTAGCAAAAATATTGCGTCCCCAGATGCGAAAACGCAATGTAACGAGAAGTCTGATTGAAAGGTAATGTAATCATCATCGGATTGCTGTACTTGGATGCTGAAGGTGGGGTATCAACTTTTATTTTGGTAATTTTAGTCACATTTGAAACTTAATGTAAATGCGACTAAAGATTTTCACACATTTGTGAATTTTGGTTGAAATGGAGGGCTTGGAGAATGGAAGTGTGCTGCAAATAAGAGTCTTAGGAAACTGTTGTGATGTGTGAAAATGGGGTCTTAAAGTGCAGTATAGCTGGCCAATATGTGAGTACCTCCCCCTCCCTGGGATATGGTCTATCTGTGTTCAATTCGTAGAGTCGATACGGATGTGTAGCAGCAACTGAAGAATGCTCTACTTGTTTTGTCAAATATTTTCCAACTTGCCTATTTTCCTGCATACTGTATCAGTACCTATGTTTGATAATGGGTGGGTGCATTTAAAGGAAATCCGGGTTATGGAACTTTGGTGCTCAGACATGTAGCATTACTATTATACAGACCACATCCATAGGTTAAAGTGCCACGATAAGACAAAATCGGCTTTAGAATGAAAACAAACCACCTGTAATAATGGACGTCACCATTTTGATCAAAGCTGTGATGATACAGTTACGAGATTTCACATCTCTGTTTCATGTACTGATATTTTCTATTTTTGCATGGAATTCCTGTGTGATTATGTGCAGCGAACCTGCTGCTGATGAGGCTGTTTTAGTAACGATGGCATCACAATATTAGGTATGGCTATCCCATCAGCACTTACGACACAAACCACCAAGACTGAATTTCAAATAATCATAGGTTGGGGATGTGCAGTTTAAATTAGATTTGGTGAATATTATAGTTCTGTGTTCAATAAAAATGGTCACTTTACATTAAATAATTATTTTCCTACCATATAATGATAAGTTTCAAGAATAGTATTGTTCTCCTTTAACAAAGGAAGTACGGATTCATAGGAGGGCTTGTAAAAAGGAATTAAGAGGCAGGAGCTACTTTTTACACAAATTTGTCATATACTAGGGGCTATTTAATGTGTTAAAACTTGGTAAAATGTAAGAAATATGTCATCCTGAAGATCAGTGCAGAGGATTAACCAGGGGCAATGTTAAAGTTGCTCCTAGTGATACAATTTACATTAGAACCAGGGGCATTTTGAGATTTAGTGGGGGCAAATTTGCTCCCTGCTCCTGCCTATTTCAAACCTTGATCCACAGTGAACTAAAGTTTGAATCCCTACTGATTTCTACAGCTATTTCTGTAGAAAGACATACAGTACATTTCCAAAGATTTCACTCTGAATGGAATAACAATTTTCCAGCACTGAGGCTCACCTGACTAGTCCCAAAGGATTTCCCTCTTAAAATGCCGACTCTAGTTTAGGGATTTGAATTCCCCCCCCCCCCCCGGCCCCCTTTTACACAATGTTAGTTATAGATTTGCCCAATCAAAATATCTCTTCATTAATATTAATTATCCTAGCTGAATTATTTTGTCAATTAAACCAAGATAAAAAATACCTTTTAGGCTTAACCCTAACTTCCTAGTCTAACTTCCTAGTCAGGTTTTTGACAATTAAACTATCAGGGGAGAAAAACAGGTCACATTTATAGGGAAAGATCACTGTTCGCCCACGCCAGTTTGTTTTAAAATGAAACAGCAAAAATGGGCTCAAAGGGTGAAACCTGTCACACTTAAGGGAAGTGTCAACCCATTTTGGCGCCAAATTTATCAAACACTGTAACTTTTAAGCTCAGTGTTGTCACTAGCCAAAATTTAGTGGCGGTTAATTTTACTGACGGCGAACGGAATAAGTGTTGCAAACGAAGTGCAGTGGATCATGGCATGGGGTCTAGAGGCCTTCTTAATGGTTTTCAGGGGTTATTAATGCACTTTGAGGGTTCTTGCCACATAATTTCTTGTTTTATGAGGCAGTTTAATGATTTTATCCACAAATTGTTAATTTTTAAAAAAAATTTAGTGCCGGTTTTCCCCCCCCCTTTTTTTTAAAGAGTGCCGGCCGGCAATCGCGAGTGCCGGCTCCTCCCGACCGCCTTAGTGACAACCCTGTTTAAACTATTAATGTGATGTACATAAAAGTATACATTTTTTTTAATGAAATGAATCAGAGAATCCATTTTTGGTATCAAATTTCACTAAAAATAGTGATTTTTACATTTTTGCCCAAAAATCACTTTTTTGGCGCCAACAATTTAACTAAATCTGTTTTTGGTAAAAAAAAAAAATCCAAAATTTCACAAAAATTATCTAAAATCAATTATCTAGAATTATTTTTTGTTTTTTTGCTTAAACATTTTAAGTTTTGAAATAATTGACCAGAGAGTGCCAAAAATTTGTTTTTGATCTCAAAAATCACAAACAAACATCACATTATTAGTTTAGAAGCTACAGTGCTTGATAAATGTCATAAAAAGGGTTGATACTTCCCTCAATGCAAGAATAATCTGTGGATGATTGTTCACACTATACTTAAGTTTCAAGTCCACTGCACATAATTAACCAACTGGAAACATACAAAAAATACACAAATAAAACGCTGCACCCATTATACATTGCTGCAGAATCAGTCTGATCCTATACTAATAAAGGCCACAGGAAAAATGAAACATGTTTGACTGGCATGACCTATCAATATTTTTAGTTTTTAAAAAAGCTGTGATTTTTTTAATGCCTTCACAACATTTTTGAAAATGATATTTTGAAAAAATTGTGGAAATATGTTTGTGAAAGGCTGAACACTCATTGTCCCATATTTTAAGCCTAATATTTTTTTTTTAAATTTTAATATTTTTTATTTTATTATTGTTTTGCAGCCAATCGGCTGAATTGTCACAACATATATGCATATCAACCAAGCTATATTTGCTTGGGTAATTACAAGGTGCACTTTGTTTTCCTGATACAAATTAGCAACCCTTCAAGTATCTGACTTGTATAAATCTTAAACAGTAAAAAAGAAAAAAGAAAAAAGAAAAAGTAAATAGTAAGAAAAATAGTAAAGGCTGTTCCAATATTGATTAGACCTTTTTATAATTGCAACGTAAAGTCAGATTATATTTGAGATAGAAAACACTTGAAGAATGAATAATTTTAGTACCAAAATTCTCTGCACTTGTATTGAAGGGACTAATACAAAACAAAGAAACCTTTTCTGTAACTTAGCAACAGAGATAGCTTATAGCTATACTTTGTGTGTCACCTAAAGTTGGAAGGAGACATCAGTAAATATTCTACTGAACGCCTCATGATATCCCACACATAATTACAACGCGCAGTGCTTGCATACTCGCGATAAAAGAAGAATGTCGGCTATGGCGAAGAAAGTACTGTGCCTATCACAAGGTTAAGCACTTACCAGGCATGATATTAATATCATGTGAAAAAATCTGAAATTACATGGAATATTACAAAGATAGCAGACTATTACATAAAATTGTCTACATTTTGGCTAAAAAAGGAACATTTAGGCAAAAATATCTACGTTTGAGAGTGAAAAAAAATCTACTTTCAGATTTTTATCTACAAAATATCAAGTCTGACTGACTCCCTCCCCCAACTTGATAGGACACTGAGTATTAATATTTAAATACAATAAATAAAATAAATGGTGAACATTTATATCGAGGGTTGAGCGCCAGAAGGCTGTTACTCAACTTTTAGGCAAATTTATATTTTGGTACAAAAATAATCCATATTACCTAGATTTTTAGAACCATAAAGAGATAACTCATAAACACTCTGAATTTGATGTAAACTAGAGTTATAAGTTGGGTGCTACAGTGTATTGTAATGAGTCCCAAATATTTAAAAGTCGATTATCTCAAAATAGCATTTCTTGAGTTACGGCTTTCTGGCGCACAACCCTCGATATAAAGCGTGCATATCCAAAAGACGCTCAAAACCAGCAGGAAACAAGATAGGGACCAAGAGAGCAAAATAACAAACAACATAAACAACATAAATACAGAAATAATTTAATAAGTATTTTCTATATTGTCAAATATGAGGTTGATCATTACAGCCCCTATGCATGTCGGTTGAAAAGGAGTTACCCTCCCTTTGCATTGAGCACTGAACAATCGTGTTAAAACATCCACGCAATGTTGGTTATAATATAGGCTGGCCTCAAGGTGAACCTCTCCCGTTGCACAATTAAACTGTACTTCTTGGCATGCTATCAAATCAAACATGATCACTGTATTGTGTATGTGCAGTGAACATTATACATGTTTGCCAGTGTGATGCCACAAACATAAATCTAACCTTGACAATGACATACATACTTATCAAAACATTTGAATAGTGCACAAAGGCAGACACAATGTGGGCCTTGCCATGCATGTATATATAGAGGTCTCGTCACACATAACATACAATCATATACGTTGCTACATTGTTCTCAAATGGTAACGCAGAGCACTCGAGGTGAAAGCTGTCTCACCGCATGGAATGATAAGGCAAACAAAATTTGTTGTGTTGTCCTCAAGTGCCAACATTTTTAATTCGGTCGGTCGGTCGGAAATCTTTTTTTTTTTCAAATGTTTTTCAAATGTTTTTTTCAATTTTTTTTTTTTCATTTTCATTTTTTTTTTTTTTGGCTGAAAAATATATGGTTTATGTGAAGACAAAATTGGTATATGCCCATATGTCAATTTAACTAATAATTCTAGTGTGACAATAGTCTTAAAAACATTCATTTAGGCTTATTTATTCATTTCCAGCAAGAAATAGTAACATTTAGACACTTTTAATCAAATTTAAATCTAAAAAAAAAAATATTAAAAAAAAAAAATTAAAAAAAATGCGACCCTAGTTTTTACAATTTTAGGGTCGGTCGCTGAGGGCAACACAACTCTTTTTTTTTTGCCTAACATAGTGACTATGTGTAAAGGTAACAACACCAAAAATGAAAGATCTTCTGAGAGCCCAACTGACTTTTTATAAGTAAATCTAAAGAATTGTTGTTGTTAGGGGACGAAAGAAACCATCATGTTGTATGGACCTGATCACAGCAGCTCACGGTATCCCGCTGTGAAGAAGAGATTCCAAGCATACTATCGAAATGGGATGGTCACATGACTCTTCATAATCAAAAGGACAGCAGTGGCGATAGACCATGTCGACCGCTGCTCTCATACATGGTTGATTTATCTACATAAAACCTTTTAAAGATGTATTGTGAATTTTGCACACCCGACTGCACATTTAGTGTATTTCTCAGGTTTACCCACATGGAAGTAGCCCTCCCCTATTGAGTATACCCATGCCAAATACTGCCCTCCTATATCCACCATGCTTCATGTATCCACTATGCATGATTGTACCTTAGTTGCCAGATCGTTATGCCAAACTCTAAACCACACAGCGATTATAGAGGGCTTTTTTGACAATCCCCATTATCTTTTGGTGAAACTATATTTTGGTCAATATTTTCTAAAATACAGGAGCGCTTACCATCTAGATACCTCAGGGGTACTCAGATTGATGAGGGAATATTCTAGGCCTGTAGATACTTAAGCGCCCACGATCTTACTGGATCTTGGTCAAAACTGGTTGCGATCTAATCATGGTGGTTCTCTGTCGGAACTAGCTGTCAATTACGTGCACAGCGGGACCTCATGAGCTGCTGTGGGGCCTGATTGACCCATTTTGTTGTTGAAATTGTCTTAATTTTTTCTCAAGAAAAATTGTGCGAAAATTTCCGAGAGTGCTTTACATGGATTCTTAAACTTGTATGCAGGAGTGAACCACCCTTGAATACCCATAAACGAGTGTCCTATTAGTATACAAAGATGTATTGTCAATGCTGTAACATAATTCATTGATATCAATTTTCACTCAGGGCATGGCCGCATCTCAATGAGTTAAATATTTGCCAAATTTACTGAGGGAGAACTTGTATCATAGTTCATTGTTATCAATTTTCACTCAAGAATGCATCCAAGGCATAACTATTATCAACTGTAGACCCCCTACTGCTACCAGAATAAGCTCCACAAATTGTTTCCTGACCTAACAATAAAGCATGTGTGTATCATTAAATTATATCTAAGCACACTGTATCGTCGGCACAGATAAAAAAGACACCATTCCAGTCCACTCAAGGGATTATATATTCTACAAGGCTCACATTGTTTCCTTACTATTGAATGACTTTGAGTGTAAGAGAACAATATATTTTGCACAAGCTAGAAATATATTGCGGGAGTGAAAGATGAATGCACTATTTTTATATTGAGTGCAATATATTGTTTTATCAAATGAAAATATTATTAATTTCAACAAAGTACTTTGATATACAATCGATCATGCACATCATTTGATTATTGTGCGCATCTTGATAGTTTTGGTGTCATGTAATCTATTGTACAGCTTGTAAGCCTTAATAAATGTTGCTTTTAAACCCTAACACTGGCAAATCCTCCCCCAAAAATCTAACTCCAGCGTAATCATGGAATGGTATATGTGGTCTCCGAAAAGTTTGAAGCCCAAACCATGTAGTTATGATGCACAATCGTCCGGATCGCCTGGACACAGTGACCCAGGTTTGAGCCTTCTGTTAGTATTATTCAGTATTATTTCTACAAATCACCCAAGTAAGAAGTTAGGCGTACAGTTTGTTTGTTCGTTTGCCTAAATTGGCATATATATATAAATATGGATATACCCACATGACTGTAAAAATAATGTGTTGAATTGCTCACCTTTTGCTAATTCCTCATCATCCAGACCTCCATTCACCTCTACTTTAATTGCAGCCAGCGAGCTATCCGATTCCTTCTTGTCTTTGGGTTTATCCGTGATACGTCTGTAGCTCCAAGAATCTCGCGAGACAACCTTCTGTATCAGTTTACGAACCTGGAAATAAAACGTGGAATTTGGGTAAGATAGTTATGAGGGATCATATGAGTTAATCATATGAGTTAATCATATGAGTTAATCATATGAGTTAATCATATGAGTTAATCATATGAGTTAATCATATGAGTTAATCATATGAGTTAATCATATGAGTTAATCATATGAGTTAATCATATGAGTTAATCATATGAGTTAATCATATGAGTTAATCATATGAGTTAATCATATGAGTTAATCATATGAGTTAATCATATGAGTTAATCATATGAGTTAATCATATGAGTTAATCATATGAGTTAATCATATGAGTTAATCATATGAGTTAATCATATGAGTTAATCATATGAGTTAATCATATGAGTTAATCATATGAGTTAATCATATGAGTTAATCATATGAGTTAATCATATGAGTTAATCATATGAGTTAATCATATGAGTTAATCATATGAGTTAATCATATGAGTTAATCATATGAGTTAATCATATGAGTTAATCATATGAGTTAATCACATGAGTTAATTCATGTCTACATGGCATAAAATGTGATGAAATGAACTTGTCATTTTAGTCCTAAGCATCATCAGCGCTTTAATTCCTTTCAAAATTGTTGGAAAAAGATAATTTGACCAAGAATGTGAGGAAGGGTAAGTAGGCCTAGCATATATGTTTATCCCTAATAATTGTCCTGTGGTGCTGAATGAGGAAGTTATGTGTAACCCAACCCTTTTACTTATTGTACATGGCTGAGGAGGACTAGCATACAACTTCCAGTCAATTACACATTTAGAAAAGTAAATATGTTTTGGTCACACAATTGAAAGTCAATAATTTGTTTTACGGATTTTTTTTATCAAACGAGGGGAACATGATCTACCATCATGCTTCACTTTGCATACATGAACAGTGTATCAATGGTTTTTTGTCTACAGTCTCTACTGGTTCACATTGATATTATAAATAAACTGAATTGAATTGTATTAAATGCACTATTGACATAATTGGCACTTTCCTACCACAACTTTCCTAAATGCTTTCCTCAGGGAAGAACACAGAACAACATTGAACATGGAATTTGTTTCTATGCCACATTAATGTCGCATCTAGTTATCTTTCAGGTGGGGGGTAGGAAGTTTTTGGGACAAAAAAATCCCCCCCCCCCACACTAACTTTTAAAACAAGGGGTTCTCAAAGCCCCTGAACCCCCCTGAATTTCAAAAATTGGGGGCTCAATCCCAAAACCAGGGGTTCTTGAAAATCTTGTCCTATAAGTGACACACTGACAACCCGTAGTCCTGGCCCGAGCCCGACCGACCTGTACCAAGATTTTGTAGCAAATAATTATGATTCAAGCTAGGGAGTAACTTTAAGGCTAATTATTAGTAAGAAGTAAGGGACACATGTGACATTATTAAAATATTATGATTTATCTTTACTTTATACCATTTTCATTTATTGACACACTTCAATGATTTCTCTCAGTCTCAATATAATCTGATTTCTGTAAACAAAGTTTCAAACAAGTATAATGAAATCAAAGTTCAAAAAGGATTGACGATTGAATCTATCAATCGTTCTTTCATCTGTCACTTGATTAATTGCAAAGCTTCCGAATTTTGACCAACATCCCGTCGCAATCGGACACCAACTTCCGAGCCAATTTTTATGAAAACGAGCAACATTTATGATTTTGAGGAATAACGGACTAAGGTTTGGATTCATGTTATCTAATGAATTCTGAAGTTTCGTGTAAATCCGTCACCTAATTATAGTCCTTTTCTGAATGTTTTTTCGCCAAAGTCAAATGACGATCTATAATAATAGCACATGTGCTGAACAACACGGAAGTTAGGGGGTCTTTTGCTTGATCAAAATGGGCTACCTAGACCGTCATAAACCAGTCTCTGTAGCGATGTTCTCAATCGAAATCGGGTATTTTATTGTGTTGAAACGACCGCGATAGGGCATGCAAAAGAGATAATTTAATATGATTTATTGACCTTTGACACAAACCTTGGACTCTTAGATTTACTAAAGGGGTGTTTATTCGGCAAACACGCTGGGACGCCGATATAAGTATAATACGGGAAGTCAGGCTAATTTTGTTGCACGCGAAAAGCCCCTGAAAACATGCCCTATACGCGCAGAAACGCAACTTCTTAGCGCGAAGCCTGCCCCCCCCCCCCGGATGAGTACAAAAACAAACAAAAACTCTACCCCACCCAACTCAATATGAATGAATACATTAAAAAAAATATTGCCGCGTTTGGCGGGGCAAAAAGTAAAATCCCACCTTACGGCAGCAACAACAACAACAAAAATCCCCCGAACCCAACTTCCTACCCTCCCTGAAAATCTAATGGTGCGTCCCTTATCTACAAATTTTGCAGGAAAATGCCAGTAGATCAAGGGTCTATATGACCCAAATGTGCACAACATTTTTGCTAAGCATACTGGAACAAATTGCTCAAGATATTCTTCAATACATAATAACTACGCCTAGCACAAAAGGTTTCCTGACCAGGTGCTTTTATGTTAGCTAATTCAAAATAAATAATTGGTACTGAAAATTTGAGATATATCGAGGAAATTATTGCCAGTAATTTGACACCTATTTTAAGGAACCACACCTGATGACAACAAATGTGTAGCAAATTCCTTTTTCTACAAGATGTCATTGAGTTGTATGGTATACTACACTCTGTGCTATCGAAAGCATTCAGGTATGTTTGATGCATTAGGTATCACACACAAAAGCTATGATATCCAATAGGAATCTCAGTTTACTACAATTTCTTTTCCCATTAGGTGTGGTTATATAAAACATAACTTTTAAATTATCCACTCAATATTTTGAATGAGGAGTCAACTTACAGGAAAGTAAGTTCCTTAATAAATATGTTTATCTCAGAATTTAGATTTTAAGGGATAAGGTATCAAATAATGGGGAAGAATTTGCTTGCGTTATCTATATTTTAGATTTTGTGTACCAATTTTTAATTTTGAATAAGCTAGCATATAAGCACCTGGTCAGCAACTTTTGGTGTTAATTGTATATTACCTGTGAACGAGACAGTCCTATTCCAATACTGTGTGTAATATCTTCCAAGTCCCTCTCCAATAGATAACCGCAATGATTCTGATCAAAGTATACGCAGGACAGCAGCAGGTGGGGATCTACTGTCTCCTGCTTCACGCGACGGGAATCCGACGATGGTGAGCGGTGCTTGTGGTCGCCGTCTCCTTTCTTCTTGTCGTCTTTTTTCTTGTCATCTGTGAAAAATGTAACCGAAAGTGAAAATTGTTAATAAAAATAAAAGATTTGATCATGGTTACACACAAAAAAACAAAGTAAAAATCACATAAGAAACAAATCATCAGTTATCTAGAACTTCTTTCTAATTCCACCATATATGAATATGAAGTAGTTAAAAAAATGCAAAATTGGAATTGCTTACATTTCTGTAGCTTCTAAAACATGTAAATTAGGGATAAGAGTTTCATGTTTGGAGAGGTATTTAGGGTCAAAGGTCACAGCACTCTGAGAGAGTATCACAGATCACTACATAAGAGGTTATTTGGTCTTACTGTTAGGTGGCTAAGGGTTAGAGTCAGTTTTCTGGAGCATGAAACAGGATTACAATTTTGTGTTAGAGTAAAATTGTTAGGTATCTAGGGTGAGAGATGATGCTCTGAGAGCTGCACAATCAAGTGCTCCAGAAGCACCATATGTGGATGGAATCGCCTCTTGGCAACAAGTGATCAAATCATTGTATGTGTGATCATATATTAATGTTTCAGGGTGCCAATGGATTCTCGGTGCCAACTACCACACCAAATTTTATTTTTCCGGTTTTGAAGCGTTGGTTTGTGGTAAGTAAGGGAAGTGTTAACCTCATGTTTTTTCCTTATTACAATTATCAGCACTTAAACAAAATCTGATTTTTTTGGATTAGGTGACCAAAAATACACCCCGGCACCAGTTCTACGGCCCCATGTGAACAAGATTTCTAAACATTGGGGAAACATGTTATCTGTATAAATGAATCCCCTCCCTAATTTTGAACATTTTAGGGAGGGGGGGGGGGGTGAAAAAATAGCAAACTTATAACAGATTTTGGGCAAATCTAGTGTCATTTACAACAAACAAACCCAACAAAAAACCAACGGCTGACTGACTAAAATACTCTACTTTAAGGTCCGACATTTTATCTCTGAAACCTGTGTGATAGTTTACACAAAAACCTACCATCCTCTGCATCCTCCTCACTCTTTCCATCGCCTTCCTCCTCCTCATCATTTCCGTCTCCGTCATCGGATTTCTCTTCATTCTGTATCAGAATAATATCACAGCAATTATTGTATTAGACTGATTTATTGTATTAGACTGATTATAAAAATGTGCTTCCGTTCAAGGAAAAAAAAAGAAAGAGCTAAGGCAACATGGTCAAATCAAGTAAAGGGTTCAACAAAAGAAAGTATACCACTTTGTTTATGTCATTTTGAGTAACTTTTAATTTGTTTTTGACCAAACAGACTAGATAGGCATTTAAATGAATCTTCTAGGCATAATTTGATACCAAATTTGCCCCCTAACAACAAAGATAAACCATAATTAGCACCATTTAAAGGAAAATATCCCATTTTCAAAAAGTCGCATTTCCAATACACAGCACGAGAAGAAAGGGCCAATTGTTAACACACACATATGCCGTATTTATCCCGTACTGATCACCGCGCATATCCCTCAATGAGCGGGCAAATTTAAACTGATGCGCTGTGCGATTGATAGCCCGTAAATCCTGGCTATACAAACACACAGAGAGACCCCAATATTGGTCTTTTCTTTTCGTGCTGTGTATTCGAAATGCGACTTTTGAAAATGGGATATTTTCCTTTAAATGGTGCTAATCATGGTTTATCTTTGTTGTTAGGGGCATATATGGTATCAAATTATGCCTAAAAGATTCATCTAAATGCCTATCTAGCCTGTTTGGTCAGAAACAAATTGAAAGTTACTCAAAATAACATAAACAAAGTGGTATACTTTCTTTTGTTGAACCCTTTACAAGGGCATCAGAGGCCATGTCCTAGTGGAAATTTGAGGGAATAGTCAGGAGGTCAACCTTGTGCAAGATATAATCCCAGTGAAACAAATATTCAATTTTGTTCTGTTCTGGGTTATTTGACTTACCCCAGAAAATTTACCACATAAACCTTTTTGATTCATTTGATTTCTTTTCTGGAGATGCCAGTTTGGTCCCAGTAACAATCTTAAATGGCTACTTATTTTAATTTAATAATCTTGTATTTTATTTAGCACAACAGTCACGGTGCATTGAAAACTTGAGTAAAAATGTCTACTTTCCAAAACATTACTTACCCACCCTCATAACAAATATCTGAATGTGCGTAAAAATGCCTATATGGGCTTAAAATATATAAACCTTTGTACATTTTAACTTTTCTGAAAATTTTGTGTAATCAGAAACACTATGAAATAGAAAAACAAATGCAGTATGAAGCATAAAAGAGAAGAAAAAACTGATTAAAAGACGCTACTTTTTCTATCAGTTAATACCAAACATATCGAAAGTCTTGTCAAAAAGAACATGTTGTCGGCAAATATAGTTTTGAGTTAGAGGCCAATATATTTGGTGAAATATAAAGAAAATAATTTAAAAAAAAGAAACTTTTCTTCAAAATCATATCTTGTGATTAAAAATAGGGACAGCGGTCCCAAATAGGTCGTCCGTTTATATGGGTAGATTAAAAACAAGGTGGATCTCAAACCACAGGCATCTAGAAAGAAAGAGGTTAGACCACTAGCGGATCCAGGATATAAAAAATAAAATAAACATCCTGGAGTTTGGTTGCAATTGTACTTCACCTGTTTAAATGTAATTAATTTTACACATGCAGCTAATTTTCATCTTGACCTCATATGACCTTTGACCTTGGTATGTGACCTTTGACCTAATTAACATATGAATGTTTCCATGTTGCATCCGTGACCCAAGTTTGGTTGCAATTGGTCATTGTATGGAAAAATGAACAAGAGACAAAAAAAAAGTGTACTAAATTTTACATCTTGACCTCAGATGACCTTTGACCTTTCTATGCGACCTTTGACCTCATTAACATATGCGGGTTTCCATGTTGTATCTATGACTGAAGTTTGGTTGCAATTGGTCATTGTATGGAAAAGAAATGGAAAAATGTAATCAATTTTACATATGCAGCCATTTCTACATTTACATCTTGACCTCAGATGACCTTTGACCTTGGTATGTGACCTTTGACCTCATTAACATATGAAGGTTTCCATGTTGTATCTATGACCAAAGTTAGGTTTGTATGGAAAAGAAATGGACAAATGTAATCAATTTTACATATGCAGCCACTTTTACATATACATCTTGACCTCGGATGACCTTTGACCTTGGTATGTGACCTTTGATCTCATTAACATATGAAGGTTCCCATGTTGCATCTATGACCGAAGTTTGATTGCAATTGGACATTGTATGGAAAAGAAATGGAAAAATGTAATCAATTTTACATATGCAGCCATTTCTACATTTACATCTTGACCTCAGATGACCTTTGTATGTGACCTTTGACCTCATTAACATATGAAGGTTTCCATGTTGTATCTATGACCAAAGTTTGGTTACAATTGGTCATTGTATGGAAAAGAAATGGACAAATGTAATCAATTTTACATATGCAGCCACTTTTACATATACATCTTGACCTCGGATGACCTTTGACCTTGGTATGTGACCTTTGACCTCATTAACATATGAAGGTTCCCATGTTGCATCTGTGACCGAAGTTTGATTGCAATTGGACATTGTATGGAAAAGAAATGGACAAAACAAAAAGTGTATACCAAATTGTTGAAAAAGTGTATACCAAAAGTGTATACCAAAAGTGTATACCAAATTGTTGACACACACACGGACACACACACAGACAGACTACATACACGAAGGATGCTGCCATAAGGTCTCTCTCCTACGGACGACCTAAAAATGCCGATTACCTTCAACATGGTATCATTTTAAAGCTAAAAATGTTCTCTTTCAAGTCATACCAATCCTCCAACATGTCCATTTTGATGTGATGGGTCACATATTGACTATACCCTTACCTTATGATCTTTGTCTGCATCCTTGCTGCTAACTTTGTCCCCATCTGTCTTTCTCTTCTTACTCTTTGGCTCATCAGACTTATCCTTATCAGATTTATCCTTATCTCCTTTCTTGTCTTTATCCTAAACAAACAGAACAATGGGATTATTATAGGAATAAAGAAATAAAACTGACCTTCTATATCAAACATATTAGTTAGATGGCATTACTGCTATACTCTATTTGGCAACCTCCGGGCAGTGAAGTAACTTGACAGGCGCATCTTATGTGCTGCAATTAGTAGAATACGCAGTTACGTCTCTGTCTCGTAATGGCCAAATAGACTATAATAGTCCAAGTTCTTTAAAAAAGGTTGCTTACCTATTATAATATGTGAAATTTTGCGATGGACATTTTATAATAAGATAATAAGGGGGTTAGCAGACATCTTACAGCAAGTCACAAATAAAAATAGGTCAATTTCATCCTGACACAATGACAATATAGGGGACAGTGATGTAGGACAGGCTTCCTTTGAGTGCCTGTTGCTTCAATTGGTTGGGAAATGTGTGCATTGTTTCATGGTTTTGACCTAAATCTAACGAGCGGGCGGTCGAGGACAACATCACAACAATTTCTTTTGGCCTAACAACAAAGAAACCCAGAAAGTTCATAAGACTGATTGTTAGTTTAGTGTGAGAAAAGGCCCACTATACTCACTTTATCCTTCTTGTCATCTTTGGGTTTTTCTGGTGCCTTGAGAAGGGCTTTGTAGATGTTGAAAGCAAAGTCTCTCTGAAGCATCTCATTGAAAAGCTCAGCAAAGAGTGATACCTACAATACAAGGTACAAAGATACCAATGAATAAACAGTGTGATCTGGTTTTTATTTAACATGAGGGTGTCATATTAACATTCCAATTGCAAAACATGAATCACATTATTCCAGTGGTTCTATAATAACAAAAGCAAATATTCACTTAGAATTTGTACATAGAACAGTAATTGAATTTCCGGGGTGGTACATATACCCCATTCTGGGAACATTTCAGTATTTTTTTCGCAACAGGAAACAGCAATTGCGCCTACGATTTTACAGGGATGATGAGCAGGGTTGTAGCTACACCGGTTGTAGTTTTAAATGATAACACCTTTACATGGATAGAATCATTAAACTGCTTAATAAAATAAGAAATTATGTGGCATAAAACCCTCAAAATGCTCTATAAGATGAGCCTCTGGATCATGCCGTGATCCGCTGCACTCCGTTCGCTCCTCTCAGTTACAAAGCAATAGGTTTCGTAATTACTTCAAAATCAAATTCGTTCTTAAATAGTAGTGTTAACAGTGTTTCCATCTACGATTATGGAACACTATATGATAGGAAAAAAATCCAATTTAAGGAAAGCAGATTTTCATTATGATTTAGTACGGCCTGTGATTTTTAAACAGAAAATACAGTCCAGTACAGTCTTTCCTGATTAGCCAAACTTCGTTATAAAGAGAGAAAAAAAGTATGTGTAAACATTTGAAAAAAGATCACATAAACTGTTTTAAGAGGTCCATAATTAGAGAGTTGTTTCAGTTTGTTTATCATGACAGGTAAAGACACTGATAAAAATTGAAACAATCTTAAACAAATGGCAGTTATTGCGGGTAGGAAACTTTGAATAAAAAGCAAATAAAATGAATAATACCTCGAAAGAATGTTCCTTGTTATCCTCTATGCGATAATCCAACAGTACACTGAGTGACGTGAGGGCGCAGTCAAACTTGCCTCCCTTGGCTGTTGCAGATGGATGTACCATGATGTTTGGATTGTCAGGCATCGAATAGCGACGCTCTAGATCTCGCTTTTCACGCTCTTCTTGTCGCTTCTTCTCTTCATCCTGGCAGGTGCAAAATAAGAATTGAAAAAATACACAAATCAATTTAGCATGAAAATGTCCCGACAGTTTGCAGCATCCATGGTTGGTTAATTTCAAATAATTCATAAATGAATCTATGACTGAATTAATAATGAACATCAGAACATTAGAAACATATTAAAACAATAAAAGAAATGATTCAAAAATATCTACTAAAGTCAAAACCCCCATTTCTTTACCAAATTTAGCGTAGCGGCACTGTTTATTGTGTACTGTGTGATCCATGTACTGCTTGGATGAGTGTGGGGTTTGCCTAGAACAGTGGTTCCCAACCTCTGGGTCGCGACCCCAACTGGGGTCGCGACGCACTTTTTGTGGGGTCGCGGACTAGCCTAATTAAACAAAGTTCTGTGTTGTATCATAGTAAACACACATGACTTTGTTCTGTAAGGGTCGCGCTCTAATGCTGGTTTCTGGAATGGGGTCACCACCAGAAAAAGGTTGGGAACCACTGGCCTAGAAGCTCCGCCTACAAGCACTGAACCACTGCTTAGAATGTGTTAAAGGAATGGTGGCATTTACTTTATCATCAAATATGAAAAGGAACAAATATTGCAAAACACAGTTTGAAATTTGTCTAATTAGAATAACATGTAAGGTATAACACAATGATTATGCAACAATAAACGAATTTGGATCAGCAATTTTATTTAAACACTCATTAACATCTCCACATTTGGCCACATAGATATCTGAGGTGACCACATCGAGATCTGAGGTGACCACTTCTTCTGACCTCAAGCAGTAGATTGTACAAGATGGATTTATAAAATTTCACCACTATTTTTTGCTCAAAAGAACAACCCTGTCGTCTGTTCAATGAAGTGTTACATTGACAACTAGTGTTGACAGATGCTCTATTGAGTTTTGTGGACCAAATTTAAGGTGTTCTCCACGCACTGATCAAATAGTTAACCCATCTTCACATATGTATGTATATAGACTGTTACAGTCTAGTACATGAAATATGATAAAAAAAACAATTTGCAAACAAAATTGAATACTTAAATACAAAATATACAATATTGTCACAATAGCAAGAGTTCACCCCATGACGGAGAGGGCTGGGCCATCTAAAAGTCATATTTTATATTTCATACGGCACACATCAATAGCTTTTACGCTTTGCCCAGAAGGTCACACTGTATTGCCTAGGATGCTATTATGGGATTGGGGGAGGGGGCTGTCATAAATATTCTCCCACCAGCCAGTCATGTTATAATTTTACTTGTATCATTTAACTTATATACAAATATTGTGAAAGATAAAAAGCTAAACAAATCTAACAAGAAACCATCAAATAGCTGAAAATAACAATTAAAACATGGTAAATCAAGTTGACATGCCTGTGGGTCACATGTTGAATGGGTAACTTCTACTGTCACACGTAACTCATGCAAATACTGGGAAGGGATACAAAGAAAACAAAGACCATTCAATAAAGTGAAATTTCTTAAGTGGATGGTATTTCTTCTTCTTCATACAGAATTAAAGCATTTTATGCTAATCAAAAATGGTTTGACACAAGGTAAAGCACAGTTTTGACAAAACTAATTCTTGACATATTGGTCTTTATCATAAATAATTGTTAGCACATAGAGTGAAAGATTTTTTAATTAATATATATTTTGCTGTGTAAACCATAGACCCCCACCCCCTTCAAAAAGGAAAGAAAGAAAGATTAAAACACACCCAAAAAAATATATATACAAAAATACCAAACTGACATTTTATTTTCACGCCATCCATAACGATGCAAAACAATATTCTACAAGCATATGAACCTCCCAGGTGGCGTCATTCGGTTGCATTTTTTTCTCTTTTTTTTATTGAAAATGTTGGTTATTTCTTTAATCTTAAACTTAATTTAACATCTTTTCAAAATGTTTCAAAAATGCTTTAAAAAAAATCAAAACATTTGGGGAAAAAGTCTCAAATTTGACAAATATAGGTTGAGCGTTTTTTGTCTCCTTAAAACCTACCTCTTTTGTTTTCTCCTCATCCTCTTCAGCCTCTTCCTCGGCCTCAGCTGCCACAGCAGCAGCTTCCTCCTGAGCTTCTTTCTCCGCCTCAGCTACCGACTCTTCGCTCTCAGCTTCAGCCTTCAAGGTTTTGGTGAGACGGGCTATTAGCTGGGATTTTAAGCCCTTTGAATTCAGTGTGCGACACTCTAGTTCGTGGCGGAGCTCGTTGACCTGAGAGGAATTATAATGTCATAAAAATACAGTATAGTTATACTATATAGTGGGGAAGCTGTCAATGATCATCATAAGGAAAGTTATGAGGAAAGGTTTGAATTTTGGAAATCATAACCTTCTGTACACACTGTTTTAATTCTTATTAATTAAAACTATATCAGGACATGATGTAAAACAGATGCACCGGTAAAAAGTTGATCCATATTACACCAATTTTAAAGGGACTTCATTGGCTCCCTGTCGCTCAGAGAATTGTTTTCAAACTATTGCTGATTGTATATCAATGTATCAACAATGTTGCCCCATCATATTTATTTGAATTGTTATCAAACTATGTGCCAACTCGCATTCTTCGTTCTGGACAAATGCAACTATATCTAAGCGCTCTTGGGGAGACAGATATTTCGCTATTGCAGCACCTCATCTCTGGAATGAACTTCCTATCCATATAAAAACTGCAAAAACTGTTACAATCTCAAAAAACTGTTGAAAACACATCTGATGTCTGAGACATTTTGTAATAATTGAGTAGTTTTTACTGTTGTTGTATATCATTTTTTTAAATTTATATTGTATTTAATGTTCGTGCCTTGAGCACTCTTATTTAGAGTGGATATGTGGCTTGTCACTATTATTATTATTATATTGCTAACAGGTACCTTACGGGGAAAGAGGTTTTTGTTATTCATTCATTATTACGTTAGGGCGAAAATAATGTTTCCCCTAAACGTAATTTCTTTCATAAACAATAATGCGCTTTATTCCGTTATAAATAACAAAGTAAATTACTATTCATGAGCTAATTAATTATGCAAATTTATTCAAATATTCAATAAATTTGCATAATTTGTAAGACGGGCTGTCTCTAACAGTGACTAAAGACAGCCCGTCGTACAAATTATGCACATTTTGTGAATATTTGAATAAATTAGCATAATTAATTAATTTATGTAAATGAATGTTATTGTTAGTTAATCTCATGTACTTATTCCCCTTAAGGTTATCATTAGCGTTCTTCTTATTATTATTATTAGTGTTATTATTATCTCACTAACAGGTACCTTAGGGGGAACGAGGTTTTTGTTATTCACTCATTATTACGTTAGGGCGAAAATAATCTTTCCACCTAACGTAATTTCTTTCATAAACAATAATGCGCTTTATTCAGTTATAAATAACAAAGTAAATTACTATTCATGAGCCAATTAATTATGCAAATTTATTCAAATATTCAATAAATTTGCATAATTTGTACGAAGGGCTGTCTCTAACAGTGACTAAAGACAGCCCATCGTACAAATTATGCAAATTTTGTGAATATTTGAATAAATTAGCATAATTAATTAATTTATGTAAATGAATGTTTTGTTAGTTAATCTCATGTATTTGTTCCCCTTAAGGGGGATGTGCACCTTCGCATAGCCTCCGTAAAACTGCCGTAACTTCTTCATTATTCATTTAATCTTAATAAAAGTATACATTGTTTTGCAGGAAAGGGTTCAATGAATCCAACTATGATCATGAAATTGACCATTTTGGAGAAAATTATAAAAAACATGTTTTTTGACCCATTTTAGGTTCTGCAAAGATAACTCAAAATATATTTTGCCAAATTGTGTCATACTAGTTTTATTATATTCCTCATGCAATTCCCTAGGAATAGTGTTTTTTTAAAATTTTTACTTTATTATTTTTTGAATTATAGACCAAAAAGTGCTAAAAAACTTGATTTTTAACCTCCAAAATCGTGAAAATCACGTTTTTTTGGTAAAAAATCATATTTTTTGGCACTTTTTGGTCGATAATTCAAAAAATAATAAAGTAAAATTAAAAAAAACAAAACGATTCCTAGGGAATTGCATGAGGAATATAATAAAACTAGTTAGATAAAATTTAACAAAATATATTTTGAGTTATCTTTGCAGAACCTAAAATGGGTCAAAAAACGTGTTTTTTATCATTTTCTCCCAAAATGGTCAATTTCATGATTATGTTTGGATTCATTGAACCCTTTTCTGCAAACAAATGTATACTTTTATATAGATTTAATAAATAATAAAGAAGTTACGGCAGTTTTAGGGAGGCTGTACCTGAAGGTGCACAGCCCCCTTAAGGTTATCATTATCATCATTATTATTATACTCCATTATTAACTAAAAGTTAATACTGAGTATATTGTTTTTGTTTCTGTGGACCGACTATCATTTTCGAATTACTCGAAAACTAATCGACCTATTCCAACCAGAATCGGCACACGTTATTTTTTTCTCGACATGCGCTACGACTCCGCGTTTCGGAGAAAAATATGCGCTGGAATTGTTTTTATCGTGGATTTAGCTTATCTCAGATTATCTAATATTATCTCTCCCATTGAAAACAATGGGAAAATACTCCCGATGAGATATCTCAAAAACTAATTGAGCTATTGCATTGAAAATTTGCACACAGGCTGATGACTACAACAGCTTTAATTAATGTGCTACTCGGGAAATGTTGACCGTTTCCATGGTAACGTGAGCCATTCACATCAAAAAATACCAAATTTCACTGGTTTCCATGGAAACCATGCACAAACAAAATTTGTTGAATTCATAAAAATATGTACATGCATATGTAGCATCATGCTGCCAGGTTTCAGAGTCACACATGCAAAAATGAGTGCTTGAGAGCTCATTTTGTGGCTCATTTTGTAATTTTTCACAATTGGTTGTCACGGTAACCCGAAAAGCGACGTCACACATTTTAAGCGAACCGACCTGAATCGACAATTTGTCGACTCGACCCGACGCTGAAAATCTCGTTTCAATCGCTCAATTCGTTCCAAAGACATTGCCCCGACAAGGTTTTTGCCCTGTCTGGGCTGGCTGATAGTCTGCTATAATAGGATTGTACCTGTGGCAATTTTCGTGGTACCATAATGTTCGCGCTTACAGTTTACCATGGCATTGGCGCAAAATAAGCATGCTCAAACCTATTTTCTTGGAGCATGCAAGTCTATGAGTGGGAGCACTGAATACCAAGTGCTCAAGCAATGTAAATATTGCCCAAAGTGCACAGAAACAATTTCGCAAAAATTAAAGAACATTGAAAATTATTATACTCCATTATTAACTAAAAGTTAATACTGAGTATATTGTTTTTGTTTCTGTGGACCGACTATCATTTTCGAATTACTCGAAAACTAATCGACCTATTCCAACCAGAATCGGCACACGTTATTTTTTTCTCGACATGCGCTACGACTCCGCGTTTCGGAAAAAAATATGCGCTGGAATTGTTTTTAACGTGGATTTAGCTTATCTCAGATTATCTAATATTATCTCTCCCATTGAAAACAATGGGAAAATACTCCCGATGAGATATCTCAAAAACTAATTGAGCTATTGCATTGAAAATTTGCACACAGGCTGATGACTACAACAGCTTTAATTAATGTGCTACTCGGGAAATGTTGACCGTTTCCATGGCAACGTGAGCCATTCACATCAAAAAATACCAAATTTCACTGGTTTCCATGGAAACCATGCACAAACAAAATTTGTTGAATTCATAAAAATATGTACATGCATATGTAGCATCATGCTGCCAGGTTTCAGAGTCACACATGCAAAAATGAGTGCTTGAGAGCTCATTTTGTGGCTCATTTTGTAATTTTTCACAATTGGTTGTCACGGTAACCCGAAAAGCGACGTCACACATTTTAAGCGAACCGACAATTTGTCGACTCGACCCGACGCTGAAAATCTCGTTTCAATCGCTCAATTCGTTCCAAAGATATTGCCCCGACAAGGTTTTTGCCCTGTCTGGGCTGGCTGATAGTGATAGTCTGCTAGAACAACAAATCATACTTAGTGTTATTTGTCATCAGTTGGTATTATTCATCATAGGGTATTTTGCATGTTTCACTATAGGCACTGTACAGTATTTTAGGCAGATAATAGGCTTACTACTTGCTTATTTTACTTCCAAATCCAAGAGATGGTTTATAGGCTCATTGCATTCCGAACTAGGGAATCCGAACTGTACGTGTCGTATATGATCAGTGTTATAGCTAGCCCAAGTTGAGTGCCGGTTGCAAGTAACGATCCTCCATCTCTGCTGCTCCGCGTTTTTCACCCGATTCCTGACGATCCTCCATCTCTGCTGCTCCGCGTTTTCCACCCGATTTCCCAAAGAAACTTGTGATGCGTTGCTGTGACATATTTAATAGAATTCCTCGCTTATTTCCAAGTTAAAAACTTCTATTTACCCGGGTATTTATTCCTGCTGCCTCAATGCATTTAGACAATTGCCTGCTGACCCCGACGCAGCGAGAAAGTTATGTGTGCTAGTTGCGTGCCAAATCAGAGTAAACTACTATAAGCTTTCATATCGGTGAATAATGCATGCGCCAGAGATTAGCGATCCCCAGGCCATGCCACGAGGCATCGATGTCTCTTGACCTTTGCACTCAATTAGCGAAAAGGACCAATCGTGGCCGGGATTCCCTGGTATTCCCCTTTACGTCACCAGATCTTTAGCGTGAATAATTAATTGACAGAATTATTTCGCTATGCTTGCGTAAATCTCGGAAACGGGGTGATTTGTAGGACTTTTAAGGTGGGGATTTCTTATTTTTGTTAATAAGTAGACATTCTGATTTAAATAGTAAAACTTTTAACATTCATTATTGCAATAAAAGTCAACTTTTAACACCCACTATTGCCATTTTCGGAGTTTTGTGGAGACTTTTTGTGCCGGTCGGTAGATGCAAGGTTTAAGGTTAGTGCCGGTCGGATCACTTCCGTGCCGGCCAGCCCCGACCGGCGCCGACCGGCGTAGCTAGAACACTGTATATGATATATTACCATTCAGACTCAAAGTAAAAGAGATGATATTATATGATTGATTGAATCAGAGCGGGAATCAGTGAATGAGTGATGATATTATTACAGTTACACCTCCATGATTGAATCAAATGGATAAAGCTTATATTAAATTTCTTTCAATATATAGGTTACTGTACCTAACTCTCGCATTCTATCGAAATCTTCATTCCATTTCTGTAAAAGAAGCCTACTAGTAGGCCTATGTATCACAAAATGTTGTCAAATTCATAATTATATTGGCACATAAATAGTGCGATCTCCCGCCCGGTTTGTTTCTGTTTGCTATAATTAATACTAAATACAGCCTGTGAGCATGACTCAAGTCAAGGGAGCACACTACTATAGATACTAAATGCATTATTCCTTCCTTACCTCCCATTGACATAGCCTACCGCAGTCCCCTAAATTGCTCCAAATCCATGTAGCTTGTGATTTGATCAATAACATGTTTATATTTTGTCATCTTTTTATAAATTTGCATAACTGAAAATCAACCCAAAATTGCCGTCAATATTTTTAGATATAAACCGACAAAAGTTAACGTTGTGATTTTGTGGTATATTATTCGGCTCTCATTCGCGCATGCATTGTATGTAAATTGGTCGGTAACGTAATGATTTAGCCAAAATTGATGTGTTTTCCTTCTTTAACATTGAAGAAGAGAATCCATAAAACCCAAATGTGATCAAAACATTAAAAAATTGCTGCCAATTTTGCTAAAATTTGCTCATATCATTCCATCAAATAGGAACTATTATCGTACTCAACTTTGCCGGAAGTGCTGCACACAACGGTGTGTGTTTCAGGCCTTCACGTTTGAGGCGTGCGAGTGCGATCGCACGCCATCGCACGCCTGAAATGGTTTCGAGAAGAGCGATTTATCGCACGCCTAAAAAAAAAATTTAAAAAAAATCATCTTTTTTTTCCTTTTTTTTTTCTTCTTCTTTTTTCATAAGTCAAAAACAGGACCTTAGACGACTCGTATTTGACCCTTAATAACCCCACATTATATACTTGACCCATACCATTATGGATAATAACTCCTAACCTAAGATCTTATACTAAATTATTTAATTCATTCTTATCAAAAGTATGATTTTTTCAACACTGAAAATGAAAGTGTACATTAACATACAGGTTTAGTTGTCTTAACAGTTAGCCCCAGGAATGGCAAATCTACCTTATTTTGTTGTCGATTAATGTAGATTTGCCATTCCTGGTTCACACTGGAATACAATTTATTTCATAATCAACAATATCTTAACATGTACAACTAAACCTGTATGTAATTATAATGTACACTTTTATTTTCCTGCATCTCCACCTATTTTAATTAAGATATTGTTGATTTTGAATTACCCGGGAATCGCTCCCAACCTTACGCCATGTGCAGTTTGTTTTGATTCCACGATCCCGATTTGGTCATAAAACAGGACACCTAATTTTTTTGAGGAGTGCAATTTATGGCACACCTACAGCACACCTCAATGTTTTGAGGAGTGCGATTTAAAGCACACCTTCAATTTTCAAACGTGAAGGCCTGGTGTTTCGCTTCCACAACTTCCACATACATGGGGGCACGCCACTAAATAGTTCTTCCATTGAAATACACGCTTTGTTGCCATTGTTGGCATATTAAATGTATGTGTATTTCTTACCCTTAGTTACAACAATATTTGGAGTATTTTTGCACATGAATATTTTCATTAAAGACATAATTTTGTTAAAAGAATTTTTTTTTTTACCAATCTAGACTCCATTTTGCGGTCTATGTGCCTAAACAGTGCCGCCATAATTTTCAAAAAATAGGCCTATCTGAGCTATTATTCAGGTCTTAGATCAGGCCAAGTAAAATAAATAACATGTTGATCATCCATTCTTTTTTTTTTTTAAATGGTGAGGGAGGCCCTTGTTATTATATTATTTTTGTTACTTTTCATTCATGAGTGAAATTCCAATTCCTGAAGCTTTTGGCCTCATATTGTGAAAACAAAGAGGCCCTTAATAGTTCATGTTATTTCCTAACTGTCCTACCCATAGGCTGGAACAATAGTGTGCAATGTGTTTATAAATACTACTGAAACACTTCTATACATCTCTTTTATGACAACAGTATATGAATTAATGTTATAAAGCTAATATAAGATAGCAAAAATATTTCAAATTCACCAATGAGGGCGGGGACAATCAACATGTTATTTATTTTACTTGGCATTATATGAGACCCTATTTTTTGTTGTAGAACCACAATAGTTGAAGTTGGGATTACCGTAATGAATTTAGGTTGACAAAATTATGATGGTTTTCGAGGATTTTTTTCTTCTAAAATTGGTTTGCCTCTCGAAAAATGCAACCCTGCTATATATTTTTCTTTATCATTCTTTTTTTACTGCTTGCTGTTTAATCATAATCTCAATCATAATTTCAATACTAGGCTTGATAGTTGTTGTTCTCTGTGAGTACCAACAAGCCGTTTGAAACCAACGACCCACAAGTTTTACTTAGCTTTGAAGAATCTTTCAAACGTATTTGATATAGGCCTACGGTAATTTTGCTACATGCTTTGTTGATAAGATGTTAGACGAGAGTGTTGTAAGAACCCCAAAACATGTGTATTTATTGCCGGGAGCACTCATGTATAAAAGTTGTAATCATTTGTATACCCTTAACGCTGAGAAGGAGACCCTTAACAAGGATTGCTCGACGAATCATCTCAGTCATAGCAAAGGATATATAGGTCCTTTTTAAGAGAGTTTAGACTAAAGGGAATTTTGTTAATACATACGTATAAAGTCGAAAGAAAACAATGAGGTTAATATTCCGGTTTTTTTGTTCGTTATAGGGCAAAATCTATATGTTTAAAATGACATTAAGGCAATATTCTTTTGAAAAGAATTTTGCCTTATTCCACTATTAACATCATAATGATAAAAAGTAAGTGTGTGATTCAATTTGAAGTGATCTTTGTCTCGTTAGACCTGACCATTTTGGGCTTTTTTTACAATGATAACACTAGATATCGGTTCAAGCAAAGCAACCCTTATAGCGCGGATTCACGTTGAAAATGAAACCTTTATTCTCCGTCTGATTGTCTGTGAGATTTTGTTGACATGTTAATAGTGGAGTATTTGTTCTCTTTGAGTACCTTTCTTGTTATTATTATTATTATTATCCAAAACACTATTGTCACTGGGATTTGGGACAAACTAGGAATAGGGAATGTACAGCTTTATTTAAAGTCTAAGAATGACAATCATCTATTTGTTGTTGAAAATAACCTCCAGGAGAATTCCTGAAATACTGCATCTCATAAATCTTAGGGAAAACGAAACAAATCCATCTACACCGTACCTTCATATTCTTAGGATCCAACAATTTGAAATTGGTTGGTACCATGTCTGTAGTGCCCTCGCCTTCTGGGTCTTCGGCCTGTATATATAAATAGAAGTAGTTCAGAGCGTTACAAACCAACAAATTGGTGCTGTGTCTCACACAACAGTCTTATCATGTTAAAGTCTATCTTACACAAAAGTTTACTGATGATATCTTAGTATACATTCTAATGATGATTCTGTTGAAAACTAAGGTTCAAATTTTCTTTCTTTTCAAAATTTTACATTGTATGGTATGAAAGTATTGTAATTCCGTTTTCTATTGCCTGAGATTTTCAAAATTATATTTGATCAGTTTTAAGACTGTTGTGATGCATGCTCTGACCAAATGGTCACGCTAACTAAGACGGAAGCCAAGAACTACGTGGGGTTCCCCGCTACTACGGCTATGTTACCGTTTACCTAAAGTCCTGCTGGAACAAAAAGGGTGTTTTGTTAAAACTGGTCTTGTATGTGTGCTTATTTATGCAGACTTCAAATTGATTTGACACAAAAGTTGGGTCGATTCACACTTGATGTCTTCGGCTCACAGGCGATTGAAAGCGCCCGGCCACTCGTCCGTCGCAAAGTGAATCGTAAAAACAAAAAATAATCTAAGGATGGGGACGTTTTTGGAGCGATCTGGAATTCGCTCACAATTCCACAGCCAAAGGTGTGTTGACCAGTCGTCTAGCAGCATCCTGGACAAGGCCCCCCATGGTATACCCTACCCTTAAATTCACAGAAATTGGGCAGAACTATGGAATACCCCTGCACCACCTATGTTGGGTTAATTCCATTGGTGGAGAATAAGATGCAGACCCCATCATTTAAATATAAAATATCCCTTCAAAAACTAAAAAAATATATATGTTGAAATCCTGTTCCTCCATGAGTGTGAAGATCGATCTATTTTATCCACCACAGAAACATAAAAAGAACTTAAGATGCATAAAACAAAGCAAAATATTCTATGTATGTGTGAATGTGTGGTTTTTGTACTATGTATGTGTGTTGTAAGTTAAGAGTATATATATATATATAATAGCAGGTAGCAGTGCCTGTGATTCTTCTGCTGTTGTCTCCTTCTTGATCTCGCTGCCGACGTTGGCCAGCTTCTCGGTGAGCGCCTCCTTGTAGGCTGCAACGGTGCTCTCCCATTCGACCCTGGTGGGTAAAAGATGCCAGACGTCCGGCACGAAAATAACGACGGTTTCGACACGGGCTGGCAAGACGCGGCCCTTGTGTGTCTCCTCGGGACGATGATACCGGATCTCCAGGAATCGGTACCTGTCAGTGAAAGGTAAGGAAGGGTTTATTGTTATAAATATGGCAGCACGTGGTGGTGGAGCCAAAAGAGTCCCGTAATTTGATGTACGGGACTCCACCAACAACGAACGGCAACAACAAATATGGCACAGCAGCGAGCGCGTGCACACACATACACACATAAGAAAGACATGACACATTCAGATGTGTATTACTACATCGGTAATTTGTGATGTGAACTGGCTCTTTTAACATACATCCAGACTTGGGGATCACAAAATCACACAACTTTGCAATGAATAACGTCTTCATATGTTGAGATTTATGAAGGGACTGGCTGCACACTATATGCATTTGTGAAGAAGAGGAGGATGTTTCTACCTATAAGGATGATTGGGTTTACAATCAAACATAATATTAGTACTGATCGGAAGAAGACATTTATTCCGAACATAAATGATGGCGTGTGTGTAAGCATAGCGTGTCATGAAGCAATGGTAATTTGCCTCACTATGTGAATTCTAAAGATGTTTTGAAGGATGGGGTGAGGAGGGAGAAGGGTTAGGGTTAGATAAAGATGTAGATGATGAAGAAAGGCTTAGTAAAACCCAATGTCTCTGTACCATGGTATGTTAATAAATGACTTGAAGAGAACAAATATTCCAGAAAAAAACTACAAAACAAACAAAACAAATACATTACACGGAATAGGGATGGACCACGGAGGTGGGGGATTTATGGCAAAGAAATGAGACATAAGCGTCAAAATAACAGGACGCGACAACGAGAGCAAGACACATGGAAAGTGTAAGTCCATAATGGCTAAGATGGCTATACTTGATACGGCTTCAGGTCCCAAACGCCGTTTGCATCATTGTATATAGTATGTTAAACAGGACACAATGTACACACAGGGTTGATTTAGGTAGATTTTTGTTGACAATGGTTAATGCATTGTTGCATGCATGCATGCATGCACTGTGGGCACCCATGCACTGTGGGCACCCATGCACTGTGGGCACCCATGCACTGTGGGCACCTTTTATGATTGCACTGTATGGAACAGAGAGTACATGTAGGGTGTAACATACTTGTTCAAGCTTAGTTAGGGAGTGGTCAATCTAACCTAAGGAAATGTTAGAGCAAGTGAGTCAGCAAGCAAGCAAGCAAGCAAGCAAGCAAGCAAGCAAGCAAGCAAGCAAGCAAGCAAGCAAGCAAGCAAGCAATACAAACATACAATCAATCAGACATGTACATATCTGGATATAACCCGCATGACATTGTTTTGAACAATGTAAATAAAATGAGCAAACAAGTACCCCCCTGACATATCAATCTTATCTGAGCATTTTAACATCAACAAAAGTGGCCATACTAACATCAAATCAGGTTTGTCACAATATGTACCGCAGGTATTGATTGAATCATAATTAGCTGAGAAACTTTGATGCTGTTTTAGTAAGTATTATGGAAGAAATATAAGATACATCTTATAGAGACAAAGTGACCTATTATTCTTTTTGTGACTAATTTAACATTAACAAATTGTCCAACATTAACAAAATTGTCTGTATTCATAGAGTCTATACTCCATTTGAACTAAGTAAAACAAGCCTAACAAACATTGCTAGAGTTAGCATAGAGGTGCTGTCATTAAAGAAAGAAATATACCGACATATTGATGTGTCTTTTTAGATTAATCACAGATCAGTTATCACTACCAGTGAAAGGTGTGTAAAAGTCATGCACTACACCCACATGCAGTTATCTATATTAGCAAAAACATTCTAAAGGGCCTGTAAGAAGCACAAGGTTTTTTGCTGTTGAGCTGATAGTCATTATTGTGCATTGACAGTTGAGGGCCTGTATTAAAATCCAGAGAGCATGGGGAAGGGGACAAATTTAATGGACATTTGACCAGACTCGCCATGTTTTGAGCCATTACCTCATGATGTGCTACCTAATATTTCTGCGCATTTTCCCTTTATCTATTCAAATTATATTTGTAAAAGGGAACCATGCGATGAAACACTAGGACTGCTTCTACTCCAGTGCAGTAATCATGCAGTTAACTGACTTAAGAGTCACCATTTTGGTTTTAGGTGTCAACAAGCTTCTATGCAATTTTTGCAAATATCTAAAATACTGAATTTGCAACTTTTACTACAAATTACAAAAATCAACTAAATGTCTATGGGCAGAAAACTTGAAGATGCTTCTAAAGATGCACTGTGCCCTTAAAATAGAAAAAGTCCAATACAGGATGCTTTTAGGCCTGGAACGTCATTTTTTTGGGGTACCAGCCAGTCGGGCAAGTAGCTTCTCAAAGTTACCAGCCAAATACAAAATTTACCTGCCCAAATTTGTTTCCCAACTCATAAGTACATTAAGGAATCTTTGAGTTTGATGAAAAAAGCTACCTGCCATTTGGGCAGGTACTTTTGCACTTTAACCCTGCCCGGTACCAAATTTTCCCCAATGGGCAGGCAGACAGGTGCTTATTTCCAACCCTGGCTGCTTTTAGCAGCCAGTGGTTGCCATAATGAAACCCATGGCCATTGAACATTTTGACTGCCTTCTGTTTTGAATTGAGGCAATATTTAGGCATCACTTGTCTGGGAATAGCTTATAACACACAGTTGTCATGCTTGCATGGTATATTAGTACTCCAAAATTTGTATTCATTTAAACTTATTGGTTGGTAGATAGAAGGCTAGTTTGTATCATTGTAGGTTGCTAAGTAGAAGACTAAGTTTGTATCATTGTAAGTTCGTAGGTAGAAGGGTAGTTTGTGTCATTGGACTTGGCTGGAAATTGATTTGGTTTTTAGGAACAAGATCAATAGAGTTTAATAGTGCAGCTTTACTGTGTCACATGATGGAAAAAAGAAGAAAACCACACTAAAAAACCACCATCTAGGCTATATTTTGCTTCGGACCAATTGTTCTTGGTGGAGGGTTTTGATGAATCCAACCAATCAGCTTGGGCTGATTCCATTACAGGCAACATTTTACAGGAGAGAAATGAAATACATGTTTGCATCCTTTCTCGTTCTGCACTGTTCAAATTGACATATTTTCAAATATATTTCGGAAAAAATGGTATTACTAAATCTTACCTAATCAATATATTAAAATAACCAATAAAAGATAATCTTTTTTTTTATACTTCCGACCATTAAAATCTTATCTTACCCTAGTTACACATAAAGACATAAAGTCCATCCACCAGACCCAATTATGTATGGTAAGCGTAGCTTATAACTTGTAAAAAGTTAAAATGTGTAAAAAGTTAAAACAAAAGGAGCCCTTTCATTTTCAAGGTTATATAATAAACCCAAATGGAAAATAAGTCCTTTCATAATTTGTGAAGCATTTCTTTGTCAAGTTCACCCGATAACATTTACCAAGTTAAAGAGGAAGCCCTGTCAGATAAGGTTTTAATATTTTTGCTATACTTATCTAATAATTCTTACTAACTTATACCAATAAGCCTCTTTTTTTGATTGGATAATACATTTTTAAAAGCTTATCTAATAATTCTTACCAAATTAATAAATAAGCTCTTTCTAGATTATATCTTACAATTTGTCAAGCTTATCTAAATCTTATTAAGTCTTACCAAGTTAATAAATAAGCTCCTTCGTGATTGGTCAAAACATTTTTTTGTTCAACCTACCTAATAACACTTACCAAGATCAAAAGTTTTAGAATTAATTTGATCTACTAAATTTGTGAAGAACTACACCATTTTTTATATATATATCTAATAAATAATAAAAACTCAATTTTTTATACCTTAAAAACAAAACCTTTCTATGAGTATAACTAAACTAGACTCTCTACAAAACAAAACAATCCCTATACGTACCAATGCGTGCAGGCACTCAGGTCAATCCCGGTGAGCGCCTTTGTCGTTCGTATAGCAGTACGTATGAGAACGCTGCTATCATGGATCGGGTCTAGGCCGTCCATAGAGGGCGACCACGGCCCGCCGATAGCCATGTCTTCGTTTTTGCCCTTCTGACCGACGAGGAACTGGATGAGACGAGTTGGATGTTTGAAGGTGTCACGCGAGTCTGAGGGGTCTTCACCTAGACCGCAGCTTATCTTGTAGAGATCGGGTAGAGATACGGATGACATCAACATGACCTGTATGTAAATGAGATGTTTATTAGGAAGATTTTCGAACCAATCGAGACAGAAAACAAAATATGGTAAAGTGTTTTGAAAATTTCTAAATGCACTCTGCACGCTGTGCCCTGTTAGACTGAATCCTTCCGCTGAGGGCGCTTGTTTTGAGGACTGAAACACACCGTTTTTTAAGTGTCCTCTCATAAATGATCATGGTCTAATTCACAAAGCATCATGTCATACTGCGACAATTGTGTTATGCGACAATAATTTTATGTTGGGATCGTTTGATGTGACAGGACACCATGATTTACCTCCTATAGCATGCTGTGATCATTTATTCAATACGCTGTAGTTTAAATAGGTATGTTTTTATCAGGCACCAATGGGTGTGTGCATTGGTAGTGGAATCCAAGTCAAAGTCGGTCTGTCATTAAAAAGATATCAGCCATGTAGAGGGACTCACTTTAGGACTTGGTCTACCATCCTAAGTTAATCACACACATACAGACTCCTGTTTTGATTCTATTCTTTTTATATATAATGGCAATTATGGCATAGTTGAGATATGTGGTCATGGTATGTTCTCATCAACTTCAGGTGTTCATACCTCGAGGTCTTACACTTGCACTCCTACCTTGGCACTGAAGAGATAACTAGAATCTGCCGGTTCCGGAGTAGGTTCTCGCTTCATGAGCGGCTCCACTTCCTTATTCATGATCTGAAATGAGCATGGGTTACTGAGAGTGAGAGGGCGGTGCAATGGAAACGCCTGCATCCATTGAAAGTCGCTGTGGAAGAAATCGCTGGGAATGTACATGTTGGTGTAGCGCTTACGGAGCTCAATCACATCGACCTGTGATCTGTGGAGAAAAACAAATATTGAAAGACTTTATTATTAAAGGAGAATTAAAAACTTCACTTTCTACTTTTTATTTATTCAAATTTGCCTATTTCATTTCATTTCATTTCATTTCATTTCATTTCATTTCATTTCATTTCATTTCATTTCATTTCATTTCATTTCATTTCATTTCATTTCATTTCATTTCATTTCATATTTATTTAGCCAAATCAACATTGCACATTTAAACACATAAATAGATGGAACATACAATAATCAAATATAATAAATATAAAAGACAATAGTAAAAAACACAGACAGAAAGCATGTTGATAAGACCAAGATAGCCCAAAAAGCCACAAGAGCTTATTTCCATTGGAAATTTTCCATCACATGAACATATTATATTTGGCACTCTTAAAACCAGCATTTGTTTGGAGCGAGAACAAAACAAGACTTGGTCTATAGGAGGACGAAAGTGCGAAAATGTAAACTGCACTTTGTTTCATTATATTCGGTGTAGCGCTCTTAATGTTAATGAACAAAGTCTCTTATTGACGAGGAAAAATTATTCCATAATTTTTTATTTTTAAGTTTGAACCATATTTTTAGAGGTACGAGTGTATTTACAACCTGGTCAGTTACTTTTTTGTGGACTGTATATTGAATATGTCTGGATAAAGGTGATTGGATAGGTCTGATTAAACATTTACATAGCGTAAAAGCTATTCCCATGTCAATACATTGAACCTGAATGTTCTCTTATTTTTTGTTGTTGATGTTATTCTCTATGTTTGGGTGTTTATCCTATTCCTGTCCCACGCCACTTTCATTGGCTTTTTTACTAGCCCAATTGTGTTTACGAGTTGCAGTGAACCAATTGATTGGCCCATCAGAGCCCTCTGTTGAGAGTTACCCGTTTGATTTGTAATCACTCAGTTCACTAACTTTGTTAATGAGTTCATTAACTTTGTTATGTCTGTTGGGCTATTGTTCACATTTGCTCTTTATATACAAAAAAAAATCAAGCAGCTAACAGGCAACTTTTTTACTAATACTACATGTAATATCACTGTTGGCAGGGACCTGTTGAGATCAATCACTTGAACATATTATATTTGTTATGTTTGACTGTCCAAACAAATGTTAGGTCAAATTTGTGAAGTAATTCATTTAAAAAACAAAAACATTTTGTTTGTTTAAATGTTTGTGACCCATTTTCCTGATATCTATAAATGTCACATTCATGTGTGAATTATAATACTTACATACTGAGTGAGGTCTTGGCAATACTGACGGCATATCGCGGAACCAATCGCTTTGTCCTCCTGGGTGACCTTCTCGGTGACCTCTCCCTCGACCGTCTCTTCACCGGCGAGCGTTCCCGTCGATGTCTCTCTGTTCTCTCGCGTTCCCGCTCCCGTTCACGTTCTCTGTCACGGTCGTTCCGTTCCCGCAAATCCCTTTCTCTGTCACGATCTCTGTCTCTGTCATCTCGCCTGTCTCTGACTTGGTAGCTACTTGGACCATCTCTTCTACGGGCTGGTTGACCACCAATTTGGGGAGCTCTTGATGGCGGCTGAAGTAAACCTTGACCTATCAGAGGAAGAGATAGATGGTGGATTTTAAGCAACATATTTTTGTTTTGAGTATTATATCTTTTAGGAAGGAGGTTTAACAAAACATGTTTGAAATACCATGAATATCATCACCAGAAAAGTCGTTGAAGCTTGACATTGTATGGAATGGTATTTATTCAATTGGGTTACCGTCGAAATGAAAGGAATGCATCAAATGTACGTCTATATTGAAATGCACCCACCATATACGCCATGGTGTTGTGAAAAGAAAATCACGATGTGTACTTGGTGCAAATGTTTAGTTAAACGTGAGTTAAACCACCCCCCCTACCCATGTTTCAAGTTAGAAATTTTTCAACCAGTAAAAGGCATGTTGAAATTATTTTTGAGAATTGCGTTTAACGATGGTTAAAGTCAAAGTTTAAACATGTGTTCAGCTTAAAACCGCGTTTACATACATACAAAATACACGTGTCAATGTCCCTCTTCCATTTGTGAAAATATCTATCCTTAATTTTAAAAAAGAAATAGAAAAAGAAAGAAAACCACTCTGTGACAGAATTGACTTGTTCCATACCTTGATTAATGGCACCATGACCACCAATTTGTTGTCCCATTAATGATGGTATTCCTCCTTGATTTATTCCTTGTTGCTGGCTTAGAACAGATGCCCCAAGGCCTGGGGGGCCCTTCAGCAATGGGCCTTGCTGTGAATCATAATAACCACACACGTTTGAGTTAAATGAAGGCAAGAGTTTATTTGCCCCAAAAACAAGGGTCCTTCAGCAATGGGTCCTTCCAAGAAGGTCACTCAGCATAATGATGATTATGGATCCATACTGGACTTCTATCTACCAATGTCTTTAAAATACTGGATTATCCCACACTGGACACGTAACCAATCATGTGAAATGATAAGGATACATCAAATCGGTCTAATATCGTAAATTAATTTAAAGCATGTTGTCTAACAATCCAGATCATTAGTATTTGGGCTATCGTCGCTGTTCTGTCAAAACCTTGTGTATGTGTTTCCGGCCCTTCATCATGTATAACGAAAACTGCTCAACGGTTATGCATAGGAAGTATTTCTTTATATTTGTTCAGGGGCAAGAGCAATTACAAGGTTTTGATGGATGTGTTTTTGGCCCTTGAACATGTTTAGAGCAGACTGCCTAAAAGTTATACATAGGAAGTATTACTTTATACATGCTGAAGGGCTGGATATGGAGATACACGGTTTTGACAGAACAGGAACGATATAATTACTATGCAAGCCTGTGTCAAGTTGAAATCTAATGCTTCATATGCCTATTATGATAAATCAAGTCCTATCCTGTAATATCACATCCAGATCCATAAACCCTGACACGTCCCAACCCAAAATATGATTCAAAAGAAGCCCTGATCTGTGGATTCAGTCAGGTCTAGTCCGAGAAAAGCTAGTCAATTTGGGTGCTCTGCAGATCTTCAATCCTAACATAACTGACCTGATTGGGTAGTACCTGTACACGTGTAGCATTCCATTTGAAAGGCATGTTGGGGTTGAACGCCGCCTCTACCAGGACTCTCTCACCCACTTTCGGCATAACCCCCTTCACGCATGCTCTGTAATAAAAAACATAGAACTCCAATGTAAGTGTGAATCGGAAATAGAGGGGAAATATGAGAGTAATATTAACATGATCACATCTTGATCATCTAAAACAGCAACAGACTGTTGCAGACAGGTTGCAGAATCTGGTCTCAATATCTTTGAAATTGACTGGTGATTGAACTTATAGCAAGTGTATGCAAGTGGTAATAGTATATGAACACCTAAGGGATTTACTTATGCCATGTTTTTGGTCAAAATGGGCTCAAGTTGTTTGTTCGATCACAAGAATTAAAACAAAGTAAGTAAAACACATGGTGCACAGAAGAACATTTGGGGAACCAAGTGGTGGTTTTTTTCACTTTAAATGATATATGCTACATGATATACATAATTTCAATCCCTTCAGCTGTATCACATTTTCCCCGCAAAGTTTTCTCTCAAAATTATTTCTATTCTGAAGATTGCTTTGTATATCCGCTTATAAAATGGTACCAAAATTATTGATGATGCTGCTTTACTTTTTTTATGAAAAACTGAATGATTGTATTCAATTCTGTGCCCATAGCTTATAATTGTTTAATTTTCATAGGTAAGATTTTGATTTTTTAAACATTACAATTTTGTCATAAGTCCATTATTAAAACCATGCATATCGTTGGCATATAAATTTGGCCTTGAGAAGTTAATACAATTTTGTTTTGTCTTGTGCTATTTTTAACAAATTATCAAACTAATCATGCTTACGTGACTTGAAAGAAAACATCCTCATCAACGAAACCAAACGTGTCATGCAGCTTGGTGACTGTACCGGTGAATACTCTCTGCTTGGGCTGATTGGCTTGGGCTGACCGTGGCGCTGGGTAGCTAACTGTCAGCTGTGGTGATTGATTGGGATTGGCGCCGGGAAGTCCGGGGGCTCCTGCTGTCATGGTAGGCTGTGATCGAATGGTTTTACAAATGTTTAAACCAGTATACAGGGGGAGTAAAAATAAATCTTTACTCAAAATGAAATCAATATTAACAATATTTCTAACCATAATATGAAGAAAAGCAATGCCAATAGTAACAGCGGTATTCGTTTGCTATTATCAACAAAAAGAATCACAGGATTTCATGGTTTCCTTCAATAGATATAACTATCTTTATAACATTTGTGTTTTTGAAACCGAACAGATTTGGGACTTTTATACTTTTAACTATGAAAGTGCCAAATCTGTTCAGTCAAAATAATCCATAGTAGTTATGTGCATGTATGGGACACAACAACTAGTTAATTGAATCAATTTAATCTGTTAACCCTATCCCTGGTTAAGGTTTTTTGACCGGGATCACGATTTTCGAGGAAAATACGCCAACTAAATCTCCGGGAACCTGCCGGGATTCGATCCGGGGACCCTCCGTTCTCAAGCCCCATGTCCCAACCACTAAGCCACAGCCCTCAGCTACACATTCGCGCAGTATACTGCGCTCACTATATAGGCTCGGTTGACTACGTCATCAAAACCGACGGCCCATGCGTTTGGAGAGGGACTTAGGATTAGCATTTTTTAGCACTCATGGGGGTTATGGTTAATACCCATTAACCATGTAAGGAATGAATGCAGGGAATAATTACCTACATATGACTATTAAAACTAACACATAAACTGGTGTTCGGTTGGCCACCACATACTGATTACTCGTAAAGCAAAGGTACTGAACACCTTTGAAATCCTGAGTTCCAAAAGGTGTTGATTAATGAGGTTACAACAAGACAAACTTAACAATGTTTGATCTTCTATCTTACCTGCCCTGGTCTTGATGAGTAGGTGAGGGTGGCCTGTTGGGCTGAATTAGGTGCTGAACTCCTACCCATACCAGCTTGAGCCATGGAAATCTGTAATCAAAGAGAAAATAAGAGGAAAACATCCAGAATTACAGAATAGACTGATCAATTCTTTTGGATATGATAGTCTTCTATAGTTTAATCAGTTCTTAATTAGCGAGAAATATTCGGGTGTTATCACTCCACGCGCAAAAGTAATCGAAGCGTACACGGGCAGTTATTGCTACACGCACACAGTTTTGGCTGCACGCAAGCATCAATGATCATGCATATGATGCACAGTGCGCTTGTTGCCTATCATACGGGCCGGCATCCTTCTGTATTCATTTGCTGCTGTAATGAGGCTTCGCCAAATTGGAGCTGATCAAACTATAGGGAATTTTCCATCTTATTAAGCCTGGATGACAACTGTGAAGAATCATTTAATTACACACGACTTAGTGAACCAAAAAGCCTTACATGTGTACTGCCAATACATGCATGTGTTCCTCCCTCCAGGCATTCCAATACAATAAACAGAACTGCATTCACTTGATAAAACTTCTCTAAATGTAGAAAGATCAAATCCAACCAAATATAGCATTCTTACTAAGAGTCGCTAGTTTAACCTCAAACAAATGTTTTCAAAGGGGAATATTTAAAACAATACGTACATACACAGAGGGAATGACATTATGAAGGGTATTTTATAGTTCAGCCATTAGGCAACAGAAGAAAACCCTGTTCTACAGGTGGACAGACCATTCAGATTGGGTTGGTCAGTTTTGGTAAATTTTCAAACAATTGAGAAAAAAATCAAAACATTTCTGAAAATGTTCAGAAATATAAAAATAAATAAATATATAGGTCCACCAGGTGTTTTGTTATTTCTTGTTCTTACCTGTTGATTAACCTGCTGTAGTGCTGCTGCCTGCTGTTGCTGTAACACCTGCTGCTGTGATTGTTGCTGTTGTAATTGAAACGCGGCAGCATTGCTGTTAGCTGCTGTTCCTAGTTGACCGTATACATTGGGCATTCCTGGAGGAGCTGTAATATCAAAATTACAATAAGACAAAATGTCGCTGTTCTGTCAAAACCTTGTACATTTTTCCGGCTCTTCAGCATGTATATCGTAAAAATGCCCACCGGTTATGCATAGGAAATGTTGCTATATACATGTTCAGGAGCAAGAGCACTTAAAAGGTGTTGATAGATGTATTTTGGCCCTTGAATATGTTTAGAGTAGACTGCCTGAAGGTTATACATGAGAATATTACTTTTATACATGCTGAAGGGCCAAATGGAGATACAAGGTTTTGACAGAACAGCAACGATATCATTACTATGCAAGCCTGTGTCAAGTTGGACAATTATAATATATTCATGTATAGGGAGCACAGCACCAAGACGCTCTCCATAGACTTTACTGTTAGGAAAGGCTTACTTAAATGGCTCTAGTTTCTAAATTAGCCATAAAATGTCAATGAAATTTTGATATGTTTTACTCACAAGGGTAATCTACAACATATCTCAATATGAAGCAAACTTTCTCGTGCACTTTTTTTGCTATAAGCCGCCGCATAACAACGTAGTGATATGCCTACCTAAATTCGGTCTCCGGTCTGGATATCACCGCGTGTGTAAATCGGTCCGTGAAATTAAAATTGACCTCAAATCACCTAGTTTAAATGTCAGAACATCAACTACACATTTCAAACACAACATATTAGTGAAAAATTATATCATAAACCGTCAAAAAATAACTCTCTTTCCCGCCAAATAGGAACTATTGTCGTACTCAACTTTGATTGATCGCGACGATAGCGTGTCGCGATACCTATTTAGGTATGTGCTCCCTATAACTTATAAGTATTATTTATGTGGTTTGGTAGGAAGACCATCTCGTTGGCAGGATTTTATATAAAGATAGGGCATTTAACTGGTAAATGGTTCCAGATCCAGAGCCCTCAGTATTCCAAGGATTGTTTGACAGGTTGTGTGATTATTATGCAATCTCTCTCTCTCAGTCTCACACAGTGGCGGATCCAGGAAAATTTTAGGGAGGGGGCCCAAAAAATAAAATTTTGCCGGTACCATCCAAGCTGCGCAGCACCGCCCTCCGAGCTATGCTCGGACATGGGGGTGTCTGAGGGGGGCATCCCCCCTCAGAAGTAGAAATGTTTTCAATTTTCGAACTCATTTGGTGCGATCTGGTGTATACTTTTGACCAACATTTTATCAAAAAGCCACCTCTTCATTTCCAATAATTTTTTTAATTTTTTTATCAATGCATGAAAGAAGTTGAGCATAATATATACCACTATATTTTTTTATTTAAGCATAGATGATTTGAAAGCACGAACAGGGGGGAGTCTGAGGGGGGATGTGCCCCCCTCAGAAGTAGAATTTTTTTCAATTTTCGAACTCATTTGGTACAATCTGGTGTATACTTTTGACCAACATTTTATCGAAAAGCCACCTCTTCATTTCCAATAAATATTTTGTTTTTTTATCAATGCAAGAAAGAAGTAGAGCATACTGATTTTTTTCTCTTAATTTAAGTATAGATTGTTTAAAAGCTCGAACAGGGGGAGTCTGAGGGGTGATGTGCCCCCCCCCCCCCCCCCCTCCCCTCTCTCTCTCTCTCTCTCTCTTACTAGCTTCTTCCTCTCTTTCTTTTTCTTTTTTTTCTTCTTTTTTTTTCTTCCTTTTTTTTTTTTCCTTTTTTTTTTTTTTTTGGTAGAGGGGGGGGGCCCGGGGCCGTCGTGCCCCCCCCCCCCCTGTATCCGCGCCTGGCACACCAATTGTACTGAGTGATGATTAAGATTCTATCTACAGTACTATCCATGAAAAAAACATGTCAGTCGCAGAAATACTTTTGAGTAAAACTAGAAAAGGGCTAAGCAACATTTTTATTTTTAAATGTGCCCTTTTATTTCTTTTTTCAAAACTTCTGTGTTTGCTTAAAAATGTTGTCAACATTATTATTGAGATAAGGGAAGCGTTATGTTTTGCAATGAAGATTTTCTAGAACAAAGAACCCAAAAAGGTTTCAGAATTGAAGGGATTTTAGAATTTTCAACCAATTTATTGCATAAAAAAGCACTTCAAGCACAAGTTAGCAATCATTGTCTATTGCCTGTATACTTACCACCCATGGATACAGCTGATGATGCCCCCTGTGCCGCAGCCAATTGAGACCATGGAGGATCTTTTCTACCTCCGCCAACAAACTGAGACATGATGGTAGGTAGTATGTGTGATTCTGAAGAAGACAACAAATATATTTATTTAGGTGTTATTATATGGCAATATTTGTCACTGTACACATGGCATTTTTTTTCAAAAGTCATCAATCTTATACCATTGTTTTCAGTGTTAAATTTTAAGTTTAAATGCCAAATCTAATAGAATTCTGAATTATCGTTTTAGAGATGTAGTCATTTGAAACATCGACGTGAAAGTAATTCGCTGACTTTTGCGCCGTAATTGATTAATTCAAATTGTAGTTGTATTATTAACTTGTAAAGTTGTACCACTTTACTTTGTAAAGTTGTACCACTTTACTTTGTAAAGTTGTACCACTTTACTTTGTAAAGTTGTACCACTTTACTTTGTAAAGTTGTACCACTTTACTTTGACAGAGGGCTGTATGCAGCCATAAGGACGTCCACTGCTTCTGTCAATCACAAGTTATTTATTGTCTGGTGATACTAACTGTTTACTGTGCATCAGTGCGTTTTCAATTACTAGGTGATCAATTGTACATAAAGATGTAAACACGGGCCGCCAATCGTGATTGACCACAACCAGTCTTGAGCTACGCTGGTTCCCTGCACCCCTGCGCCAACTGGTCTTGTGTAACCCGTGATATAAACACCAACCCAAACAAAACCAAAATAAACAAACAGACTGACAAACAACATCACATAATATTAGAAAAAAAGTGTCAAAAAACTTGCTAACTTATATTTATTCATTTTATCAGAATAATGTTCTTATAATATTGTTGTAAAAACTCAACCCTGTTGATCTAAGTGGGATGCTCCTAACAAGAGGAATCAGTTGGAAACAGAAGCATGACAGAAGGGACACAGGACATTTCGTATTCTATCAGCTTTTAGTTAGATCGAGCTCTAAATAGATTTGTTTATTTTAGTGGGTAAAACCAATATGAAACCAAGAAACCTTCCTGGTAAAATCAGTGGTATGGCAATTGAACTAGTCGTTTACTTGAACAATTTGATAGATCATCTATTCTAAGTGATTGAAAACGCGCTGATCGATGCCGGTAAACAAGTTTGTATGCCAAACAATAGATTCAATAGAATAAGAATTAGAAAGAACTTGTGTTTGTGATTAACAGAAACATGATAAACATCGGCAATATCCTCAAATAGGTCTTACATACAGAATAAAGCACAAGGCAGCAATTGATTTGCCTTTGAATTACATTGTAAATATGATAGCTGCCGTGTGCTTTATTCCGTATGTAAGACCTATTTGAGGATATTGCCTAAACATCTATCTGTCTGTTTTTTTACTTTGCATTTTTTTTTAAACCTGTGAAGTCTTGGGTTTCATTGGTGAAAGCATAAATCAAATCACTAGCACATTTGAAATACAGCGGTTTGAATAGGCCACCAACTGCGTGTAAAGCCTATTATGGCCATCTTTGATGAGCGAATTATTTGTTGTGCTTCAAACTGCCGAATTTGGACCCTCTAGAATCAGTCATCAAATCAATCATTGATTTTGAACATTAACACTGGTGAATTGATACACCTAGAATATCACACCTTATTTTACAAACATTATAGATCAATCGAACCTACCTTTTTTAGGTATATTTGGGAGTTTAAAGGTAAAAACGATCAAATTAAGCGTCTAAATATGCGACGAAGAAACCCATTTTCTCAGGTTGCATTGTTTCTAGGGTAAAAGCACACCACATATTTAAATTTAATTTGTATCTTCCACTTTTATACAATACATGTTGTGATAAAGTGCATAGTTAATGGAGCTTGTATTAAAACATTTTAGATAAGAATGAACAAAATGAAATTATAAGTTCGCAGAAAATAAGTCAAACATAAAAGTTTATTTATTAGAAAATGTTAATATAAAATAAAAGCACACATTTTGCTGGTTTTCATATCAAGTTTCTAGAAAAACTACACGGAATATTGACCGTGTTTTGAGATGCCCGCCCTCTTTAGTTTCCCGCGGGAAAGCGATACAAATATGCATATTCATGAGAAGGTCGAGTGGTCGGGTCACTTTGTCTCTAAGCAACATGAAGTAGACTGTTTACCAACTTGTATTGATCGCAATGGGCTGAGCTGGCACTCCAAGCTTTCTTTGCTACGCCAAGCTGCACTTTTCAGTGTTTTGCTATACGCCGACTAGTGTTTGTGGATGACCTGACTCCGGAAACTGTGAAAAACATGTCGCCTTTTTGCCTGGTGAATCGTAACAAACTTGCTTAAAAACATTGTTTATGTTTGCTGCTACTGCTGCCAATAAAATAATTGGAATTGCCAGTCATGCCAGTTTAAGCGTAATCTAAAAAGCCTGAACTAGCAAGAGTGATATTCCACTTGAATTGATCAGAAAGGAAAGCTTATCTTTGCTGAGACTGTTGACTATAAGAACATAACAAAATGGGGGACAACAAAGGTGGAAAGACGGACATGGAGAGGGTTGGTCTATTCCAAGAAATGGGATATGTTACAATCGGAGATAAATATGCAATGCCGGGAAGTAGTAAGTATTGTATTGTAGGCCTAGATATGAGATTTATTTAATTATTACGATACCAATGCTTATATTTATAAACGTTGAACTTGAATGATTAATTTAATCAAGAACCAGGCCCTCATGGCACCTAAATTTTAACTTGTATAGCATTGTCCAAATCAAATTGATTGAATGAACATGTTTGCTATAATATTGAATGATTCATTTCACAATTCACATATCATCAAACTGGGCCATCTTTAGTACCGGCTCATGTCCCTATATAGGCTATTCAACCCGTTTTACGATTACGGTACACAAACTGGCCGGGTGACATTTAAAAAACTTGTCCCATTTTTATCCCTATTCGCCCCCATGTCCCTCCCTATTCACCCAGTTTTACGGTACAATTACAATTCACATTTTTTGGGCTTAATAATATATATTTTTTGATTAACCCTAACCCCGGTTTAGGATTTTTGACCGGGATCACAATTTTCGAGGAAAAAACACCAACTAAATCTCCGGGAACCTGCCGGGATTCGATCCGGGGACCCTCCGTTCTCAAGCCCCACCTTCACACCACTAAGCCACGGCCCTCAGCTACACATTCGTGCAGTATACTGCACTCATTATAGGCTCGGTTGACTACGTCATCGAAAACCGACGGCGCATGCGTTTGGAGAGGGACTTTGGATTAGCATTTTTTAGCACTCAGGGGGGTTAGGGTTAATAAATAAATAATAAAATTATAAATTGTGCTTTATTCCGTATGTTATTGTAACAAGTTGTAAGACCTAGTTGAGGATATTGGCATATTGCCTTAATTTTCATTAAAATCTTGCCCCAATCTACACTAGAATTAGCTGCCAAAATCCCTGTTTCTAAACCTACCTATCAATTATACTAGAACACTATTTCTAGGGCAATGTGTATCATATTGTAGTAAGTAGAAGATGGCTTTTGGGGATTTGTGAGGCGCAACGTGAGGTATGTTTTGCTCACTGTCATTTAAATTTGTTTCTGCACAGGATCATTCAATGAATCAGCACAGAAAAGTAAGCAGATGTTACCCGGCGGCAGCAAGACAAGATCGGCCCTTCAAGCGGGATATTTTGATGACAAATTTACTAGGATAATGGAATCTGAAGCCTACACTGATCCCGTTAAAACTCGAAGACAACAAAGAGTTAAAGAAAGCAGAAAGAACATTGGCAAAGCTTTCTTACCGAGCAGTGGAACTAAAATGCAGTGAGTATACCAATGCAATGGTTCAAGAGTTTTGAGGTACAGTGATTAGTGACCGATGTACACGGAAGAAAGAGCGATTTGTTATTAAGATAACAATTTGTGTTGCAACCAAATAGCCCCTTTTGGCCCATGGCCAGAACTCAAGATTTCAGGAGTAATCGCCCATCTTGATTTGGAATGTATTTACAAAATTATCATCTTGATTATATGCATTTTTGTCATGAATCAAATCTTAATGATGTCTTTGTTATTTATCCTCAAACTTCAGGAGCGGTCTAGGTAATCACTACGGTACATTAGCCGGGCCAGTTGGTGCATTTAGTCCAGTGAAAAAATCAGGAAAAGCGTATAAATCGTCAGGAAGGAATTTTACAACCAATCCAGGGAAGAAAGGAACAGGATACGGGTAAGAAAATTCACTGGTTTATTTTTATTTTTAAGATGAATATTTGCATGGAATGGAATTAATAACAGCATGTCCTGTAAATGAGAGGTTACTCACATATAAATTTGTTTTGCAATGTCTTTCTTCACTTTGTCAAAATATAACACATTTTTATACATTTTCTTTGGTAGGGGGGTCCCAAAATGTCATTTATCGTCATCATTTTTTTTAATGACCCCCGTAAACGAGAGCGAATAGTTGTATGACCCCCCTACTCAGATGGTGATTTTTTTATGACCCCCACACAAAAATAAACAAATTAAGATCAGCCCCCCCCCCCCATTGTTGGAAATAACATTGTTTTATTACCTAAAACACTGTGCTTAGCTAAACACACACATTTTGCCATCATTTTGATATTCACTCTAGAGAATTTTTCCAAGTGAAATTGCTGAGCAATTTTTGAAGCCTTGAAAACCATTAGATATTAATAAGATTCTCCTCAAATGGATGTGACAGGTCGAGAATCATTATTTTTAGTTTATAGAATGAAAGGAAGTGAGCACCCCTCCTCCTGGTTCTCAAAGGAGAGGTAAAGTCACTTGGGTAAGAACTTTAAAAGCAAATCAACTATTGCAATGTTTTATACACTGTAATAATTGTGCTATGGTATATTGAGTATAGATAATTCAATTGTTTATGGTGTATTTTTTGTTGCAGTTATCCAGCCTTGACGTTAGGTAAAGGTCACTCATATTCATCCAATCCGTATGATAAAGGCAAAGAACTCAGAAGGGTAAGTACAAACGTAGAGGGTACTGACATTTTTATGATTTTAACTTGAAACAATTTTGGGTATACCCAATTTTGAATGGAGCACAACACTGATCCATTTCTCCCATTGACATAACACACTTTGTACATCTGTCAATTCAAATCACTCTAAAATTGTGGTAGCTCGCGATTTGATTGATAAAATCTGCATAAATGTTATATATTTTTTTACTATATATTTTTTATATCTGCAGCGATTTCACTGGGTTAATTTCTCGAGGGTGAAAAACCAAAATGATGGCCAAAACGTGTGCTCGCTCAGTGTTTTGGGTAGTAAAACAATGACATTTTCAACATTTTTCACTCTTGAGAAATTTTTTGTTTGAAGGGTGAAAATCAAAAGTGAAGGGTATCAGTCACCCTTTGTATAGGGTGAGTGTAAACACTGATCTGAATATAAGCCCTGAATCGCCATCAAGCATTTGTTGCCAATTTTGTTTTTTTATTTCATCGAATAGGAACTATTATCATACTCAAGTTTGCCAGAAGTGCCATGCACAATTAAATTGGTATTGCGTTCCCTAAACAATTTTGTATTTCTTAAGTGTTAGATAGGAATAAAAATGAGAGGTAAAAAACAAAAACAAGGAAAGGGCGATATAAAAAAAATCACGCAGTGTAGTTCTCTAAAATAGGCACAATTCGGATAATTCGTGATTCTTAGTATCAAATAAAACTGTAAAAATCGGCTTGTTGGACAAACAATTACCGCAGCTGAAATAGCATTTCCGCGATTTTACGGTATAATTTCTCAAATCCGTGATCAAGTATGAAATCCGTTAATTGCGCTGTGAAATCCGTGTTCACAGATTCTGCCGAACCCTACTGATAGTGTAAGACTTCACAAGACTAGGCAAACAAAAAATTGACTTGCCCTTTCCAACCGACCCGAATTTAATCTAGGGTCGCTAATTTTATTTTTTCAAAGTAAAAAATTAAATTGAGAGAAGCACATAACAATAAAGAAAGATGAAAACATGTTTTTGAGTAGTATCTGCTTGTTTCAAAATCAAAAATCAAAAATCTTTAAAACATGTTTTTGTGCAGTAAATTTTCAAAAATTAAAAAAAAAGAAGGGGCAAGTCAACTTTGTTTTTGTTTTTGCCCTATTTACTGACAGCTTTCATGCACTCAATTTGATGTCATGTACAGAACTATATATTACAATAACATTTGTAGTCACTTTGTCACTGCTTGGTTAACTGCATGCAAACATTTATTTTTTGTGTGATTCAATTGGCATGTCGCATACCAGAAAAGTTTCAAAATCTTGGGATGAATAAGTTCAATTCGTAACTTTTTAACTGACCTGAGACATTTTGTGTAAGTAAATGTATTATAGGCAGCAATTTCACTGGGTTTATTTCTCGAGGGTGAAAAACCAAAATGATGGCAAGAACGTGTGCTCTGGCAGTGATTTTTGCAGTAAAACAATAAAATGTTCAACATTTTTCACTCTTGAGAAAAATGTTGAAGGGTGAAAGTCAAAAAGTGAAGGGTATTTCACCCTTTGTATAGGGTGTATTGACAATTTACAAAGTCATTGTGGTATGTGTACTTTACAGATATATACATGTATACAAAATATGAAATACTTTCAGTAAATAGAAGCCTATTTTTGGTCCCAATCCTGCATCCATTACATTGGTAGGTAGAATAATGTGCCCAGTTTATAACCATGATGCACTTCATTCTGTCCAAGACTTGATGCATGGCTGGGACCTGACATTATTTCCACACTTTTAATCACTTTCTTGAACTTTATTCCTTTTTTTTTTACAGAAAGACCAAAAATCCAGCCAGAATGCCATGAAGGGAAGTGCATTCAAACTCAATATGGCTCCTAAAGCGTTGTTTGATGGCAACCCGTATGCCACAGACAAACCATTACCGCCATTGAAGAAGATGGGAGGTGAAAAGAGAGATGTCAAACCTTTCAGGCCTAGTCATCCTGCAAAAGATGTATGTATATTGGATTAGTGGTTTAAAGCTCATAATAGTGTTCCATAAATGTTAACATGATCAGGGTACACAGATCTTGCTCGGTCTATATTGAATTTTAAGTATATAAATAAGTTCATTTTTTTTTAATTATGCAATGAAATACTAACTAAAATATAGGGTTTCTAATTTTGCTGAAATGGCATACCAAATAGAAACATTTATACTTTCTCTTTCAACACGATCCTTTTCCCTTTATGTAGTGCTTTCATTTTTGGATACTTTTGTATGTAGTATTAGGCATAGCTTATTTTCTAATTGAATATTCTTGCGAAAAGAACTAAACAATAAATATGGCTTTTTGTTATTCACCAGCAGATATGCCCAGAAAACACTTGGGAACAAATTTATCCAGGGGGCATGTAGAGCAAATTATTGAAATTTTGGGTATTGAAATTGAAATTTCCCAAAATTAGGCTGATTTACCCCTTTTTTAGCTTCAAACTTGGGGGGGGGGGAGGGGGGGGGGGGGGGCATCAGCCCTCCAAAAAATCCACCCTCCAATAAGAAGTTTCATTTTAGTTGCATAATAAGCAGACTTTTTCTTTTCAAAGAGGTACACTGAAGGGGGTTCGGGTCATATATGGTCAAACTTAGCTTGACATGGGAGAAGGGGGGGGGGGAGTTATTAAAATGGATGTTCTTATTGATCGACACCTGCCAACTGATTTGGAATAGGCATGGATCCATTCTATCAATTTGTTTGGGTAGCATCTATGGGAATCTTGTTGAATTATTTTAATTAACACTGTTTAATTATTTACTTTCTGATAATTTTCTACAGATTGCTGGTGCTAAGTGTGGTACATTTGATCCTTACCCATCTCATTCTAACGATCCCTATAAGCCCAAGACAAAGAAAGGACCCCCACCTTTGAATTCCGGCGGCAAGACCTTTATGCCATCAACGGGACCTAAGAGCGCACCAACGAACTCAATCGTCAATCAAAACGTCATCAGGTAGGTTGTTCTGAAAAATTGGTATTTGGGCCTGGGGGGAATTAGGTTTGAATTTGTTTACAGGTTCTGTCAAGGTTCTGTTCTAGGAGGAAATAATTTGTTGTTGTTGTTTGTCCAAAATTTGGAAAGTTTTTTTGACAAAGGAAAAAACCCTGTTTTACGGGCTTTAACTGACCCAAGTTTTTATAAAATATTCTTTAAAAAATCCAAAAGTTTTTAGAAAAATGTTTTTTGGTTTTTGGAAATTGTTGAAAATTCGCTAGATCACCAACATTTTTACAAATTTGCTGCCTAGATTGGGCTTTGATCTTAACACTTTTCAAAATGTCACAATCTTAACACTTTTCAAAATGTCACAATTGTCAAAATGATTTAATTTCATAACCAAATCTTAAATCAGCATGAGAAATGCATTAAGATAAGTACAAACATGCCTAGTAGTATTGGTTCAGTAATCCTTCAGATAGACTTTGAAAGTAGGGAATGGTTTCTGGAAAAATCTGTTATGTGTATGGTAAAACTAAGTATGAATCCTTAAACTTGAGCAAAGTCATATTAGATGTGAATAATGATACTATGGTTTTTTGTTTCTTTGCAGAACTATTAACAGCACAAACTTCAGAAGTGTCGGGGGCGCCATCACAACGTAATTAATCTAACACATCGACTCAGTTTAGTATTATATTTATCATGTTGAAACATTTGTATATAAATTCAAACTAGAAAAAACATTGTTTTTTTTACTTTGTGTCAAGTTATCTTGTCTTACAAACCATGCATATTGTCAGATTCAAAAACTTTGAGTACTGTTGAAGGAATCAAGGCTCATTTATGCCAGGGTAAGGTGGGAGTGGGGGAGGGTTGTTTCCAGTGGGTCTGGGTGGTGGTCATAATTTAGTGATGGATTTAAAGTTTTGATTAACAGATGAGGGGGAATCTTGGGAATATGAAAACACAATTAACAACAGCATCGGCAACAACAAATGTTATTGATTGTTTATGTATTGAATTGATCCTTATAATCAAACGTGGTACATTTTGAAGGTGGGATTGAATAAATTGCTGTAATATACCTATGATTTGAGATGTAATTTACAGTAATGTCTTGAGCGTTTGATTCATCACGCTTTCTTGAGCCTCTAAAAACTGGGGTTGCATGAGGTGAAATGCAAACCTCAGTCTTCCGATGGGGAAAAGTAACAAACGATTAATTTTGATATTTTTTTGCCATTGGGGGCGGGGGCAATCTCGTAAGTCATATTATAAGAAGTATGTTGTATTTCAGATGTAATTTGTACATACACAACCAGTTCTGAGAACAATGGTATTTATGTGATTTGTCAGATAATGTAAAAGTGGTAATTTTTGTGCTTTGCCGACTTTCAGCCATTTCGCTTGTTTTTAAATTCGCGATTTGAAAGTTCATTACATTATACACAAAATAAATATGTTTGTGTGTTTTTATTTTCGTGGTAGCTGCTTGGAGCGCGAAAATCAATGTAGCGCAAAAATGTCCACGTTTACAGTAAACTTGAGTCATATTTAGTTTTGGTGTGTTTTTTTCTCTTTTTAATTCACCACAAAGTGTTATGTGTAATACATTTGTCACTGACAAAACTAGATCATTTTGAATCCTGAACTCCGATTCTAATGATTGTCACATGAAGTCATGGTATGTGCTATTATTCATAAAGGTGTGGGATCCAATAACCAGGGAGATATGTATAATCACTTTGCTGGTGAATAAGACAAATGTTTCACAGTTGATATTTGATCAAAAGATCTGATTAAGTTTGAAGATTTGACAATTGCTTATTATTGACCAGAAAATTCAGATAAAATTGAGCTGTAGAAAGAAATCCTGTTCTACGGGCCCAACTGACCCATTTGTTAGAGTTCGGTGAACAAAATGTTCACGTGCAAATGAATACCGACCCAAATAATTTGTTTGGCTTGTCATAATACGGCAAGATTTTGACAGATTTGTTTGATTGTTACGGGCTCATTTTCATTCAAGGGGGGAAAAGTATTAAACAAAATTAATTAAAAAGAACCATCCGACCGACCCATCGTGAGGTCCGTTTGCCTGTAGAACAGGGTTTCTTTTTTTCGTCACCTTAGCCACAGATTTTCATTGAACAGGGACAGATTTTTTAACAGGTTCAAAGTCAAGACTAGTTTTACATTTCGGGTTAAACGTATGAATGATCAAGTTGATTTATCATCATTCAATTCATAATTGAGACGTTTGTATTGGTAGGTAGGACAGCGTAGGGGTATAGTATTAATAAACACCATATTTAATCATGGATTTAATGTCCAAATAAATGTTTGAAATAAGCATTACCGTAATAATCAGGGAATATTTATTGAGCAAATAACAAACAATTTTATTGTATGTATTGTGGTAAGACTTATAATTCTACCTAATATTATATTAATCAAGCATATTTTAGAATACAAATATTTCCCTGTAATTACCTAAACCAGAGTTGACCATTTTAGGGACATATTATATTAACTGATCAATGTGCTAACTGTCGATTTAACATAATATGACTCCTCCTGTCCTCCCCTCGACTTTTTTTTGAATGAACTGACACAAATTGGCAAGTAAAAAATCCGGTTTTTAAATTCGGAGCTGACCAAACTATAGATGCTATATGGCTAGCTTATGTCAGTCATTTGATAATGCTTTTTTTTATGATCAAAATTCCGTCCATTTCCAATCCGTCCAATCAAACCATTCGACAATATCTTATCCATCCTTTTTTATGTTGATGTATAAAAGTATGGTTGCTATAGACGTTATTCATAATTGGCGATTTCATGTCTAAAGAGGGAGACATACTTGATAAACATACAATCTTGTACTTTTACTGCAATGTAATGAACTGTGATCTTCTACATTTCCCTAGATAGTGTCGGTTTACCAGCAAACATTTCATTTTAAACTAGTGGAATACATAATTTATACATTCAAGTTTATTTCACGAATGTAATAAGGTCAAATATTGAACAGCTCAGAAGTATGAAGCATTTTTTATGATTAGTGCAAAGTTCACCACATTGAAAAAACTACATCACTCTCGTCTCGGCTACATCGTTAGCCTCGTTTTCGGAGCACTAATTGCTCTGAGCATGCTCGGTTGAATAGCATGGCCTTCTCTTGACGTAAATGCGCCAATTATGAATAACGTCTATAACAATTAATAATTACTGTTATGTAATATTTCACTGTAAATTATTGTAAAAAGATATATCATGTTATATAATAAATAGCGTCGCTGCGTCACATCATGTTCATTTTGTATTGTCCTTTTGTTATTTTGTATTGTATAGAAGCGGCTCAGTCTGAATGTTGCAAATTATTCTTTTTCTATTTAAGTGATGAAAAAACATGCCTCTCAGGTAGGGTGCTGGATGGGTTTTCCCCAAACATTTTGGTGACTTATCAGCAATTTTAGAAATGTTCCAAACAATTAAAAATAATAAATGTTTAAAAACAATTCCAAAAATGGATTAAAATGTTTGGTTGAAATTTCCACTATTTTGAGTAAAAATTGCCAAATGTTTTTGAAAAAATTAGTAACATTTTGTTGTTGTTGAAAATAATATATATAAATAGGTGTTTCGGCCCGTAGAACATGTTTTTGTTTTTTGGTCGCCTTATCTCAATAGTGCCAATAGACACTGAAAACAAATTTCCCTTCCATTTATGATTTTACTACAAGTACAGTACTGTATAAGTGGAAATTTTCGCGCTACATTTATTTTCGTGCTCAAATCAGCTAGCGGGAACATAAAAACATGCACACTTTTGTATGTAGGTCTATGTAAGGAAGCTCAAAATCGCAAAACAAAAATCAAAATTTGTGAAGTGCGAAAATGTACAGACGCGAAAAATGTACACTTTTACAGTATTCTGAAGAAACCATGTACATGTGTAAATGTGATGTACTATTTCAGGGGCGTATCCAGACGGGGTGCGTGAGTTGCCCGTGGGTGCTGGATACACCCCTGCCTGTATTTAAAAATTGAAAGTAAAATTTGAAGTGATGTCAATTCTATCACCATATTATTACTCAAAACGTATCCATTTAAGGGGGGACTCAAGGTTTTTATTTTTTATTTTTGCAAGTGCTGTAATTATTGAACTATTAATCAAATGCATATATAAGTATACATTTTTGTAAAGGAAATAGATCAGAGAATCCAAATTTGGTGTCAATTTTGACTAAAAATGTTGAATTTGTGAGAAAATCACAAAATTCACTTTTTTGGGACAAGCTGACAACATTATTTGTTAGTAAAAAATGCCAAAAATTGCTTGATTATACTATTAGGACACTAATATAGTGCCGATTTTCTCATTTTTTCTTTTAAAGCTGTATTTTTCGAAATATTGACCAAAAAGTGCCAACACTCTTTTGGCAATTTTTGTGATTTTCTTAAATAATCAACATTTGTTGTCAACATTGATGCCAAAAATGGATTCTCTGACCCAAATCCCTTCCAAAAATGTATACTTTTATATGGCTCATTCCATGAAGTTGGGGCATATTATGTGACATCCAAGTGAAATTTTCAAAATGGATATTTTCCAACTCTTTCTTGTTTTTTAGGTTCTACATTTACCAAAGTCCAATGTAGAACTTTTTATTTTAATGTAACATTTGGTGTAAAATAACCGCACATGTTCAACAGTTGGATGACATTTCCAAAAATCCTGATGCTACATGGACACCATTTCTCATTTCCATATCATTTTCTAATAAAATAGCTTAAGATGTGGGTCAAGTTTCTATACCTCAATTAACTACTTGGAACCACAAATACATGAAAAGAAACCAGATTTGTCTAGGTTGAATATAACTTAACGAACAAGACATCGTAGATTAACTGTTTTATGTCAAAACTCATTGAAAAGTGACTCTTTATTTTGCAATTTGTATAATGAATTTAAATAAAGTACATATCAATATTTGTTTGATGTAAAGTACTCTATAAACCATGCACATTGATTACATTATAGTCATAAAGTAAGTACATGTATATGAAGTATTATTTACCTGTATAATGTTATGAAATGCACTACCGATGCTACATGGACACCGCGTCTTGTAACATTGTTAATAATAAGACTATTCATACTGTTGCAATTATTTGAGTGTGAATGGTTTGTCTACTTGTTCATCATATCAAGTAGATACACAAGAGTGAATTGCTTGAAATTTATCTAAACACTGTTCATGTAAAATTTACCTTTTCTGTGTACTTAAGTATTACGATGCTACATGGACACCGTGCCCTAAAATATTTGGAACAGCTTGAACAGGTGCATCTTTTTCAGATCAATAGAGAGGATGTACTATGATGTTAACTTTTTATGTTATAAGCACACGATAAAATTAATAACATGGATTGTAAAACTACAACTTACACAAAAAGATAACCTGCCATGAAGCATAAAACATAATTACCTATGATACACATACACCATTTCCTACAATTACACAATAACAATACACCATTGATCAAAGAAACTTAAGATGTCCACTGAAACAAACTTCATGCAGTGTTGTTCTTAAAGTACCCTTTGTGATCTTAGTCTCTTTGCTTGTTTCTGATTGAATCATCCTCTATTATTGATAAAGATGATTGAAAAGTTTGATCACTTAAAAAGTCAGTTTGCAAAAAAATAATTTAATTGCCATGATGGATTTCTTTGGAAAGGTACTAGATTTTGAAAATGATGGGTTCCTTGTCTTCATCTCCATAAATTCCAGGACGATAGAACTGTCTTCTGAATTAATGTCAAGAACCTGCAAAGCAAAACAAAATAAACCCTATGGCTTCAGCTTAGTATCTTCATGGAACATTGTGTATTGATATTGGAGTAGATTATTTATTCATGTTGCACTTTTTGTGTTGCAGGAAAATATTTATATTAAAATCATGCTGGAGTATTTTATTTATTATTCATTTAACATGAAAAAGAATAGCAAAGGATAGAGAACTTAAATGATTTACAATTATTTGTTTTATTTATAGTAAATAAAACTAAAATAAGGGAATGTTTATTGTGAATTCTGTGAAATGCTAATGGAAATGGTGTCCATGTAGCATTGTGTATTAATATATTTCATTAGATATACATCTCTCATAATATGCCTTTTTTCTGTAAAGTGTAGTAAAATGTAGGCAATGTTTTGAATGTTTTGGGTGATGGATAATTTCGAATGGGGTAATTGTTTTAGTCTAATTAGGCAAATTTTATGAAATGCTACATGGACATGGTGTCCATGTAGCATCGTATTGGTAAGCTATATTATTAGCATTAAAAGAGCAAAAACTAATTCATTATTAACTTCAAAGTTTATTAATGATGTGATTCTACAAAGAAAATACAATTTCAACGAACTATAACGATACCCAATGCAAAATATTGCCCATGCTATGCCCGATGCTACATGGACGCCAAATTATTATGGCGTCCGTGACTCCAAATTAATATCATAACATGAAAAGAAATTCTGATTCAGTGTTTCCCTTTCAATAAAAATGCATTAATAAATACAGACATACAAGCAACATTAAGAAATAATTACAATCGCACTTACCATTCACAAAACTATCCAATGTTTACATTTTGATGCTACATAAAAGTCCCGATGCTACAACGGGACACCAGCGACTGAAACCTTGATAAAACTAGCCCACGTGTGGCAAATTCCAAACAAACCTGATAGCTATTGACCTCTATCCTTACAAAAAGAAATATGGAATGTTTTATTTATCTCCAGGGGGGGATTCCCACAAATTGCATAGGATGTTTATCACGATGCTACATTTTATGGTTAGGACACCATGCACACGGCACGGTATACTTTTTCATGAATATATGGAATGGTCTTCATGAAATTTATTCTCATTTGCAATAGTTTTCAATTGATAAATGCTCTTAATTTTGGAAAATAATTTTAAAATGTATGATAGAGAACTACCCCCATTCAGCAATGAAAACTCCCGATGCTACACGTGTATATTTTGTGGACACCGTGCGTAGCATCGGAAAGGCAATTTTCATGTTGCTTGGGTGAAAAATCAGTCCAGCGTGACGAGGTGTTTTGGTCAGTAAACTATGAATACATGTATCTTTTATTAATCAAATCGATTTCCAAGCAATTCTATGATAATTTTGCTTACATAAAACTCATATTAATTGTTGTGTTTTCCATGTCACGTTTTTTAGCAAAAATGGTCTTGGACACCACCTAATTTTTTATTTTTTTCTTCTTCAAGGAAGGGTCGATTTTTTTTTTTTTTCATGGCTCAATACTATAACCTAGTACTGTTTTTGGACACTAAAAAAATTTGATATACACATAGAGTAAAACAGTTTATAAGCTGCCTAAAGTACCAAATTCTGCTATTTTAACAAATGCCCCAACTTCATGGAATGAGCCATATGCATTTGATTAATAGTTTAATAATTACAACATTCACAAAATTAAAAAAAAACTTCCTTGAGTCCCCCCCCCCCCCCCCCCCTTAAATTGGTATTTTCCTATTGTTGTGGAAAAGTTTGGTAACCCCATACTCAGTGGCCCATGGTCAGAACAACTAACTGGTGGTGTGGAAACAAAGAAACGAAATTTTATCAGGAAATGTGTCATCACAATTGGTAGACAAGTGCACAAAAATTGGTGCAGTCAGGGTGCAGTGTGCAGGGATTGTACTGCCCCCAATATGAATGTTTGGTAATAATTCTAGCCTTAATTAAGTCTTTGTATTGTGGATTTTGTTATATGATAACGCAAAATAGAATTAAAATTAAATTACTCGAGCAGATTCAGTGGCAGCACCCGGTAGCAACACCAGCATCAAATTATAAAAATCTATCATACCATACTAAATATGCAAAAATCTGATGAATCTTTTAATTTTGTTTTTTGAATATTCTAATTATTAATTTAAGAGTAACTTATGTAAAGACCGATTTTTACCTTTCCCACCCAGACAAAAAAAAATGCCACGAAGAATGTTTTTCCCCAATTTTTATAGTTGAATAATTCCTAATGTCTTTTAAAATAAACACTTTTATTATCAAATCTCCACTAAATGAAGGTCATTTAGCTTTTGTCAATTTCTTTTGAAAAGAAATATGTTAAACTTTATCGATGCAAGTTTCTCGTACCACTGGCCTTCGAAAAGTTAGAGGACTTTGAAAATGTACAATGACAATGAAAATGTTTCAAGTAAATACAATTTGGATTTGAGCATACTATCATGTTCTTGGTTTGGATGTTGTTTAAGTTAGAATGTGGGGGAAATTACCAAACAATTGACCCTGTAACCTCCCCCATTTGTGCCGCCTATGCTCCTTACCCATACCCATCCACCTCTTTACGCCTGTCATACAAACCCATTTGAACCAGGGGCTGGGGGCAAAAAAGTTGTTTCATTTTTTAAGGGGGGGGGGGTTCCAGTTTGTAAAGGGGGGAGGGGGGGGGTCAAAAAAGGTTAAGACCCCGAAAAATGCAAGTTACACAGCCCACAATATTCAACCTACACAACCATCAAAATCAATCATTTTTGAAAACTAAAAAAAAGAAAAGTTGACCTTAGGCGCATGAAAGTCGATATCGAGTTTCCCGTTACCCGCCCGCATCACTTTTTTTCACCCGCGTCAAAATTTCAAGATTTCCCCCCAAAAAAATCATTATTTATTTTTAAACATAATTGTTACCAGTTTTATCAATTTAAACACATTTTTCACTTTCTTAAAATATGAATTTTGAGAACTAGGCTCATAAGGAAGGCTTTTTTAATCGTAAACCTACCTTCCGTGAACATTATTTTGATGCATTTATTCGTTTCTGCAAAAAACATCGGGGTTTCCCCCGATTCATACACCCATGTGTATTTGCACCTTAAAAACATGTTTTTATATTATTTAAATGAGCACCGTATCAATTATATGGGTTGATCAAACATGCATTTACATGTCAATAATGAAATTTGATAAAATAATGAATAATGAAAAAGTACGAGAAACTTATTTTATAGGTAGCCATAGGATCAACCACACATCAACCTGCCCGTTTTTAACTGGCTTGCCGATCTCTGCAGTCTCACTGTAAACCACATCGAGACTTTAGTCAAGTCTATCGTGCAAGTCGTCCGTTTTAAGTCAAGACTACCTTGCCAGTCGGTGCCTTTAGTCAAGTCTACGTTACGTCAGTCAGTGGTTTCGTAATTTGACCGTGACAACCAGCATACATTTTACATTCAAAGACTGGAGAGACAGGGATCTAGAGAAAGATCAATGGTTATCTAAAGATCGATTTAGGCATAATTACCATAAAAAGAGTTTGTTGATCTTATGATCGATCGCGATCGTAGACGTCTCGTATCTTTGACATTTCGTAAGTTAACTCTATAAAATGGAAGAAAGAGTGAATCAGGTTTTGGTAAGTGGAAGAATTTTATTTTCAAATTGGTAGGCTAAATATTTTAAAATAAGCTTATTAAATTAGTTAAGCTTTCATAACCCTATACCCCTCAAGGGTGGTTTTAGCAATCAAGCTAACATTAACAAGGGGGAAAGACGGGACGGAAGGACAACTAAACACACACAAAAATGGTGTGTGCCGCCGGGGACTGAATTGCGCAATGAGATGAGACGAGGTGCACTGGCAGGGGGCTTTAGATTTAGAAGGGTTACCGTTAGGGTTAATGCTATATCATGCTAGACGTCCCGTACGGAATAAACCGTGTACAACATCAATCAACACATTTTAATGGTTATCATATGAGCATACGCACATCAGTTACGAGACGTCTAGCAAGACATTGCCGCATGATGAGCCTTGTAAAGTTACAAACTACAGACTTCGTTCGTAGCGGCAACCCTTACCCTGTACAAATGTTTGCCTATATTTACTGACTGCGTAATAGTTACTGTACTCGTGTACGTTATACACCTATCAGTTGTAAGACGCACCCTATGACCCCCGGGAGTAGTGCGTCACTTTACCGAGGTGCGTCGACTTCTCATGTACCATGACGCACCCTGTGTCAAAAAAACGACGGACCATTGCCTTCCAAATACGCACCCTCCGTCAATTTTTGGACGCACCATTGGTGGATTCTGACGGACCATGACGACGCACCCCGTCGTCAGATATCGTTGACTATAACTGGATAAAACACGATCTACTGGAAATGAAACTACTTTTAATTCACGGGAGATCTGCCCTTATTCGATGTTGTCAACCCTGGCCCTCGAATAATTATATAGACCCCGGACCGGGACCGGGTATAGGCCTATGTTTTTTATTTGAATCGCCTGCCGCACATCCCCGACCAAATTCAATTCCGGGGGCCTGTCCTACTACCTCTGTGTTCTTAGATTGTTCTGCGCTTGTGCGGAAGAGCGCAATGCTGATCCCCTATCTTTACCATGAAGATGCTTGTATACGTGACACTTCTCTTAAAATGAAAGGTTCTCGGTCTACTGCGGTTCCTTTTTTTTTCGTTGCCAAACTCTTGTATTGATGATCGAGTGATTTCAGGCATTTTAGAACATGCGGTATAAAATATCGGAGTGATGTTTGCGGTATTAAAGTGGAGCCTGGTTGGCGGTATTAAGGAGTTATGTGGTATAGTAGCCCTATAGCGTATATTTAAAGGTCGTATTTTGTTGTTCGTAAACAGATGTACACTGTGACGCACCCATGTAAAGTGACGGACCTTGACGCACCCTCCGTCATTTTTTTGACGGACCAAAGGCTGCCACGGACGTACCCTCCGTCAATTTTTTTTGGTAAACGACGCACCCACGACGCACCTCTCCCGGGGGTCATAGGGTGCGTCTTACAACTGATAGGTGTATTATACTAGTATACCAAATGCGGTGATGCGCTTGTCAATATTGATGTCCCGGGTATGGCCGGGACTTTGCAATGTTAAATGTTGTTTCAAAAATTAAGCATAATTTGTATGTAAATCCCCGGCCGAGTCCCGACCCCGCCTGCTGGGAACTGCGAGGTAACCCAGGGTCTTCTCGTCACTAATCCCCGCCAATTCCCGGCCCAAATGATCTAGTGTGCCATCAATATCATGTATTCAATTTTTACATTGAAACCGATGGTGATTCAAAATTTACAATTATTATAGTGACCACCGTGGACCGACCACCATCATCTGATCTGAAATACATACAGTACTATAGTCTATTTGGCCATCACGAGACAGTGACGTAACCGCGTATTCTAATAATTGCAGCACATATCGCGCGCGCCTATTCGTGGCGCTGGCGTATACTATACACACAAGCGTTGCAAGGCGGAAGATACATACGCGTGCGTAAAAGCTGCGCCTGTTAATTAGTTACGTCCAGAGGAAGCCAAATAGAGTATAGTTTTGACTATATTTAGTTGTTGAGTTGAAGAGATTTACAAATGAAAACTCATGTTTTTTATGGAGTTAGTGGCGCATAATCATTGAAGCAATATTATAGGGTCAGAACCCAGGATGACCCTAAGCAGCTCCTTAGCAATTCTTTTAAAAGTGACTAAATATAATCATGACAATGGCTGGACCTGATTATCATGACCTCAAATGCTCAGTCCGAGACCCTAAATTTGGTCTAGAGAATGACTGCATTAACAAAACATAAGCTTGTGAAACGTAAGCATTTGGAAAATATCCCACGCCTGACAACAATGTAATAATTTCAGCCATTTCAGGGCAGGGGCGTCAATTTACATTTAAATGTAGGGGGGGGGGGGGGGGGGGACATCATAAGTTGCCCGTCCAAAAATAAAGATAAATTGTAACTGAATTTCTTGGTGTAAGTTCATCAGGATTGTTCATTAATTATTATAAGAAATTGTTTTCATATGACAAATCCAAGGTTAGATGAAGTATAATAATAAAACAAATTATTATACTCACTTGTGACAGTTTCATGCTACACTGAGCACTTCTTCAGACTATTTGACGTCAGATCTCATCACAGGCTTTTTATCCTGTCGACCACCGGAAGTACAACAACTGAATTGTTGTTAATGAATGAGCGAAGCACTGCATTCCGCGCTAGCGCGGACAGGGGGAGTCTGAGTTCGATTTTTTTTCAATTTTCGAACCCATTTGGTGGGATTTGGTGGGCACTTTGACCGATATTCTATTGAAATGTTCACTGTTGAATGTTGATACAAATGAATATTTGGTGTGGTTCGAGACCCATTATAATGGAGAAACCTATAGTAGAAATGCGCTTTGGCATTTCTAACACTTGCATGTTCCAGTACAATGTTTTGAACGTCCTCCACATAATTTATAAAATTTGGTATGGTTCAAGACCCATAAACTGTCCTATAAAGCCATCTTGTTAAGCTTGAATAATGAAACATTGAAACTAACACGCGAGAAGCGTGCACAAAATTGTATTTCTAACACTTAAATGGTCCAGTATGATGTTTCTAATGTCACCCACATACTATTTTGAATATTCTGTGTGGTTCGCAGTGCCGTAACTAGGTTTTTGATATGTGGGGGAGGGGTGCAAGAATTGAAAGTCAACCGACAATATTTTTTCGAGGAAACAAACCCAACTTTTTCAAGTCACGTATATGACCTTGATTGACCCCCATGTGACCCCATATGGGACATCTAAGGTCCTGTTTTGAACTTTGTTTCCTTCAAATTTCTATCTTGTTGTCTGATGCTATTCCAAAGTCACAAGTGGGTCTGTATTGTAGCCCAGTGTACACCTGTACAAAGAGCAAAAGCATGTTATTTGTAGTTTGTTTAATGCTAAATACAGGAAATAAGCAAAATGATGAGCTATAGAGTCCAGATTCGGCTCAAGGTCATAAGGTGATAAATTTTGGCCATGAAGTAGGAAGATTATAATAATTGCTGCCTGATTACGAATCTTTTGTAAATACTTTGGCTCTTGAGTCTTGAGCCCTCATCAAGTGTTAATTTTTAAAAAAATCCCACACCTGACACCAATAATACTTTACTGTAAAATGCATGTTTAAAAACGACTACAGGTAAAAGTGTGATATTTTTTTCTCCTTCAAAAGTTTCCTCATGTTTTCCGATGATTTTCAAAGTCAGAAGTTGGAGTTTATTGTAACCAAGGGTACGGTACGCCCATACAATAGACAAGCAAAAACCTTAGTGTGTTGTAGTTTGGTTTAAACCCACAAAATCATCAACATTTAGGGGGGACCGGGACAATTTAGGGGAGATAGGACATATTTAATACACATGTTCTATGAGGTGCTTGGCAATTTTTTAGGGGGATGCAGAGAGGGTCATGAAATTTAGGATATTAGTCGGGGACACATTCCCTATACTACTTTCTTATGTCAACACCCTGTCTGCTCCACCCTGAAGAAAGAGGGGTTTCAAAGGCATCTTGATGGTTAAAAAAGTTGTAAAATTGAACAACAAGGATTTAAAAAAGCATTAAAATCACTCATTATGTTTTACACACAGTTGTTTGACCTGTATTTCATATTCATATGATTACAGTAAATCACAGTTTCCAGAGCTTCTAGGGAATATTATGCTTTCTATATCGGGCCTTAGACTTTGAACTCTTGTTTATATTTAATCTGCCTATTGATACAATATGTGTATAATCTGCAAATAAAAAAAATAACATTGCATTATGACCATTGCAACATTGCGTTATGACACCTGAGACAAAAGTTCGTCTCAGGTTGACACCGAATCTTTAAACCTAAACAAATTTGAGGTTTACTTTTAATTGACTTGAGGGGGTGTGAACTCTCAGCAAAGCCTCCGTAAAACTGCTGTAACTCCTTCATTATTTATTAAATCTATATAGAAGTATACATTTTTTTAAAGAAAAGGGTTCAATGAATCCAACCATGAACATGAAATTTACCATTTTGGAGAAATTATAAAATACATGTTTTTTTACCCATTTCAGGTTTTGTCAAGATAACTAAAAATATATTTTGTCAAATTTTGTCATTCTAGATTTATCATAATCTTAATAAAATTCTCTAGGAGGTTGATTGTTGTTTTGAATATCTGATTTTATTGTTGAATTATTGACCAAAAAAGTGCCAAAATGTGATTTTTTTTTTTACCTCTAAAAAATTAAAATCACATTTTTGGCACTTTTTGGTCAATAATTCAAAAAATAAATCAGATATTCAAAACAAACAAAAAAACCTCCTAGAGAATGTTATTAACCCTAAGGGATCAAGTAAAATATCATGCATTTTCACTGAACCTCAGTTTTGTAATGTAATGTAATGAATATTTTGGTAAAAGAACAATCACACTCTTTGCTGTGAAACCTAACAAAAACTATTGCTTTTTTCACAAGCTAAATAACTTGTTTTGGAGGTTAAAAAACCCGTAGATAATTTTTATCCCATGAGAACTACCTGCCAGTTGGTTGAAATTTAAAATGTGTCAAATATTGTGCCAATCAAAGACATTGTTAGAATAATTACAATTTTCAAAAAGATATGCATAACATATTTATAAGGAAAACTGTAATTGGTTTATCAAGATGATTATATCAATTATCATGTAATTGACCAATTGGAATTATTGTATGAAAGACAGGTAGTGCCCAGGGTAATGTCCCCTTTTTTCCTGAGATCATCCCATATTTTAATCTGATTATCAAAACACAGCATACAGGAAGCTTTGACTTGAAACCCATTTGAACCTTTATGAATACAAAATATGGCATTATAATTCAAGACGATTGATGACTTGATGTATTCATTTCATGATGTGAGTGGATAAGTCAAAATATGGTGTATGGCATAAAATCTACCAGAGATAATTATTTAATGATGGATAGTGGGTAGATCTTGATTAGCTAAAGCCTTTAATATCATGTTGCTATCGATAATGCTTATTTTTCTTTCTTCATCCCTGGGCTTAATAAAATAACCATTTCATTGCCTACAAATAGCTTTAGAAGTAATTTTGAACATCAAAACTTGATCTTCAAAGTCTTGAAAGAAAAAAATCTGTATAATTAGAGAACATTATGCATAACCAATACTGCACATAGAATGTTGTTTTACCACAGAATGAAGCGGTGGAATTTCTGTAATATAATATTAATGGAGTTTATGTGACCTCAGAGGTTACAATTGTGGATATTGTCATCAACCGTTTAATTTGTTTGATTTATAGGAAGTTCTACAGCTCTATCTTGGAGAAGCCAGGTTAAAGGTCAATGACCTTTGTGTTGGTTTGGAAGCATGGCAACTGATAGCCTTATCTGTGGGAGTAACGCTGGTGCTAGTGTGGTTTGTCAACTTTCTCTTCCATCCTTTATATTGTAAGTAAATGTCTTGGAGTATATCATGTTTGATATAAAAATGTAAAGAGGAAAGTTAGTTGTTCATAGATTGGCAATTTGCTGGCGAAGTGTTATATACGTAACATAATCATAACCCTAACCATGGTTTAGGGTCTTTAAACGGGATCACAATTTTGGAAGAGAAAACACCAACTAAATCGCCGGGAACCAGCTGGGAATTGATCCGAGGACCCTCCGAATCTTCCCGTCATCCGACCCTCTAAACCACGACCCTCAGCTTCTTGTTCGCGCAGTATACCGTGCTCACCATATAGGCTCGGTGATTACGTCATCGAAAACCGTCCGCACATGCCGTTTCAGATAGGCTTACAAGTAGAATTTTGTAGTACTGGGGATGGGGGGAGGGAGTAGGGTTAATATAACTATAACAACTGGATCAAGATTTTTAGTCCTGTACCTTGATCAAAATGATCGCCACATCAAGTCTATAGCATGAACCATCATTTCAAAAGGTGCATGATTTACTAGGGATCATTTATTTAATCACTTCGCTGTTGAAAATATGTGGCACTATCAATTAGACAAGTTTGACATGCTTTTTTCAACAAAAGACAAGTGCCCCCACCCTAAAATATTATTTGTGTATAACCGTGGCAAAAGGGTGCAGTTGTCTCTCAAAGAAAACGTTGAGATCTTACTACCAACAAAAGGAGCTTTTTGAATGCTTCAAAATGACACCATTGTGGTTAAGATTGGATACTGCTTTCTAATTTTGTGAATAAAATGACTTTTAAATTGTCTTTATTTTCTTTGTTTTTTCAAGCCTATTTCCAATATCTCTAAATGCATTTTACCGGCAACTGCACCGTTTTGCTGTGACAGTACACATTTTAAGAAAACTGTATATTATCTGTGTAGACTGCACATGTTTTCAGGGAGCACTTAGAATGAACATATGTTACATGTGAAAATCACTTTCTAGTTCAAGAAACATAAAATGCTTACCGAATTGAAATCTCATCCAAGGGATTGGATTATGATGGTAACTTCAGCTACAGGAGAGTGTGAAAAGCTACAGGGAAGTGTGAGAGTGAGGAAGAGCAGTGGGAACATTTTTGGATCACCGTTATGATTTTATCCTGCCATATAATATGCCAAAGCCAGAAATGTCATATCTAATACCAGTTATATAATAAAATATATTCCTAGTAATGGTTTACACAGAGTGGCAGCTGTGCATAAAACAATCGTTTGGGTAATCCAATGCTAGTTTGTATGTTTCTCACAAATAGTGGCCTAAGAATAATGCATTAATAATCACGCATTATTATGAACACAATATTTAGAGCCCTTTTCACCAGAAAAGGTGATACAGCAACTTCCTGTCCTTTGGCTGCACAGATTGTTGTATTATTGTTGTATCAGAAGAGAAAAAAGGGTCAAATTGGGGGGGGGGGGGAATCGGCACCAGGGATCGAACATGGGTCACCTGCGTGGCAGTTATACGCCTACCCAACTGAGCAAAAAGGCAGCTTGCAAAATCTTATGATTTTGCTGCGCATATGATAGCCCTCCTGGGCGCTCAACCAGCAACTACATGTAGTAGAGTAGTATTTTGTAGTATACAAGGCTTATTGGGTTGATTGAACATGAAAAAGAGAGGTGCAATGTGAAACCATTAGTTATATTATTCTTATTCTTATTCCTATACAGCCATCAAGCAGAGGTTTATGGCTACAGTATTCAGGCTGGCACGTAAACTACCCCCAGTTAAAAAATATGTAAGTAAATGGTGTACTGTAAAAGTGGTAATTTTCGCGCGATTACATGTTCACGCTTTGCCGATTTTCCTCCATTCGCGATTTGAAAGTTCATGACATAGACTTATGCACAAAATAAATATGTTCACATGTTTTTATTTAGCGGTAGCTGCTTGGAGCGCGAAAAGCGCAAAAATTAATGTAGCGCGAAAATGTCCACGTTTTAACAGTATCATATTCCCTGAGTAGGGCAGTTGGAGAGGCACTTTGGGGCCAAGTGTGCTTGTTTGTACACAAATATGCCATGTGTGTTATAAATAAACCCAAATGCTCGACTATGTTGCGCTTTTCCATATTTACACATTTCTATTTGATTGTCAAAACCATCATTTTTCATTCAAAGCTAAATTCAAACTAAACAAGGTTTTAGAATAAACACTTCCACAGTTATGTAATTTGTTGAATTTTGGTAAATGGACAATTTAAAAAAAATGTACACAACTTTTGGGAACAAATGGGTTGTGGGATGAAAAGCTTTTTGTTTTGTGCTTTTGCACCATAGCGCATTTCCCCTAATCCTACTTGTACACGTATGTAACTCTCTCCCCCACCCCCCATTCCAAACAAAATAGATGTACCTTGTTTCTTGATGTGATAGAAATCTAACGTGTCTACTTAAAAAAATCTTTTTAAACAATGATCTTGTGGGAGTTGATTTCAGCGAATTATTATATTATTAGACAATTTCACCCTGTTTTTCAGCAGTTTTTATAATGTCACTGTATCCCAAGGCCAAAGATGTAACTGCATTGGGTAGTTATTCGGGCAAATTATTCCCACAGATCTTGGCTCAAATAGTGATACAATCCAATCCATGTCTATTTTATATCATATTCCCACAGATTCAAGCCCAATTAGATGGCACCATCAAGTCCATGTCAGAGGATGTCTTTGCCTTGAAACCAGGTGACAAGTATTTGAGAGCTTTACCTGCCAAAGGACTCAGTCAAAAAGATGTCCTTGCAAGGATAGACCAAAAATATAAAAATCTAGGTAAGAATAAATCATTAGATAACTTGAATTGATCCATTTGCTATTATTACACAGGGGTGGAGATTGAAACTCGATTACCCTGTATAGATATTGTTATTTTGGCGAGAAGGATCATAATCCTAACCGGTCGGCATTGATTTGGGAAAGAAAATATGTCAAATTACAGGGTGAAAACAAGCTCTTCCGACGCCGGGAATCAAACCCTGGTCGCCTGCATGGCAGTCCCGCTCTTATGTAAGTGAGCCAAGGAGTCTACAGCTTCGTAAATCTTAAGATTTTCTCGTCTGCATATGATAGCAAGACTGGAGAAGCGAGCGCTATAATAACCTTGTAAAATAATATTTTGTAGCACTTAGTGGCGTTAGGGTTAATCATTTGATTTGAGTAACAATAACATTGGGTCATTACGATAGAATACGAGTTTGGTATATATCTGCTCAACTAGATTTTTGTTGTTGGTTATAAGACAGGGGCTCAGGCCAGGAAAAATTACAATTTTTCCTCTCAAAGGAATGTGACTAGGAGATCTTCTAGATGGCTGTATGATCCTTTACAGGTTATCCATATACTGCAGCTAAGTCTCCTGTAATTTGGAAAAACCTAGGAAGTCTGTTGAATGCAAATTTGAGAAAACAAAAGGAAAACTGTTCCCATATTTTTCCAGACTAGGTTCTTCCAGATGAAAAACTGCCGACAGGGAAGAGTTTCACACACTTCAACTTGATAAAGTGAAGGGGAAAAACCTATTAAGTCCAGATATGGGTCTAACTCAATTTTCACACCAAAATTTGACTTACTAGGTTTTCCAGATTACAAGAGAATTCGTTAACCTCATTATGCAGGTTCCTCCAGCTCTATATTAATTGCCTCTTTTACTCCTTTTTCAAATCACTTATTTTTATTTTTTTCAGGTTTTGTTTTTTGTGGTGGTTTTTTTTTGCGTCAAAAGTGTATCCATAAATGAGTTATTGTTGAATTTGAGATGCAAATAAATTGATGTTTGCCCTGAGGATATTTGTCTCTTACTCTGATACATGTGCTGATGCATAAGCTGTGATTGGACCACTGAACTACATAAATGAAGGATATCTTGTTTGTGCTATTTTAGGTTTATCTTGTACATGCAAGGACAGTATTAAAAGCGGTATTATTGCTTTCGGTCTGTGGGGAAATATTACTAACTGAAATGATTCCCTGTGGCGTTTGAAGCCTGCTTACAAAGTGTGATGACCTGATATGTCAGATCAGGGATATGTACGCTCATATGGTGCTTATGTAAATATTAGTTAAATAGATAATATAGGAAATGACATTTACAGTAGACAATAGTATACTGTAAAAGTGGAAATGTTCGCGCGTGTAAATCTTCGCGCATTGCACATTTTGAACAATTTTGCTTGTTTTTATTTTCGCGATTTTGAGCTTCCATGCATAGACAGACCTATACAAAATGAATATATTCGCGCGTTTTAATTTTCGCGCTTGCTGATTTGAGCGCGAAAAGCGCGAAAATAAATGTAGCGCAAACATTTCCACTTTTACAGTATGCTTGATTACCTATTTATTTGTTTAAATATTGTTTTTTCCATATTTATTTATTAACAAACTGAAAAGTTTGGGAATACCATTGCTTAATATTCACAAACTTTGAATTGTATTTATTTATTCTTATTCAGTGGGTCTTATCAATAGACCCAATCAGTTATGCTTATTAAACCTTTACAGTTTGATCATTGGAACTATTAAAGGTCAATCAAAATGGTGATTCATGTATGTATGTTTTATTCAGTGGAGGATATTATAAACAATTATACAAAAATATTGCCCAGGAAACAAAATAAAGAGTTTCTAAGCATATAATTTGTATCATACTGACGATGGCAGGCCTAAACGTCACAGGTGTTACGCAGACTCACACACAGAACTTCAACACAGAACCTCAATAGGTCGATAGCATAAGCATTCACTGATAACTTTTGTTTGTTCAGATCTGTCGACCGAGTCCCAGATGAATACCGAGTTGGGAATTGCACCTGTTACGTAGTAACGCATCATCTGCATACAGTACATCCCACACTACAAAAGATACACTGGCAATTATGATTGGTTTTATGTATATCTTTTTCCCCAGACAATATTTAAGAGTTATTATTTTTACATTATATTTTTCTGAAAATGCTCCATCAAGAAAAGCATACTTGAATCACCATTTTGATTGACCTTTCTTCATATCACTTCCACAGCAGTATTGTATACATGTATGCAGTAGCCACAAGGACATATTACACAAAGCTGTACTACTTCATACTAAGGCAAAATAACAAAAAATACATGTTTAGCGTCCCCTCCCGCTACCTTTTTTTCCTTCAAATTACTTTTATTTTTTCATTATTTCAGTCATATTTTTTTTTCCTTCAGGTGTTTCAGAGTTTTGTTGGTAACAGCTTTGTTTCTTTCTTATGCATTTTAAACTTGTTAACTTGTGGTGACCAACCCCTAAGAACCATGAAATAAAAACAATTTAAAGAGGCCTCCTCCCCTTTTTGGTTCACAAAGTTTGTCGCTAATCAGGATGATTTGCTCCAAAAAGTGCCTCCTCCTTCTTTTTTGAAAAAGTCAGGACGCTAAACATGTTTCTTTTTTTATTTGGCCTAATCTGATTGCAATTGTTCAATTGAATAATTACAGATCAATTATGCAAACCTGCCTTTATTAACTGTAGTTTGTCTGATTTATAAACAATTGTCATTAAAGTCATATTATGCAATATTTTCATGGAACACCCTCTATCTTTAATTTCTTCCTCTAAATGCAATTTCTTTTGTCAAATTACATTTATAAACATGAAAATGAAATATCTTCCAAGTTACAGAGCAATACTTTTTCTAATTACTTTAAAATAAATTGTCATATAACACGTCTGAGTGGTTTGTGTTCACATAGTATTCCATGGTAATAGAAAATTGTATATTTCCCCAAAACGTAGTACGTTTCAACCTCATGACATTGTCATGGTTATTTATTGTAAATGGTAATTGATATCTGATTCTGGAAAGGTTGAATCTGTTTGGGGTAATTTAAATTGAAAATCCCTTACAACCCTGCCCATGACACACCCACCATGCACACCATTTACAATGGTGTGCACCCACCATGCACACCGTTTACACTTGTTTGCATGTACATCGTTGGGCTGATTGTGGTTCTTGTCAGTGATGGGACCATTAAGTAAATAAGTGTGACAAACAAAGCTGAATAAAGCTGTCTAATCCTTTAATCCTTTAACACAGTTGAACACAGATTTTGTGCTAGGCTAATTCCGTGCAGAATTACACCAAGGATAAACCCAAAAGGGTGAAAAAGGGGTCTTCAGCGCGGCACATACCTATACCCTTTTCCAATGTCAGTGCCCCCCCCCCCCCCCCCCCCGGGTGCTGAGGAGGGTAAAGGCCTATATTGTATATCAAATTGTAATGGGTCTAAGTGTAGACCCCTTTGAATTTGATATTTTACAACTGGGTATTGCTGTGAATAAGCAGTTTCCAAAAGCTTTTTTTAGCCTAAAGATATTTTATGACAGGGATAATTGTTTTATGCTACCGGTATTTTATCTCAAAATATGACATATGTTCCATCCGAGACACATAAAGTTGCATTTATCCCAGGTTGTATATAAATGCAGGAATAAATTGTCTAGGTTGTCTGAATTTGCTTTTAATTGTCTTACTTGTTAATTTTGCTAACATAATTTATGATTTACAAAATCATTGTGCACATACTCAAATTAAAACCAAAATTTCATAATTCTGGTCATTCAGTTTGGGGTATTCCAGGTTAGTAAGATACCTTTGTTAATCCCTAAATTTCACTTTCAATTTCATTTCTGAGGTCCCAGTATATTGTAAAATGCTGAGAACTTAGTCTTGGAAAACTTGAATCGTGAATGAAGTCCAACCAAATATTGGTGTCAAAGGTAAAACATAAAATCTCTTTATTTTCCAGATCCCATAATCATCATCAATATTTTGGAATCAGTACATAATTCATTGTGACCTAAGACCCCAGAAAACTGAATAGCCTGTTTGTGATTAGTCTCCATACAGTGCTAATAATTATGTATGTTCGTATGTACACAGATCATATAGACTGGGCTGGAGGTAAAGTGTCTGGTACTGTTTACAGTGGTTCTAAAGAGCTGGCTCATTTATGTGCACAGGTAAGTGCATGTTCTTTAAAACGTGATCAAGCAAAAGGAGTAATATATCGGCAGTTTAATTTTGATATTTGACTGAGAAAACAAGGTCAAACATAAGAATTTGTCACTTCTTTTTACCTATAACTCAAAGTCAATATTCCCGACATCCGACTCATTCCACTTGATCGTCACCTTTTTGCAATATTTTCATATTTTTGCTAAACTGAAATTATTGAGCAGATTTTCAATGTTTTGTTCCTTTCCACACGCCTACCAGTGTGTGAAAGAGTTAAAATCCACTTTTTAATAGATTAATCAAATTCAAATAAATTTCTGGGATGCAAATTTTGATTTGAATGTAATAAAAATGTCAGTTTATGAATGTAATTAGCACAAGTGAGAAAAGAAAGAAGAAAAGAAACATTTAAAAAAAAAAGATATAGGGGAGGGTAGAAATTATACAGGCCTATAATGAAAACATTCTGGAAAAAGGATAGAGATAGCCGTCTTGTTATTTTACACATCCTGAAATAGATAGCAAAATGTTAACTTTCTGAACTGTGAAATTGCTCTTATAAATTCCCCCTGAGTGCATTAACTATTCCAAACCCACGCCATAAGGCGCTCAGCTCACTGTTCGCCCACTACGTTTATAAAGTTTCACCCATTTAGCGATCCGCCACTGTACAAAGCGGCATGTACAAGGGGGGGGGGGGGGGGGGGGGGTACCTTGGACTATCATTTGGGGATTTAATTTCTATCCAATTTCAAGATGTCAGTCACGGAATCGAAAGCAATTTTGTATATAAATGCTAAATGTTCGGCGCGCTATGCGCATATGTCCAGGAATATCATAATTTTAGATGCAAGTTTGAAACCAAAACGTACCTTATTTATGTCCAGATTCATGTAAATAGTGACGCAATTTTGCACACCTAATGCACATGTTTTCAGAAGCAGATAATCAGGTAAAATAGTGGGAAGTAATTTGGGGGATTGGAGAGCCTGCAAACTCCACTGATGTTGTGCCTCCCCCTTCTCCTACTTACGTTTCAAAAATCTCGATACACGACTGCATGATAAATGAAGTTTATTGTTTCTTTGTTGTGTGTACAGTTACGTATACATAAATTTACATTTATTGCGTACAGAACTCGAGGGGAGTGGGGTAACGAACGCTCTGTAAGTAACTGAAAATGGCGATAATTTGGACGACCCCTTAGTAGTAAATTGAGATTTGCCAATTTAGCATGGTGACAAAAGTAAAAAGTAGAGAAAATTAGTTGTCAAGGATATTAAGTTTGTGTCAACTTAGAAACACCAACAAACCAGAAGGAGTCTCCTCATTTAGAGAACCTCCATGATAAGAATAGCATTACAGAACAGTTTGACTTACTGTAAAAGTCAATATTTTCACGATAAGATATTTTCACGAAAATGGTCATAACAGGCATTTTGCGATTTTTTTTCTTATTTTTTTTCGCGATTTTCAACAGTTGTGAACAAAAGTCAATGGAAGTCAATAATTTTCGCGAGTTTATATTTTTGCGGATGTGGATTGATTTGCGAAATTCGCGGAAATAAAAAACCCGCAAAAATTTCTACTTTTACAGTATAGAGGGACATTGTTATTTGTTTGCAGGTATATGAGGATTTTGCATGGTCGAATCCTCTCCATTGTGATGTGTTTCCGTCTGTTAGAAGAATGGAGGCAGAAGTGTGTGCTATGTGTCTTAAGATGTTTCAAGGGGGACCTAATTCTTGTGGAGTTGTAAGTATATAACAAAGTTGTCACCTAATGGGCATCGACAATGTTTTACTGAATTAGGGGTTCACCTTTGCCAATTCCAATGTAAGATATATGTAGATAAAACTGCAATAATTTCATCAGATAGTACATAAATTTGGCTGAGGAAAAAAATCTGTCTCACATACCCGCGCTTAAGTATGTAGAGTCCCTTTTGCCGCATAACCCTAAAGCGATGGGCTGTTTGTTCATTTTTTAGTTAACAACATTGGCTTCTTAAGGGGGGGGGGGAGTGGGGCAAAAACACAATAAAAAAAGAATTTCCACATTTAGCATAGCTATGTTTTCTAATTTAAAAAACCCCACAAAAACCCGCATGTAGCATAGCTAATTTCCCAAATGTATGTGAGATAGACCTTTGTTAGGTACAGTTCACACCATAGAGGGTAGCAAATCAATTGCCATCATTTCCACCATTTAGAGTCTGTTTGGAGGTTTGGTAAACAAGCAGAGTAGCTTTTTCATTTTAATGATAAAAATAGTTTGATTGAAAAGACTACATTTTATCTGTGATCATATTAAAAATTGAACTGAGTCTGCTTCTCATGGATGTAAAGTCAAAAAGCATACATAAGGTTACATGTATTATTGTTTATTATAAAGATAAAACTTAGTTTCATTAATATTACTATTTTGTCTACTGTACAATAATATTTAACCAGTGACCTTGTTTTGAAGGTCAGAGGTCAATATTAAGGATGAATCCTAATGATATTTGATGATAATTATGACTTTATTAAATAGATGACATCTGGCGGAACAGAAAGCATAATAATGGCAGTGTTGGCCTACAGAACTATGGCTTATGAGAGGGGCATTGAATACCCAGAAATGTAAGTATAGATTAGAGGTAATATACACTGGATTACATTTTTGCACTTGTACATTTTGACCCTTTTTTCAACTTTGCATTTTGACATTTCATTATGTATAATATGCAGAAGAAATTAATTGGTGCCTTTTTTACGGTAGCTGCTTGTAGTACAATGTAGTGTGACAGTTTTTATGTTTAAAGTATTTTCAATAGTGATATTTGCAACAACAATCAAGGATAAACCATAGTACCTCAAGGTATTTCCAAAGGTCAACTAATCACACAAGTTCCTGTATTCATATCAGACACTTCCTAATGTAATAATAAACCCTTTCAATCCACTTCTTGTAATATTTGATGTGATCAAGCGGTTTATTTCCATATGGTTAAAAATGATTTCATCCTATAACCATATACTTCAAGGAGGCACCTTAGCCCCCTTTAAGGTTGTAGCTACGCTGGGCGGCGTTGGGCCCGAAATTGGGCTGGCCGCCCAGCACTAAAAAAAATAAATTAAAAAAATAACAATTTGTGGATAAAATCATTAAACTGCCTCACAAAACAAGACATTATGTGGCAGGAACCCTCAAAGTGCCTTAAAAAAGCCTAAAAACATCCCGGTTCCTGAGCCGCGAGAATTATGTAACCAAATAGCGAAATATTGAGCCCAAATAGCGAAAAATTGAGCCCGGCACTCAAAATGCTCTGGCTACAACCCTGGCCCCCTTCCTTTTCATATTAGTGCTTGACTATGTCATGCGAAATGCTGTGAAGGACATCCAACACTCTATTGGCATCATCATTGATGAAAGAAAAAGCAGGAGATATCCCGAAATGTGCCTACATGACCTGGATTTTGCTGATGAAATAACACTTCTGGCATCATCCATTGCTACAGCTGAAGAACTTTTGCAGAGTGTAGAGGATGCCTCTTGTTGTGTAGGGCTCCATCTAAATTTCAGAAAGACCAAGACCCTCCTTGTGAATATACCTACTACATCCAATGTCCAAACTCTGAATGGCCATGATCTTGATAACATTAAGGATTTCAAGTATCTAGGATCGTCACTACCAGATTCATTACATGACTTCAAGTGCCGGAAAGCTCAGGCATGGGTTGCATGCAACAAACTTGACAAAAATCTGGAAGTCATAATCAAGTTTTTCAGGGTATGTGTAGAAAGTATCCTACTTAATGGCTCAGAAACATGGACGGTAACTCATAGGAATGGCGAAAAACACGGTCAGTTTACAAAACTTGCCACAGTTTGCTTATTCTGCAGCCGATTTACTTTCATTTTTGGGAGGATGAACTAGATTTACACCGATTTACACTGACAATAATAAATTCATGGTTCAATGCACGCATCAAGGTCAAATGGCCGTTTCAAATCGATCACAATGTTTTTTGACTCATCCTGTATATCACCCGCCGCCAGACCCCAGCCCCCCACCCCACTGCTGACTGTTTTAGTACCAGGCAAATATAATTAAAATATCTTAAATGAGGCCCTTTTTCTGGTCAGGCAAAATCTACCTTTGTGAATGGAGAAATCTAACTCTGATTTTACCCCACTGAGAAGAGACTCCTGTTATACCCTGAATGTTAGAACATAATTCTAATGAATACCATTTGTTATGTTTCCATGTGTATAGTCTTGCAGGTGATTCTGTGCATGCAGCATTTGACAAGGCTGCCTTCTACTATCGCATGAAGCTGATTCATGTACCTGTAGATCCGGTTACTAAAAAAGTCAACATGAAGGTGAGTAGTCTGATTCACTTAGGCCAAACAAAGAAGATAGTCTGTCTCAGAAGCCCGCCCGCATTGGTATGTGAAATGAGCTACGGCGTGTAGGTCTATGTGCTGAGGCCTAAACACTTTTTTTAATTTTTTTTTTTTAATTTACTTTTTTTTTATTCTTTTTTTTTTTAGAAAAAAAGTTTTAAAAAAATTCTCTGAAGCTTGGATTAGAAAAATAAAAAAAAGGAAAACCTCATAGCCTATTTTCTAAAAAAATAAAAAATAAATCGCACAGCACTTATTTGCAAAATGTTTCTGAGACAGACTATCTTCTTTGTTTGGACTTATCCCTCTATATGGCTGCCATTATGGTTTGCTATAGCAAGAAGCTGGTTCATGTACCTTTAGATTCAGTCACTAGGAAGGTCGATGTTAAGGCAAGTAGCCTAAGTCACTAAATACCGCTTATTGGCTCCCATTATGGTTTGCTATAGGAAGAAGCTGGTTCATTTACCTGTAGATTCAATCACTAGGAATGTCAATTTTAAGTTGTGTACCCTATTCACCAATTCCGCAATATGGCTGCCTTCTTGGCTAATTTCTGTTGGATGAAGCTGGTACATGTACCTGTTGAAAAAGGGCCATTAAGGCACCTTAGTTTAGACCCAAGTGGTTTTGGTTTATAATTTTTTTTTTTAATATTTGACTGAATAGTAACATTTCACAATGGAACCTTTACACATGACTTTCATCCATTTATTAATGGTTGTAACATTCTTCAATTAATTGTGATTAGCTTACAATGTATCATGATTACCCAATAATGCATTGTGGCTATCCCACACTCGCAATCCATCATTTGTATCCTACAAAGCATTGTTTTTTGCATAGTGTATCATATCCCACAATGTATAATGATAGTGTTATCCATCAGCGCATGATTTTCCCATTAGGCCAAACAAAAAAACAAGTTTGTTTCCATTGAGATGCTTGATTCTTGCGCATTTATTTTTTTATTATAGACAAAACGGAAACAATTAGGGTGCCATCTTTTGTCGAAATTGTGTCCAACATGTTTCATGATGGCGATTGGCCACATACGGCAAAAACTTTGTGGCGAAAATCACATTTTTAGCGAGCATAAGAGCAACAAAAATGCACAGATTTTTTTTTGACTTTTCAGGCTTGCTACTGGAAACAAACTTGTGTATATTATTAGCCTAATACATTATGATTAAATCCACAATTAATTTTGAATATTTGAAATATTACAATTATCGTTTTTCATTTATAGGCCATGAAGAGGAATATCAACAAAAACACATGTGTGTTAGTGGGGTCATCACCCTGTTTCAATACCGGTGTCATAGATGATATTGAAGCCATTGCCAAGCTCGGTTTAAAATATGATATTCCTGTCCACGTTGACGCTTGTCTCGGCGGATTCCTGGTGCCGTTTATGCGTAAAGCTGGATTTGATGTGCCGCCGTTTGATTTCTCGGTGAAGGGTGTAACCAGTATGTCGGCTGATACACATAAGGTAAAAACAATAGTTCGGTCTGCCAAAACCAAAAACATGTCTTTAGTGCAGGCATCCTCAAATAGCAGCGCGGGTTCCGAGTGGAGCGTGAGCGCACTTACGGTTTTATAACATATATTATTTTACTTTTTTTTTTTTAAAGTCCAAAACAGGTCCTTAGATGACCCATATTTGACCCTTAATAACCCACATAATACCTCTTGACCCACACCTTAGGAATAGTAACTCATAACCCAAGATTCTATACTAAAATATTTATTTTATTTATAGAAAGTAATTTTTGAGGACCGTTTTCTGTATACAAATACAAATTATTACTTATTACAAATTCAGTACAAATTTTGCATGTAAATAAGTGAGAGCCTCTCCAGGGCCTTCTAAACAGCTCAAATTTAAAACCCTGGACCCCATCCGTTGCTTCGCTTCCTCGCATGGAGTGTGGCACTTTTAGCACTTTTCAATTTTGGAAGTGGCACTTCACACCAAAACTATTTGAGAATGCCTGCTTTAGTGAGTCTTTCTTATCCAGCTAAGGTGAGGGAGACTTATTGATAATACTGTAAGCATGCCATTTCTAGAAAGATTTGTAAGATCTGTAATAAGGTTTTTATTTTCGAACATGCGTAATGCTGCTGTAATGTTCAGGCGTTCAAAATCTGCCGTTTTCAAGATAAAGTGTACTTTTTAGATATCCTGTTTGCATGCGATTCAATATCAACAAAGCGTGTAGTGCTCTCTGAATCCTGGCTCTAAATAATCTTAATCTTATTTTTCACTATAGCTCCTCGCAGTACAAATAATATCCAAAACATAAAAAGCCTGTTAATTTTGCGCATTAACAATCTTGTAATATACTCATTTCTGATTTACAAGTTTGTGCAATAAAGCAAGAGATATGATGTTTATTAGCATCTAATTGTTAAATGAATATTTTCCTACCATTGCATTTCAGTATGGCTTTGCCCCGAAAGGTTCATCCGTCATCTTGTACAGTGATATGAAATACCGCCAGAATCAGTTCTTTGTTGCCCCTGATTGGACCGGGGGCATTTATGCTACACCATCGATATCTGGTGAGTATTACAAAGACATGCGTTTTGTTACATTGTCGTTGACTCCTTGACTCTTTGACTCGGATATAACAAGACTTGTGACAGGTATATTGACTCACAGGTGCATCAATCACAAGGGAAACGATGGGGTGCTCTGTCAGGGGGAAGACAAGGTTATGAAGTATTTTGAAGAAGAAAAAAACACCCCGACGTACAGATGAGTTAATGGATTGCCTCACCCAACTCAGTGTATAAGAATGTCATACAAAATGAAAGAAAACCTTCACAGCAGAAAAACACAACTTTGACCGACCCAAACATCTAAGTCAACCTACCCTGGTTTACTGAAAATGTTATTGTATACCTAAATATAAGTAGGGGTAAGGGAACTTTAGAGGCTTGTGAGGTGTACATAGATTGACCTCTAACGACCCCTGCATGACCTTTAACCCCATTTTCTCACAAATGTTAACTGTACTTATTCAATTGCTGTTTAGGGCTCTCATATGAGAAGTCAAACTTCAATCTCAACCAAACTTGGTGACAATATTCTTTGGGTAAGGGGACTTGGCATGACTCATGGGGTGTACCCAGATTAACCTCTAATGAACTACTCCCATCAAGTGAATCTCCCAGCTAGAAATTTTGACGTGCAGTATTTTTACTGTGTGCCTTCTGTGTTCATGGCTACATTCATGTGGGAATTTTGAAAATGCTAGAGAAATATCTGTTTTTATTATAGTATGAACCATCAGCAATCCTAGTGAACCAGATGCATCCAACCAGATGCATCCAACATGTATTCTAGATTTTTCTCTGATTATACCCATATTGCGTTTATAGGTAGCCGAGCTGGTGCTATTATCGCTGCCTGCTGGGCCACAATGATGCATATAGGAGAGGAGGGTTATGTGAAATACACCAAAGAGATTATTACTACTGCTAAATATATCGAGGCTGGGTAAGTTGCCTATTCTATGCCATGGTCATACTTTGTATCACATCAAATAAGGTGGGGGGAGGGTCGGATGTAAGAAACCTTACACAAATTAACACTTTTCTGTATACAAATCAAGCCAAATATGAGCTGCGAAGTAATGTTTCTGCTTAATATTTTGACAAAAAGTCTGTTGAAAATGCTGAATGGCGATACAAAGCCAGAAATAGATGGCAAAACTCTGGAAAAAACATAGAAATGAACCAAAATGTTTTGAAAGGAATCTTTGTTGTTATTTGGGTATAAAAGGTTTCATATGTACCACCCTAACTTGTAACTATGGAGGGGAAATGGGGAATCTGAGAAACACCTTTCCGTGAATATTTGTCATTTGAAGGAAAGTTTTGACATTTGGAGGGAAATCTGTTTTGTGCATAAAAAACATATAAAAAGATTGTGGGAATTTTGACTTTCTTCCCAGAAATAAACATTTTTTCCAGCCCTGCCTATAGGTAACAGTGGTGTGTTTGAGTCGCAAAGTACACATGACACATGTATTTTTCTAATCCCAGTTATTTCACCATTGATTATATAGCATCAGGAAGATACCAGGCATTGAAGTCCTAGGCAAACCTGATGTCAGCGTGATAGCTGTTGGATCCAAAGATTTTGATGTGTACCGTCTTTATGGTGCACTAACTAAGGAAGGATGGAATCTAAACTGCCTGCAGTTTCCGTCAAGGTAAAGAATATAAAATTTAAATGCTAAAGATAATAAGAGTTTAGGCGATGAACCGTCCCCCATATTTCACAGATTTCTCGACCTGTATCTATTTTTTGGAGGAGGTTCAACATTTTCGTTAATTTTCAAACAATTTCCAAAAGAAATTAAAGATTTGTTTTCAAATTGGTAAAAAGATAAATTAAGGGTCAGTTGCGCCCATAAAACAGGGTTTACTTTTCTTGGCCTTATGAGAAAAAACAGTGTCTGACAGACCAATATGTTTGTGGATTTCTACTTTGTTTTGTACTTCATTTGGCATAATATCCCGGGAAAAGATTTTGGTGGTGGGTCATCATTTTTATTGATATTTTCCCCTCCAATTCTACTTTTTTTTATTTTTATTGGAATATCATTTTTATTGATACCAGAAAATGTCAATTAGGTCCAAAAAAATGAGTAACAATGAGAAATTTTGATTATAACTAATAAAACATTATTTGATTACAAGATTGTAAAGAAAAACTGCTGTAAATATGGTGCCAAGCATGTTTTACCACTCTTTCACACTTGATTAATGTTTTAAAATGTTCAAAATGTTGAAAGAAATTCCAAGCAACGCAATACAGGGTGAGTCAGAAAGAACGGGCACTTTTTTGGCGAAAGCGCCACAGAAATATTAAGCCTGCATATTCAAAACCAAATATAGTGTTACAAAGAACACATATTTGACTTTCATTCAAAAAAAGAAATTTTGAATTCGAACATTGCGTCATAAAGTTGCAACCATTTGAGTAGAACCCGGTATTTAAAAGCCAATCCACGGAATGGCAATAACCGATAGTATTGTTGGTTGCCCGATTCAGAGATGCTGATCAATGAAACTTGTGAAAAAAACTGAAAAGGCACATGAATGTTGGATACAATATTTTCAAATGACTGGAAATAAATTTTGGGGCTTTACTCAAATTAGTGTAACATGATAACGAAATGATCGATTTTTAAAATTCTTCTTTCGAATGAAAGCCAAATTGTAGGTCTTGAAAGTGCTACCATTGATTTGGAATATGCATGCCTACATCTTTTGTGACGCTTTTGTGCAAAAAAAGTGCCTGTTCTTTCTGACTCGCCCTGTATTTAAGGTTGAATTTCTCAGAAGAATAAAAGAACCCTTTGTGATTTAGAAATTTTGAGTAGGTATATTTTTTGAGAAAAACAAAATTGAAAAAAAAAGGTGGGCAGTGGAGGATAACCATATACATTCTTTCAGGGACTTATGTATCCGTTGGACCTTAAAACAGCCAGGGTTCATATCCTCACCGTACTGGTTTTCCTTTTTTCTTATCAAAACCATGTTTTATTTCAAAATTTTGTCTTCTGCATGTTTCATTCAGCTTCCATATGTGCGTAACCCAACGTCAGTCAGCCGATGGAGTGGCAGATCAATTCATCAATGATGTGAAGAGTTGCACGGCAGAAATAATGAAGACACCTAATGCAAAGGCACATGGATCGGTAAGTTATACGGCAGAGGGTGGGGGACACAGGGTATGGTTCAAAAAGATATTGGACAGGGGTGTTACCAAAAGAAGTGTTCATGAAGATGCTAAATATTTTCTTTACACATTGGTCCTGTTTTATAAACAAAAATCTTTTAAGGCCTGGGACGTGGATTTTAAAGCGATTTTTATGATACACCTTGTAGAAATCTGCTTTATAACTTTGGTGTAACCTCAAACTTGTACAATGTAATTTATAACGAAATTTAAAAATGTTCTTCCTCTTTCTCTCTTCGTCTCTAGGCTGCTTTGTATGGTTCAGCACAGTCCATCCCAGACAGGAATCTAGTGTGTGACATAAGCAGGGCATACCTTAATGCTTGGTTCAGCACTGATCCACAAGGGGAGACTCCAGCTGTCAATGGGACCAAACATTAAGGGATTGGTATTATACCTGAGAAACATACCTTGAGCTAAGGAATTGTTTTAAAGGGGTTGAGCCAAGGGCTCAAAAGGGCTGTATAATGCGAGTCAATGTAATGCATGTGATGTCAAAGTCAATGGCTATTATAAGGGGGGGGGGGGGGGGGGGTACGTAGACTATACTCTATTTTACTTTCTCTGGACAGTGATGCAACTTTACAGGCGCAACATTTACACACATGTGTGTATCACCCACCTTTATACATGTGTGTGTATATATGCCAGTGCCCCCTAGTACTTTAGTTTGATCAGTTCCAAATTGGCGAAGCCTTCTTACATCAGCAAATGAATACAGAAAGACCCAGGTGCGCTTAAGGCAACAAGCGCACTGTGCATCATATGTGTGACGCGTGCGTGCGGCCAAAATCATGTGTGTGACCATAATTGCGCGAACGCTTGGATTGCTTTTGCGCGAGAAGAGATAAAACCGAATATTTCTTGCAAATTTGGAACTGATCCAACTATAGTAGGCGTGCATGTTTATGCACTGCATTTAATTGATGTCGCAGTAATGGCACTGCCTTGTGGAAGTGAAATGAGCTATAATAGACTGTCACTAGGATCTTTGCTTGAATTATGAAGGAAATGTATATCAGGAATTTGCGGAAGGGGAGGTTATTTTTAGACATGAAAAGGCTTAAACAAAAAGGATTAGTAATTTTTTGAAAGTAGGAGATGTGAAACCATACAAAAACACATTTGAAAAGAGAAAAGTTACGGCTGCATGAGCAAGATTGATTTTAATACGGTTTAACAAAAATTATCTGCTTTCTAACTATAAATATATGAAATGCCTAAGGCTTATATAAATCATATGTACTAGCACTCCTACTACCAGCTATAATGTAGTACTGTACATGCAATGCAATTCTAGTGAACACAGTATTTTGTACTCTTGTAAATTAAGTTTATATTATTTACCATTGTTTCCTATCAGGCTATACATGATCAAAATACAGTAGATAGGTAGGGTAGACTTTCTTGAAAGTTTGATGTAATTAATGCTTCATTGTTTGTGATGTGATCAAGAGAAATGGTCACATGCCGGCAGTTTTCAATTTTGATATGTGTCCATCATTTAAAAGCAGTTGGAAAATGCTACAGTATGGTCCATAACCCAATAATATTGAACTTCTAGTTTTTGAGTTACAAACACTTTACCAACTGAGAAAACAAAGTAAAACAAGAATTTGTCTCTTCTTTTTACCTATAACTAAAAATCAATATTCCCGACGTCCGACTCATTCCGCTTGATCGTGTCTCATTTGGGTCATTAGATGTTTAATGATAAGTATGTTTTTACTGATTTTTTCAATTTGAATGTAAATAAAACCTAAACAATATTTTGGCTCATTATTTGCATAATATTCAAATTTTATCTGTATAAAATAAAGTTCAAAAGAAAAACAATGAAATCTATAACAATTGATAAAAACAGACAAACAAACAAACACTCTGCAATGTTACCATATCCATGATTAACGCTTGAAAGTCTTTCCTTTTTATATTAGTCCAAATTTGTACTTATACCTCATTAATCTTGTAATTTAAGTAGATATCATGATGTATATATAAATCAAGTGTTTAACACTTTGTACAATGTTGCTGTTCATAACTTGTGGCCCTTGTGGCCCATCACCACAATGTTAATCAACCCTAGCCCTGACTTTATTTGAAAGGGGTAACGTTGAGATTCAAGTATTTTGTGATTCTATCCTGGGCAACAGGTTTGCACACAGTATAGTATGAAGTTAAACTTTCTTTCTCAATGCAAGATGGTAATTACCTGGAATTTCTGGGTGTTCCTACACCTTTCATCGGCAGATTTTTGACTTGTTTTGGCGAACTTGACTTTCCCGATATGTGACGTCAGAATCGGGTCAAAGACACTAGGTAATTTGTATCAGGCCCCCATCTTTTTTGAGCGATAGCTGAGACAGAATAATATTTAAGATTACAACTACTTCAGTCCACAAACAGTTACTAAGGAAGTAGACCAGGCGAGACAACCAGATAACTCTGCGCAGTGATGTCAGAGTATCTTCTATCTTCGATACCACATTTACACACAATTGCCTGGATTTATCTCTGATTGTGTCACAAGCGCCTTTTTACAATCACGCTTTGGATAATGAGGTGCGATAATTGGAATTTGCTCAAACATCAATGCACAGAGTTAAGATGAACAGGGCATATTATAGTAATTGATCAATCTTCTATCTACTGGATTTAAGTTGAACTTATTCAAAGATGCCTGTTAATGGCTATATTTTCAGTTAATGATATAAAAATGTATGACATTGTAATTGACTTCTGCAAATAATAAACAATCATGTTATAGAATAAAATGGTTACCAATCCTGTATATAACATATAAAGGTATTTGATATCCAACTACGCAATTTATGTGCTAAGGAGATGAAAAAAGAAACCCTGTTCTACGGGCAAACAGATCTCTCAGGTTGGGTCGGTCAGTCTGACAGGCTGCCCTCCCCACCCCACTTCAAAATGAACGTTTAAAATCATAAAAAATCTCTCAACATTTTGCCGTAATTTGACATGTCAAAAACATTATTTGGATCGGTATTCATTTGCACATGAACATTTGTTTCACCAATTTCTCAAAAATGGGTCGGTCGGGCCCGTAGAACAGTGCTTCTTTTTTCGTCACCTAAAGACACAATCTACCTTAATCCTACTAAGAGTGTATCATTATATGCTGAACCTCTGATTCTAACCTATACGCTACTTGCATGCAATCGCCATTTTAGAATGAAAGTGAGGCTCTCCGTCCAGTACGCGCTCGCCCAACCGTGTCACGCAATGCACAAACCTGCGTGCAACCACGACACAGTGTGGCGTGATAGTGCGTGGTGAGGGGAGAGCCTCACTTTCAATGGTTCCATCTATACCGTGCAAGTAGCATATAGACTTGAACTCAATTTCCAGCCTTGTTTGGTAATATCATAATGCAACTTTTATCTTATATCTTGTCATGTATTATATTCCTAAAATATTGATAAATGTAAATTATCAGAAATTTATTATACTAGTCTTGCTAGTTATCTTTTCAAGGTAATCCTTGTGTTGGATAACGGCCATCTTATTATTAACTAAACTGAATAAGTTTTCAGACAATTATTCAATATAGATTTTTGTTATGTATTTGATTGCACAAGTCATACCATATATATTTACATTAGAGGCCATTCGTCAAATCCTGTAAATGAGAAGTAAGATATGAATAAAATACAATTAGGTGAGGAGAAAAAACACCACCTGTCCTATGCCCTATGGGCAAACGGACACAGGTGCGAATCATACTAAACAACTTTTAACTTTAGTTCTTATAATTACCAACAGAGATGAATTTTCATTCTGAGGTTTGAATCATGTTACAGACATCTGTTTCATCAAATTTGCTTGGTTACATGTGTATGTTCTATGCAGTGTTACTGTAGTTTAGTCTAAAATTATATAAAAACATGCAACATAGCAACACTTATACTGGCAACCCCACTCTGGAAAAAGAATAGAATTTCAAAGGAATAGATAACTAGAAATCATGAGGTGTAGTGATATCATGTGTGACCTGCTGAGTATATTTGATTGTGATCAGATTATCAACATTATGTAAACAATTATGTAACGAATCTGGATAACATAACATTTAATACCATTTCGCCTGAACACATATATTTTTATTTCACACTTTTTGACATTAAATCACAAAAATGTTCCTGGAAAGAAATAATGAGAAAAAAGAAAGAAAAAAATAAGAACACATAAGGAAAATCAATGGCGGAAATAATCTACAACCATTCCTGTTTTGTAGGGAGTGGTTTCAGGTACAATGGAGTACATTGTAAGATAATATATATTCTATCTATTAATGTTTATTTAATTTTACCTCGGTGTCAAATAAGTCAGTATTATAAGTTCAGTATCTTTGAAATTGACATGAACTTGTTGCATTTTTTTTGCAGATGGTGTATTTTGTTTAACCAAAGATATATAACAAGTTAGTTTACTTAGTTCATATCCCACTGTGCGGTGATGTCGGAGCATAGTCCAGGGATTTCACTTTATTACCACGCTTGGGATTGTAACATGCTAACATATATACCCCTGTGATCCCTGTACCCACACATTAATGCCTAATCAGTCTCTGGAATATGCTCCGATTTCACTAAAGCATGCATTTCCAGAACTTTTCCAGACAGCCGCTAAACGTGTATTTCATCTGAAGCCAAAATTCATCATAAAATTAAGGATTTTGATTGTTTTCTCCCCCAATTTGACTCCCTATGCGCATAAAAACAGAATTCTTGAAAATTGTACAATTTTAGACCCCTTAATGCGTTATGTGCTTGATCTTAAAAGACACCCCCCTTATTGCACATTTTTTGGTCACACACAGGCTTACTGTGTAATAGTTGATTGCCCCATCCCCCTCCAGTATCACTGCATAAAGTTAGGCAAACAGTATAGTGGATAATCTTGGAATTTTTGTCTCTTTTCATGGTTAAATAAGAGGTTCATTCTTATATATCCAAGTAAATTGAAGCTGTAAATCATATTTGTGACATTTCACCACTTTGCCAGGAAAATCATCAGACTGACAACCTTGTCAACTGCTGCATGCACTGCCTGTATACCTACCCTTGTTGGGTACTTTATATGGTGTTATGGGCATCGCTTTAACAAGTTGACCCTAAATGGGTCGCATCAAGAGGGCTTTTGTCTTCAAAATGAAAAATTAAGGTTTTATTTTCCTGCAAAAGTGTATTTTGGTAAGCTTTAAAATGACACCTCGCTTGATACATTTGGTCAATGCATTCAGATTTTATGTGAAATATTAGGTGGAAATTCCTTGTTTCTTCTGGTTTTTTTCATGTTTTACTTCCTCAATATCTTAACACTTTCCACGCGGCAGGCCGCTGCAGACGACATTGCAAATGTTCACAAAATATTTCAAAAATGTCAAAAGTATTGAATTTCATTACCATATTTGGAATCACCATGACAAATGCATTGAAATAAGTACAAACATGCTTGGTATTGGTTCAGAAAACCTTGAGATAGACCTAGAAATTTGGGAAAGGTTTCTGAAAAATCTGTTTTGTATGTGGTAAAACTAGCCGAGTGGAAAGTGTTAGGAGACTGCCGACAAAAAAACCTTTGTGATATGACTGGTAACAAATGTTCTTGGGCTTTTTTAGGGTCCAATGTGTAAATTTGATATTATAACAGAAATATAGATCACTGACCCATTTGTGCATTTTATTTATGTTCTATAATAGATAATGGGTTCAATATTAAGTTGTTGTATTAGGAAATATAGATAACAGGGCCAATATGTATGTCAAAAACAATTTTGAGATTGGTAACTTAATACATTAGATAATAAGAAAATTGTTAAATATATTTGTGTGACATTAATTGTGAATACCTCATTTTGTGTTGTATTCAATCTTCTGTGGGTGATGGTATATGACTATGACATTTTAATTTTAAAAGTTATAAAGAAATTAAGTTTTCCAATGTTTTATTTTTGCATGATAAGTGTGTGAATATTCATGTTAAATTATTCAAATTTGTAGTAAAATAGATGATTATAATAATCGATCTAAGAAGTTTTATGCTTTGTATGAAAAGAGTGTATTTTGGGATTTAGGTCTAAATATTTTTAAAATAGTTAGACTATATGGTAAGATTATAAGTAAAATAATATGGGAAAAACAGCATTATGTAGCCTTCAATACGGCCTGTTTGTCTTTGTTAACAGAATAATGCATTTGGTTTCAGTTATTATAATTCTATCATTAGCCAAAGCAGCACAATCCATGCTGAAAATGTAGCCCAATTCTGTCTTTATAATAATTGATGTAAGTGGGATACAAAGCAACCAATTTGTTCAACTTTCATAATGGAGCCCAATTGGGCAATAAACCCACCGGCTATCATACTTTCTCTTCCATTTCCATGAATATTAGAAACAAATTTGTGATAGGGCCAATAAACAGTCATGAAAAGTTCTGATGCTAAACAGGATCAATGCAATTTACAAAGAGATGAAATTGAATTAAGAACTGATTGCTTCTAATTGAAGATATGATAACAAGGGTCGCATATTGTCCTTATATTGTATTTATATATGAGAAGCTTTTTGAATTGCTTATATTTCAAATTTATCCAAATGGATAGATCATGTTTTGCATCTTACACTTTGATTGTGTATATTGCAATTAGTTTTGTTTATCATTAAAGAGCACAATGTAACTGATGAAAGTGACAAATAAACACACGTGTCCTAAACATGATATGTTTTACAGCTGTTTTATTTAGGCCTATATAAAAGCATTAACAATATCATATGTGTCAAGCCCAATCCAATCAGTATTAAAAAATAAGAATAGGTAAGAAGGAAGTTGTTCAAATGCGTTCAAATGATAGTTTGGAAGATACAGGGTGTCCCAAAATGATTTATACCTGGAAATGTGCATTTATTTTAATATGAATACCATCGTTATTGGTCAAAGTGCCTATGGTTCTAACACCTACATATATTTAGCTTTCATAGGAATTTTGAATTTAACAAATTGAATGTTTGTGACAGAAATTATGGACTCTTTTATAAAAATGGTATATTCCAAGTTTAACCAAAATGTGCTTCTTTGGAAACTCATTTGCCATGTTCGGCACAAAGCTCAATTTAAATGATATGCAGTTAATTGCCTGTGTTCTCTTTTTAATTTCCACTACAAAGTTAATAGATATCAACTGTTTGTGATGCTTTATGAATCAATATTTGAATGGTGTGAGGGAATTGTTCAGCTTGAGTGATTTATACCATACTTTCTTAAGCTGCGTTTTGAAATTGGTGAGAGTTTTATCAAATGATACATGCTGAAAGTAGAAACAGGTTTTCACTGATTTTCAATAATGTCATGCCATATCGGAATGGATAATGATATTTTGATGAAATTAACAGAATAAGTAGGACAAATTTTCCCATTAAATAGACTGCAGGTATTCAATTTGGAATTAATGTTGTTTTTATATTTCTTTTAAGATCAGTCCATATTTAGCAAAACCAGGTTCACTCGCTCACGTTAAATGCTATGTTGTCCTATAAAGCCTTGCATTCAGCGATCAATATTTTTAATACAGGGTGAATCAAAAAAATTAGGACTCTGTTTCATGGTGGTGTTGTTTACTTTTTAAAAACCACTGGACCATGACCAATTCACCATCAGTGCAAAGCCCAATTTAATAATGATAATATTCTGAAAATCTGAGATGAATCCAATGAAAAATAAGGCCGCTAGCATAATTTGCATAACCATGTCATTCACTATATAGTCTGTACAATGGGATTTACACGTACAAACCATAAAATGTCATGGTTTACATTTCAATACTTTGCATCTTAAATGTTGTAAATCATCTATCAGTAACAATAGCAAAGATTAGTTTGGTATTCCTCTTAATTCTGGCACAAATCATTATAGCTACTTAATCCACATGAAAAATTTGATGCATGAATATTTCTATTCAACGTCTCTCAGTGTTCTCATGAGAAAGCCTCACCATGTACATTAGGAGAGTTGTGGTAGGAAAGCACAAATCATGCCAATAGTGTGCTTATGAATACCAATCATTGGCAGAGAAGGACATTTAAAACTTTATTAGCCGTACTTGATAATGAAATCAAATTTGTCATGGTTCAGTGGTTTTAATAAGGATTAATTCCATGCTGAAAGAGAGTCCTATTTTTTTGGATACACCCTGTAGGGCAGACAAATAACAATCCTATTATATTCTACAGACCCAACCTGAGACTGGTATACTAGTCTCAGGACCCAACCTGAGACTGGTATACTTGTCTCAGGACCCAACCTGAGACTGGTATACTTGTCTCAGGACCCCACCTGAGACTGGTATACTTGTCTCAGGACCCAACCTGAGACTGGTATACTTGTCTCAGGACCCAACATGAGACTGGTATACTTGTCTCAGGACCCAACCTGAGACTGGTATACTTGTCTCAGGACCCGACCTGAGACTGGTATACTTGTCTCAGGACCCGACCTGAGACTGGTATACTTGTCTCAGGACCCAACCTGAGACTGGTATACTAGTCTCAGGACCCAACCTGAGACTGGTATACTTGTCTCAGGACCCCACCTGAGACTGGTATACTTGTCTCAGGACCCCACCTGAGACTGGTATACTTGTCTCAGGACCCAACCTGAGACTGGTATACTAGTCTCAGGACCCAACCTGAGACTGGTATACTTGTCTCAGGACCCCACCTGAGACTGGTATACTTGTTTCAGGACCCAACCTGAGACTGGTATACTAGTCTCAGGACCCAACCTGAGACTGGTATACTTGTCTCAGGACCCAACCTGAGACTGGTATACTAGTCTCAGGACCCAACCTGAGACTGGTATACTAGTCTCAGGACCCAACCTGAGACTGGTATACTTGTCTCAGGACCCAACCTGAGACTGGTATACTTGTCTCAGGACCCAACCTGAGACTGTTATACTAGTCTCAGGACCCAACCTGAGACTGGTATACTTGTCTCAGGACCCCACCTGAGACTGGTATACTTGTCTCAGGACCCCACCTGAGACTGGTATACTTGTCTCAGGACCCAACCTGAGACTGGTATACTAGTCTCAGGACCCAACCTGAGACTGGTATACTTGTCTCAGGACCCAACCTGAGACTGGTACTAGTCTCAGGACCTAACCTGAGACTGATATACTTGTCTCAGGACCCAAATGACCCAATAATTCGTCAATTCGGAAAAGTACAAATGACGTGGGCTTTTCTCAACCAATCAAAATGTATTTAACATGGACACGTTTCAAACACCAAGTGTACGATATGGCGTTGGTAGGAGATGTGTACCTTATTTATTTCCAGAGATACAGCGAGCTGAATACATGCCCGTAAAAACGCGTGCACTTGGTGAATTTGACAATAATTTTGTTATTCTTTACTGTGTGGGGAATCGTGAAATAATAGGTTGGCAAAAGTAAAATATTAAATAACGCGGGCATATATTTTTCTAAAAATATAAAATGTAGATTTTAAGAAAGATAATTACTTTAGCTTTATGTGGACCGGTATGGCATTCATACGATACACAGCTCAAGTTAGCTCAGTAGACACAGTTGGTTGAGATGCGTCCTATTACCAGTACACGTAGCATCGATTTGGATGTTTTTCGCTGTACTAAAGGTGACCCCATGAATTCAATATGGTTTAACTCTTTATTTTCTTGAATTCAAATCTGAAAAAGTCCTTTTTTGTACCAATGTACCTTTTGTTGTACCATTGTACCTTTTTTTACCTTTTTCAGGAAGTATCTTGAGTACCAGAAAAAATGCCCCCTCCTAAAAAATCCTGCTTATGGGCATGCTTGTTACCATGGAACTGGGTTTTTATAATGAATTCAAATCAATGTAAACAGTGCCAAACTATTAAGTAAATAATACAAAGGTTTTCATAATCGAGGTCAATTGATATCTATGATAGGAAGGCCTATCAAGGGTACTTGTTTCACAAATTTCATGGGGTTTTATTTTTGCAAATGTCAAGAATTGATATTGAACTGCAAAAATATAGACCATGAAATATTACATTGTATGTATTGAAGGCAAGGTTCATCGCAAATGAAAAATTAACAGATTGATCAGTGTCCTTATATCTTGATTGAATTTGTGAACATTTCTGCATTGAAAAAAAAAACTTGTACAGGTTTACTCAATCTGTATTTAGTTGCCTATTCAATGCAGTGGACCAGGTATATTATTACATGAATGCTGATATATTTTGATCTTCACTATGGATGTTTCAAAAGAGATTTCAACTCTGTTTGTAAGTAATGTTGCATATAGTTTAAGTACACTTTGCTGGCTGAGCTAATTCTTAGTTAGCTATCATATAGCCTTGCTAAAATCTCCCTTTATCTGTGTATGTACAATGTGTTCAAATGTAGTACACTGGGCATACAATAATGAATCAAATCAAATCAAATCATTGCAATGAGGGACTCTAATCAAAAATTGACTGTGTATAAAAGATCCTTGTTTTGACAAGCTTATTTAACCCTAACCCTCCTGGACACTACAAAACATGACAGTGCTACAATCTTGTACCGCACGGCGGCCCCATCAATCTTGTGCCACGCTCAGCGCGTATCAACTTATTAAAAAACTTAAGTTTTTTGAACATCACCCGTGTTAGCTCAGTCGGTAGAGCATCAGACTTGCAAGCACGCGGCCCGGTTCGATTCGCAGCACGTGCAGAGACTGATTTTCCCCTCAAATTTGACATGTTTTTCTCCCCTGATAGTTTAATCAGTTAGGGTTAATACACGCTACCTATATGGTAAACAAATACAATAATGCTAGGGTGTACGTGCAGGCCCGTAAGCAGGATTTTTTTATAGGGGGGGGGCGTATTTTTCGGAAAAGGTACATGGTATAGTGTCGTGATGACAGCTTACTATCGGGCTAGATAGATTATGGAGCGCGTTCTATGTTTTTTGTATGTTATGAAGTAAGTGTTTTTTTTAAATCCTTATAGTTGTGGTAAAAGTTGCTGAAAATGTCACCAAGTTTTTTTTAATCTACAGTATTTCAAAAATTGCTGTAAGTTGCCGAACATTTAACAACCTTTTTTAAAAGTCCCAAAGTTGTCAACTATTTGTGCAATAACACAATGTTGGGGAATCTGTTGATTTTGTGCAAATGTAGGTATTTTCCCCTGTGACATTAGGGCATTTATATCTCGTCTATACAGGAAATCTTATTTGTTGAATTAAACAAAGCAAGAGTATTCATCAATGAATCCTGCAAGCATTTAGAATCATGGCAGCTGATTGGCTACACTGCTGTAACCGTGGCAACCATCATATGGATTTATGGATGGCTGTTTGATCCTGAAATATGTAAGTGTTAAATTATGATATCTAATTGGTTTGAAAATTGTAAGCGGTGATATGATAAAGAGGGATAATAATTAACACAATGAGCATAATCAAAGTATCAAAATGTTAGGCTTTAATCAATTTGCCCACCTTATGCAGTACGTGGCATAAGAAATGATAACTGATTTAGATTGAATGTACATGTACTCTGCATATTACTCCATTCAACCAAAGATATTCTAATTATAAAATACTTATGTGCGGCAAGTCTTTAAAGCTAAGTGTATTTTGGTTTAAGGGGTCTAAAATCAACCATTTACAAGAATAAGGGTATGTTCAAAATCTAGTGTTGATTTTTACGTGTTTAGGTGTTTAGGGAGTCAAATTGGGGAGAAAAACACACAAAATCCACATTTTGTCGCGAATGTTGGCTTCAGAGGCAATATGCATTTAGGGGTAGTTTGAAAATTCGCTGGTCAAGCATCATTACAGCATGAAGTTTCTGTCTAAACCCTCCCTGGGATTCAATCAAAGGAAACAAATATTTTGATACTCTAAACAAGAAGTCAAAATATCTTGATACCCTAAGCAAGTAATTTGTATAGCTCAAACATGTTAAACCTCTCACCAAGTATGATACATAATGCTGAGCTCATCTAGATCAGATCACTTATGAGATGATACAAATTGAGAAATCTTGCCCATATATCGCGGCTATTTATAATCCTCACGGAACAAATAGGACCCTATAAATACCTATGCTCATTGTATATATGAAAATTATATTATATACTTAATTTTGCTTGTTTTGATACGGCTTGAAAAACTACCCTAATTACCTGATCTTTTGGACGCGTTTGATACCCCATTTGAAATGACCACTGAGCATCCCAGGAGGAAATAAGCACGCCCTTATTCCGTGTTTTCTTTCACGGGATGATTAAAACATTATACCTGACTGCCCCCCCCCCCCCGGACTTTTAATCTTGTTAATAACAAATAAAAACATTTTAACAAATTTATATCACCCCAGTAAAATTTGGTGAACCTGTGCTGCGTGAACAACAAATCAAAACAAAGCGTGTGGTTCGTGCATTGGACACTTTCAATGCACTCTGCGTATTTGAGTTTCCTGTTTTCTGATTGATTTGTAGCTTCTAAAGAGTGTATGAATATATTTGAACACCTGTATAATGCATGCAGTTTACATTGAATGGAGATGACATTGGATTTGAACTCACTGTAACATACATTCATGAGGTCATGACTTTGTAATAATCAATCACTAACTAATATAAATACTTTTCTATTCAGCATTGGGGGAAAGAATCAAGAAATCTGTTTTCAAGATGATAAGAAGTTTACCCATCGTTGGAGCAAAGGTAATGTAATTGGAACCATAAGATAATATTATAACTTTATGTCAAATTGTTCTGGTTCTATAAAGTGATCAAGGAGTATTTCATTGACACACTATAGAGGATGATAAATTATTGGAGTCAGTGATGGAGTACTTGAGTCTGGACTCGGACTCGAGACCGGTCTCGAGTCCCTTTTTTTAAGGACTCGGACTCAGAGGTGAAAGACTTGGACGTGGACTCGGGCACTAAGGACTCCAGAATTGTGCCCGAGTCCTGTCCTAGTCCAGTAAATATTGGCTTATTTTGTATGCAGTAATTAAATAATACTTTGAATTACAGAGATTATTTATTATTGGTATGTTGCTGCATTTGTTGGATTCTTTATCGGACTATTCCATCGACCCCTGAACATGTTTAGAGCAGACTGCCCAAAGGTTATACATAGGAAGTATTACTTTATACATGCTGAAGGGCCAGATGGAGATACAAGGATTTAACAGAACAGCAACAGCATATGTCTTAAATATTGCCCTCATATTACAGATCAAAGCTGAAGTAGAGAAGACCAAGAACCAGGTAGCAACTGAGATGTTTCCGCTACCAAAGGGACAGTCTTACGTCTTGAACTTACCAGAGAAAGGAATGTCGGAGGAAGAGTTACTCACTATGATGAAGATCAAGTATAAAGGAATGGGTTCGTAGAATGAAATTTGTTTTCAATCAAAATAAATTACTAGATTAGACATGGGGGATGTCCTCTTCCCCTAAAAAATTACAGGTGACACATTTTTGTGCCATATCATGTTAAAGGTATATTATGTGATCTTTTCCAGGGGACGCCCTCAATCCTCGAAAAAAAATTGGAAGCAGATTTTCTTGCATATTTACTTTTCTGATCATAAATCAGAAATATATTCCAAGTTACAGAGCGATACGATTCCTAATAACCTCAAAATCATAGTTTTAGAGTGAATTTAGAGTAAAAATTTGAAAAAAATAGATTGTACCGCTCAGTACAATCTATTTTCAAACCATGATTTTGAAGTGATTAGGAATCGTATCGATCTGTAACTTAGAAGATCTTTATGATTCATGATCAAAAATGAAAATCTGCAAGAAAATCTGCTTTCATAGTAAAAATCAATGATAGAGGGCGCTACTTGGAAAAGATCACATAATACGCCTTTGAAATTGCCAATGTTTGCATGCTTCCATGAATTAATTTCAATGTTTCATCAATTGAGACTTGAATTATAAGCCCAATTTGTCATACAGATGGCATCAGAAACGTTTTCTGAACCATTTGAGATGTTGCAACGTTATAAAACAACATTTGAGCTCGTCCTCCCCACTATTAATTTTTTTCTCCTGCAACTGCTTGTTTGCATAAGGCCATGTGTCTAGAACCCACCACCCAAAAAGGGTGGGGTGTTGCATTTTTGGTTACGAATCATCCATCTCTCTCTATTAACTCAACAACTAAATGTGGTCATGGTGGTAGAACTATGGTTTAGGTGTCATTTGAAAGCCTATTTATCTATCTATGAACGCCTGCCGCATGGAAAGTGTTAACCAAAGATTTTGCAGTACCCTTTAAATGCATTTTTCCTCAGAAGCCAAAATTTGCCATAAAATGAAGATTTCATATATTTTTCTTCCAAATTTTACCCAACCTAAAATATTGAAGACATTTTTGGTTTGAAAAATTACCCATTTTCTTTGAATGGTTGATTTTACATTCTTAACGCGCATAACACACCCCATCTAAAAAACATTACTTAAAGGTATATTATGTGATCTTTCCTGGGAAACGCCCTCAACATCGAAAACAAAATTGAAAGCCGATTTTCTTGCAGATTTACATTTCTGATCATAAATCTTACATACATTCCAAGTTACAGGCGATACGATTCTTAATTACATCAAAATCATGGTTTTAGAGTGAAAATAAACTGTCGTGATAACACAACAGTTTATATTTTCACTCTAAATTCACTCTAAAACCATGATTTTGAGGTAATTAAGAATCGTATCGCATTGTAAACTTGGAATGTATGTACGATTTATGATCAGAAATGTAAATCTGCAAGATAAGCTACTTTCTAAAAAAAAATCATGAATAGAGTGCGCTCTCTGGAAAAGATCACATAATATGCCTTTAATCCTTATTATGCATTTTTGTGGTCACGCATGCGTGCATGCGTACAGTGTAATAGTTGACTCCCCCAACTCTGAACTTGTCACTTATGCCTAATTATCAGTGCATGACAAAACTATGTGGCTATCGTAATTATTTTTAGAAACTGTGGACTGGCAAGGGGGTAAGGTGTCCGGATCTGTCTATTGTGCTGGGGGTAATGATCATGCAAAGTTTATGGGCAAGGTGAGTTATGAAAACAATTGTGATTCTTTAAGACATCGCTTTTCGTCATAACCTTGAATGTTTTACTGGCCCTTGAGCATGTATAAAGTAAAACTGCCCAACGGTTATTCATAGGAATTGTTGCTTTAGACATGTTCAGGGTTCAAGAGCTTTTGACAGATGTATTTTTGGCCCTTGAAGATGTTTAAAGCAGACTGCCCAATGGTTATACATAGAGTATTACTTGATACACGCTGAAGGGCCAGATGTGGATACAAGGTTTTGACAGTTAATGTGCAACTTGTTGGTTAAATAAAGCAATCTTAATTAAAATATAAACAAATAAAGGGATATAAAAGAAATTAAACACTCTTTAAACAACATGGTCATTTTTATACACCCAACCTAAAAAAATGGGTCAAATTGTGTCCAAAGTCAAAATGGCGATGTCGTTTTAGAGTGTATACATGACTGAAGCTTGTGCTTGCACAGACTGACTGTTAACTAACAATCCAACATGCAAATAATAATAATAATACATGGGACTTATAAAGCGCCTTACGATGTAAACAGCCTCAAGGCGCTGCACAGAAAGATCTTAAAAACTACCAAAATCATTAAAACTACAACGAGACATATGCTAAAAATATACAATCAATATAACTATAATCCATGTAATGTACATACTAAAATAAACCAAAACCAGATACTAGTAGTCAATACAAATATAGAACATAGTAATATACATTATAAGAAGAAATAAAAAACGGTCGGAAACACGAAATATATACTATCTGTAAAAACTACCACACATTTTTGACCAGCAAACAACGTGGCAAATTTTAGATGAAAAGACATTATTAAAAGTATAACACAATTAAATATGTATTTTAAGAAATTGCACAACCATGAATTTCACTCTAGAAGGACAAAATACAAAAGACTATCAGAAATAGCAATATTGCACTGACATGACTGAAATGATGGACACGAATATCTAACCAAGAGCATTAAACAAATGAGTTTTAAGTCCTTTTTTAAATGAATTGATATTGGATGTTGCACGAAGCTTGGAGGGCAACATGTTCCAAACTTTTGGTGCTGCTGCGGCAAAAGACCTTTCACCATAAAACTTGGTCTTGCACAATGTTGGTGCACGTGTACATAGGCGAACAACTGAAGCCGATCTTAGGGTACGCCTTGGCTCATACACCGCAATAAGTTCACTGATATATCTAGGAGCCAAACCGTTAAGTGCTTTATATGTAAGCAATGCGATCTTGTACACAATCCGCTGTTGCACGCAAATGTGACTGATTTACCCAAATGTGATTAAAATTGACTTCAGAACCTTTGGCTGACTCTGTTTACCTACAAAAGTATATGCATTTATGCAAATTATACATTTTAGTAGCATTACTAGCATTTTTGACATGGGTTTGCTGTATACTTTAAGATTTCTATTTAAAAAAATATTGTTGAATTTAAAAAGCTACTTATCTGTGTGCTTGGTTTTGTATTTTAGGTATTTGAACTGTTTTGCAGCGACAATTTGCTTCAACCAGATGTGTTCCCCAGTGCCCGGAAAATGGAGGCAGAGATTGTAGCAATGATGTGTAACCTATATAAGGGAGGACCAAATGCTTGCGGAACAGTGAGTTATACTTGTAGGCATTAGTTTAATCGATCGCCTCTCACTAATAACAAATAAACAGAGATTCTGGATCCTTTTGGCCTTAGCAACATACATTTACTAACAGTGTCTTTGATTGGCTCAAAAAAGAAATAGAAATAGCACTTTTTGTAACCAATTAAATACTTTTTGAGCTTCACTGATAATCTCTATTTTATATGAAATCATACATCATCTGTCATAGGTTCCTGCAATCCTAAATTGTATTGTAAATCGATTTGTAAGGTGCTATATTTTTATGGTTTATCATTATTATTACCAGTAGTGGTACTATAGTTTGATCAGTTCTAAATTGGCGAAGCCTTCTTACAGCAGCGAATGAATACAATGAAAGGATGTAGGAGTTCTGAAGGCAACAATCGCACTGTGCATCATATGCGTAATGCGTGCATGCGGCCAAAACCGTGTGCGCGTGGCCATAATTACATGCGCACGCTTGGATTACTTTTGTGCGTGGAGAGATAAAAACCCAATATTTCTCGCCAATTTGGAACTGATCAAACTATAGGAGGTATTATTCTGCGGCATTTAGGTTCAATTTTCTGTGACATATCATAATTAAAGTTATTGGTAGCATAAAATACCTCCTCCCCTTCCCCATCTCCTTTATGCAACGGTGATTTCATCAAATATTGAAATGAAATATTGAATACCCCTCACTTATTACTATTCTAGGTTACTATGGGAGGTACAGAGAGCATTTTAATGGCATGTAAAGCATTCCGACATAGAGCTTATCAGATGGGAATCAAATACCCAGAAATGTAAGTAGAAACATGGATACCCACCGAGGGATTTTACTCCCTAGAAAAATATATGAGCTGATTTGAGAATTGTTTTAGTAAATAGGCTAATCCATAATACTGATAAACAAAAAATATGATCAAAATCATATTGTTCATAAGAATATAATAGTACATGTACAAATGTTTGGTGATGGTTTTCTTCTGACTCGTATGTACGTACATAAGTTATTGAGATTTGTAACTTAATAGATGTAACTTTGACACCTTTATTCAGTTTGATGCCAGAGAGTGCCCATGCAGCATTTGTCAAGGCTGGTGTATATTTCAAGATGGTGGTCGTTAGAATACCCATGGACAGAAAGACATGTACTTTTGATATTAAGGTAAATATTTGTTACTGATTACATGCAATTAAATAGGGACGGGACTGCCACACAGCCTGACACAGGCGTCCCAGGTTTGATTCCTGGCGCCAGTGTTTTCCCAAAACAATTTGACCCTTATTTTCTCCCTGGTAATTTTATTCACAAAACCATATCCCTGGTATAAGGGCTATGAGACCACTTCATTCATGCTCAATTATGAGTTTCATATGATGACCTGTTTACTTTGCTTTCTGATCTTGTACACGAGTTTGCTATGTGATGAATCCTGCTTCAATATCCCCCTCCTTTTTTAGAGTATTTTTATCTTATCCTAGTACATTGATCATGTCATTGATACAATGTATTTGATATTATTCAGGAAATGAAGAAGAGAATCACCAAGAATACCTGTATGCTCGTAGGCTCTACTCCAACATTCCCACATGGGGTTACAGATCCTATGGAAGAAATAACTAAGGTAGGGCCTATGTTATGTTGCTTCATTACCTTTAATTCAGATGTTATACCTTAATCCTAATGCTATTTGCATCTCAAAATACTGCTGGTAGCCTTCACTTTTCTGTTGATCCAATTGTGCAATCATGGCATGCTGTGTGTGGTGATAGAAAATAACATGGTATTGTTGTATGACTGAGACTTGGTTTGGGCCCTGTTTTAGGTCATAATGTAACCTGTTTTTCAACTTACCAGTCTTAATAACTCAAGATATCTATATCAACCAATGTTCTTAATATGTTGCCTTCAATAAAATGCCTAAATGTCAGGTGGCAGAGACATCGGAGGAATGTCACCAAGTAACTGTGGACATGTTCCTGTACCTTTCCAAAATGACCTTTTCTTGTTCTTTTCAGTTTGTTTCTTACAATACAGACTGAAATACCCACCTTAACGCATGCCCAAGGATAAATCAAACTAATTTGCATCACTTTTTTCCCTTTCTAGCTTGGTGAACAGTATGATATACCAGTACATATGGATGCCTGTATGGGTGGTTTCTTTATTCCATTTATGAAGGAATGTGGCTATGAATATCCAGACTGTGATTTCACATCTCTACCGGGTCTGACTAGTATCTCAGTAGATACACACAAGGTGGGTCAATGCCCAGAGGAGGTGTCAGTACTGAGATAGGAAAGTGTTGGAAGATGTATGCCAATTTGAAAATCCCATTCATCCTCTATCGTTAGATCATTCATAAGCTCCCGTCCCCTTTCAGCTTACTTTAAATAACTTAATTTGACTGCCAGGCACCCATATCTAAAATGTCTGAAAATAAAATGTGTTAATGTGTTCATTGTTATTTGAAAACCTTATATTCTTATCATATCATTTCAGTTCTTACGATACACTTTTAAATCAATCTGTTTTTAAGACCAAATATTTTGCCACGGTATTTTTAAGCCCGCATGTTTGATAACCAGGATGGCATTATTGCTCACCACATCTCCATTTTAACCGTACTGATGGTATAAACATTGTGAAGTCATTGGAAAGTCCTATTTTGTTCCTGAAAAATAAACCAACTTTTTCTGTATCACTTTGGGATAAATAATGATCAAATATAAACAGTGCCATCTGAAAACATTTTCCAACCAACTTCCATTTTTTTAACATTACAACAACTTTGTGCAGCGCTCAGACATTTATTAATTAGGTATGACGTAGTGCAACTACCTTGCGTCATTAGCATATCAATACAGACCGACCATTTAAAGTTAGCGTACCGTGAAACGGCCACACAGATATCACGCGCTGACCCGTACACTCACGCATGACCTCAATTCACTTGCATGGGGCTTCGACACTCAAGCCAGGCGCACATGGTTTTCGACCAAACTGCTTTCGATCATGTAGGATACATCATGAATATTAGAAATAACTAATGGTCAAGGAAAAATTTAGTCGGTGACTTTTAGATGATATTGTAGCTTATGATTGACATAAACAATAAAGTTAGGTTGTTTTTATGAATGGTGGACTCCCGCGGAGATACACGGTGGTTTTGCCTGAGGAATTCTGGCTTAACGGAAGATGCTCGCAATGCGTCTTATGAATGGGAATTGGCCTATTTTGGGGTCCGTGATATGAAAAGAACTGCCGAAGATATGTATATTAACGGTTGTGCAAAGTTAGTATTCATAATAAATGTTTATATGATTGGAAAGAAGAGATGTTAAGCTTTGTAAAAATATAGGTTGTTTACAGCAAAGGTATAATGTGAATGAGTTGTGAGTTCACAAACTCCGGCATACGTACAAAGCCCCTATACCACGTTAGTGTGATGCTGTGCGTTAATGCTCGGATCAATGCAGGATGTCCTCAACTTATTGTAATGAAGTGATTTAATGTTCAATTTCAGTATGGTTTGGCTCCTAAAGGCACCTCTGTACTCATCTATAGAGACAAGAAATACCGTGAAGGACAGTATTTTGTACAGACAGACTGGGTAGGAGGTATATATGCTTCACCAACAGTACAAGGTAATTATTTGTGGGGGTTGAAGACTTATTTGAGGCATTTTAAGTTCGTATTGCCACAAGTTAAGCCGAGGAAACCATTTGCCCTTTTGACAAAGGGGTATACCCTTTCAATAAAATTGGACATAAAGGGGCAATCACTCTTAAATGACATAAGATCTAAAAACATTAGTTGTCATTTAAGTGTCACCCTGAAGTCCTATCCTGGATCTACAACATTGTTTGGAGAGTTTAGTGTCATTTAAGAGTTTGTTTCATTGTTTCTACATGAAAGGCAAAATACCAACAGCAGCCACACATTTTAATATTAGATTGACAGTTTGGATCGAAGGACTCCTTTGACACATAATGAAATCATATATCTCAGACCATGGACATGGTATGCCTATTACAACACCAGACCCAAGTTCCAGCCCTACGGCAGTGCCTACCTCACCTTCAGTTTAGTATATATGGTGGGTGTGAAACTATAATACTAGTAAGTTTAATCAGTTCCAAATTGGTGAAAAAAATGCCATGTTTATCTCTCTGCAAGCAAAAGTGCAGGCATCATGCATATGATTCATGGTGCGACATGTTGCGTCATACAAACTTTTGCTTGCCCACGCTCTTCTGTATTAATGATTTCACTTCTGTAAGCAAGTTTGCCAATTTGTTACCGACTGAACTATAGTGCCAAAGATTTAACATTTGGGGCCCATTGCTCCAACTGACCAGAATCCCATGAACGTTAACAAAGCAAGTTCTGTAAGGAAGTTTGCCAATTTGTTACTGTCAACTGAACTACAGTGCCAAAGGTTTGACTTTTGGGGCCCATTGCTCAAACTGACCAGAGTCCCATGTAGCCGTTAACTTGTCCCTCTTGGTTATTTCAATTCTGGACACTGCCCTGACTGATTTACTTGTACTTCTATAGGATAAATCTAAGCTTTTTGCATACCTAAATGTTGTGTTTCAAAGGTTCTCGTTCTGGAGCGATTATGGCTACGTGTTGGGCATCACTAATGCACACAGGCAGGGAAGGGTATCTCAATAACACAAGGGAAATCATCAAAACTAGGCAGTATATTGAAGAGAGGCAAGTAGTATGTGCATGATTAGAATCAAAAGCTATATGGTATTGAAATTACGGTAAGCTAACGATACAGGTGGATTTAGGAATGGGGAGAGTGTTTTGGAAGGACAGATACTCAACACAAAATGTTGACATATTAGACAACTACTTTAAAGGTACAGATTAATACAATTGGTGTCAGGCAAGGAAACTCTCACAATTACATCAGACGGAAAGAAACACTTTGTGCCTCAGGAAGGATAAGTCAAAAGCTAAGATCATTTGCACATTCAATTGTATACAGTAGCGCTTGTTTCACTGGTGTCCACGTAAACACAGCCTAAATGGTAGTCTATATGCAAAATACCGTGAAGGATTAGGTTCGAGTCTGAACACCACAGTTTGTCTGCATCTTTATATTATTATCTTTTATCATACATAGATTGTAGAGTTCTCTTAGATGAATGCTATCACTTTAATTTAACATCAGCCATTTTTTCCAATATTTTAAACTCAATTTTAATTTATTTTCATCCTTCAGGTTACGGCAGATTCCAGGCATTTATGTGTTTGGCAAACCTCTTCTTAACATCGTCACCATCGGTTCCCATACTTTTGATATTTATCGTCTCATGGATGACCTCACTCGTAAAGGTTGGCATCTGTACACTGCTCAGTATCCAGCAGGGTAAGAATAGGTTCGAACAAGGACTTTTGACCAAAATGATCATTATCAACTCGCTCAGAAATTAAATAACAACTGTTGATGAAACTCTTAACATATATATGAGAACTATAAATTTATGAACTGGATACATGTCAAGAGAATCTGTTTATATATTTTATTCTTTTTTTGGCCTTTATCATCAAAAGTTAAAAAGAAATCAAATATATTTTTTATCTTTGCAGATTGAATTTGGCCATCACTCCCTTTCAGACGACGAAAGAAATAGCAGATAGCTACATAGAAGACGTCAAAACTGGCACAGCCAAGATGATGCTTAATCCAAAGGAAAAAGCTGATGGAATGGTAGGTAGAGTAATCATCCAGGCAAGAGACATCCGCATCACCCCTTGTAACAAATATGTAAAAAATGGGCAAATTCAAAATGATATTGAATCCAAAGGCTATATATAGCTGATGGAATGGTAATCTTGAAATACATTCAGTCAGTGATAAGAGAAGGGGCCAGGGTGACTATTCACTATTCAGGTTTCCCGCTATGGGCAGGCGGGCGGGTGTTATTTCCAGGCCTGCATAATATCAAAATCTTACACTCACAATGCTATTTTTTACTGTAGGGTGCCATCTACGGTTCAGCAGAGAAGATTCCAGACAAATCAATCGTAGATGACTTTGTGACCGGCTACCTCGATGCTTATTATGATACAACGCAACCAAGCAAAGCATAAAGTCAAACAAGCTACTCCTCAACAAGACAGGAATAAAAGATGATTCCAACAGCAAGAAAAGGGTGGAATCACTGATAAATTTGTGACTGGCTACATGTTCATTACTTGTATGATATGACGCAACCAAGCAATTGATTATGATTAAGCAAAAACTCTTTCACATTATCAAGACAATTTGAAAGATTTTGAAGGATAAAGACAAACAAGCTACTCCTTAGCAGGGCAAGAATAACAAAGAATCCTAATTTTTTTATATTAATTTGATCTAAGTTTGATCTTCGACCAGATATGGTCACTCCCAACATTTTCGGGCGGGTACCCATTGCTCTTGTAAACTTGGCGAAAAAAGGCAGTCTTCCAAAATTAATTTTAGGGTTTTTTAATTCATTTTTTAAAATAAGCTTGACAATATTGGGTTTTTGGAGTTCTGAAAAAAAGAAGTCCGCCATCCCAGTCAGCAAGGGAGAAAACATATTATTTATCAGATCTTATTTTTCATACAAGATTGTCTGTGAATTTTATCAAAGGACTATAAATTCCCATCAACAACTGTTATCATGCATCAAACCTTCAGACAAACAGCGATAGATAACGGCAGACAGGGTGGTAACAATCTCCATAACATTTTGATTTAAATATACATACTTTATTTGAAAAGGTTGGTAAATTAAAAAAGCTTGTGATTTTGCAAAAAAAGGTATAAGCCACAAAATTAATGTGTGAATATGAGGTGAAAGGTTTTTTTACACTTAAAACCCCAACTACAGTGATGATCAACTCACAACAATAAGAGCACAAATGTACTGTGAAAATATGCTACAATGGCATCGTCGTCGTCGTCAATAACATACGGGCCATTCCACAAAAATGGGACCACTTCAGCTTTGGAAAATTATGAAAATAAATTGTTTCAAATCTGCTTACTTTGATTGTTTTTGATGACCCAATATGCTAAAGTTACTAGAACAATAATGTTTGCGAACACCACTGCTCACATTTTTACGCACGAAACCATGTAATTCAGGTGTTTTATATGTTTTTTCCACTCGGTGAACGGCGTTATCTAGTGTCATATTGCATTGGCAGTCATTGCATCCCTAACTAAGTCCGAATATGATATTCAAATTATTGTTTTTTTTTGTCGTTGAGAGGTCTCCCCATAACAATATTTGACAAGCTATGCGACAGAAGAATGAATTTCATTTGTTAGCCACAACAAATCTCTTGCTATGAATCAACGCTTTTGACAACTATGTGCTTTCAATTTTGTACCTTTTTCCAAAACTTGTTTTGTCAATTTTACTCTAGTAGAAGAATATTCCCTTCTGTAATGTATTAATTGTCAACTTTTCTTTAAGCCCAACATTGAAATTGTATGTCATTATATAAAGATAACTTTATATGCTATTTTTAATGGTATTATTCTTGGATAACGCCGTTCACGTGTATGCCAGTTATGGGATTGAAACAAAGATAAAACAATTGAAACTGACATAAATCATGTAGCTTTTGCATAAACTTTATTTGTTTTATCAATTTTAATACGAAAAAATGATTTAAACCATACATTTTGGCTGAATTTCCCAATATTGATCGTCAAACAGTGGTCAAATATTTAATTTTCACTTTAAATGTTTTATATAGCTTGCATTTTCGTTTACAAGGGGTATGTACCATTACATTAACTATTGTATTAAATTATATGCACACTGCATCGCATATTGTGAAGTTGTTCTCTTTTTTTGATCGATATGGACATTTTAGGGTAAATTCCGTTATCCCTGTGAACCGCGTTATCCATGGTTATCCTGACATACACACGCGAAATAAGCCTGACGAAAACACATGCTCAATACTTGCTAAATAGAGCGATTTGGCTATGTGTAGCGCGGTAGTAAACACTCATATATGTGGACTATGAGCCATATATTTATACTTACAGCATATTCTAGAAGAAACCGTTTGGTTCACAAAGTGAAATGCGTTATATAGAACACAAACGAAGAAGCAAACTTATTGTTTTCAATGTTTCGCTGCTGTATCTAGACTTCTCAAAGATTTTCCAAAGAAGAAAGATTGTGCTCTTGCAATATTTTCGTCAAATGAGGGTGATAACACTTTACACGATAACGCCGTTCACGATAACGCCTTTTACGTTTTCATCCCTTTTCGGACCTTTTGCAAGCCATATGGTTGCATTTCTATTTTTTTCGACACAAATGGTGAGAAAAACATTGGACCTATAATATATTACCTTTTATACGGTAACAGAATACCTACTTTACCGAGAAATATCGATCACGGAGTTCACAAGCTTAAAACAGTCGTTTGAAATACTGAACTTCAACATTTTTTATAGCCCAAATGATGCGCCAGAGACTTTCGAGGTGATATAATTTGAATAGCGTGGTGGGTTTGCTAGGGGATTGTTCATAAACGATTGCAAATTTAGTACATTCAGTTTATGTTGGAACGCTAGCTGTGCGGATATCGGAAATTACACACATTTCATGGAAAGTTCATTTGATATTAAAAGTGCACGTTAAGATTAATGTAGGCAGAACTAAATGCCTTTATATTTTGGTTTGATACGTTTGCTACATTTACTCGTACCAAAATATTACAAAAACTTGAAATGAGAGTCAAATCCAACAGTTTCAAATTGCGACATCTGGTCGAGGAACTGTGTTTTTGTGGTTTTGGGGGCCTTTCAGTGTAAATTTGAACCTGATAATGTCATTTAAAGTATGGCAAACCATGGTGTTCTGAGTAGAACTCATCGAGTTTTACCATAATATTAATAAACATTTGTGATATATACTTGCAGTAAGAATTCCCGGATCAAAGAATGATAAAAACCCAAGTGGTCCCATTTTTGTGGAATGGCCCATACACAGATTAAAATCATTACAGGGACCGGTTAAGTCTGATTCCTTTTGAGTATTAATGAAACTAAGTGAATAGAAACTGAATTTATAATAAAATAGTGTAAATAAATAAAATGTGTTGATTTGTTTGAACTGTCAAGCTAGGATGGTAATCTTATATTGAGGTGTTACATCATTGCCCAGGGATATTGCTATCTCTAGAACATAAAAATGTCACTGCTATCTACAGTAACATGTTGGTATATGCTCATATTACTGATCCAATATAAAAAAGCACTTACCGACTGTATTGACAACCTGTTGTCTTTATCAATACATGTTGTTAAGTGATGTTGTGAAGTGATGAACTGCTGTGCTGACTAAAACTCATAACGCTGGTAGCAGGGATTTGGTGTTGCCAGTCTGTTTCCCCTCCTCATTTGGTCTTGGTCATCAAACATGTGAGTGAGAAAATACTACCCCTCGTCACAATTCATGTTGGTGTACCTCTTCTTTTTGATCTTGATTGCTTCTTTTATTTATGGTCACGTTTTTTAACCTCGGCACCACAAAAAGGTGGTTTTGTTACATTTTAGAGATTTTTTTTGTCTTTAGGCTATTGTATTTGAGTAACTCTCTATCAAATTGACTTGTGTTTGAGCTTATCTTAAAGACAATTTAATACCTTTTAATAATCTGAAGAGAGAAAAAATCTATCACTTTTACTTTAATTATTACAGCTCGTTAAGTATAATTAGTCAGGGTGGTTGAGGGAGCGGAGGAGGAGGGAGTGGAGGAGGAGTAGGGATAGCTGTGTAATATTAGGTGCAAATGGAATTTTTGTCTTTAGGCTTTGGTATTTTTGTAACCCTCTATCAGATTGACTTATGTTTGGGCTTATTTTAAAGATAATTTAATACCCTTTAATAATCTGAAGAGGATTTCTTGTTATCACTTTCGATTTGATTAATATAGCTCGTTAAGTATGATTAGTCGGGGGTGGTTGAGGAGGAGGAAGGAATTGCTGTGTAATATATGGGTGAAAATGGAGTGCTGTCCTGTAATTTATAGCTTTCTTATACTTAGTCTTGATGTCATCTTGGTTCTAAATGATATAAGCATGCTTTGCACCATTTACTTAAAGTATTAATTAAGCTAATTAATTAATTTTGAAATCTGTGGATGAACCACCCTGTATATTAAATTATCACGCGTAACAGTACTTTTTAATGTCATGGTGATGATTTACCTTAATGCTAACACTCAAACCTGATCACAACTGTATCTCTTTTAGGCTCATTGCAATATATTTGATCACTTGTCTAATTTAGTGGGGGTTTTCAGTATTTGAAATTGCGTATTTTGACCACCCTGTATATATATTTCCTAATAAGCTGGCCAATTAATGTTGCATATGGCTGGATGGGTAATTTACTCAAACACAATAAAAACATCCCTAGCCTTCATATAACTCCTGCATATAGACAGTGGAAGAAAAAAAGTAAATCATCATTTTGTATAAAACTTCAATTGTTACACCCTGTATAATGTTAGGTCACCCTGTATATTTGATTTCTAGTTCGCATATTTACAATCCTTAGGTTATAAGCATTCTAAATATATATGGTTTCATACCCTTTAGATGTAAACATTTTGATATATTCTACTGAAACTGCAAAAGGAGGAAATTTCATGAAATATACCCATGTAACACAAATGTACCCCAGGTTAAAAAACGTGACCTTATCTTTTATATCTGTCTGCCTGTTCTCAAGATCTTACCCTTTCCTTAACTGTCACTGCTACAATATGTTTAGTTTCCGCCACATGTTCGGTGATCACCGCTTTATGAACGGTGGACTGTCAAGTATTGCACGCTGCTCTAATAGTGCCTTTTCTGCTCAGCTTTATTTGGTTCCACCTTGTGCTCTTGTTCCAAACTTCCTGCAGGTTTCACCCATGTAGCATTTGTTATAAATGTGGGATATTGCTATTAGGGTAGGCATGTGACTTTTACACGTTTACCCGTGTAACCGACCGCAAAGGTCAAATCCGTTTACAAAAACTAGTTAACGGTTATACGCATATATATGGGTTTCATTTTTCAATAAACCTCACATTTTACACATCTAAAACCCTTATAAGACATACTGAAAAGCAATTACCCTCATGATGACCTTTGGCAGTTCAGAGCTAGCTAGAAAAGATGCAATTCTGGGATCTGGGTCACAGTATACTAGGTTATGCCCATAGTTTTTTTATTCTATATATTTTCACTGATTTGCTAGCTTGCCAATATTAATACTTTAAAGGGTACCACCACTTCAAAATTAAATTATTGTGGGTTAATTGTGAATTTTCAGGCCTTTCAAAATTTTGATTACAGTTGTCCCCACATCGTGGAAAGCATGTTGAAAAATTGGCATCACAATAAAAGAACAATTATTTAAAAGTGATAGAATTGAACTGAATTTAGAATGAGGTCATTAGAACAAAATAGACGGTTAAACGTTTAACTGACCGTAAAATCAACAGGTTAAACGTTCAACAAATTACACGTATCCTCACACCCTTAATTGCTATATTCAGTAAATAGTAACATGTCACTGTCATCTTAGGTGCTTTAATGTTAGGTTGATAGCTTATTTTAAAATTAGTAATCGGTATCAGAACTCTTGGATGTACATTTCAAATGAGCAAATTTGAGACCTCATAATTATAAAAATCAAGTGGATACTTTTAAACTGACAACAGTACTTTAAAACTAAGTTTTAGTAAATGTATTCTCTATTGGATATCATTGCCAAGTGTTTGCCTGGCCGCGAGTGCTCAGCAGAGACAATTTGTGTGAAATGAGTCACAGCTCACTTGACAGGTTTCGAGTGTTCAATACAAATCAATGACATCCCACACAACAAACAATTGTTTTTGTTAAGTACTCTATTTTTATGAATGAGGTGTCACATTGTGGAGAGGAAATTTGACGGTTAAGTCATTGGTGTATATTGTAGATTTTTGATCCTGATTACAATTAGCACCTGGTCAAGATGTTTGTGTGTTAGGTGTATATCTTGGGATATTGCCATCTTCAGTAGAAAGCAATAGCCCAAGTAACATGTTACTATCTTCAGTAGATGATCACATGTCACTGCCATGCGATATTGCTATCTTCAGTAGATAGTAACATGTCATTGTTATGCGATATTGCTATCTTCAGTAGATAGTAACATGTTATTGTTATGCGATATTGCTATCTTCAGTAGATAGTAACATGTTATTGTTATGGGATATTGCTATCTTCAGTAGATAGTAACATGTTATTGTTATGGGATATTGCTATCTTCTGTATATAGTAACATGTCATTGTTATGGGATATTGCTATCTTCAGTATATAGTAACATGTCATTGTTATGGAATATTGCTATCTTCAGTAGATAGTGACATGTCACTGCTATGAGATATTGTCATCTTCAGCAAAAATAGTTGTCGGCAGAGAACTTCAGCACTTTTTAAAATAGCCAACGCGGTCTAGTTAATGAGTGGACATTCATGACCCATAGATACAATCGGATTACAGATACCACGACGCGTCGAAATTGCTCAAGATAAATGCTGTTGAGACTCTGTTCTACAACGCACTTCCATGTTTACGCTTGTACAATTGTCACAGAAAAAAGTGCTGAACTTCTCTAACGCAGACTATAGTAACATGTCAATGTCATATTGCTATCTTCAGCAGATAGTAACGTGTCACTGCCATGAGATATTACTATCTTCAGTAGATGTTGCTATTTTCAGTAGATGTTACTGTCTTCAGTAGATAGTAACATGTCATTGTCATGAGTTATTGCTACCTTCAGTAGATCTTAAGTAGATAGTAACATGTCATGATGTTACCATCTTCAGTAGATAGTGACATGTCGATAACTTTCGATTTTTTTTTTACCAAACAGGCTAGATAGACAATTGGATGAATCTTTTAGGCACATTTTGATATGAAACATGACAGACCTAGCAACAAAGATAAACCATGACAAGCGTCATTTAAAGAAAATGAGTCACTTTTCAAAAGTCACATTTTCAATCGCTACCGGGGAGGAAAATGGGTGTGTGCGAGGTTCACTCCGTGTGTGACACTGTTATAACCAGGATTGACCGGCGGGCAACGATCACACCCTCACCCTAGCCTCGGTTCGAGGCTTCTGGGCCCTGGGATACTTTTTTTCTTCTTTTTTTTTCTCTCTCTCTCTCTCTCTTTTCAATTTTTCTGTGAGCTCGGTTGATTTTTATTCAGTATGTCCTGTCACCCTACCTCTATTATGGTCAGATTCAAATGTCTTAAAATAGTTGAAGTAAGTTACTGATCCCCTGTATATCTATGACACTACTCTCAACAGTAACAGGTACCCACCCGGTCTACTAAATGCTCACAATCTCTATTGCTTGCCTCCCACTGTGCTCACGTCCGGAGTTTTTGCCGCCCGAGCAAAAAACTCAGGATGTGAGCATTTAGTAGACCGGGTACCTGTTACTGTTGAGAGTAGTGTCATAAATATACAGGGGATCAGCAACTTACTTCAACTATTTTTAAACCTGTGCCAACCAAGACCATTTGAATCTGATCACAACAGAGGTAGGGGGACAGGACACACTGAATACAAATCAACCAAGCTCACAGAAAAATTGAAAACAGAGAGAGAAAATAAAATAAAGTATCCCAGGCAGGCATGAGAATGAAAAAACATGAAAAAAACTGAAAATGTGCTTGAAATCGGGCTAAAAAGGCCAAAAACAGCCTGAAATTAAATGAAAGTGCGGAAATTAGGACCATAAAAAAAACTGAATTCAGTTTAAAAACTGAAAATTCTCATGCCTGATCCCAGGGCCCAGAAGCCTCGAACCGATGCTACCCTCACCCATGCATGACACTTTGAATTAGCCCACACATTGTGGGGAAATACAATGCGCAGCGATCAACACGGGACTGATACGGCTTATGTGCTTGTTAACAATTGGTGTTTTCTTTGCATAGTGTATTGAAAATGTGACTTTTGAAAAGTGATTAATTTTCTATAAATGGTGCTAATCATGATTTATCTTTGTTGTTAGATGCTATGTTTGGTAACAAAATGTGCCAAAAAGATTCATCCAAATGTCATCTAGCCTGTTTGGTAAAAAGATATTCCAAAGTTACTTTAAATGACCTAAACAAAGTGTACGACTTTCTTTTGTTGAGCACTTTATATGTTATTTTGGCAGTAGATAGTTCTGGTAATAATCTCATCACACAATTTGTACCTGAATTTCCAAGTGAAAATAGGCGTGCATTCTGTTCACATGATGAATCTATACGCAATACCTGATAATGAAACAAGGAAGTGGCATTCAGCATCTTCTGATGTCCCTGATATCCAATATTGTTATAACTTTTGTAATTTTCTACTGAAATTGCCAAGAATGCAAGCTACAAATTGTAAGTTTCTTTTTGGATACCGACATGTTCATTATTGCATGTCAGCACTATGATACGACTGAAGGAGTAGCAATAATTTTGCAAGTCAAGGTGTGCTTCAAGGAAATGGGCTCTAAAAAGGTACTACAACTTATCCCACTTAATAAGTTATCATGTTGACAAATCGATGAGTAAATTATTTCTTTGTAACTCAAAACATCTAGGATTTAAACCTGGGACCAGCATTCTATTAACGGATGGTGAAAAATGGTTGATTTTATTATTATTCATAAGCCTTAAGTTCAATTCTATCTTCTAATTACAAAAACAATTATATGATATGTTCAATTACAAAGAAATAATTTACTCAACTTATCCAACTGAGTTTCTATTAACCTTAACATAGTTGATTTATACATTTTGGTTGAGGTAGTATTTCAGAAAGGATTAATTGCTAAAATCGAGGGAGTTTTGAATTGAAAGATTTTTCTAGGCTTGGCTGTGTCATAAAACACAACTTTGGTAATATATTTAAAAGAATTGCAACAAGATAAGAAATTTTCCTTTTATTTGATCGGTGTGGAATCATTTGTAAATGGTGATTTGACATGATTAATCTGAACATGTTACTTGTTAATCAAAAATCATGCAAGGAGACATGTACAATTTGCAGGCTAGTTGCTTATGAGCTTGTCCTTTTTATTGCAACAAAACCATTTGTCATGTCAAATCCAAATGTCATGATTGGTCACATGCGGTTCTTTGGGTAAATGAAATACTGTAAAAGTGGTCATTTTCGCCCGATTAAATGTTCGCGCTTTGCGGATTTTCAGCCATTTTGCATGTTTTTAATTTTGCTATTTGAAAGTCCATTACATAGACTTATTTATATACAAAATAAATATATTCACGTGTTTTTATTACCGCGATAGCTGCTTGAAGCGAGAAAATGAATGTAGCGCGAAAATGTCCACATTTACAGTAGATCCAACTTTGAAAACAATCAACCAAAGTTAATAAATCTAATTAACAACAGACTAAGTAATACAAAACATGGAAAGCATCAGAATGTTGTCAGTTACTACTCATGGTAACCATACATTTATTTCTATACAACTTGCACTGACTGTCTTGAACCAACCACACCCAATAGCAATAGCAGTAATGGAACCACCAGATGTTTACTGAAAAGAGATAAAAGAGAGAACAAACAACAATTAAGATAATGCAAAGCAAAATGTGACCATTCACAACATAAGGGAAATGTTGAAGGCAAGATCCAATCTTGTGTTATTTAAAGCCATAATATGCTGTCTTTTTCATGAAATGCCCTCTATCCGTCATTTCTGACTGTGAATGCAGGTTTTTTTGCCATAATAAGTTACAGAGCAATACGATTCTCAATAACTTAAAAATTGAGGTTATAAACTACTTATTTTTCTGGTCTGTTTTCTCATTCGTAAATGATATTACATGGTTTTAAACTGTGTTAACCCCATTTACAGCGTTTACGACTAATTAGAGGCAAGTGAACACACTAGTGTGTGGGGGATGGGGTGGTGGCTATGAATTGAAAAAGGAGACAATTTGCCGAAATTGGAAGCCGGTTTCTTTTCAAATTTTAGTAAAGTTCTGTGAATTGTTTTAACTGATTTTCTATCAAACTTCCAATTTAAAAAAAGATGGCATCATGGCATCTTTAATATCAGTTGAATGAGTAATGATGCATTGTGAATGGAAGAATTACACTATATCAGATTTCAAACAGAATCATTTTCCCATTGTTTTTTAAAACTATTTCAATAAATTCTTGTACCTCTGTTTGCTGACAACACATCCCTTTTGATGACACTGGTCTTGTATATTTATCACCGAAATGACTGCATTTTAATATTTTATAGTTTGAGAATGCTTAAAATAATGCTCGACTTATGCATTTTATTGAAAAGATGACTGAAAACAGACATCTACATTCAACTTTTGCAATTAATCTTCAAATGTTCACAAACAAACAAAAACAAAAATCGGAAAAGGCCCTCAGTTTCAACCACTTTAATTCCAATGGTTCATGTGTTTTTTTAATTAAATGTTGGGGCCCTTTCAAACATAAGTACTTCACCTTCCACTGGTCAACACATTCGCCTTACCTTCTTTCCAGCGCCAACCTTCGCCTTGGCAGTACCTCGTACTTTCTTCTGCCTATTTTTCCTCTCTTTCCTCTGCTTGCTGGATGGTTTCTTCTTCTCGTACAGTCCATGCTATTAAAAGATAAAAAGATTTTAGAGTGTCACTTGAGGATTATTCTATTCTAGCATTGTTCACTGTACAATACCTTGGTCATCAAGGTTTTTATGGAAAATGACCCATCAGATATATTACACGGACATTAAGCCAGCACTAAAATCATCTAGTGACAACCCAGCATGTGGGATTATAATGATGCCAAAGACCATTTCAAATCCGAAACATGTTTTCACCTGGTGTCTTTAATAACTCATGTGTGGATTGTGCTGGTGGGCCTGGTGTTGATGAGAGATTGTCTTCCTCACAAAGTTGTTTTTGCGGTGTTTCAGTAACAAAACGGTGAAATAAAGAGATTTGGGGTAATACCTTCAGCTCGATACATTTTTAAGTTTCCGGTATCGACGCCATTGTTGATGAAAATAAAATTGTCTCGCTAATAGTTTTACTTCTCGTGTGTGTACGCTTGTATGTAAAACTAGTAACCAAAAAGCGGACAACCAATGCTATTTATGCGATTAACCGCTTCATTATGCAGCGTACGCACCTAGTTCATGTAACCTGTTTTTCAGAAGTTTTCCGATCTCAATTTGAAATGGTCTATTGCAAAATGCCAAAGCAGGTAGGCAGGTAGTATTTGTCTTTATTTGTATCAATAAACTGTGTAAAGTTACAGGTATATGAGAGATAACATAAAATGAAGAGAAAAAAAATGGTGCAGTTACATATCGGATCACCAGGCCAAAAAGAAACACCACAAGACAGGGTTAAGTGGAAAATAAAATAAGTTGCAACACACTTACTCTCTGTAACCTGTACTTGGGTTCGATCTTCTTGGCATAATCTAAATTGTCGTACACCAGGGCAAAGCCAGTAGTCTTGCCGCCACCAAACTGGGTCTTGAAACCAAAGCAGAACACAACATCTGGGGTGGTCTTGTAGACACCGGCAAGTCTCTCCCTCACATCAGTTTTGGGAACTGTGGCCTTGCCTGGATGGAGAATGTCCACAACCTGAAATTGATTAGGGATATAAAACAATGACAAACAGTGTTAAACTTACATCTTGTATTTTTTAAATGTAAATTGCAAGGAAATGTGTGTTTTCCAGGTGTATTTTATGATAAGGTTTTTGTTAAAATATCTTCTTGAAACAAAGGAAAGTTTTGGGTTTGTTCCATAACCCTTTATATTGGCCAGTACGAAATTACAATCAATGACATTGAAATAGAAGTTACCCTAGGGTGTCAATTCTTTTGGAAACAATTTTATTCCCCAACCCTTTTATGGAAGAGAATAACAGAGGAATAGATCATTCCCCTAAAACTTACCATCTGCTTACGGTTGAGCAGACGATTGGTCATAAACTTGCGTGTGCGGATTGTAACTGCGGAGTCCCCCTGTGTATAAATAAGGTACAAAAATAATTAGATTTAGATATCTTATGGCATCTGCTAACATGTAAAAACATCAGTCCAAAATCTGTAATTCTACAATGACTGAAATGCATACTACTGAAAGAAGAAATCATACACGTTTCTAACTTTGCATGTCAAATATTTGTATCTGTTTGTTTACCTGTCATTCTCAAGCATATTGTTTAGAACTTAATAGCCTTAATATTGAATGTCTTATTTTTGGGTGAAACAAGAATATTATTATTGCACTCACTATAAAAATATTGCACTTTGACTCGTCTCCCCAGGCCGCGAACAATTGTTAATGCACTTGCCCTTGAATTTCAAGGATTTTCAACACAGGAAACAAAGTAAATTTTACAGCTTTCAACTCATGATGAAAGCCTGACAAGTATGCAGGGCTTGAATTAATCGAAATACAAAATAATTGTACTCAAACTTGGCTTATTTTTACTAAACGAACAAATAATGAAATATTTACTAATAATGAAAAATTCACGCGGGGGCCAAAATGTGAGTCGGTCGGGCGAAGGGGAAATTAACAATTTACTTTCCTTGGCCCTATCATGGAGAGCGCTAGGCCTAATAAAAATAAATTGTTGGTTCGGTAACCCGACCGACCCTCTTAAAACCTGCCGACCGTAAAAAAATGTATTAACATTTTGAAAAAATAAAATTTATTTTCTACCTACCCTTTCGTATTTTTTCAGTCCAAATTTACGGAATGTATTGAGAGAATATTAATTTTACATTCCCATTTAGTTTTACATTCCCATATTGCCGAAGGTCCAATTTGAATGTACCCATTTCCATGAATTCTGCAACAATTCCGAACTTTACTTTCCCCACGTCCGTAAGAATATAAATAAAATATAAAATAAATTAAATCCCCAGTTTTACGTTGCTCCACTGCAGCTGCTGCGGATTATCCCCTATCCCCTACACAGAAGAGATTCGATCGGGTTTCAGCAAAGAATCGTGAGATCTTTACCGTTTAATGCAAATTCACGCTCAGAGTGTACATAGGTTTACATTGGAGGAAGGGAATTCCCTGAACATCACACGTGTGGTGTAAAACGCTGAGCGAATCTTGACCACGAGGTCGGTCGAGACCACACCGCTATGGCAAACTTAAATGGGTTTCTCTACAAACCCAAAATAATGATTTAATATTCTAGATTTAATATACAATTTCAGGGTAATTATTTTTGTTCATGATTTGTGCATTACGTATGTTGTAAATCTAAAATAAGATATGTTAAATTTAGCTCCAGCGCTCCTTCAAGTATGCTACATTAACTCGTACTAAAAAAGTGTAAGTGTGGATTTGAATTACACGCAAATTCTTCCCCGGGATCGAACGTTACGGAACCCTGTGTTGTGTGGTGGCATATAAACCCAAATAGGGACGATATTGATGCTTGCCCCCCCCCCCCCCGGAATGATAATGCTGGCTACGCGCCTGGGCGCACCCCCCCCCCCCTTAGACTCCCCCCTGTGTGGACCATCTAAATCTTGTTCCACATTTCCCAAAAAGTTACACGTTTTCATGAAATTTGCCTCGAAAGTTGGCGTTTAGACCGGGCGTTCAGATTGCGATGGCGGTCAAAATTCGGAAGCTTTGCAATTAATTTACATGGTGAATCTAAAATAATATTTTTTTGTAAAATAAAATGTTTTCCCGACCGACCGACCCTCTTTTTTTGTCAGCATGTTACCGGAAACAAACATTTATTTTTATTAGGCCCTATTTGAACACTCAAAGGCTTTTACAATGTATGTTTGGAACCACGCCTTTTAGTATGATGGGACTGCAACATGTGATGCGAATCATGCAATCCGATTACATCATTCAGCTCGGCAAAATTTGATGCAAATTTTGTTAGGAAATGGCTATTCGTACAACTGTTGTATGAATTGCACAAAGATTTCTGTAATTCGCACAATGACTCTGGACCAATGAGGTTCGAGCAACCATGACTGGCCTTTGACATCAAGTCTGTAGCACTATATGGTTTATAAAAGCTCGAATAGGGGACGTCCGAGGGGGGTTGTGCCCCCAATAAGCTCAAACAGGGGGAGTCTCCCTCAAGTAGATTTTTTTCAATTTTCAAACTTATTTGGTGCAATCTGGTGTACACTTTTGACCAACCTCTTCATTTCCAATCAGTATTTTGGTTTTTTATCAATGCAAGAAAGTAGTTGAGCATATATACTGATATTTTCTTGATTTAAGCAGGGAGGTGTTACATTAGTAATAACATCTCTCTGATTTAAGTATATATTGTTTAAAAGCTCGAACAGGGGAGAGTCAGATGGGTAATGTTCATGGCCTGAAAAAATGTTTTTTTCCCGGCAAGCGATTCCAAATTTCCCTCCAAAATGGAATGCATTTTTTAACGAAAGAGTAACATTTCCCTCCAAATGCCAAATTTTCCCTCCAAATGCTCACATTTCCCGGCAAGGAGCTTTCCGTATTGCCTACTTTTTCAGCCTGTGGTAATGTGCCCCCTCAGAATTGGATTTTTTTAAATTTTCAAACCCATTTGGTGTGTACCGTTTTGACCAATGATCACTTTATTTCATTTTGCCTTGGCCATCACTATACACTATATGAAAAATCAGTGTTACATTGACCATTGTGCATCCCCCAGGCCTCAACAAGTGGCGGGTGGGAGCGGAGGATATCCCGCCCATCCCACTCTTGGATTTTCGCCCTAGGGACTCTCCTTTCCCCCCAGGGGCCTCCCATGTCTTATAACAATAGTTGTACGAATTACAGAGACGCCCCTATTTTATACTTGTAACTAAGATACTCGCCTCCCAATTATGTACAATTGTACATAGTTGTACGAATAACAGGGACTTCCCTTAAGGGGCCTCCCGTCGAATTATTACAAAAGTTGTATTAAAATATTATTACACTTTAGGGACTCCCTTTTTGGCAAGGTCTGGCTAGACCTCCCGTAACTCAAGTGCGCATGCTCAAACCAATTAATGATACGTTGTAGCTATACGGTTTATTCCGTACGGGACGTGAGGCAAGATATAGCCCCCTTTTTATACAATAGTTGGTGCGAATCACGGGACTCCCCCAAGTGACTCCCATTTTCTTCCAAAAGTTGTACGAATAACAGAGACTCTCGTCTAATTCGTACAACAGTTGTACGAATTACAGCGATACCGCGCTTATTCGTACAGCAGTTGTGCGAATAACAGCGATACCTCGCTTATTTATAGTATTATACAACAGTTGTGCGAATTACAGCGATACCTCCCTATTCATACAAGTTACAACAGTTGTGCGAATTAAAGTGATACCGCGCTAATTTGTACAACAGTTGTACGAATAGACTCCATTTTGTTGAAAATGAAAGCTTGAACATCGCTCTTTCCCACGCATGCGTAATTATTATGATTTTTGAAACTAAGATCGCGGCTATAGCCATCAAAGATTTGTTAAATTAGTTTTGTCTTCATTTTTTTAAATGACTTCTCGATGTCCTTTGTATACATTTTGATTTTGTGGCTATATCTTGCCTCGCGGTCGCGTCCCGTATGGAATAAACCGTGTATACCTAGTTCCTACAACATATTTTAATTGGTGTGAGCCTGCGCACTTGAGTTACGGGCAACGAGCCAAACATTGCCGATTGTGTTATCAATACTTGCCCAATCCAGTGTCCGATTTAGAAAATAAAAGTTACATGCACAACAGTAATATTATTATATTTCCTTGAAAAAATCGGACACTGGCCTAATCTGGCACAGCTACTCACAACAATATTTAATTGCCTGAAAATGAAACTGATTCGACTTGACCAGTTTTTTTTCAGCAAGTATCTAAGTATGAATCAAACTACTTTGGTTATAACTTTACTTTGCTGTTTTGTTATTCAGCCTGCATACATACATGGTTGAACTATCATTTTTTATAGAAAAGTAGGCCTACTACTTCGTCTTCGTTTCCATATATTGAAATTCCATTTTCAAGCCTTGAAAATAATGGAATCAATTCAAGGACTAGATAGAGGAGATACTTTTATTTGTTTAATAAAAAATAGGTAGGGCCCAACAAAATACAGGATCATGTCAAAAATAAAATACAGGATTGCATTCATTTATTTATTTTGTCATCTGAATTTAGAGGCCTATTTCCAGGATTGTTGGCAATCATGAATCCTGTTCCTGTATTCTATTCTACGCCCAGCAGAGTATTCCCTGATTTCATACGCGTTGTATGCTAACCATTGAAAATACACATTTTCCGATACACTAGACTGACTAAATTTGTCTCCCATTATCAAATGGAAGCCTTATGTTGGAATATGGAATACAGCCTGGTGACAATAAAACTTTATTCTTGAAATTGTAATGGAATATAGTTTGAATTTATTGGTATTCGCCACGATTGAAAGGGATAATTATTACAAGGATTCGTACCATTTTGATCAGTGAACACGGCAAATCCAGAAAAGGTCGAATTTTCGTGTCAAAGGTCGAAAGGTTATGACTCAAATAATCTCCTACACAGATATGCTTCAATCACAAACCGTACGCACGCGAGCCAGCGTGCAGGGTAGTAAAGTCCCTAAAAAATCTTGGATTGCAGCTTCAAATGTGAATATTTTGATTTTGACATATTTCTTAGATTTTGTTTTATTAAAAAGTTGAAACCTTCACGATTGTAATCTGAAATGTAAAAAGTCACAAATTATTATTGGGTGAAGGTCGGGACACTAAGAGATGTGTTGGAGGCAGCGCCCTCAATTATGATAAAAACTGAGATTAGTTTTTTTTTATAATTGTATTACATGTATGAACTTACACCTATAAGGATTAAGAAAAATCAGCTCTCTTTGTACAAGAAAACGTTGATTCCAAAAATGCTGGTCCCGCGGGACCAGCATTTTACGTCCGACAGTATCCCCTGCAGTACGCGTGATACATAATGCGAACCATATTTGCATAGAGGGCGTTTTTCAATAAATAGCGATGATAATTGTTTTAATCTAGTTTTGCTGTGTTTTTTGTTAAAAGAAACAACAATAATGGCGATTTTTAATGTTCATCTTGAATTCTGAAGTAAATTTTTAAACATTTAAACTTTTCAACACCACTTAATGTCCCTTTAATTGATCACACCAAGGCATCTTTTCTGTAAACAATGAATTCAACACTTTTCGCGGCTAAAATATTTATTATTCATTTTACCTTCGATAAAGATTCTGTTAGAATCGAAACGTCAGGTCCTCTTATATTTATTACATTTACTTTACACAGGCTATTTTTGTGGATAAGCAGTTTGCATTCAGCTTTTACATTATATTATTATGCTAAAATAATGATTTAATATAGTTTTGAGACTTCAGCATTTTGATAGACTTACTTAATTTCTAATATTTTTGTTTGAATCAAGAAATAAATGACGTTAAACGTGAAACGCTCCTCCCCAACAAACGAACAAACGATCAAATAACCAAACAAACAATAAATAAACAAAAAAACAAAGAACAACAAAATAAACAATAAACAAAACATAAAAAATAAAAGAAAAGATTAAAAAAAAAAAATAAACAAAAGACAAACAGACAAATGGATAAACAAAGAACAAACAAAAAATAAATAAACGAACGAACGAATAGAAAAACAAACAGACAAATAAATAACACAAATAAACAAACAACAAAACAAGCAATTACGTCGACAAACAAACAAACAAACAAATAGGCAAATCAATGACCAAACACACAAACAGATAAACAAATAATTAAACAGACAGACAAACAAACAAATAGACAAACAAATAAAAGGATAAACAAACAAATAAATAAACGAACAAACAAATAGACAAATAAATAAACTGACAAATAAATAAACAAATAGACAAACAAACAAATTGACAACTAAACGAACAGACAAACAAACAAATAGACAAACAAACAAATAGACAAACAAACAAATAGACAAACAAACAAAAGGATAAAAAAACCAAATAAATAAACAAACAAACAAACACCCCAACAAACAAATAAAAAAAATAAAAAAATACATCTCTGAAAATACAACAGAATTATAATTTTTTAAGTCTATGGAAAATACCTACAATTAAAAAAAGCGTAGATTGTCTAGTTAGTAGCAGAGGCCATGTCAAGGAAACCGTTATAGCGCCATCTCTCGGTGAAACAACTTTGTGTTTTGACAGCGCTGCAAGTGCAAGCAAACAGCTGATCGAGTGCGGGGAATGTTTTCTTGTTTGTTTCATAATGATAAAACTGCATTCATTTCACCCTTTGAGGCTGCACTTTATGCTATTCCTCATCATGATAGCTTTCACAATTCACAGGGAAAGTGGAGGTATGAATAGAATTTTTGATTACTTTTTATTGAGCAAAAAAGGCAAAAGCTCAATCTGTGCCGTGATCATATAGGCCTAAAGCTGAGTATTAAAAGCTCTCAGTCACTCAGTCTCATATTATTATGAGCTTTATTAGCCTGCCTATATTTATTTTTCCACGGTCAGGGCAGGCCCTACGTTGTATTTTATGATGTTATTATTATGATGATTGGCAGAGACAAATAATAAAGTTGTACTGGCCTTCAAATCTAAAATCCGACGCGATTTGTTATTTTGACATTCAATTTTTTCAACACTCAATTAAAAATTAGCTAATTGAAAACTAGCATAGGTCCTAAACTACTAGTACATGTAGTACAACAAATCATACTTAGTGTTATTTGTCATCAGTTGGTATTATTCATCATAGGGTATTTTGCATGTTTCACTATCTGTCCCCATCCCATTGTTAGGGGAAAAACAAAACAAAAAAACCAACGTATGGGTTTCCTGTACTAGTCTAGTACAACAAATCATACTTAGTGATATTTGTCATCAGTTGGTATTATTCATCATATATAGGGTATTTTGCATGTTTCACTATCTGTCCCCATCCTTGGTAGGGAAGAAAAAAAACAGAAAAAAAACACCAACGTATGGGTTTCCTGTACTAGTACTAGTCCTAAACACTACAGTGAGAAACACTTTATACAAAATAGACACTAGACAGTCAGGTTTTTTTTGTTTACTGTAGCACCTGATCGCAGCGGGAATAGGTCGATCCAAATGCAAGCCAGTATTTCTTGGAAATTGAATAGGCGGAGCAATTTAACCAAGCTATTTTTGGACACAAGGGGCCTAAAGTTATATTATGATATCTGGAGCAAAAGTTTCACAAATTGTATTCAGAAAAGTTGAAAAAGTATTGATTAAAAAATTCTGACTGTTGACTCGGAAATGCTTTCATTTCATAGCTGATAGCTCTCAGACAGAGAGCTATGATTCAGAGCTAGTCTGCATTTTGCTAGCCTATGCCAGACGTTACTTCAGATTAGGGGTAGCATTAAACCCCGATTGTGAGTGAACCCCCAACTTTTGGACATGTAGCCTATGGTCGCTATGGCAAAAAATCTTTTTCACCCCCAACTTTTTGGCCTTACATAATGCTCCCCCTGCTTCAGATTCAGGTCTTTAATTGCTAGTGCTAAACATTTTGTGTGCACCAGGATTTCAAATATTCAGCAACGCAACAATGCGCGCCATTTCAAAGAGTTGCATATATCAGGCACTAAACATTGTGATCTTTGCGTGAAGATGTGGTCAAAATGAGACCCATTTACTTAACGCTGTACGCTGTGCGTCTTGACAACAACATATTTAAAAAAGCCAAATACCTCCAGATCGCACTGTGACCAAAAGGCCAAGTTCCTTAGTGCTTGGCCTGTCACGAGCAGAGGCTATTTTTACAACAAATAAGAGGAGTGTCAATGTTATTCGCACAACTATTGTACAACTAACAGGAGAGTTGCTGTTTATTCGCACAACTATTGTACGCATTTATAACGCCCCTTCATAATTGATTTTCAGTTTGCCCCTTCATAATTGATTTTCAGTTTCCCTGTTTTAATAACCGCCCTCGTACAAAATTAAAAATGGCAAAATATTTTAAAAAATTTTTTTTTATTATTTGCATCTTTTCCTTTTAAAGGGACACAAAGTCATGTTGATTTTTAATTTTTTTAAATTAATTTACTTCAGAATTTAAGATGAACATTAAAAATTGCAATTATTGTTGTTTCTACTCACAAAAAACCCAGCAAAGTTTCCCGTTACTTGTCCGCATCACTTTTGTTCACCCGCATCAAAATGTCAAGATTGCCAAAAAATTCATATGATATTTCAAAACATCATTGTAGCGAGTTTGGGCAATTTCAAACATATTTTTCACTTCGTAAAATATAAAACTGGGAACTATAGGTTAAAATGCCCTGCTCAAAAGCAGGGCTTTTTATTGTAAATACCTTTCGTGAAGCCCCTGTGTCAATATGGGTTGATCAAACATGCATTTATATATAAATAATGAAATCTGATCAAATAATGAATAATGAATAATGAAAAAAAATCGCCTCATCACTTAGCAAATAAAAAGTAAAGGAAAACTTGTAATTGACTTTCATTAGTCTAATGTTGTAATTTGTGAAACAACATGCAAATTATCCTGGCCATCCCCGGGTCAATTGACAATTGCATAAAACAAGAAAAGTGGAAAAAAATGGAAACACTTGGGCACTTTTTAGTCAAAATTTCCAAAAATATTAGATAATGTTAAAAAACAACTGTCCCTAAGTTTAGTGTCTTAACATCATCATCAAGCGATTTGGGCATTTTTTACACAAAATTGTTTTTGTTAGCTTTGTTCAAATAATTTGGGTCAAAATATCAAAATTTTGGGTCAAAATTGATGCCAAATTTGGATTCTCTGATCCAGCGGCGGCGCCACAGGGGGGGCAGGGGGGGCTTTCCCTAAAGAAGGATGAGAAAAAAGGAAAAAAAGGGAAAGAAAAGAAAAGGGAAAGAAAAGAGGAAAGAAAAGAGGAAAGAAAGGAGGAAAGAAAAGAGGAAAGAAAAGAGGAAAGAAAAGGGGAAAGGAAGAAAAACAGAGGAGCTTATCAGTGGTGTATCCAGAGGGGGCGATCGCCCCCCCCCCCCAATATTGATGTCGTGTCGGTTGAGATTGGCACTGTCGGTTCATTTGACCAGAGGAATCATGGAATTATGATGGTCAAAAGTACACAGATGAAAATATTTCGGGGTAACATATGCGCGTATATGTTACCCCGAAATGCAATATTCGTTGGAACAAGCTTGTGTTTCATGTTTACAGCCAAAATGTATCTCAATCGTGCCAAAAATAGGTGTAAAGTCAAAAAAATTCGCGCGCTACCCGCGCATATCTTGTCTCATAACAATCTTGTCGGTTCATTTCATTTCTCGCCCCTCAATATCAATACAAAATTATATATTTTAAATTTGAAGGCGTCATTCGAGGGAATAGAAACCAAATTCTTATACAAATAGTATAAGAAATCATGGTCGGAAAACAAATAAATAAATAACGAACCTAAAACGTAAAAATGCTGCATAAAAAAGCTTTATTTTGCTATACGGGTTACCAATTTATAAATTAAAAAAAAAAAAAGCTTCCACTCGCCGTTACCAACCGCGAAACAGTTTTCCAACATAACATTGTTAGAAAATGTCATCAGTATGCACAACTTCTTTCATGATAACGAAACAGCTGTCTAATTTTGATAAAAAGCCAATATTGATTGGAAATGAAGTGATGGCTTTTCAACCAAAAATCGGTCAAAAGTACACACCAAATCGCACCAAATGCCCGAAAATTGAAAAAAGTTCTAACGCTGAGGGGGGCACATCCCCCCTCAGACTCCCCCTGTCCGCGCTAGTGCGGAGCGCGGTGCTTCGCAACTTGGTGATTCGCACATCACTAACAAAAATGCATTTATATATAATTTTTTTTAATTTTGGGACAGGAAATACTTTGCCCCCCCTATCAAAATACCCTGGCGCCGCCCCTGCTCTGATCCTACGTGTACAGAGTGGTCCAAAAAAAGTTTACACTTTTTTAGAGGCAAATTTATCAAATTGGGGAAACATGTTTAAATTATTTTAAGATTTTTCCTAAACTAAAATATCTTGTTGGTGAAAACGGCGTTGAAATTAAAGCTCAAATTAAGAAATAGCGTCAATTTAAAGAAACTTGTCAAATACAAGTTTGTCCACACGTGAGTCTATGGCATCCGTATGTTTCCATATAAACTCCTCAAAAAAAGTTTAGAAAGTTTTTTGAGCCACCTATTTCTCATTTATTTGAGACCTGTTTGTGTCCTTTTATGCATCAGTGGATTAGCTAATTTCCTCCTCTCTAAAATGACACCACTTTTGTAACAATTGGTTGCTTCATGGCTGAGTACCTCCCCATTTTATAGACTAGCGTAACACATGGACAAACTGGTTTTTCACCATTATTCTTTATTTATGCTTCATTTTCAACGCCGTTTTCACCATAAATCACTAAGATAATGGCGTTTAAGATAATATTACTTTATTAGATGTCTCGTCCATTTTCGAGAAATATCCATCTTAAAAAGTGTAAACTTTTTTTTTGTGGACCACTCTGTAGTTCAATAATTGCAACACTCACAAAATTTAAAAGAAACGTCCTTAAGTCCCCCCTTGATAGAGGACTAATAGAGCTTACCGACATACCATTTTTTGGAAAACAAAAAACATGGGATGTATTTGTAATCTTTTTTGTTTTGACACGCCCTGAATGCAGCTGATGTAGACATGCAGGAACATAACATTATAATGAGGGTAATATTGATGATTTCTTAGCACACTGGGCAGAACATAAACCTTATACCTAAACTGAAGACAGTACAGCTTTTTGAGATACCATTGGGAAATGTCCACTTGGCCAAAATCTGCAATCTAATGACTGTAAAATAAAATTTGATCTTGTATTGCTTTTTTACTCCAAGCCTCATCCGATGAATGGTTGCAGTGTTACCTGATTGACTTTGAAGGCTACCAAGACACCCTCTTTCTCCTTGACCAAGGCAACCTCTATCTCTATTACAAGCATCCTAATACGGCGCCACTCGACTACAGGTTGATGATAGATGGCACTGTTTTATATACACACAGTACGTTCCTGCCTGAGTTGGTAGATGGTGTTCCCATTGAAGAGGTTATGGGAAATCTGGTCATTTCACCCCAGATGCAGCAAAGTCTCGGCATCGGTAATCACACCACAACTTTGTTGGTTACCAGCAATGATGCTACAATCCACAGTTGTAACAAAACATTTGCTTTACTCGAAGAGGTTACAGGGGTATATGCGATGACATCTAAGTGGTACGCCGCCACTCACAAGAAGTTCGGAGTGATGGTGTTTGTTGAGTCGGGATTGCCTCGTGTCATTGAGTGGGTGGTGTTTAATGAAGACATGATGGTAGTGTTGGTTGAGGAAACAGAGAGAAGCGGAGAGGAGTCACGCCGAAGAGGAGTAGAGGAGATCAAGATTTCTCTACCAGATGCAGGTATGTGTTCAATAGCAGGCCTTAAGGTAGAACAAAACTAATTCGCTCCCCATAGGCTTTACATGCAATTGGTGGTCTATTCATACCACTCTATTTCGAATGTGCTACTGATTTGATTTATGAGATTGTCAATCTTATGGTACCAATGCTTATCTATAATATCTCTGAAAATCAAGTCAGTATCACCGATTTGATCTTTCAGTAAATGTAGCTTTTTATTAGTGTAATGATTTCAGCACGTAATTTCCAGTCCTCCTGCTCGGATGCGCAGTGGTGGTAAATTGGCAGTTATAACAATAAAATAACGCAAATCAACCCATTTTGTACTAAATAACACATACATAACACTCTTAGGAATAACAACACCAGATATTTTGTCAGTTTTTCACAACTTTGTTATTTGATTGGAACTATATTGCTGTACTCAACTTTTTGCCAGAACTGGATTTTCAAACTGAATAAGTTGCGTGTGCCCTTGAAGAACACATGTTTTTTCTTCAAAATCATACAAACCTTGCACCATTGTTTTCGGTGTTAATTTTTAAGTATAATATGCCAAATCTTATATTGAATTCTGAAATTCCGTTTGGGTATTTTAAGAAGCCTATTGCTATACATGAATTTGCAATTTGAGCGTTTAAGAAATAAATCTGGCACGCATACTAATATGCACATGTATGCTATCTTCAGTAGATAGCATGTATGGATGCTATCTTCAGTAGATAGCATGTATGGATGCTATCTTCAGTAGATAGCATGCCCGTCCATTTGCAAGTGTTGTGGTTTTAGTATGAATCTCATTGAACCTTTTCATGAATTAAACAATATAAGAATATAAACTAATTTTGCTCAAAGGATCAACATTTTAAGGGGTCTGTGCACCCTCGGTACAGCCTCCGTAAAACTGCCGTAACTTCTTCATTATTCATTTAATCTAGATAAAAGTATACATTTTTTGCAGGAAAGGGTTCAATGAATCCAACTATGATCATGAAATTGACCATTTTGGAGAAAATTATAAAGAACACGTTTTTTGCCCCATTTTAGGTTTGGAAAAGATAACTCAAAATGTATTTTGTCAAATTTTGTCATACTAGTTTTATTATATTCCTCATACAATTCCCTAGGAATCGTTTTTTTTTGTTGTTGAAAATATTTATTATATTTTGAATTAGAGAACAAAAAGTGCTAAAAACTCTAATTCAAAAAATAATAAAAACGTGTTTTTAATAATTTTTTCCAAAATTGTCAATTTCATGATCATGGTTGGATTCATTGAACCCTTTCCTGCAAAAAAATGTATACTTTCATATAGATTAAATGAATAATGAAGAAGTTACGGCTGTTTTACGGAGGCTGTACCTGAAGGTGCACAGCCCCCTTAAAGTAACAATAAATAGCATTCTGTGGACCATCATGAAATTCATCAAATCTAGAAAATTCAAACAGGTGGCGGACATGTCGGAAATTTTCTAGATTTGATGAATTTCATGATGATAAGACATTGTTTGTAAAGTTGAAGAATCTTTTTATCTTAGAACTGAGAACTGTTACTACATAATGAGCGTTAAGTCGCTAGTGTGCATTAGGAGATATGGTCCAATGAACATGCCAAAAATCAGTAGAAAACGAAGGAATTTTGCAACTTCAATTTGAATTTTGAAGGGAGAAACATTGAGCAATTATGACAGGTTGCATATCATTTTAAAGCTTGTTTTCAATTTCAGAGCATTCTTAATCTGGACAAACCTGAAAAATAAGATCCTGACTTAAGGGGGGGACTTAAGGAAGTTTTTGATTTGATTTTTTGAATTTTGTGAGTGCTGTAATTATTGAACTATTAATAAAATGTATATAAAAGTATACATTTTTGGAAAGGAAATGAATCAGAGAATCCAAATTTGGCGTCAATTTTGACCAAAAAAGTAGATTTTTTGAGAAAATCACAAAATTCACTTTTTTGACCCAATTTTTTTTGAACAAAGCTAACAAAAAATAATTTTTAGTAAAAATGGCCAAATCACTTTAAAATGATGTTAAGACACTAATGAAGGGACGATTTTTTTTTTTTTAAACCTAATCTAATATTTTTGAAAATTTGGAAAATGGGATTTTTAATTTTTTTTTACACTTTTTTGTCAAAATTTCAAAAAATATAGATTTTTAAAATAAGAAATCGTCCCTCCAGTAGTATCTTAACATCATCATCAAGTGATTTGGACATTTTTAACTCAAAATTATGTTTGTTAGCTTTGTTCAAAAAAATTGGGTCAAAAAAGTGATTTTTTGTGATTTTCTCAAAAAATCAACATTTTTGGTCAAAAATGATACCAAATTTGGATTCTCTGATCCATTTCCTTTCCAAAAATGTATACTTTTATATACATTTGAGTCATGGTTCAATAATTACAGCACTAACAAAATTCAACAAAAAACTTCCTTAAGTCCCCCCTTAAAGGTAGATGACCCGATCACATTTCCGATTTTCAACTTGAAGTTTTCTATTCTACATGAAAGGTCATCCTTAAAAAAGTCGTGTTCCAAAGTTTGAGTTGCATAGCTCTAATGGTTCTTATTTTAGACGCACAGGATGCTGTGAACTGTACCCATTGAGTTGTACACAAACTATATCGGTGGTATACCACCATTCGCGGTAATTCGACGTTATTTCATCGATATCTCCGTAATTATACCGATTTAGGCCGTCAAATTTCAGTATGATGATGAGAAAAATACGAGCTTTCATATGATATGAAAATCTCCGTATGTTTGAAATAATTCTGTGTTACGAAAATGTGATCGGGTCATCTACCTTTAACTGATGACATGTCTCATATTTGGTGCTATTTGTTTCTTCCAATTTACTATCATAAGTTATGGATCATTAAACATATAATTCTGTTTGCCCATACTCATTTACATGTATGTGAAAACCTACTTTTCATTTGTTTCCTTCAGGATATTACACTATTCAGGTGACCGTTTATAATGAGCTCTCATTGGCCAGTGCAATCACTGACATCACAATACAGCAGCCAATCACAGCACTGTCTATGAATACCAATAGCCCTCGAAGGTTCCCCGATATGTTGGTGAACTTTGACCTGGTATTTGAAGATATGATGTTACCAAGCTCTGTCTATTATGATGTTTTGTATGGGGATGGAGCATTAGGTAGGTATTGCTTATTGATTCTCATGGGGCCTTGTATGGTGGATACTTAGGAGACAAATAGGCCAAATATCATCTATTGTTTATTCCGCATCCATGTTCAGGCTAATTTTATTGGACCAGTCAAGCACAAGTGATACTCTAAATTGGTAGTGTGAGGGGGAAGGAGGGGAGGGAGGAAGTGTGAGAGAGGGAGGGAGGAGGTGTGGGAGTGGGCACTCGATATTAAGTTACAATTTTGAAATTTTGAAATACTAATTGAGAGTGCTTCTTTTTACAACCATGTGGGCCTGTGTAAAAGCAAGGGTATCTAAATTGCCAATTCCAGAGAATAAGGTGGTCGTTTCCAACTTGAATCAGACTTCAAGCCCCAGGCATCTACTATATGGTGGACAAACTGACTGTGAATCTTACTATAGGTAAATTAATAATTGAACGAACATCACGAACGCAATACAAAGACTTACGCGCCCGAAATTATCACGCGATACGCTGATTAGCTGTGTTCGTTCAATTATTAATTTACCTATAGATATTACGTTTCTTATCGTTTATCTTTGTTATATCAACTGATTTATACGAACAATATTTGAAAATACATTTAACCATATTTTTTTTAAAGAATTGGAGTCTACTGAACATGGATATCAAGAGTAAAAAGGCATTTAAAACATTTGGAATTGCAGCGCCCTCTATTGCTCAAATGTGTCAGATTGGCAGATTGGCTGGATTAAGCCACTGGTGGAATGAGTAGATGCCTGGGCTAATTTGATCCAATTCACTGGTTCAGGGTTTCAGCACCGGAAGACGAATTACTGAAATTCAATCCCACAATGCGAAGATCAGTTTCCTGTACAATGGTTATGCCTATCACGGGCCAATGATATGCTGTGCTCATTGCATTGTGGGACTGAATTATGGTACAACTCAACTTCCAGGACTGAATCCCTAAAACTAAGTATTTAGTGTTTCAAAGTTAGAAATACTACTGATTGAATACCATTTCTTTTCCCTTTTTATCCCCCTGGTTTGTAAAACCAGAAGGGGATTTTGTCATCATGTCAATGTGCGTGCGTATGTGTGTGGGGGTGTGTGTGTGTGCCTTTTGGTTAGCCTTTTTTTCCAAATGCTGTATCTGTTGAAAGGATGGAAGGATTGACTTCAAACCTTCAGTGATAGGTAGGCCATGGTCAAACACTGTAGCTGCTTGTTTGGGGGTCTAATTTGCAAATGTCATCTGAGGTCAAAGGTCATCTAGAGGTCAAATCGTAAATTGCCCGAATGCTGTATCTGTTGAAAGGATGGATGGATTGACTTCAAACCTTCAGTGATAGGTAGGCCATGGTCAAACACTGTAGCTGCTTGTTTGGGGGTCTAATTTGCAATGGTCATCTGAGGTCAAAGGTCATCTAGAGGTCAAATCGTAAAAGTTGCCCGATTGACGTCAAACTTGGAGAAAAGAAACATGAACACCGGGTGAACATGTCTTAAATAAATTAGAGGTCATCCAAGGTCATCTGAGGTCAAAGGTCATCCAGAGGTCAAATCGTAAAAGTTGCCCGATTGACGTCAAACTTGGAGACAAGAAACATGAACACCGGGTGAACATGTCTAAAATAAATTAGAGGTCATCTGAGGTCAAAGGTCATCCAGAGGTCAAATCTTAAAAGTTGCCCGATCGACGTCAAACTTGGAGACAAGAAACATGAACACTGGGTGAACATGTCTAAAATAAATTAGACGTCATCCAAGGTCATCTGAGGTCAAAGGTCATCCAGAGGTCAAATCGTAAAAGTTGCCTGATTGACGTCAAACTTGGAGACAAAAAACATGAACACCGGGTGAACATGTCTAAAATAAATTAGAGGTCATCTGAGGTCAAAGGTCATCCAGAGGTCAAATCGCAAAAGTTGCCCGATTGACACCGGGGAAACATGACCCATATATGACCGTTGACCTCATTTAGTTGATCTCCCAGCCAGGGGGATTCGCAAGTCGTGACTTGCAGTATTTTTTCTTCTTCAGTCTACGATGTTCCTGTAGTCAACGGTGCCAGTGAAGTAAGCTTTGAGCACTCATATCAGAACCCAGGCTTGTACACTATCAGGCTGTCTGCATTTAATCAAGTCAGTCATAAAAGTGTGACTACCAAAGTAGGGGTGTTACAGGACATAAAGGATGTCAGCCTTGTGGCATATACAAGTAAGTGGATCTTCACAGATATAACAAGTTAAAATATAGTTACTACATTTTAAAATCAATTGAAGTAGATTTTGCACATATATTTTCAAATTTAGATTTTTCCTTCAAATTTGCTTTGCAATAATGACTATTAGTTGCTAGTATAATAAATAACTCATCCAGAATCCTGAGTATTTTGCCTTAGGATGTCAGTTTAGGTTTCAATGAAGGCGTCCACATTTTCATTAGAGCTTTTGTGGGCACCTGGTATACAATCTCCCACTGTGTGTGTGATCATGTGCATGATAAACACAGCCATTTCATTTTGATTATTTTTCAGAGCAAAATCGTTACACCAAACCCCAACTTATCCTGCCAATGGAATACCCTGTGAAGCTTTTTGCTAACGTCTCTGAAGGTACTGTGGAACTTTCGCTGTGGCAACTAGGTTCCATTGAACAAATCAACACAACCTCTGTGAAACTCTGGTATAAGTTCCCAGCAGCAGGCTACTATAACGTCTCCGTAACTGCTTGGAATACCTTCTCCGAAAGCACCACCATGTCGTCTCTTCGAATCATGGAGAGTATCACCAGTCTCTACCTTGTTAATAATGGACCAGTCCATTTAGGTGACAACATGACATATGTGTTGTTCTGCAAACAGAGGGGTACAGATCCTTCATACATGGTGGATTTTGGTGATGGTACGGAGATGGACTTACCTATACCTCAGCATAACCCAGACGTGGTGAACTATTTACCTAATAGTGTAAAAGTTCCGTTTGACCCGCTTGTCTACTACTCAACAGTTGTCTCCCATTTGTATCAAGTTGAAGGACATTACATTGCCGTAGCAACTGGATCAAACTTAGTTACTCACCTGACCTCTCTGTCCGATGCTTTTGTTCAGTTGAGACCGTGCCAAATTCCTGACATTAACATACGCGATGGAGGCAGCAACTACAACCTCGCAACCAAATACAAACGAAACAAATCGTTTTTATTTGCCGCAAAGGTCGACCTGGATTGTCAAGGTGCAAAGAAAGCGGATCACCAATGGCGTGTCTACTCAATCGATGACATTTTCTCGGTCCCAAGCGCCACCAACGAGTTCCACCTGCTGGACAGTGTTAATTCTAAAGTCACCGATCTTTACATTCCAAAATATGTTCTGGATTATGGCCGCTATATCTTTGAGCTGACTGTTGTGATGGTAATGAAAGATGGTACCATAGGGGTTAGTAATCGAGATCAGAGTTACATTGAAGTGGTGCAGTCACCACTCGCTGCCAGGATTAGTGGTGGGTCAGCCTTACGTATTGGTAAGTTAATCTGGGATACATATTCTTCAGAGCTATTATAATGCTAGTGCCATTTATACCAAACTAAGTATATCAACTGAAAACCCTGTACTGAAAACCCTACAGAATTTACAAATTAAATTCAGATGAAACTGTATTTCTTGTGTGTTTTTTAAGGAAAAAGTAAAAGTCAGGTGAAATATCTAAACATTTTATTCCCATCTAACATAGAAAAACCAGATGTCATTTGTATTTGTCTACTCAGGTTGAATTATTATTATACTAGACGGTAGCCATTGGAATCGCAGTTCTCGGTTGTGTGGTTAATGTTGGTCACATCATAGTAATTGTGAGCCAGGATACACACGCATATGACCTTATACCACGCACTGCGTGAGGGTGGTCATGCTAATTAATGTATAGTGTTTTAACACTATATATGAGGCAACTTAAAAGTTGTCTCATATAAATATCACTGATTTCTCTGAGAACCATTGCATAAACATTCGTAACTGTTTGTAAACTTAATCTTGCCTCCTTATGGTAAATCATTTGCTCCTATGATTCACTTCCTCCTTTGTGTTCTCTCAGGCTGGTCATCCAATATCACCCTGGATGGCAGCGAGTCACATGATCCAGATGTGATAGCAGACATCGCGTTTGAGGGTCTTCATTATAATTGGTACTGCCATCTTTCAAATGAGACATTCTCGCCTGATGAAATTGATGTCAATCAAGAGTTGCCTGAAGAAGGTAGGTTGACTTAATTTATTTTTAATTTTTAAAAGGGCTGAGAGAGATTTCTTTAAAAAGCAAAAAATGATAACCTTGTTCAACTAGATAATATATATACAAAAAAAAATCAAATATATTTTATGGAATGATAATGTGAGAATCCCAGGAAAGAATGTGTGATTAACTGAGCTCTTTTAATAGTCTACACCATTCCAAATTGTGTAAAGTCCATTCTGAAGAAGAGTTTTTGAGCAACTCAATGGGAGTTTTTGAGCAACCCAAGTAAGTATACCTCACTTTCTACACATGACCAATGGTTTCTGTGTCTAGTTGCCACTGTCATCTGATGGCAATAACAGGCTTATAATGTCTCACTTTAATTAAGGATATTTAAGAAAACCTAGTGGCAAGTGGTACATTTTTCAGGTCTCTGTTGTTTTTCTAAATAAACTCAATATTGAATTTATGGTCAATCATTGGATCATGACCTTTTCCAAAACTAAACCTAAGCCCCAATATTTTGGTTCTGCGTCTCCTTTTCCCCAGGTGGCTGTATAGGTTCAGGTTTTCTACTTCAATATGGTAACAGTAGCACACTCCTCATAGAGGCAGGAACTGTGCCTGGCAACCAGACCTACACTTTCTACTTGGCTATCAATAAAACTGACAGGACTGGTCTAGGTTGGGCTAAACAGGTCATAACGGTTCTGCCAGGTCATCCACCAGCACTGGCTATCAAGTAAGTCAAATTTCATTGCATGAGAAGTTTAAACTTAAATCTGGTAGCAGTCATAGCCTTCTACGTCACTATGGTGGTAACCCTTTGCTAACGGTACCAAGGTCATTTTATGCAGAAGGCTGTAACTTACACAGAGTTGCTTAATGATACAGGGTTTATTTTGTAATAGTAAATGGTGGTCTTTCTGCATAACCCTTTTGTGATAAAATTACGGCAAAAGTTTGACCCTATAATGTCTGTTTTGTCCCTTTCCAATTGCAGTCTACTAGTTGATCATCATTGTGTCATGGCCCAAATTGTTTCCTTTTATTACATTTCATATGGGGAACATGATCTTAAAGGTTAATGTTTAATAATTGATGTTATTAATGTGGAATGAGTGTCTTGTAATATATAGTCTTCATATCACCAAATCTGATTCAGGGAGCAGTTGTGGGCTAACTGTTAATCCTTGCATGCAGTTTTGGGCACCTTTGAAGACCTTGCTGCCTGACTTCTGGTGCAGATACTCAATACTTTAGAAATGTTATGGCACAACATTGGTTATTTCAAATCAACCATAGTATTCTGGATTATTAGATGTCTGTATTTTCTCATTGTCGATCCATAAAAATTAATAAAACTTGAAAAAACCTCTTTCTTTAATACAGATGTTTGCAAAACTGTGACAGTTACATAAATCCATCCCAACGGTTTGCCCTACTCGGTGCATGTACAGACTGTCTAAAACATACTAAGAACAAGTACATTTGGACGGTTGCTAACGACAACAACAATCTGACCAATCATCTTGCTGCATTCCGCAGTGTGTCGTATGGTCAGAGGAAGGCCTATTTGTCACTGCCCATGAACATGTTCGCAGGATCCGAAACATATACGCTCAGATTTCAGAGTAAGTTTGGTAGAATGGGTTTTCAAGCTCTCTTTCCATCTACTATGTTGGGATAAAACTGTCCATGTCAGAGCAACGAAAAATCTTCTTGAAACTGACCGTACATACTGTGTAGACAAATGTTGATCAATTGGGATAAGACGTTTTTTATCTTTCATGCGTGGGAACTGTGATTTTTTCAAAATTTGCTATTTACACCAAAGAAAGTCTATAATACTTACACATATTCTGATCACAAGTTGCCCACCTTTGCAGGGGCAGACAACCAGATCATTAACTAATTATATTGAAAATCGCATTTTATTGTAGAGATGATATAAAAATTCAACTTTGTCTAAATAAATGATTGGACTTCTCAGTTAAACTGCATACTATCATTTCTTTTTTCCCTTCATTTTGTCACATAATTTATCATGTAGATTTGTATTCACCCACCCTGAAATGGAATGATGAGAATTCTTTGAAAAAAACACTCAACAATTTAATTTCTTTGTTTTATCTTTAGTTGAAAGTTTTAGTGGAGCCTCTAGTTCTGCAGATTACACATTCACGACAAACTCAGCGCCCTCGATGGGCACATGTCACGTAAGCCCAACAGAGGGAGTTGTACTCGAGACTAAGTTCAGTATTGAATGCCAAGGGTTTATGGACCCTGAGGGACCACTGGTTTATGAAGCACATTCTTACACTGGTGCTGAGTCATCTGCAGTTGGAAATACTCTTCAGGAAGAGGGTAAGTTAGTATGGCCAGCTATGTTTGACGATTGATTGTGCACATTGATATGTGAAATAAGATCAACCCCTTCCAGAAAGCCAGCAGATTTGAGCCTTCCTTTAACACTTTCCACAGGGCTATTATGTTACCATATTCAAAACAGATTTTTCAGAAACCTTTCCAACTTTCAAATTCTATCTCAAGATTTACTGAACCAATACTAGGCATATTTGTATTTATTTCAATGCATTTAACATGGTGATTCCAAATATGGTAATGAAATTCAACAATTTTTAAATTTTTGAAACATTTTGTAAAATTTTGGAATGTCTTCTGCCGCATAAAAAGTATTAAGAGGTAAAAAAAACCCCCATATTTTCAGAAAAACAGCTGTCCCATAGGAACTTTGTTCTAAAAATAGGAAGCACACATGCCCTATTGATATAATTATATAAGTACCTACCTCCCCCCCCCCCCCCCCCCCCCCCATTACCCTGAGTGGTTGTATTCACCTCTTTTAAATTGTTCAAATATATATATGAATGGTTTTGTATATTGGTTAATATGATTTCAATAATTGAATTCAAAGCAGTCTTACGGTGCTTCTAATTTTATATTGTCCAGGTACAATGTTATACTATGGGGTTGATCCCCAATTTCCACCAACTCTGCTGCCCATTGGCATAGCCAGCAATGACTACAATGTGTCCATTCACATTAGAGCATCTGACACACTGGGAGCCAGTGTAGAAACTTCTGTCTTTGTCAAGGTAGGTTGGGGATTGTATTTTGTTTTGTTTTTTGTTAAAGATAAAAAAGGTGAAACTTTTATTTGATTGTCATAATTACTATTTACATTTGTTCTTTAACTTGCATTTGTTTTTTCATACAGGTAATATCTTATTTGTCTCATCCTTCCGTAATGGATTACTAAAGGGTCGTCCATAATCCATATTTTCGCCATTTACAGATATGTACAAAGCGTACGTAACAGGGGGAGGAGGTAAAGATATACCCAAAGCATACGTAACTTAAGTGGCGATCTTGAGAGGCAAGCATTTTTTTAATCAAGCCATGACATTTTCACCATTTATTGCGTACGTAACTCGAGAGGGGAGGGGGTAAAAAGTTATGTACGCTTTGTACGTATGTTAAAATGGCAATAATTTTGGGGTTGTCTAATATTAAACTATAGACAACTAGTAAAATGTAAATTTGGCAATGTTTATTTCATTACCCATACGCCTACATTCATTATTTTGTGACCACTGACAAGATCAATATCATTTCCATTTACATAAGGTGTTCCAATCCAATATAACTGATAAAGATGAGCTTCTGGAAGATACTGCGCTGCGTTTAGCACAGGGTGAGGATTCTGAACTGCAGCAACTAGTCCAATCCGGTTCCATGCAGTCTGCTACGCAACTCATCAATACAGTCACATCAATGCTGAATGCAGAGGCAGCTAAGAGTCCGGGAGATGAGGAAAGGACGACGGGTGATCAACAAAATCTGAAAATTGAAAAACGAAAACAGGTAATAGAGAACTGTAATAATTTGTGTTATTTTCAAAAGTACTATTAAAACTGGTATGTGACCAGTCACATCGAATGGAGGCTTATGTCTTTTAAATTGAAAATTGCTGTCTTATATGCATGTAGGTTTATCTTGCAAGCTTCAAAAGACACCTTTCTTGATAGAATTGTTCCATGCATTCAGATTTTATGGGAAATATGAGGTAGAAAATCCTCTTTTTAAAAAAAGTGTATGCTAAATTTAATGGATATCTTCAAATACCTGCTGCCGACATAAGCCCCTTTTTGATGTGACTAGTCACTTATTAGAATACTAAATTCATTGTTTTTTTAGTAATGGCGAAAGGGGATGCAACATCCTGTTGTTGGAGTTAGTGTCAGGGTCTCGCTGTTTTGGGTCTTGGGTCTGAAATGTGGACATTTATTTTGTTGATTTTTTTTTTTGCACGAAGAACTTGCTAGATTAACCGAAGGTGCAGTTATTTCATATATTGAGTGAAATGTTATGGTATGTTCTATTCCACTATGACAATTCAAAATATTATTTTAAAATTTGTTTTGATAAATTCCTTTTAATTGGAATTAAATTATTTCCACCAATTGTTCATTGTGTCTCCATCAGGCCCGTGAATCTCTTATAGACAGCTTAATGATGGTAGAAGTGAGAAACATGGAATCTTTAGAGCAGACGTCAGCTGCTATGGCACAGGTCACACAGCAACCACAAGAAGTGTCTCTTGAAGCACAGGTAAGGATTGCAAATATGTGTTTGCATCACTACCATCTCACTGGCAACAATTGCTGGACGATGGGGGGTGGGGGAATTGCCCAAAGCGATGCAAACTTGTGGCGGGAATTATGCACTGTATTCAGCAACCCGTGTTACCAATTAAAAAAGTATGAGTAGGCTTTAAAATACAACAATACAATATTGATTTATAAAGCCAATCTTATACACCCAATTGTGCAGGTGTCCCCTCCCCTAGTAATGGCCTACTTAATTATAAAAATCAACCTACTTGGTACGGAACCAAAAGGCGAATGAGATAAAAAAAAAAGGGAAGACGAGCAAAAACACATAAACAAAGGGGAGAGTTCGCAGGCTCCCGGAAGTGGAATGTGAGTGGTCAAAAGGTTGCTACGGGAGACCAGCAAACTATAGCAAACACAATTTCCGCTTCATTGGCTAAAAGAGTTTAAGCTTTATGGCTTAAACTTGATTGTCTTGTTGGATTTGTCTATATATAAGTGGCTCATCAGGTAGCATAAAGTAAAACCCCAATGTATAGGCAGATGGATTTGAGCTTGCAGTAGGGGTTGGCTGTTTTTTAATTTAATTTATGTTTTGCATAACAACTACCGTTAAATTAAAATTATTTAAGGGAAGAAATAGTAGGCTTAAAAGTTTTGTGAACAGTTTTTAAAAATGTTGAAAACGGATCTCAAATGTGTTATGTATGGGTCCGAGAGTCCTGTAGAACAGGTTCCCCCTGTGAATGTGCAATTTATCTAGTTACTAAATATTTCTTTGCAAACTGGTATTTCTTCAAGTGTATGAGAAAGCTCAAAGAAGGAAAGTTGAAAAACAGATGAACTTTAGATCAACATTTGCAAAGCATAAAAATTGAATCACAAAAGAATTGTGTTTATATAACTACCATTAGACATACAATACAATTAACAATGGCAATTTGATATGTTGTGATTTTACAGGTTAAGATGACTGATGCATATCTTGGTATGGGACATTTCCTCAAAGAACAATCTGATTCGGGCGTAGGGGGACAAGTTGTAGAATCATCAGCAAGGTAGGGGAACTGTGACTGTGGTACCATCACCAATGGGCTATTCCATTTGAAATCCATACACCTCCTATGGAAGACATGACTATAAGGCCCCCCCCCCCCCAAAAAAAAAGGATTGTGTTGCGACCGACTCTAAAATTGCAAAAATTAGGGTCTTCTTTTTTCAAACACACTTTTTTCTCATTTTTTTCATTTGATCTTTTTTAGATTTAAAATTGTCCTTAAAGTGTCTAAATGTTTCTATTTCTTGCTTTACATTAATAAGTTAGCTTTTCTAAATGTTTTACCACACTATTATCACACTAGAAACATTAGATAAATTGACATATGGGCCTATACCAATTTTGTCTTGACATAAACCATATATTTTTCAGGCAAAAACCAAAAATAAAAAATAAAACAAAAGATTTCCGACCGACCGACCAACCGACCCAATTTTAAATTTTTCGCACTTGAGGGCAACACACAAAAAAAATGTGTTGGCCTAATCTTCCACACAGAGTGTAGATTTTGAATGGAGTCACCTATTCCACTAACCCCATATGAATTTGTTTTGGCCTTTTTGGTCTGCTAACCAGCGGGTTTTAATAGCAACCACAAGACCCCATTGTATATCGATTGCCCGATCGATTGGCTGATTGTTTACATTTACCGAAATTGTGTGTGGGAAGTTAGCACACACACAACGCATACAACTACATGGTTTCTTCGCCATTTTACAACTATCTAACTTTAACAATTACATATATTTCTGCCTAAATCTTAGTCTAAAAATTACATCACTGTAATTTATACGATCTAAAACGAAGGAAATCGGGTGTAAGCTTGCTGTAAAGCGGACACTCTTCGTTCCGAGAGCGGTGAGTTGTGCACACGTAAGTCAATGGGTCAAATGGCGTTCCATGGATTTTCACCCCAAAACCGAAAATTGTAGTACAGACCTGATGATTCGATAATTAAAAAGATGGTATGTCAGGTTGGCCAATCAGAATATATCTTATATCAAAATGTAAAGAAATGTTAGCCCTTTGTTATTCAGTTCCTGTCCGCTATTTATCTCACTTTGTTTTCCCGAGAGAACCATGGATAGCCAGGCGGGACAAAAGTACTGACATTTTCCCGAAATATCTGCATAAAATTGTTCAAATATTGATTTTTCGCGGGGAAGAAAAATTAATTGACGGTACGAAATATTTTTTCTTATGAAGAATAAAAATATGATGATAAAGAGAGACATGTAGTCTTCATATAACTCTTTCTGTTGTCATTTTACGACACTTAGAACTCAAATGGTTGACACGAAAGCAAAATTGGTGTGAAGGTCCTGTATGCTTTTTAAAGGAAATCACGCATGGTCTGGCGTGTATTCACTGTTGATTGCTTAGGTTGTCGATGGAATTCATATGCCATTTATATCTACACTCTCTGTATGAAACATTAAGGTAATGTCTTCCATAGGGGGTGTATGGATTTCAAATGGAATAGCCCAATGTGCTTCCTGATAAACCCCTGAAGTAAAAGAGCTATAACCAGATTTATAATGGAACAAACAATTAGAATGATGTATCACATGCACTGCGTGAAGGAAGCACAACCAGAATGATGACAATTTCAAACCTCTTTATCAGTGTGTTGGAGGAGGAGGATGAAAACACACCCTATCCAAACCGTTTCCCCAGCTTCCCCAAAATAAGCTGTGCCACTACAGTGCACCAATGAGACTACAGCATTTTCTTTAAGGGCGTACACCACTAATTCGATAATACGCGGCACTTCCGGCAAAGTTGAGTACGATAATAGTTCCTATTTGACGGAAAGAATGGTAGCAAATGAAACTAATCATTATTGTTTTTGTGTCAAATTTGTGTTCTGCGTATTCCTAAGAATGTATATTTAATGTTTCAAAAAGAAAATATGTGATTTTAACTGAAACATAATTTTACGGACCGATTTACACACACGTTGCATGCACGGGTAAAGCCGACTTATAAGTAACAAAATCAGTACACTCTGACGTGCCGGCTTCTAGCTAAAAATCCACCTGATGACCCGGGGTTGAGTTTCAGATATGTTATAAAATACTGTTTGTGTTAAAACATATCAAAATTTCAGAGAAAAATTCGCGAGCTAACTCAGGTTACAGCGATTTGAACACAGCCTCCAAAGCATGTAAAGTCTATGGGAGCCGAATTAGTGATGTACACCCTTAACAGCTTATGAAGCACCTCCATAAGTTTTATACCTATTTTGCATTTCATGTGCTGGATATGACATTTGTAATGAGCAATTCCAGATACATGTAACATTCAAAATTCATAAGCTTAGAATGTTGATGTTTATATTTCAAAATTATGTCAATAACTTTTAAATAAAACTTTTTGTTAAGGGGGGAGGGGCGGTTCTTCTCCTCTTCAATGTGTCAGTTGGAGAATGCTTTAAGACCACAAGCTTTCCCATTTGTGTGCTTGCCCCAAATTAGTATATGTCTACCAATCATAGGCCTGTATTCTCATACATAGTCAAACACGGTTTTAAGCTAAACACACGTCTAACTTTGACTTTAGACACATCATTTAACTAGACGTAATTCTCAAAAATGTGTTTAACTTTAATATGCGTCTAACTCACTAAAAAAGTGTCTAACTTTAAACATGGGTATGGGGGTAGTTTAAGCGTGTTTAACTAAACTCATTCAACAACTGTATTCAAGCTGACTTTCAGATTGTGTTGTATTAAAAATACACGTGCTTTTGATGTTTTCGGTCGATATCTATTGTAATCCATTAGGGCCACAACAAAAATAAATACCTGTATACAGTAACGCACGACCACTCTGGGGACCGTGTTTTGTTAAGACGTTGTTTAAAAGATAACTCGCGTTTAAGTTAGACACATGTTTAGTTGACACGTTTTAAGCTAAAACTGTGTTTAGTACGAGAATGTGGCCCTAAATGTTCTGTCACTTGATTGGGAGGGTATGTTCGTGTGCGCATAAGAGTTGAATTATATGGATTGTGCATGTGGTATGTGAGTGTGATGTGTGTACTTGCTGTGTTCTCCAGGTTTTTAGTATCTGGTTTATCCAATATGATGGGAGCTGCCAATGCTGAGATACAACATGACAATCTAGTGAATAAAACCATAGATGGGAATCATACAGAGGAAGAAATGCACAATAGAACTATGAAGGTAAAGGTGTTTTAGGTAGTATTAAAGGTTGGTTACCTGATCAAGTTTACTTTTTCCCATCAAAACTGAGATTTTTGTGCCAGAAGAACATTCAGATTTGTAAGCCTAAGAGACATTTAATTTAGATGCTTAAACAGTTAGTGAATCATTATATTTGGTGATTCAGTAATTTGATCAGTTGACCCTTGCATTTTTTATTCAAACTGAACTTATTATTAATAGGGACATCTAGGATAGATCAAATGAGAGACACATATCAAATCCTTGACAAGGCAACACAAGCTGTCCAAAATAGAGCATCATTGAGATGACTAATTCTATTGGTTGCAGTCAACCATCGGAATGAGAATGGATTCATATGTATTAGTGATGTTACAAATATGATATTCTGTACACTATTGTTAATTGTTTACAAATATTTGCAGGCTCGTAACGTTACACTGGCTGCCATGAAAACACTGCAAGATATCCAGGCGGCCATCTTGCACAACAAGGTGCCAGGGGAGGAACCGGCTGAACTTGTAACAGACTCCCTAACAGTCCTCCTCAGTCGACAAGAGAATTGGCAACTTGACGGTCTTGCACTAGAGTCTAAAGATGGTGGTTTTCGCTTCCAGTTACCCACAGGGATGCATAGTGTTATTGATAAGGGGGAGGAGGGAGAAGAAGGAGGAGAGGATGATATCATTGATACACAGGTAAAGGGAGCACATCACTAAGTGGTCTCCCATTGACTTTACACGCTTCGTACTGTGATTTCAAATCGCTCTAAATCCAGAGTGCTCGCGATGAGATCAATCAAATTTGGATATGTTTTATATATTCTGTATACTTTAACATTATCTGGGTTTAAACATAGAGAGGCCGTCAAGATTTTTTGATAATAGCCAATATAACGGGACCTAGTGATTTTGTGGCATGTTATTTGGCTCTCATCCCGGCATGCAACCGTGTGTGTAAATCGGCCGGTAAAATAATATTACAGCTTAAATTGACGTGTTTTCTTTCTTAATCATTAAAAACATATGTAAGATAATCCATAAAACATAAATTTGATATCACTACCCGTTAATTTCATGCCGATTTTGCCCGTTCATTTCGTCAAAAGGAACTATTATCGTACTCAAGTTTTGCCGGAAGTGCCGCGCAAAACCGACTTAGTGGTGTGCTCCCTAAAGCTATTTTCGTAAATATGGCTGCTTTTACTGGACTACTATTGTGACAGGATGCTATGCATTGCAGAAATGACATTTTCTTCCATTTCACTATAAAGTGCTGGGTGTTATTGAATGCAGTGCCCCAAAATGCCAAAATGTATGGCCCATATCATGAATGTATAACACTGCATCATGAACCAGAGATGCCAGTTATCAGTTGTAAGGCGTTTTTGCAAAACATATACGCATATTTTCTTAATTTTTTTACCATTTCAGGATTTTTGAATTGTACTCTCTGGCATCTCTGAAACTAAGAATTATGTTGAATTTAATGAATAAAAAAATACCCAACAAAATATCAACACTATTTGTTAACTATGATGGCACTTGTGATGGCACTTGTAAGGGTTGAGAATGAAGCTGCCAAAATACAAACAGAAGATTATTAAAACTGTGCTTTGATTCCAAATATTACAAATATTTTTTAGAACTTGTACAAAACAGAAATTGTCACACAAAGTGAACCAAATTGCCGCCAAATGAAATGAGTCACAGGATTAAAATGCTGTTATTTTTAAAGTTTGGAAAGGGTAATCACTTATTACTGATGAAAAGAAAAGAGCATCTTTTTCTTTTACAAATGTATTTCATAATTTAATTTGTCACATCAAGTGAACCAAATTGCCGCCAATTAAAATAAACTATTAATCATTTGATAAGACTTTTTTTACTGACAACTGATAATGCAAAGCAAAAAATAAACAAATAATGTCACATAAGTGAGCTAAGTTGCAATCATATATGACAAAAACAGCACTATCTGTAACAATAATGTGAAATTCCTGTACTTTCTAAATATCATGAAAAAAATATCAGCAATTTACATTTTTCCTTTTCTCCAGATGTACCATTTCAAAAACAACCCTTTCTCCTGGACTCCTAACCAGGTGACAAGTCAGGTGACCAGCCTACAACTCAGGAAATCTGACCAATCAGAGGTTGCCATCAGAAACCTACCACAGGATATCAACATCATACTGGCCAATGACAAGGCAGCTTTTCCATCACCTCTGCTGCCCTCTATAGACCCGTTGACCAATCAGACCCTGTACGCATTCAACTGGACCAATAGCAACTCTAGCGTACTAATTCAAATTGACCCCGATCAATCTGGGGACTGGAACGGGCACAATGCTGATGAGGAAATCAACTGGGATCAACCAGAACTCAGTGTTTGTATACAGTTTAATATGCCACCAAATAGCACTCATAATGGCGGATGCATTCTGTTACCACAACAACCAACTGAAATCAACTCCACACTGTCATCGTCGACAGATGTAAGTCCGTATTCATGGCTCCTGCAACCAGATGATTTGGAATATATCGGGTTGTACTACGTCACCATAGATACTGTGCAGAATTTGGATGCCTGGCATAATCACACTGTATATGCATACAGCACACAGTGTTTGTACTGGGATGATGAGGCTGAAGAATGGGATGGTGTGGGCTGTAAGGTTAGTATATGAGTTGAATTATGAAACTTTGGAATAAGACATAATGAACTGGGTTCTGTCTCATAAAGGTCCAAGATTTATCATTATTTGACTCTAGCCAAGATAAATGTTGAAGAATTCTTTGTAAATTATATTTCACATCCTCTGATTGATTAATATTAGACAAATTCCACAGGTCAGTCCTTACAAGCGCACTGTACATCATATGCGTGACACGTGCGTGCGACCAAAACCGTGTGGTCATTATCGCCTGCGCATGCTTTGATTACTTTTTCACACGGGAAGATGAAAACCAAATATTTCTCACCAATTTTGGAAACTATAAGAGCAGTTGCGCATACATTATTTGTATTGCTCAGTGCACTAGCCAAAGACGAGAACCTATCACACAAAATATTTACAAACTTTACTTTTATGTGTTAATTCACCAACAGGTTGGTCCACATACCAGTCTAACTCACACCCACTGTCAGTGTAACCATCTAACATCCTTCGCACTCAGCTTTTTCGTATTGCCCAATGCTCTTAACATAGGCATGGACATCACACAGTTCCTCCAGTTCATAGACAACCCTGTCACGGTGACTGCTGTGGTGATCGTATTCATAATATATGCAGTAAGCGGTATCTGGGCCAGGCGAAAGGACAGAATTGAACAGGAACAGGTATGCAGTATTTGTCTTGTAAAGTTCACTACTACCTTAAATACCTCAAACACATATTCCAGATATTTGAAATGATGTATTTTTTTCCATAGTCGCCCTCTGTCGAAACCGAGTTTGCAGTAATTTGTAGAAAAGAGAGACTTGTGAACTAACCATAAATCTCAAGAAATAATAATACAAACTTAGCCTTATATACGCCTACATCTGTTTACTTATTTCCAGAAAAAAATGATATTTCTAGCGGACAACGACCCTACGGCTCACTACCGGTATCATATCACAGTGTTCACCGGAATGCGTAAGAATGCTGGCACATCGGCCACAGTCACCCTGACGTTACAGGGCACATTTGGCAACAGCAACCCGCACATACTTTCTGCCAGGGGCCAGACTGTTCTTCGTCAAAATAGCATAGAATCGTTTCTGATAACTACGTACCATTCTCTGGGGCAGTTGACGTCAGTCAGGGTGTGGCACAATAATGCAGGACCATCTCCAGATTGGTATGTGAGGACGCTGTGAGATATATAAGGGTTATCTATATAACAATAAATTTATTTCTCCCCTTTCCATACCGTCGATTGACTTCACATTCGTTGTTTAAGCCAGTATGGGTCCAACAATGAACCAGTTTCGTTTTCTTAATTTGGATTAGATTTTGTGAAATGTTGTTTTTTATCCCTGCCTGTTGCTATGCTGTTGCTATGCTGTTGCTACGCAATCGCGTAAACGCTTGGCACGCATAACAAGCCTTTTTACCATTACTAAGCTGAAGCGCAGTTATGCTTGCTGTAAACAAAATATATAGGTATATGCGCTTTACTAAATATGTGAGCGTTCAACGCACCACAGTCATGAAATGTCGGACTTGAGGTTTGCAATGTACCTATGCATTAGGCGAAAATGGCTATGTTTGAATAAAGGGGGGGGGGGGGGATTGGGGAGGAATCGCACATGGGGAAAAATACTTAAGATATTGATGGATGGATAAATAATATCCTTGTCCTATTTTGCTTGGAGTAGGCGTTGTTGACGCATCATAATAGCGCTCAAGAATAATCCCCTAATCAGTCAAGGCTAATTATATCCAAATTGTGAAATTTGAAACAATCATGTAAAACAAACCATTATATATATTTTTTTTCATTATCTCTGTATTTCAATTATATTTCCATGCAGGTATGTGAGTCGCATCTTAGTACATGACCTTGAGAGTGACCTTTGGTGGTACTTCCTGTGTCGTAGTTGGCTCTCGGTGACGCTTGGCGACAGCAAACTTGACAAAATCTTCCCTGTTGCCACCGAAGAAAACCTCAATGAATTCAAAAACCTTGTTTTGTCTCAGACGATGCGCGACCTCAAGGACAACCATCTTTGGTTCTCGATATTTGCGAAACCTCCGCAGAGTTGCTTCACGCGACTACAGAGAGCGTCCTGCTGTTTATCGTTGCTCCTAACCAGTATGATGGTCAACATTATGTTTTATGGTGTGCCTGAAGACCCAGAGCGGCAGAATTTGGAACTAGGAACCATTCAGATTTCAACCACAACTATTTTGATTGGAGTTGAAGCAGCTCTCATTTCAGTGCCACTCAGTCTTGCCATAGATGCACTTTTCAGGAATGCAAGGCCAAGATATGTTGCCCTTATTGATCCGCTGTTGAACCATACCGATTCGGTGTTGTCATTTCTAGCAAATCAAATGATGACCAATATGAGAGCCAGCAGAATCGTGACCAATGTCGGGAGATGGACGCATATGTTTAGGTCGCATAGTAGAGATAATCTTGAAATGCAGCAGATGACCCTTTTACAAAGTCAATCAGAACTGAGCAGCAGCAAGACGACTTGGTCCTCTGTTTCACAAATTCCATCCAGCCCAAGTACGGAAATGTCTTACTCTAGTAAATGCAATCATGATGGCAACACTAAGATGGAATCAGTATTGGTGATCCCCATGAATGATGAAAGCGACCAATGGAGTACAAATCTTGACAACTCAGTTGAAAATGATCCTAACAATATTGTTGTTTCCATAGGAACTGACAGAAAAACTGAAGCTTGTAGTATTTCTAGAAGCTTTCAACATGAAAGTAGAGGTAACAACCAGCAGGGGTTGAAGAGAAGAAAATCAGTGCAAGCTACAAATGAAATAAGCAGTGATGAGGTCAGAGGTGTCAAGGTTGAAGATGTTGACTGTGCTAAATTTGAAGAGGATTCCCAAATTGAATTGTCTGGCCCAAATCAGCTTGATAACAATACTGCTAATTTAGAAAGTTATAATACCAAAGAAGAATCAGAAAGTAAAGCAACCCTGCTGGAGAAAGACATTGATGCCATAGATTCATCCTCAAGTTGGGATCTGTCAGAAAACTCTGTTATATACGAAACCCATCAAGACTACCTCAGCGGGAAACTCAACGAATGCAGACAGTTTCTATACAACATGCCTACCACCGAATTCACAACTGAAAATGGACAGCAGAAAGTGTGCAAGAAATTCAACCTTGCGCTCATGATGCACGGATGGGAAGAGAAGTCGCACACAGGGGAGTCTGATATGCACAAGGAGGACGATGATTGGGATCAAGGATGCCTGCCTTGGTGGGTTATATATATAGCGTGGGGATTGACCTTATCAAGCAGTCTTGTATTCGCCTTCTTTATCATGATGTACGGGTTACGCTACGGGAAGCAGACATCATTGGACTGGTTGGTTGCTATGGTGGTTGGCCTTGTACAGAGCGTGGTGATCATACAACCCATCAAAGTTGTCGTCATGGCATCGGTGTTTGCCATAGCTCTGAGGACGCATACGCTGGATGATGTCGGCGCACAGTTTTACCGCAATTGGAGGCCGCCAAAAAGTGAGTAGGTTTATTTGGTTTTATGAACTTAGGAATTATGTATCAGTTTAAAAAGCTTTGTTGGTGGACCGTTCACTCGGCCATTGGTTTTGTGCAGACCGCTGTCCATTCTAGAGGCATGCCTGTATGTCTCTACCCAGTTTTTATTGCAGTGAACTGAGGAGAATGGAGTATAGGCATTTTTAGAGAACTTGTATAAGTGAAGGAGAATAGGTTAATAATAAGGAGAATAGGTTAATAGGTTAATACTACCATGTTTTGATTCATTTGAGGTGCACTATAGTTTATCAGTTCTAAATTGGCGACAAATTAGGCTTGTATTTATCCGTGGTCAATTTGTAATTTCTATTTGCGTGTACATGATCATACACCCTTATCATCTCCTGATAAAGTATCTAGCTAGAAATTTAGCAACCCAAATTCATACTTAAATTCAGTTGCCTTTTTTTATTGTCATTTTGAGAAAAGTGCTCATCCAAAATGACTGGCTGGACAACTATCATGGGAGAAGATTTTATAGGTGTGTTAAAATATTATCTAATTTGGTAGTTTAAATTCTAGTCACAAAATTCAAAACTACATGTAGCAACAAACATTAGAATTGAAGAGGGAGAAATATATGGGTGTTGGAATATATTTGATTTGACAGTTTCATTCACTATAGTCGGATTTATAATTGAACGAACACATTGAAGCAGTGTTTTGTGTACATTGCCTGAAGTGCATACAACCATGAGCGTGAACAGTGTGGAGGCTATTATCTTTGTGCTGCGCGTATGGTGTTCGTTCAATTATTAATCATACTATAGTCACAAGACTCTTTTTTTCTGTGACTGAATATAGCAATCCAGGCCCTTTGGAAAACCAAAATGTCACACCCATACCAGATTAAAATTTGAATGCTCCTTTTCCCTCTTCTTGAGATGTGAATGTAACATATTTTGTTCAATTTTCCCTTACCAGCATCAGCAAGCACAGAGGATGCTGAAGAAACCTACGATTCCTGCCAACGATACAAACTGACTCGTCTACGAAATCTTTGCTTCTATGCTCCACCATTGACATCCATCATAGTGAAAGCGCAGGAGAAGAGACGAGTGGCAGCCAAGATCAATTCTATGTTGCGGGCATTCCTTGGTCAGATCATCTTTGTGTTCTTTGTATTGGAGATAGCCTATGCACAGCAAAATAGGGATAGCTTCTATATGGGGCAGGCAATGAGAGATCAATACAATGATGGGCTAGGAGAGGTCAGTATATCCAGTGGGCGAACTAAGTCGTGTTGGTTAAGATGGGCTCTGTCGGTTATCAAGTTTGATTTTTCGTGCCGGTTTGGGGGTCGTTACGCCATCTGATTTGCACGAGTGTTGGTAATGGGGAAACGTCTTTGATGATTTTATTAAATTGGGTCAAATAATTCTGACTCGCCCTGTATTGGCCATTTTTCAATAGAGTAGCGTCCAAATGTTACCTATATATTCTGACATATTCAAATTCAGAAAGGCCCAAATAGCTCAATTATTTTGATTTAGAATAAATTAAAAATATATTCTATACCTTAAATTTTCTAATAATCTTCCAATTTTGTTTTTTGTTCCGATTATTCCTCAATCAGGTGTCAACCCTTAGAGATTTCTACGGCTGGATGTCTGAGGACTTCATCCCCAAGGTTTACAATGGGGCCTCCATGGAACTACAGGACAACAACTTGTTACTGGGCAGTGTTAGAATACGCCAAGTCAGAGTCAAACCAGGTAAATGGGACATTCAATTAATTATTCTTATGGAGAATGAGTTTGGATACTTGTCATAGCAAGTCGCAACTAGAAAATCTATCATTAAATTTTGAAACTCTACCTAAATATTGGGGATCAGGCCACATTTTAGGTTGTTAGAGAGCCTGTCTATTCGGGTCTACACAACCAGAGTCTCATGATGTAGTTATGCCACATTTCCATTACCTGATTAGCTTCGAAAGTAAATGGTAAATCTTAAAAAGCAATTCCATAGAAATGCTGTTCAATTCATACATCAAAGAACATATCGTCAGCCTGCTTCGATAATTGCCTAACTCATTTTTTTCTAGTTTTGAGAAAACAACAAACATAGGAAAAGTGAGTTAGGCAGTTATCGAAGAAGGCTGACGATATGTTGAATTGCACCATAAATAGTACAGGTGAATTCCAACAGGAGCAGTACATGTTGGATAGAATTAGGTTGGGGATATACCTTTAAGTGAAATGTGGCTTGTTATAGGCTTAATACGAGTTAATATGACCCATTTTAAACATTTTACATAATTATTACAATCTGCCTAACTCACAATGCTGACTTAGGCAGAATTGCAATTGTGCATTTATCAACACTTTTGATTTGTCAATGACTTAGGTATTATTACAGCATGTGCATAATGTAATGAAGTCATAATTTATACAAAAAACTCAATTTCGCTGAAAAGTGAGTTAGGCAATTATCGAAGCAGGCTGAGGATATGTATCAGTTTCTTTACCTATACTAGACAAATTGAGAATGTTCCATCATCCATTGTTGAGTTGTAGTGTAGAGAGTCTCATTTTTTCAGAGTCTTGGGTAAATTAGTATTTCATTGATTTTCTAAGAGTAAAATTGATATCCTCAATGAGATATGTGAATTTAGATTAGATAGGTTATTCAATCTTTGGAAGTCTACTTTAGATTTAAACATACACTTATCTCACCATATGTAAGATTTGTTATCAGTTGTAATTTGACCCTAACATATTGCAATTGTTAGACCTTTAAAATTGAGAAAATATATGACGAATGAGTCCATAAATGCGTTGATATTAGTACCCAATTTAACAATTTAACATCGAGTTACAATAGCTTCCTTTTTACTTAAATCGGTGAATGCTACCACCCAACCTATCTTTCAAATACTCACAATTGATAATGATAATGTTCCTTTGTTACAGGTGTATGTGCTGTGCCGCCAGCTTTTCTGAAATCCATTTCATCATGCAAGAGTCCTATGACCATTGACAATGTTGATAAGGGGTCTTACGGGCCTTCATGGCTCTACAAGTCAACTAAACAGAACAGCAAAGGATTATGGGCGTATCAAGGGGGTAGTGCAGCCCAAGGTAGCTACTATCATATTGCATTGATGGGTTACGACCACGGTGGCTACATCGCCGATCTTGGAACTGATAGTAAAAAAGCTGCGACATATTTAACAAAGCTGAAAGAGAAGGACTGGGCAGATCAATACACATGGGCTCTCTTTGTCGAGTGGACAATATACAACGCCAATATGAACTTATTCAGTGTCAACACCATTGTGTTTACGGCGGATGAAACCGGTAATCTCCGTGGATCGTCCGAGTTTGCCATAATGAGGATACATAGGTATATTTCGCAGTATGATATCTTCATGAGGAGTCTAGAGGCAATTTATGTCTTTGTGGTAATAGTGATGATATACATGGACTACCACAAGTGGAAAGTGCTTGGAAAAGACTATCTAGACTTTTGGAATGGACTGAATCTAATGATAATCGCAACATCAATATGCACAATAGGTCTGTATGCACTGCGCCATGCTGTGGGCATGGACGCTATGGGACAACACAAACAAAATCAACAGAAGTTTGTAAGTTTCGCTCGAGTAGCTTTCATCAACCAACTTGTGATACAGTTGATTGCTTTGATAGTGTTCTTCGCAACTCTAAAATGTGCCAAGGTTCTTCGCTACAACACTAGTATATTCATGCTACAGCAAGCCCTTGACAATGTCTCCAAACAGTTCATGAGCTTTACCACAGGCATCGTCATAGCCCTGTCTGCTTTCTCGTCCTACGCTTTTCTCACGTTCAGCTCGATGCTATTTGATTTCAAGACATTCCTTACTTCATTTGAAACCCTCTTCGTGGCCATTACTGGCGGTTTTGAACACATGGAAGGTGTTGCGGATGAATTTCCAATTCAAGGTTTCATATTTTTTGCCTTATTGGCCTTTTTTGTCATCTTTATCATTTTCAATATCTATGTGTCATTTATTCTATCAGCGTTTTCTGATGCTAAGAGGCAACCTGGTGAGTTTGAAGACCATGATGTGGTGGCAGCTCTGGTAAACAAAATATTGAGTTGTTTTGCCTTAGATACGCATTCTGATTCTTCATCTGATATACAAGAAAAGTGATACAATCTTTTTTTCTGTTCAAGAAAGTTATACAACTTATTTTCATTTGTGAGGGTTTTTGTGTGTTTTTAACTTTCATTTAATTGTGTATTGGTCGTTCCTTTTAATAAATGTTATTGTGTTAGAAATTTAAAAAGTGTAAAATTGGGTGTCATGTGTAAGGAAGTGTTATCTGGGTGTGTGCTCTGTCGTAACAGCTTAGTAAAAGTGCCTCCTCAAACTTGATCGAGTGTAAAGATGTAATGAGACATGGGGAAAATGAGCACAAAGTCTAGTAAGGTGACGAATAAACAACCCTGTTCTACAGATTGTAGGTTCTCTTAGATGGGTCGGTCAGTGGTGAATTGTCAATAAATTTCAGTTGAAAAAAAAGGTCCAAACAAATTCAAAACATTTTTAAAAATGTGTAAAAGAAAAATAAATCCTCAAATACTGGTGAAACAGGATTTTTTTTAAAGTGGTCTAATATAATAGAACACCACTAGGAATCAATCATTAGGCACCCAAGTAATTTTTCACCAAGGTCAACCAGGGTACTCTGCATAATCCTGGATGTATTTCAGTTGACTAAATAGTGGTATTCTTTTTTGTTTGGTTTTCTGACCTAACATTATTGTCACTGTTCTGTCAACACCTCTACATTCTGTCAGTTACTTCTTAATGTAATTGGTGCTAATTAAATCATGTTGGGATACTGTTTGGCAAGAGTAGACCGGTTAGACCGGTTAAAATGTTTAAAGGTAGATGACCCGATCACATTTTCGTAACACAGAATTATTTCAAACATACGGAGATTTTCATATCATATGAAAGCTCGTATTTTTCTCATCATCATACTGAAATTTGACGGCCTAAATCGGTATAATTACGGAGAAATCGATGAAATAACGTCGAATTACCGCGAATGGTGGTAACCACCGATATAGTTTGTGTACTACTCAATGGGTACAGTTCACGGCATCTTGTGCGTCTAAAATAAGAACCGTTAGAGCTATGCAACTCAAACTTTGGAACACGACTTTTTGAAGGATGACCTTTCATGTAGAATAGAAAACTTCAAGTTGAAAATCGGGTCATCTACCTTTAATATAGGGAGAATTAAGCCGATATCGACTGTTTGTGTGTGTTTTTGTTCGATTTTTATTTGCCTTTGATGTAAAACGGCCCAAGTTGGTTGCGATTATCATAAAAAAACACCATTTATTTGATATGCAGATTCGCGGGATTTTTGAGGGCGCTGTTTCAAATGCACTGGGTGCCTAGCTACAAACAAATGTCTTGCTATCTTCTGAAGATAGCATACAAGAAAGTCCTAAAAAGCCTTTAAAAAGTTATGGATGTGGTGCTACGGTGTTGTTGATGCGTAGCCTATGTATGAAAGATGGTCTTCAAGAAGAAAACAGACGATGATAGCACGAGGCCATCTCGGAAAGAGGTTATTCGTCAACTGAATAAAAAACCAACAGGGGCGTTGACAAAAGAGGATGAAGATGTGCGTAGTGCGGAGACGATCAAGAGAAAGCCAATAGGAATGTATTCACTGAATGTAAACAATGTTATAGTTCCACGTTCAAGGTGGCACGATAGCTGTTATACGGACAATCCTGTGGATGAAAGCAATCGTCGTCTGAAAGGCAACTATATCCTGAATATTCCGCTGTTGGAGAACAACTTTAATCGGTGCTTTAGGGATCACCTTGCCTATTTACCTGAATGCCAAGGCGATCTGCACTTCAATAAACAATATCGCAAATGGGGACCGGGACAGTTGTGTGGACAGCTGTTATATGCAGCGTATGTCCATATATATCCAGCCATCTTCGGTTTTACGAAGAGGCAATACCCCAAGACGGGACAAGAAAACGTGGACGTTTGCCGTCGAAGGTTGGGACACAAATGCAGGTTGCCTGCTAAAAATCTCCCATTGGCAACTGGGGGTTAAGTCACTATTGGCAGCTTGTGATATTGCCCCCGGAGCGCCTTCTGCCATGCAGAAGGCTACCAACAGAGTAATGGATCGCCTTCTTGACATTAACAAGGACCAGATGCGGGATAATAGAAGGCTAGTAAATGAAACGATGCAGGCGAGGACGGGTGTGGACAAGCCACCTATAATTGTGATGGCAGATTCTGCCTACAACAACCCCCCAAAAGGAAGATCCTTTTACCAGCCGGGGAACACAGGCTTGGCAAGCTGTGTTCTGCGCGGCGTCCGGCCTCACCATTCCACTTGATGTCGCCACTTCGAGCAAGCTTTGCAGTTGCGGCAATGCCCCCGGGGAACACGAAATACATTTGCCAAATTGTATGCGGGACTATCCGTTAGAAAAACCGATGGGCAACGCCGAGATGGAGATGGTAAAGAAATCGGCCAAGTCCATAATTCTTGACGTAGATGCACCTCTCCACATCGGGGCCATAGTGACAGACAGAGATGCACACGTCTCCAAAGGATTTCAAACGGTCGCCTCTGAAAACGGTTCACCAATTCCCGAAAAGGTGGACTGCACACGCCACCTGACGAAGACGATTGGCCGGAATTTGAAAAAAGCGAACCTCTTTATTCAAGGAAGAACTTGCAAAGAGCGAGAAAACAGTCAAAAAAAGATAGCCTTCTTCGTTGAGAAGCGGTGCTCCCGGGAGTTCCAGGCCGCGCACAAAAAGTTTGGAAAAAGCAATGCTAAATTGGTGCAAAAATGTGAGGAGGCTATGGAAGGGATCCTTGCGTGAGTTCGGGGGGATGGTAAAACATGCAAGAAATACACATTGGTGTGTAATCACAGAAGCAACGAGAATCTGAAACTGGACATTCCGCAGATGGAAGAGGCGGCCGAAGGGGTGATAAGAAAATGGGTTCGAAATAAGTTGGGAGTTGGAGCTGTTGTTGGACAACGACATAATCTAACAACAAACAGATGTGAATCGTCACACTTAACCACAACGAAGAGTGTACCCAAATGCAGAACTTGTAAACGCAATTTCAAAGCTAGGGTACACTCTGCAGCCCACTCCATGAGCCTTGGTGAATTCCGTTCTGTATTAACTGTCAATGCCAAGCTAGGCACAAAAAAACGTTTACATCAGGGCGCGAAACCAACTCAAGAAATCCGAAGACAAACATAAATGCATAAAGAGATCTAGGAGTTACGCCAGACGAAGAAAAAGGCTGCGAGTTTTGAAAAAGAGAGTCAATGCTAAATTGTTAGGCCATGATGGTTACTCAAAAGGATGCCAGGATCCAATCGTAAGAGAAGATCCCCATTACCAAATGCCATAGGCTACTTATCCAAACCTTCAGGAACTTTGCATTACTTTTTTCATTCTTTCTACCTTTCTTTATTAATAAATTGGGGTGTGTTTTTACTTTTCCACTTTGTTGCAAAATCCAAACGCTTTGTGTGTGTGTGTGTTTACTTTATTACTGTCATAGGAAATAAGATTTTTATAGAAAAAAGATATTGTAATGATTCGTAAGGTTCAAGGGGTAAAATTATGATCTTTTTTATCCGAGATTAATATCCTGGTTATCTTCTATATTATCTATATTAACACATGTTGACCTGCACAATTACAGATAATGAGTTGTTAAGCTAAATAGTAAAGATTTCAGAATAAAACAATGCATCATCTAATGAGTGCCACATTACTTACGAATATAGGCTTAGGAGGCCTAACGAAATAACTATTTTCTGAGGCATAACGTGTATTTGGAATTTGGTGGGCCATGGGCCGAGTCATTTTCTGGGTAGACATTGATTTCTTTCTTTTTGTATTTAGGGTTGGTCCTTAAAAGGACCGTTTTGAAATGAACCTGCGATCTCGTCCGACACTGTCTGACACTGACGATGCGTCTCTTTCATGTCATTTAAACACACATGGAGGCTCTTGACCGCATACACATTTGATCGTACAACCATTGCGGAGCATATTCTTTGCTCGAGACTCAATTTTCAGATGCTGAACCTCAATGCATCGTTTATTATGGCATTAAATGAGACACATCCCCAGAGTCGTTGTTGCGGATGAGATCAGGTCGTTGAAAATGCAGAATGAAAACTGCACGGTGTACGGACTGGCCTACTTCCAGGGTAGAAAAGAAACCACCTTCCATACCCTGAATTAGTTGTCAATTCCTCTGGCCACACTAAACAGTTTCCATCCCGCGTGCATTTTAGGCGAATCTTAATCAGTTTTGCTCTCAGTCTTACTGTGAACAAGCATGAGTCCAACTCCGATCTCAATCTAGCTGCCGAATCAGCCATTTTTAATGCACGAATGAATGACAACTTTTGATACGCTCTGCGCATGCGTCGGTTTCACCATGCAAATTGTGTCGCGCGACAGGCCGTCAGTAAGGCAGTGGTGCATTTGGATGCACAATAATACATTTAAATTGCTTTAAAAGATAACTAAATGCATTTAATATCCTCTACTAATCATTGAACGACTCTTTGAAGTTTGACATGGAACAACACGTGTGATCGGACGAATAAAGACCTTTTGGGGTTCATCCCGCAGTATCCCAGGGTAGTGTTCTAAGGTAGCACACCTCTAAATCACGTCTACACGCGTTTCTATGCAATATGCGTCATTTTCCGGCGATCAGAACTCGAGTTAGCCACATACGATTTTTATGAATATGGTATCAAAATTTAGCCCGGATTCAACTCTTTCAAATAAGATTGTAAAAACTATATGGATAACAGTTAGATTTTTCACAATTTCGTGTCGAACCAGTGCATGCGAGATTCACGCATTGTCATCCACATGGGACGGGGTAACAAGGTACGAAACAGTGCCTCTGTATTATTAACAAAAACTGATCAAATCGATTCCTCACGCACATTTTTCAATTCTACATATTCTCAGCATTATTTTGGTACCACATTCAGATAGTCAATCTTAATACTTTTACAAATATCAACGTTTCATGCAGCGTAGCGTTTTATACTATTGCGCAAGAAGAGTTGCAAGTTTTCGCCTGGAACTATTTAGAGGCGTGCTACCTTTGAGGTGTCTTACTGCCCACGTTTTTGCAATGTGAAATATGGCAGCTGTCAAAACATCAATGCACCATGAAGCCAAATAAAAAAATTAACATGTTTCATGTCCCCTCTGCTTCCTTTTTTTTGATGATTTTGCCTTTTTTATTTTGCAAACTTTCAGTCATAACTTTATAAAAAAGATGTTGCAGAAGTTTAAATCTTTCCTAGAGCTTTGTATATTGTATCAGAAGCATTTGTGGAGAGTTTTGTGATCACTAGAGGGGCCTAGCTCTCAAAATAGCAAAATAAAAAAGGGCCTCCTCCTTTTTGCAGAATATGCCAAATATGGGCTAAAACGCTCTTAAACAGTTAGGTCCGTTTAAAAAAAATATATATAAAAAAAGCCCCTATCCAAAACCTGGACAAGAAACATGTTTTTCTTATTTTGCTAATTATTACTAATTATTAGTCATCTGCCAAATAAAAAGATTTCTATTGGAAAATGTATCAAAAAGATCTTCCTATTTAAAAACCATTGAAATTTGACAACTGTTTTGATCTTCTGATAGTAAATCAAGAGCAAATTCTATAGCTTACTTTTACACTTGAAAGAGTACCTCACCTGTAAATGGGAACAAATAAGAGTAAGACAACGATGACATTTATTTTGAACTATTTCATAAAACATCTTGAAACCATGCTGCACTTCAATTAGTTTATGGATTGAGGATTTGTTTATAATAGGCCTAATTTGTAACTACTAGATTGGAATACTCCCCTCTATTATTGATAAAATGCACTTTTATGATAGCTACCGCTCACAATACTTTGAACAAATGTCTTATTTTGGCATAATCAGAAGCATTCAATTTGATAAAAGCCATGCAGAGGATAGGTATCAATACTAGTGTATCCCTTTGTCACCACTGAGAGGGAAATATAAGTATTTATATAACGCATGAAAATATTCTAGCCATCTGATTGGTGGATTCTTCATCAGATAACACAAAATAGTTTAGTCTATTTCATGCTTGACGTCACTTCCCGGTCTTTTTTCTTCTTTCAAAAAGTACTATTGACCGGGCGGTTTAATAGCACTTTTTGAAAGACAAAAAATGCCCTGCCTCATACGATTTTGCCATAATGGTATGGAGGATCGACTCACCGGTAAGATCTTGTTCATGTTTAATTTGATCAAAATCGCACACAAAAATATGGTCATGCGTTATATAAAACAAATATGGACTGCTCTTTATTCGTGAAATGGGGTGAACTATTGTCCCTCGGTGATCTGGAGATCTAAGCCTACTATTTTCCCTCAGCCTTCGGCTTGGGGAAAATAGTAGGCTTAACGGTCTCCAGATCACCTTGGGGCAATAGTTCACCCCATTTCCCTCATGAACAGTCCATATTTGTATACTATTTTCTCAAATAGATACGTAAAATATAATAGGATTTTCTATTTGGAATCCATACACCCCTATCGAAGGCATTACCATAATCTTGCCCACAGGGAGTGTGGAATTAAAATGGTGTTACCTGCATGGGTGACTCCATTTGAAATCCACTCTCCCTTTGTGGAAGATTAAGGTCATGTCTTCCATAGGGGGTATATGAATTTAAACTGTAATAGCCCTATTTTTGATACTCCTACCTACAATGTGTACATGTATGTATAAGGTGATGCACCTGACGCACCCAGCTAAAATCTAATCTCACTTTTATGTATCTTTCTGCATCCATGATAGATTGTAATTATATTTTAATTCATGAATACTTATGAAGCACATTTTTCAATATGAGAGTAACACCCCCCCCCCCCCCCTCCCCCCGATAACAATGCATTTTACCAGCAGATGATAAGTAGATAGTAAGGCAACTACAAAAGTACGGCCCACTTATCAGGAACATCTGTCAAATAATCTATATCATTTCATACATCAGAGTTCAATGGTGATGCAGCATCCAGAATTAACCAAAACAGGTAAGATTATGACATTTGATATTAAAATCCAATGATTTTTTTGTAATAATATATAAAATTTGTAAATATTATACAACTGTTTGGATTGAGCGTGATATGTACATTAAACAAATATTTCTATACATCATTCCCATCTGAAGTAAGAAATTCTTATGTGACGTCAGAGTGTTTTCTAGGGAGCCACACTACTACATACAGCTGTGGGAATTTAAAACACTGGTGTGTGCTTGTGCATGATCAAAGATGAACAACAGTGCATAAATGATCTGTTAAAACCCGCCACATGGTGTGATTTTTCATATTGGAGATATTTATATCATAAGAAATCTGAAACTGCTGATTACAGAACTGTTTCGATCATTTTTCTACGATCACTACAACAAAATTTATGAGTGAATGATGATTGTGATGTCATAAAAGCTACCATCGTGCAGTTATTGTCCGTTTTACTATACTGCACACACAGGGAGCTCGTAATTGGTGCGTGACCTCTCCTAAACGCTCTGTGCTAACAGGTATACGAGGATTGCTAGTTATTTTCGTTTTAGCCAAACTATTTACTCAAATTTACCATAACCCTCGCCATCTGAGGGAGTATTTAGTTTTCTTCCTTGTATCCAATTTTATAAAAGAAAAGTTGCCCGGAACCATAGCGGTTATCCATTTCTGTACACAGATGTAAGGAGTAGCGGGCAAATTTCTGTCCATGATAGCCAATGGCAAAATTGACTCTCAAAATCAATATCAAGACCGCTATATTCATTAGGGCGTAGTTTACAAACGGCTTGTCCTAAAGACCGGTAACTCTTTTTAAAGTCTTGCCAAGACCCTCATTTATTCGCATGTCAAAAGGGAATCCGATAAGACGAAGGACATTTAGCGGTCGATTTAATATGTAAATGCTACGAAAGGGCCCAAATATATAGCTATCGAAAATAAAATCTTCCATTTTCCAAAATTTACGCCCGACTGACCGACTTGTGTGCGTGGACTCGCGGGGCGTTCGATAGGTGATAATTGGTATTCTATTGTTAACTTATTGACTGTAACCATCAAGTACAAAAGGTGTAATTTATTTAACAATGTATCTCTCCCGAAAATTTCTACACACAACATTTATCATGAGTATTTTCTTGCAACAAGGCTTTAATATCGATAAATTTATCTCTAAAATAATACATATAAGTATGAAATTCAGATGATCATCAAGCAGAGAATATACTTTTTCTGAATCTACAATTATTTTCTCTACATATTATTCCTATTTTCCACAAGGGCAGTGTTAAGATGCTATCTCAAAATAAATTTACGATACTGCTGTTTTTTTCTGGCGCAAGTTTAAAACTGGTTTAATACTGTTTAATCTAGTTTTAACTGCAAAAGGTTGCGAGGCAATTTACATGGACTGTAACTGCACGATGCAAACAAGATATCATGAAACAAGGCCAAAAAAGATACATATAGTTCAATAGAATAACGTGACTTAAGGGAAGTGTCAACCCAAAATATATGAAATTTATCAAGCACTGTAACTTTTAAACTAATAATGTAATGTACATAAAAGTATACAATTTTTCAAATGAAATGAGTCGGAGAATCCATTTTTGGTATTAAATTTCACAAAAAATAGTGATTTCTACATTTTTGCCCAAAAATCACTTTTTTGGCTTAAACATTTTCAGACAACCTAACAAAATCAGTTTTTGATTCAAAATTTCAAAATTTCACCAAAATCATACAAAGTCAATTATCTAGGATCGGTTGGGGTTTTTTGGCTTAACGATTTTTAGTTTTGAAAATATTGACCAAAAAGTGCCAAAAAATGTTTTTTATCTCAAAAATCACATTTTTGGCACTTTTTGGTTAGCTCGCTGATAACAAACCTGATTGGCTGTTGGGCTATTATAGGTCAAGGGAATCTCCCTTTTTCATAAAAAAAACACCTACATGTATGACAGTGTGTCGTTGCGGTTATTTCAATATTATCGTGCAAAAGAAGCGGCAGCGAATTTGTTGGAGCAAAAACATGTGTCTGTGAAATGGAGTACATCTCGGCCTATATTCCAAACAGTTATCCATGACTGCATTTCGTCGCTGTTCTGACATAACGACACATCACAACAGAATTAAGTAAAGTGATGTGTCGTTATGTCAGAACAGCGACGATTTAATGTACAACAATACTTACTTTTTACAGCCACTGGTCATGATGAGGTTTCTTATGTGTTTAATATTGCTGATTACTGTAGCCAGTGCTAAACTACTAGCCACATTAGAAAAGGTGAAAGAGCCAATAGCTGGCCAATACATTGTTGTTTTAAAGGTAAGATAATCTTAGTGTAGGAATGCCATGGCAGCACCGTCATCATTTTTAGGGGGTAAATGGGGGTGGGTGGGATGGGGTGAGAAAAGAAATTGAGGGTCAAGAGAAAAGAATTGTAAAGAGGGTAAAATGCACAGAAAGTGCATGAACACATTTGCCTTTTAATGTCGAATTGCCTAAAATGGGCTTAATTTGGTCTTAATCTATGCATTTTAGAGCAACATTTATTTTACATTTTAGAGCAACTTTTATTTACACTAATTTAAGGTAATTTTGACACACAAACATCAAAATGTTTGAGAAATGAAAGGGGAGGCAATTGGTGCTTACTGGGCGGAATTGGGAGGCAAGGATTGTGCAGGGTGCATTTGCCTTGAATCCAGAAAGCATGCCAAGCCCTGAAAAAATTTAATTGGCAAAAACAAAATTTGGGTCATAATGAATTGTACTATTTCTGTCTTGTTTTTTACAAAATCAGCTTACATGTTGGGGCTGGATTGCTTTAATGAGACTGATCAAAAATTGTCTTGGGATATGATCTTATTTTCAATTTAACGTTAATTTTAGGATGAGACTGATCGGGATCAATTCATCTCCTCTATGGAGGTTGGAGCTTTAACCCAAGAGACGCAGATAAAGGTGATGCGTAAATTTAGCCATGTACTCAACGGATTCTCTCTCCGCATACAAGATAGACATATCAACTGGGTAAGTATAGACCAGACCTAGAGGAAATGCTGTACCTTTTTATCTTACATGATGTAAGCTATTGTATTTGTAGCAATAACCTGTTTTAGTACTCGGCCACATGCTTGAGAATGTGAGGAGGTGTCAATCTTAAACGTGCCAACATCTCCATTATTTTTTGCTCAAAAGAACAACTTGACTATTTATTCAATACAGTGTTACATTGACAAAGAGATGCTCTGTTGATTGAGTTGTTGTTTTGAGCATGAAATTAGAGACAATTTTGGCACATTCAGATCGAGACTTCCCCACATTCTCAAGCAAGTGGCTGAGCACTGGACCTAGTGATTGCTACAGATGTGGTATCATTGGAAAGATAAACACATCAGCTGTCCAGCAATATGAATATATTACAAAATACAGAAAGTAGTATATGTGATTGAAAACAAAATTCAGAACTTTTTTGAGGAGTTTATATATCAGGATGAAACTTCAAACTAATCTGTTCCTGTCTTACTACCGTCTGCTGTTGAACCTCCGACATCCTGCGTCAGGCAGTCAAAGTGCCTATTTCAAGTACACCAAGGCATTGGTTGATAACTTAAATTTGGTTAAAAGAATAAGGTCAGGCTGCTTGTGATCTGATTCAATTTCTGACACAAAAATGCAAATTTAATACCTCAACTAAAATCTTGCCACCTTGTGGTACATCAGGGATCATTTGGTAACAGCGGACTGAAAAGGCGGATATTTTGATTCAATTTAGTGCTTTCTGATGAAGCCCTATATTATTAAATGTACAGGGTGAGTCAGAAAGAACGGGAAAGTGTATATATCTCATTGTCACATTTTGTCTCTTTGAACGTTCAGCTTCGTAGCCTGGATGGGATAGACTACATTGAGGAATCTGGAATAGTGCGGCCTGCAACAGATCAACATAGTCCTCCATCTTGGGGTCTGGATAGAGTTAACCAGTATCGTCTACCACTTGATAACCTGTACAGTTACGATTGTAAGTCATGAAATAAAAATGAGCAATTATGGTGCTTTACAAAGAAGAAGATCTTAAAAATAGTTGAAAATTTACAAATGTTATCAACACCTTGTTGAAACTACCTTTTCAACCTTGCTCTCACCCAAAGACCCTTAATTTTTAAAAATACATTTTCAAAAGAGCCTAATTTTATGAAAATTATGAACAAAAGTAACCCAAAGACTTCTACTGTTTGGATATTTTTATTTTTAATTTGTCATACAAGACCCCTTTTAGCAATCTCTCACCCAAAGTAATCCCTATTGTTTTTAAAGTTCTCTGTCATTGAATGCCTCATGGTTGGGATGTACTAGCCTTGCATTGGCGGCATACATTTCATAGACAAGCAATCCCCCCTCCACAGAAGTTGTTGCGGACCATGGCGAATTAGATAAGTGACATGACTGTCAGTTAAATCTTCAAACTGATGAACCATCATATTGCAGCAACATATTGTAGAATGGCTCCTGTCCCCTCTCCAAACCCTGGCATGTTAGATAGGTTATTGAAGTATATAGATGTTATTCGTAATTGGCGATTTCATGTCAAAGAGGGAGACATACTTGATGTCACGCCGATAAACATACAATCTTGTACTTTTACTGCAATACAATGAGCTGTGAACTTCTACATTTTCCTAGATAGTGTCAGTTACCAGCAAACATTTCATTTTAATCTAGTGGAATAGATAGTTTATACGTTCAAGTTTATTTCACAAATGTAATAAGGTCAAATATTGAACAGCTCGGAAGTATGAAGAATTTTTATGATTAGTGCAAAGTTCACCACATTGAAAAACTACATCACTCTCGTCTCGGCTACATAACTAGCCTCATTTTCAGAGCACTAATTGCTCTGAGCATGCTCAGTTGGATAGCACGGCCCTCTTTTGACGTAAGTGCGCCAATTACGAATAACGTCTATTGGTCCGATAATAACTCAGAATGAATGAAGGGAACTACTAACTGTTATGAGATTATACCCCATTCAAAACCTTATCAAAGTTACTATCTTTTTATTAAAAATAAAGCGTCATTGCCAATATTATGCCTTGTGTATATAATGTAGCAATGGAAATACACACACCCCCAGGGTTGTCTAGGTAGGAACTACAAACTTTGTGGACTTTGAATATATTTCTAACCCTAACTTTTACAAAAGGATATAAATCAGTTGAAAAAGTGGACCTAGTGTGAATCCAACCACGGATCTGCATTGCAAAGTAGTGTCTCTCAACCACTAGACTAGCGAGGGGTGAACTGGCCAGGACATGATTTTAATCCCTCTTAAACATTACGGAATAAAGCAATATTACTATTATGATCAGCATGCACAATATTATGAATAGAGCTGTGACACACATGATCGTTCACCCTCAGTCAACAGTCATGTGGGTATATGCAGTAATGTAAAATACCCACATGACTGTCAACCCTGTGGAGACGATAGAAATGGAGACTACGTCATTCTCTGTACGTTTAGTTTTATTCCGACAAACTTGTTTCGAGGCTCTCATCAGGGAATTGTGGTCACTAAAATATATATATATTTTGTTACTGTCAGATTGTGGTGCCGGTATAAATGTGTACATAATTGACAGCGGGATACGCTACACTCACAATGATTTTGGCGGTAGAGCACATAAGTTTTGGAGCTATGATGGTGGGGTAAGTAAAATAAAAAGAGAAATATATTTCCCTTTATTTGTCTACCCATGGAAGCTTTCTGGAAAAGGTACCAGTTGGAGAAAAAATATCTATGATGATAAAACCCTGAAAGATCACATGAATTAATATAGTTGTTGAAAATTGATACAAATGTGGAAAGTTTGATAGGGGAAGGAAAATGAACTTGAAAACAAGCATATTTGCACCTGGTGACAACCAACCACTAACCAACAACAACAACATTATGTTCCCAGTCCCTTACCACTTTTGGACCGGTGATTTTGACATTTCGCCAGTAATAAATCATCAAAGATTTTGTCAACCGCTGACTATGTGGTCCATTTTCAGGGTTATGAAGGTTAGTTTATGCCCTTGGGGGCATAATTATGTCCTTTGCAGTCTTTTAATTGGACCACATAGTGGGAAATAGACACATTCTTAGATGATTTATTACCGGCGAAATGTCAAATCACCGGTCCAAAAGTGGTAAGGGACTGGGAACATAATGAAAACCTCCAGGCCTATGTCCTAGCTTTACGTAAACAAACATGTATGATACAAATCTTTATAATACTATAAGGACATGATTCATGATTTATCTAACAATCTAAAACATTTAATTTTCAGAATGGAGAAGATTGTAATGGCCACGGTACTCACTGTTCTGGAACTATAGCGGGATCTACTTATGGAGTCGCTAAATGTGCTAATTTGTATAATGCCAGAGTGTTCAGTTGCAGTGGAGGGGCCTATGTGGACATCATTATTGATGGTATGTACCCACTGCGTCCCCCCTAAAATTTGCCAAGCGCCCCATAGAATGCCTGTATTAGATATGTCTTCGTCCCCTTTAAATGCCCCCCCCCCTCCCCGAAATGTTGATGCTTCCATGTGGCAAATTTATGGAGACACTTTTCAATGTAAATATTGCAGAAAAATTTCGATACTATTTTCAGTATTTTAGGTCCTACACATCATTTTGAAAGATCAACTCACCTATATTGATTAAGATGGAAGCCTTGCCAACTATAATAAGGAGTTTATAGTGGAGATTTTACCTGAAATGACACGCAAATAGCAAATTTAAAATTCTTCTCATTTTCATCCTTGCAAAAACATCCGTTGGCCGAGCGAGGTCATTCGCGCTGGCTGAAAAAGAAAATAGCGACCATTTGCGTGACATGCTAGCTGACTGTACGCTGCTTCATGCTAATCATATCCACTAAATAATTATTGTGATTATCTATTTCAGCCATGGAACAGGTTGTTGCGCATGGTACAACCCCGGCGGTGGTCTCAATGTCAATATCTGGAAGTGATTCAAGAGCTGAAGATCAGGCAGTAAATAATCTGCATGATGCTGGATTTGTGGTCTCTGTAGCTGCTGGGAATGATAACAGTGATGCATGTTATTATTCACCCTCAAGAGTACCAAAGGTAAACCATTTGTGAATTCAGCAACAACATTTTAAAAACCTGTTCTAGTCATTCTCAGAAAGGGTCGGTCAGTGTGATGGTTTTTGGCCTATTTGTTTGTTTTTAATTTGTAATTTTTAAAAACAAATTGAATATTTTGGTAAACTATAATAATTATATAGATAATATGGTTTATTGTGACAAACTTTCAGACATAAATAAATATATACATATGAAAAATGTTGGTAAATTTTCAATTTGATTTCAAAATGATCATAATTTAAAAAAAAATCTGTCTCTATAAAAATTCAAAAAATGTGGGTTGGTTGGGCCTGGACAAAAGGTATTTTTCCCTTGGCCTCACTAGCATGGAAAACAATTGAAGATAACTGAGTCAATCCCAACACTGGCGTAAGACTAATGATCAATCTAATACATATATTTGTTTCAGGCAATCACTGTAGGATCAACAGATAGTAAGGATTACCGTTCTGGCTTCTCTAATTGGGGACCTTGCCTGGACCTATTTGCACCCGGATCTTCCATCACTAGTGCATGGTATGGCTCTGACTCTGATACTCATACTATCAGTGGGACCTCTATGGCATGTCCACATGTAACTGGTGAGTCACTTATGTAAATATAGGAGGAGATGGGTAGAGTGAGGAGAGGGGAAGAAATGTATAAGGGGAAGGAGAAGAGAGGAGTACGAGGAAGGGGAAGGGAAGAGTGAGGGGAATGGGAGGGGTGGAGGAAGTAGAGAGGGATCAGGAGCATGAGGAAAGGAGTATGGTATGGAGAGGAATTGGAGGGAGGGGAAGGGTAGGAGGTAGGGGAAGGCCCTGGATTACCAGCGCTTGCCATCCCACTGACTCAGATATGCATGCCATCAGCGGGACCTCAATGGCATACCCTCATATATAATCATATGTGTACTGTCAAACGGTGCAGCTGTCGGTAAAATGCATTTTGAGATATTGATGGAATTAGACACGGAAAAAGAAAGAAAATAAAGATGTTTTCTTTTTTTCTTCATAAAATCAGAAAGAGGTATCCACAAAAATTGATAAATTACAATTTTGTTTTATTTTTTTACATTTCAGGAGCATGTGCTAAATTGCTAGAGCAAAATCCCAACTTGACTCCAGACGAGGTGGCAACTACCATTGTTGATAATTCCGCTAAGAACCAGCTAACTAATATTGTGACTGGTTCACCTAATATATTACTCTATCAAACATACTAAACAATTGCAGAGTGATCCAAGAGCATCTACATTGTGTTCATCTAACTCTGTGCAGTTGTGTTGATAATTCTGCCAATAACACCAGTTCTCTAATATGGTGACTGTTTCACCAAATAAATTCCTCTATCAACAATTATACTAAACTGTTTGAGGGAGTCCCAATAGCATCTATTATCATTGATAACTCGTCCAAGAGCTAATGTTGTGACTGGTTCACAAAACATACTACTCTATCAGTCATACTAGATGTATACAGGGTGTCCCAACAGCATATATTATTGTTGATAACTCTACCAAGAACTAGCTCACTAACAGGTTCACATAATTTGTTTACCCTGCATCATAATATTGTTATATATTTATATACAGTAATGGAAATACCCATGTGACTGTCAACCCCGGGTTGACGATCATGTGTGATGCAGCTCCTATTCATAATACTGTATGTACTGATCATAATAGTACTAGTGCCAGTTCACCCCTCGCTAGTCTAGTGGTTGAGTAACATGCTTTACAATGAAGAGGTCCATGGTTCGATTCCCACTAGGACCACTTTTTCAACTGATTTATTTCCTTTTGAAAAAGTTGGGTTAGAACATAGACTGTAACCGTCTATGGTTAGAAATATTCTAAGTCCACAAAGTCAACCCCGGGTGGAAAGTCATGTGGGTATTTCCATCACTGCATATATTATATATGTATATTATGCAATAATTTATTCTAAATATTCACTCAATTTCAATCACCAATGTGAGCATGAGTTTTTGATTGAATGGGCTATTCCAGTTGAACACCTGACCTTAATGTTCCACACAGAAAGTGTGGATTTCAAATGGAGTCACCCATGCAGGTAACCCCATTTGAAAGAGTAAGGTAATGTCTTCCATAGGGGGTGTATAGATTTCAAATGGAATAGCCAAATGTTTAAATGTATGGATACTTACAGTAGATATCCATTGAATGGTTGAATAAAATGACTTTTACTTGAATCAGTAGTTGTAACCAGTATGTTATTTGATTTGAACCCACATTCCTGACGTGGACCGACTGAGTCATGATTTGAGTTCTATTTTCCCAAAAATGTGGCTCAAATTTGAACTTAATGTGTAAAGAAAAATTGAATTTAGACCAAATCAATTTGCACATGCACTAATCTTATGTCAACAAATGATTGTTTCTATCTCCAGATTGAAGAAACAAATATTCAAATGCACATAATCTTTTGTAGTAGTAAGCCTATCCCCCGGTGTTCTCTCTTTGTATTCAGAGGTGTAACACATGATTGTTCCAGGATTTTTAATACCCCCGTATTTGACGTTTCGCAGACAATTTTGCTAATTTGACCCCCTTTTCGCACAAAAACGCTGACATTTTGTCTGAAAATGACCCCTTTTTCACCATTTCAAAGACACTTTTTAAATAGTCCCCCTTTTTGCGCAAAAACGAGGACACCTCTGTTTCAAAATACCCCTTTTTGCTCAAAAACAAGTACACATCTGGTTCAAAATACCCCTTTTTCCTATTCCCAGGATAATTTGATATGACACAATATTGATTCAAATTTTGTTCCTTCTTTCGTGGACATAGCCTCTCCAAAAAATACCCCTTATTTTTTTGAAATCGCGGACATAGCTTCCAAAATGACCCTTTAATTTGGGAAATCACGGACATAGCTTCAAAAAACACCCCTAATTTTGGGAACATGGCGGACATGGTACGGAAAAAAACCTTTTCCGCGATTTTTGGAACGAACATACCCAAAGTCAATGTTGACTGAAACCACCGGGGCCTATCAGACATCTGTGATTTGATTTTGTTGTGTACAAATCCAATAAATAGGGAATAGTTTACTCACATATTTAGTCATGTTTCACTGCTAAGCTAGCAGCTTGTCAGACTGGCAACTCTCTCTAGTAACTTAGCTGTGCAAAGTAACTAATAATGTGAGTGAATTATTCATGATTTATTGGAATTTTCCACAATGAAATCAAATCACAGGGATAATTATTCCATTGCTTTTTTCTGTAAAAATAGACTACCGAATAAGACAACTGTAATAGAGGAAATCGGTTTGTCAAGGATTTTGTTTTTAGTTTAACCCTTACAGCCCCGTATCCCATGAAATCCTATTTCCCAGCCTGTCAGTTCCACCCGGCGCTGAGGTTTTTGGGTGAAATAATGGCCCCAGGCTATATAGCTGGGCGAATACACTCGCCCAGCACAGCTTCCCCCGTGGCGCAGTTGGTAGAGCGTTCGCCCGTCAACCGAGAGGTCGTGGGTTCAAACCCCGGGGCGTGGCACCTCTTGTTGTGTGTGCTTTTTTCGCTTGAGAAAAATTTCGTTGGAAAATCCACCGGGAGTGTTAGGGTTAAGGAACGATTTATTTTTTCTTTCTTTTTAATTTTCACTTTTTTTCTCTAATTTTACCTTGATTAACCCTTACAGCCCCGTATCCCATGAAATCCCATTTCCCAGCCTGTCGGTTCCACCCGGCGCTGAGGTTTTTGGGTGAAATAATGGCCCCGGGCTATATAGCTGGGCGAATACACTCGCCCAGCACAGCTTCCCCCGTGGCGCAGTTGGTAGAGCGTTCGCCCATCAACCGAGAGGTCGTGGGTTCAAACCCCGGGGCGTGGCACCTCTTGTTGTGTGTGCTTTTTTCGCTTGAGAAAAATTTCTTTGGAAAATCCACCGGGAGTGTTAGGGTTAAAAGAGTTGTTGAAAGACCCCTGAGCTTTCCATAAAGCAAGATCTCTATCAATGGCAGCGTGCATTGACGTAGCTCCTGCTAGGATTGAAAACTTAGGCCCTTACAAGTACATTGCTTGGACTTATTGGGCCGTATTCTCATACTAAACACGGTTTTAGCTTAAAACCATGTCTAACTAAACTTATGCCTAAATTAAACGCTAGTGTATCTTTTAAACGATGTGTTTAACAAAACCTGATTTTAAAATCCAGAAATCTCGTCCTCAGAGTGGCTGTGCGTTCACTGTATACAGCTAAGGTATTCAATTTATTGTGGCCCAAATGGGTTACAATAAATATCGACCGAATTCATCAAATGCACATGAATACACGATCTGCACGTCAGCTTGCACTGGGCACGGTTGAGTAATCATTCAAGGCATACAATTGGTGCACAAGTTTAGTTAAACGTGCGCTAAACTACCCCTATACCCATCTTTAAAGTTACACACTTTTCAGTGAGTTAGACACATGTATAAGTTAAACAAATTTTGTAGACAGATAACTAGCCTGTTTAAAGTAAATAGAACAATCATCTATGGGAATTGATTGTTGATCTACATGTGTTCAGTCTACTTGTACACTCGCATTGAACTTGATTTTTTTTTTTTTTAATCAGCCAGTGGGTCAAGGAACTCACAGAAATTGCTGAGCTGACAGTCCTTCTATCTACCCACCTATAGTACCTGGATATTAACACTGTGACTTTGACAAATGTAACCTTCTCACATACCTTTTTGTTTGCCAAGGTACAGGGTGTACAATACCTTTTTAAAACTTGAAATCGCTAGTGCTAGTCTTTGTGGAATATTTTTATGTGTGATATAAAACAAATATTTACTGCTCATGAGGGAAATGGTGCAAAATAGCTCCCCGAGGTGACTGGAGACCGTGGGACAACTATTTACCAGAGACCGGAGGTCGAGGGAAAATAGTAGGCCCACGGTCTCCAGTTACCGAGGGGAGCTATTTTGCACCATTTCCCGAATATAGAGCAGTAAATTTTTTACTTACCATTTCCCTACAGTCTCATCCCCAGAGTCACAGTTAGGTGTAATGCCAATACTACATGGTTTCTATTGGGGTAATATGGCACACTGTTTACCCTCGGTACTGGCTACGAGGCCATCTCCCCTCACCATCAGCTTCTAGGTTAGAGGCCCGTAGCTAGAACCTTGGTAAAATAGTTAGCCTCATTTCCCCTCTAAACATGTAGTATGTATAGGTCACTTACATGCTCATGCGATGTTTCAAGAGAAATTAGACAAATCAATGGATATGCGTTGATGTTAATGTGTGAATAATGGCCCGACCCTGTAAGGGGAGTGCAATTTTGAGCATATCAACATTTGTGCAAGTGCATTGATTTATCTAATTTTCCGAGAAACAAAACATTTGCATGTTTTGCCCAAATTCATACGCGACCATAATAATGTACATGTTCAATTTTGTGCTAACTTTTAATCTCATTAATATAATTGCAAAGGGAAAAAACCATCTTGTTAACAAGTTTGCTAATCCGCAGTAAAAATTGGTGAGCCTGTGCTGCTTAAACAGCATATCAAAACAAAGTGTGTGGAGTAAAATTGGGTACTTTCAATGCATTCCTGCTATGTGATTGGTTCTTCGTAGCTAAGAAGATAATATAATATGATATCTCCCCGAGTACTCAGGGAGGACAAGAACATTTCTTGAGTGAGTTCAAATATTGGCATCATTATTATGCAGTTGTTTAAATGTTCCAAAAGAAAAAGCTTTTTCCAAAGATGCCGATTCGTTGAATCAGTGTTATACATTTTGGTAAAGTTTGACTTCTGTTTGCAGATACAAACAAAAGTTACAATCCAAGCTTTGTTTGGATCTAAATAATCATCCTGTGGTGTTTTGGAGAATCCATATGCAAATGTCCCACAATTCTACCCATAATCCATTGCAAGTTTCCTACGATCTTTCCCAAAATCCTTTGCAAAATTCATTGAAGCAGATCACTATTACACCAGACGGAACACGACAAAGATATAGTTATATATATTTATCTTTTATTTGACATTTTGTTAAATTGCACATTATAATATATTGTTTTCCAACCTGTTGCAATCTTACGCATATTATGTTCATGGGAAAAAATGAGGACATTTATAGGATAACAGGGAGTGTTTATGAAACTAAAAATCTCTCTAGTCAACAGGCGGAGTGACCTTTCAAGGGATCAGTAAATGGACCTTTCAGGCAGAAATTTCCCATGGTATCGTGGTGGGGGGGGGGGGGGAGCAATACCATCAAGTACAGAAAATTGAAGGGAAAAAAGTGTTCACTTTTTTAACGAAATTCTTGAAATTCTCGAAAATTGGTTGAAAAAAAGCTTTAAAAATGTGTTGAGATATTTTAGGGGGAAAAATGTAAATTTAAAAATTCACATTCACAAATTAAAATCTTTTGGTGGCGTTACCAGAGAGAATATGGTGTTTACAATTTCGATAAAAGCTCAAATCTTGTCAATTGGTGACAACACTTTCACATTAAAAAAAAAATCACCATCCAAACCATTCACACAGATATATAACAATAGAAAATATATAAAGTTAACCATTCACGATTATAATAATAATAATAATAAACCATGCTTATTAAGCGCACTCCGTCGCAAGACCCCAGTGCGCTGAACAAAAACAAAAACAAAAGAAGAAAAGTACAAAATATGAACAAAGATACAAAACATTATAAAGTCATTTGCTGAAAGAGGTGAGTCTTGAGCGAGCTCTTGAATTGCTGCAGTGATGTGGCATTTCTAACATGAGATGGGAGCCGGTTCCAAAGTTCAGGAGATGCATGAGAGAATGATCTTTGGCCATAGGTGACAGTGTTAGTTTTCCTCCGTTGTAAGATGACAGATGCATTTGACCTAAGAGTGCGTGTGGGTTCCTTGATGGAAATAATAATTATTAATTCAATCTCTTATCAAATATAGAATATTTATATATTTATTCAAAATATATTAAGCAGAAATGTGACTCATATTAGAAAGAAGATTTGAGAAAGTTAAAGTAGGATGTAGCTTACAAGATAAGGCACAAAAAAAAAGGTTGTTTGTTTGTCCATAGAGGGTCCGAAAAAGGTAGGGTCTGTAGGTCGGAATTCTTTTTTTCTTCTTTTTTCTTTTTTTTAAATATGGATATTGTATTTGGGAATATAAATTCGGCATGAATACTCTGGATACTGTGAATTAAAGTCGTCCAAACGCAAAACACATCACTTTGTTAGTATTGAACTCTTTTTCATGAATTTGTTAGAATTGATATCCTTCTAGCTGTATAAAGTTGCAATATTGTAGTACTGGTTGCAACACTGCAAACTCGGTCAAAGAGCATTTTTGTACCAAGTTTGCAATGCGCAGATACCGTGAACACGTTGTCGGTCGCCGCCATTTATTATGATTGAAAATTTGCAGAAAGTGAAACAACGTAGTGTTGAAGTTCTGTTAGAAATGTATACGTGAAAGTATTACTAAACCTATTTTTCCCGAACTAACTACCCCAAAAATTGTTATATACTATGTTGAAATTAATATTCATGCCGTTGAGCAACATTTTGGGAGCAAATATGAACCGTAACTAGAGTTTTCATATTTTCTCACACTACGTTTTTAGTATAAAAATGACATCAATTGCACGCTCGATTACATTTTCATTTAGTCCTTTTAATAGTCCCGCGAGTGCCAAGTCCATGCAATAAACATCATGTTACAAGGGACTGCGCGTTGGGGATGGTGTTTATAAAGACCAGATTTACGATAGCGTACGAAATCAGGAATAAAACGGTCCGTTTGGCCATTTAAATTGCTCAAAAAGTTGTTTTAAAAAAATAATAGAAAATAAAAAATAATACGGTCGGCACCAAGGTACACGGTCGGTCGGACGTGGACAAACAAACAATTTTTTTTGTTTGGCCTAATCATGGCCTCTTTGTTCAGTGTTGTGAAGTGATGTGACAATCATCAAGTATTCCATCAAAACAGACAAAATGTTCAAGTAATAGCAAAAGAGGATCATTTGTGGAAGACAAAAAGAAACAGACTATGACCACCGTGGATAATGACCGGCTATCATAAGATTGTATAGAAGATGGTGATATGACTGCAAGACCAACATTACAATACCGAGTAAAGAGGATAAATATAAAACTTATCTTAATTTTTCCTATAGATTTGAATCTTTGACAACATAGGCCTATACTATAACAGTGACATAAGCATGAAGTGATAAGGCATCAATCTGTTTGTATGGAGTAGACTGACCCAGTGGCGGCACCAGCCTCATGATTTTTGGGGGCAAAAATTGTTTTTAGGGGGGTATGAACAAAAATGATGCGCGCAAAGCGCGTACATTTTTGTGCCATTTTACGCTTAACTTGTCAAAATTGGTCTATACTAACTAATTTGGTATGAAAATTCGCCCTTGCGCGTTACATTTTGCTGTTTTATGGTAACATTGTCAACATTTGGTCTAATTTAACCTAATTTAGTAAGAAAATGTGCGCACAGCGTGGACATTTTTTGCTTTTTTATGCTAAAATTGTCTATTTTTTTCTAATTTTAACTAAATTGATTTTTTTTTTTTGGGGGGGGGGGCAAACAAATATGTTGGGGGGGAAATGCCCCCCCCCCCCCCTGCCCGCCTGTAGTGCCACCACTGGTCTGACCAGTCACAGCTTATTCTTCTGTGCTACGCATTTCTTACACCTCTTTCAGTGATTTGTTATCACAATAGAAATTTAAAAGAAATATAGCACACCCAAACAAACTTTTTATGCCTCATCCATGGAGCCCTATCTATCTGATAAGGACCAGCCTCTTTGTGTAACAGTTCTATGACAATATCTTTAAACCGTATTTCTGTAGCTATTTGTATGCCATCAAGACGTCTTGAAAACATCCAGTGAACCCTATGCTACATCTCTCAGATAGGCCCCAGCCTCTCCTTGTAATAGTTCTCGGGCAACGTCTTGAAATCCTAGTTCTGTTGCTATCTTATACGACATCAAGACATCTTGACAACATCCAAGGAGACTCTTCATGTTGGCTGTGGCTTGAGAGTTTCTGCCACTATCTCGTTTGAATCTACATGAGGAAAAACATAAAAGATCCTAATCATTGTAATTCGCAAAGTTCATCATCTTTTAGTTTATAACCAAGAACAGTGAAACGGGTCAATCTGTACGTTTTCTGAATCATGAATACAAAAGGGATACAGTGATTTTGTTTAAGGAAGGTTTAAACACTTTTGATTTTGACTCCTGTAATAAGTTCATGACCTTCTCACAGAGTCAGTCCACACTTTAACCCCCTGAGAACTACCGGCTGATTGGTCAGAAAGATAGATACAGGATTTATTGCACCAATCAGAGACATTTTTACAATAGTTGTATCCCTGATAAAGATTGGAGTGAAATATTTTACAAGCTGCATTTTAATTGGCTATTCAAATGAGTACATCTTGAAATTAACCAATCAGAAGCACTGTTAGATAGACAGGTAGTGCCCAGGGGGTTAACAACGGCCACCTCGCTAATTTTTCAATTAACCTTTTGGCGACGAAAAAACAACCCTGTTTTACTGGCAAACAGACCTCTCAGGTAGGGTCGGTCGGCCGGGCATGGGTTTTTTTGTTTGTGTTTTTTTCCAAAAAATGTCAATATAAATAGAAAATAAAAGAATTTTCAGTTTGAGCAATTATGACAAGTGATACACCATTTTAAAGCTTTTCGGCATTTTCAACATCAACAAATCAGACAAATTATTTGTCCTCAATTACGGCAGGTTTTGATGGAGTGGGTCACATATATATTCATACGGACAACATAACACACCTTCATAAAAGAAATGTTTTAATAAATGAAACCTTTAGGTCCGTATGCACAGAACAACTTAAACCTATAGTCTAACTTTAGACCTGGTCTAAATAAACAATAGATCTATGAGGAAGAACCTTTTTATGATTGGATGAGCTCGTTCTACATTGTTAATGAAGGGGCAATACATTTCAGTATTATATTAGTCTAATTAGTTGATTCCAATTTTATTTTTAGACTTTACAAAGGAGTATAAAAGGGTTTTTAAAGTATAAAACGGTCCTTCCAGAAGGACTACTGAAAAAGTCAATATTTTCGCGATAAGATATTTTCACGAAAATGGCCATAACAGGCATTTCACAATTTTTTATTTTCGCATTTTTTCAACATTTGTGAACAAAAGTCAATGGAAGACAATAATTTTCGCGTGTTTATATTTTCGCGGATGAGGATTGATTCGCGAAAATAAAGACCCAGCGAAAATTTCTACTTTTACAGTATAATTCTTCATGTAGACCAGTTCTAAAGTTAGACCCGGTTTAACTTGTTGTGTGCATACCAACCTTCGAGTAGAGACCCACCTTGCTGCTACCTCCCTGAATATCGATTCATTGACCGGCATGCACGCCCTGAAATCCTCAAAATAGCACAGATCTCCCAGTTCCACTACGTTGTTATATATACTGATTGACCACTCTGTCCTCAAGTGGTAAGCGTCTGACACAATAAAAGCCTGAATGATAGGAGAAAAAGGTATGAGTTACAATAAACAACTCTCATTGATCTTGCAGTCAAAGGTTTGCCAGTGACAAATACTTGATACTTTTTGGCATATCATATAATATGCCTGGAGGGGGTCGGTCACTCTCCACCACCAAATGGATACTACCCATTCTCATCCAAGCGCCTCTGAAATGGACCCTAAGGGAGGTGTCAACCCTTTTTTTTATGAAATTTATCAAGCATTGTAACTTTTAAACTGATAATGTAATGTACTTAAAAATATACAATTTTTGAAATGAAATGAATCGGGGAATCCATTTTGGTATCAAATTTCCCATAAAATAGTGTTTTTTACCAATTTCCCTTTTTTTGGTGCCAAATTTGTTCAGACAACCTAACAAAATCAGTTTTAAAGATGCCAAACTTTCACCAAAATCATCTAAAGTCAAGTGGTTTTTTTTAGATTAAAACACTTTTTTGCACATTTTGGTCAATAATTTCAAAACTAAAAATGTTTAAAAAAAAAAGGATACTAGATAATTGACTTAAGATGATTTTGGGGACATTTATAAAAGTGTAATACTTTTATGTACATCACATTTGTAGTTTAAAAGTTACAGTGCTTGATAAATTTTGCGCCAAAAGGGTTGACACTTCCCTTAATGGTGTAAAGCACAAAACCTTATTGATACCCTAAATAGTGTAACACACACCCCTAGACCCTACCACCCTACCCTAAACTATCATTCCCGTTCAATTAATGCGAGAAACACTGAAACAATATCATGAATGGAGTGCAGATTTCACTGCAAATTTTCCATGTGCATCTTGACAAAATCAAACAAGCCAAATATCTCATGTTTTTTCTTTCCTCCATTTTATTCCACTCACATATAGATTTACTGACTACTGGGCATGTATGAGCACACTCACAAGGTCACTTCTCCAACTGGGTCATATGACATTGTTCACAAAAATATCAGTGCCCAATGCATTGTTTTCTCCAATATCTCTGAAATCAAGACACACATGACCTTAGGTGGCAAAAACCACACCTTGCTCTATGGGCGAACTGACCTCTAAGGTTGGGTCAGTTGGTCGGGATTTTATCCCTTTCAAATGACGCAAAAATTCACAAAAATATTGCAATTTTAAAACAGTTGTGGGTTGGTATTCATTTGCACAAGAATACTTTGTTCCAAATGTCTAAAAATAAATGGGTTGGTTGAGCCCGTAGAACAGGTGGATTATTTGTTGCCTTATTCTGTAGTTATAAAATTTTACGCTAACATTGTCAAATTTGGTATAATTCTACCAAATTTGGTATGGCACGCAAAATTATGCTAAAATTGTCTAATTTGGTCTAGCGCGGAAACAAATTGCCATTTTGGTATAATTCTACCTAATTTGGTATGGCACGCAAAATTATGCTAACATTGTCTAATTTGGTCTAGCGCGGAAACAAATTGCCATTTTATGCTAAAATTGTCAAATGTTATCTAATTTTAACTAAATTGATTTTTTTGTGGAGGGGGGTTGGCAAAGTTGGGGCAAAACAGGGGCAAAACGATGACGTCGCAATATTGGGTATGGCTATCCCATCAGCACTTTCGACACAGACAACCGGGCGCGAATTTCAAATATTCACAGGTCGGGGATGTGCAGTTTAATTTTGTTTTATTGAAAATTATAGTTCTGTGTTCAATTAAAATGGTTAATATACATTAGATAATTATTTTCCTACCATATAATGAATAGTACTGTTTTCCTTTAATAAATACCTCGTAAAACTTTTGATGTTGCACAACAAAATCTGCAACTTCGTTGGGTTCCAGATTGATCACTTTCTTCCTCGAGGGCAGCAGATGAAGTTGTAATGCTACGAGACGTGCTTGCTTGACACATCTCTCTGCATGTCTAAGGCAGTTATCCTGTCAAGTTAAACAATGGTATCAGGGAAGAGATTAGTTTGGGTTATACAGGCCTTTAGCCAGCCTTTTCAGTTAGGGGTTTAGATTTAGAGTAAATAATACTTATATGTTATTAAAGACTTGTTGATGGCCGCGGCGCAGGGGTTTGTTTGTACCCCTTCAAAAGTTGAAGATTATCACAATTATTTGGGTTCAATATATTCATAGCAAATAGGAAAATTGGCTAGGTTACAATGAGAAAAAAATCGGTTTGATATAAAAAAAAAATCTTATTTTCCATGTGTTATCGCACTACCTAAGTTTATCAGCGATCTTTATTAAATGGCTATAATTTATAATGTTGAAATATGAGATGTATAAATTGTTAAACATTATTCTTAAGAAAATGTAAACACTTTGGAAGAGTTCACACTTTTTGATAGTATTCTTCCCTTTTATTATGCAATTGGACCCATGTCACAAATGCTTCTCTTACTTTGGCGTAATGTTGCGCTGCTTTAGTGAAGTCTTGTAATACAGCCTGCAAGCTATTCTGAAGCTCAATGTTAGTATCTGAAACAAACAAAACATTCTTTTAAAAATAAACTTTGGGTTCTTTGGTAATTTGGGGAGGGGGACCTTTCCAAAAAGTGTCAGTCAGGTATTTGATTGGTTTTTTCATTCACAAATCATGGGTCATCTGGCATCGGATTACAGGGTTTTTTTGTCATATAATTTACATTTGTGCTTCAGTAGAGGAATAGAAATTCATTCTATGAACAAATATTTCAGCCACAGAATGCTGTGAGGCAAAATGAATGAATGAATCAGGTGTTATCTATGAGTAAGATATCATAAATTAACCTAGTCGTAAGTATTCCAACTTAGAAACTTTGTCCCCATTTTGAGAAAAATTAATTGAAAGCAAAGGTTTGATGTTTATGGGATTCAAACCCAGAACCTTTTGGTCCCAAAGTGAATGTCATACCACTAGACCAACTAGGCTGTCGGTGCCAAGGTAGCGATTTAAAATCTGTATAACTCATACGGTAGAAGTCTTTGCACTAGACTAATTTGTGATAGCTTACTCATAGGTAGAACAATAAATCAATACTAACCCATAGCCTTCTTAGATAGTAACTTCAAATTGTGCTTGGCATCTCTCTCTTCAAGTTCTCCTATCTCTCTGTTCATCTCAAACTTTATGGCAACGGCATTGTAGGTCTCTGTGTCTGGAGGATCACAACGCTTGAGGTAGTCCAGTAGAGATACTTTTAGTTTGTCATCCTAGTAAAACCAAAATACAAATGTCACTGCTGAATATTTACACATGTTAATACGATTTGACATTACTCCACAGAGGTTGTCAGAATATATATAAAGGGTTTAAAAAAGTAAGTCTCCCTTTAAATTAGATCACGTTTGTTTGTATAACTCTACACATAATTAGACGTTTTCAGAAATTGAAAAGGGGAAGAAAAGGGAAAACGCTTGGCTTCCCATAGAAAGTTTTCCCTTTTCCATATCATTGTCACTTTTTTCCAAAACAATCCCATTTCCCAAAATGATTTTTCAGAAAAGGTGGCACTATTCAAATTCTTTTTAAAATTGTATGCAAGAAAGTTACAAAAACGTCTCCAGTGCTTTTTAAAAATTCATTTCATTTGTTTTTATTTTCAAATAAAAGAAGTCTTTTCTTTCTTTAGCTGGTCCTTGAAATAAAAAATAAAGTGATTTTTTCATGCATAACTAGCCCACCATTCACGTCAAAACTTCCCTGTATCATTGAAAAGTGTCACTTTACGGAAAAACTTGGGAAAAGTAAACATGGTATTGAAAAGTGGAAACTTTGTGTGGGTGGTAGCCAAGCGTTTCCCCTATCGTAAGTGTTTCAATCTCTCAAAATGCATAATTGTGTGTGGATTTAAGCAAACAAACTCGTATAGGATCTTGAAAAGTGCCACCTTTTCTGAAAACATCATTTTTTGGAAATTTGACTATTTTGGGAAAAGTGATAATGATATTGAAAGGGGAAACTTTCTATGGGTAGCCAGCCATGTGTTTTTCCTTTTCATAAGTGTTTAAATCTCTCAAAAAGTCCATTTGTGTGTAGAGTTATGCAAAGAAGTGTGATCTAATTTTAGGGGGGATTTTTTATAATTTTAACCCTTTATATGGGGGTGCACATACGATTAGCTAACAATGCATTCTACGCATTTTTGAAAACTCGGTCAAAAAAATAAGTATAACCAATAACAGCCCAGGAGAGCCTACATAATGTGCAACACTGATGTATGCTTGACCATTTTGAGAAATAGGTCGGCCCATATACAAAGTCATCATAATGCGACTGATGTGTATTACATAATAAATATATACATACCTTAACGCCTCTGCGAAGAAGCATGTCAATCTGTTGGTGCGCCCTCAGTGTATCAAATACATAAGTCATCTCACTGTATCGACCAACACCAATAAGTAGACGAGCCTAAATAAGTCAAACAAATTAAAATATTAATGGCTATTGTTCCATGTATGAGAATATAATTCAATTATTTGCTTATTTGCTTGTTTTATATTTAGCTTTTTATTTTGGGAAAACCCTAGATTACTGAAGTAGTTCAATAACCACTTTGTGAAGACTTCTACAATAGGCTGCTAAAATATCTGATATATTTAAAAGAGTTGTTTGCACTTAGTATTGTTTTTTATTTGAATTCTGACCCCGTCCCCCCCCCTAAAAAACCCCCCAAAAAACAACAACAAAACACACACCCCACCCACCAACAAAAACACCCACAAAAAAACAACCATAAAACCCCACACACACACCAAACAATCAAACAAACAAAAAAAACCTGACCAACCATGATCTTTCAATTACTCATAATTTTAAAAAATGAGACAGACTTTGAACTTAGCATTCAATAAGGTATGCAAATGCAAAGGAATAGTGGAATGGGGCACAAATAATGAAAAGACTGATCCTTTATTTAGAGTTGACATGGCATACAAACACAATCATACTTACAAGGAGTCCAAATTCCTGTGCTTGTTGCAACACCATGCTACAGTCTCTACACACCCTCAGCACACTACATATACCTTCTGTATTACAACATAGTGTATGACAATCATGTGCACGGATAAGCAGTTCAACTTGCAGGATAAGAGCTGTATGAAATATCAAAATATGTCTAGGATATGAATGTGAACACATACAATATAACTGTTATTAAACACTTTTTCTATATGTATGATACAATTTTTAAAAAAAAATCAGTTTTTTTTCACTATCCAGTCTCTTCACACTAATATTATATATATAATCCCTACTAAACTCTCTTCCTAAATAAACAACTCAAATCTCCATTCTGACCTACCACCCGTACTGTGAACCCTCTCCGGCTCCTTGATATCTACCATCTCTGCTTACCTCTTGACCCTGATATACAACCCCTACTAAAACCTCTCATTATTTGAACTATCATACCTACTCCATCCTTCCCCATACTTTGCACCCTGTTCGCTCTTTGCGCAGATCAGCCAATTGCCTCAAACTGGATTCAGATTGAATGAAAGTGTTGCATCATTTCACATGTCTCACTGCATGACCAGTCATACTGTGCAGACAGAGTCGAACTAGTTGCATAATGTTATGGAATAGTCCCATTCAATGCATTACCAGTTAGAGGCTCTCCTTGCAAATGGTGGATCCGTGCAAAGAGTGAATGCCACCCTCACCCTGACCTCCCACTTCTTCACACTTCAGACACCCAAACAATGTTGATGGTGACATCTTAGAGACAGGAATCCAGGCCTGGGCTGGTGATATTGTCATGCCCTGACAGGTGACAATAAGCAGCTCCTAATAGGGTTAGTTCCCGGTTTGTTGTTTAGGTTCTCTTGATTACCACAAACTCTAGATATTGTTTTAATATATATTTTGCTGTTATTCTCTATATGTATGAGCTATTATCTAAATTTGTATGTCACTTTCATTGGCATTTTTAACTCCTGCCTATTTGTGTTTCCTGTAAGTAAGCACCCTGAGTAGCAGTTGGAACTCTTTGTAAGTCACCAATTGGATTTTTAACTCATTTCATTAACCTTGTTAATGTATGTTGGGCTAACGTTAACATTTGCTCTTTTGATATACATAACCCCAAAAACACACACAAAAAAACAACAACATAAAAAACCACACCTCTTAACCCTCCTGACCTAGCACCTTTACTGCAACCACCGTTAACGTACCTTGTTTGGTCTGTGCTGAATCAGATGCAGAAATTTGTTCAACTTCTTCTAGAAGCCTATTTCCTAATATGGAGGGATCTTTGCATAATCTGATCATGTGATTGAATTCTTCTCGCCTATCAGATGCTACCTCTGGGATCAGTGATGGTCTTGATGCTTGAGCTATGATAGATATAAAAAGAAAACTATTTATGTTAAATTGTATTTATAATTCTATAATATTAAAAATTAAAAAAATGTTGCTGCATTCACTGTCAGCCCCCATGGATATGGGGCCTGAAATAGTGTGACATTTAGTGTCTACTGTTGTGAATGCATATAATAACAACACATTTTTAAAATTACATGATCTATGCACACACAGCGTCTGCTCACTCAGTTGTTATCCAGCTGATCTCCGTTATTCACATATCCAGTTGTATTGTACAGTGTACACCCTTGAAACCAACGGGCACACTGAAGCCTCATGTCTGGTCAGTGTTAAGACGCTGAGTTGCTGTTCGATTTTTGGCAAACGTTTTAGCAAAGGTGGTAAATGTTTCAGTTCATTGTTCACTTGACCATTGGCCCATCTATTTAAACAAATATATCAAACACCCCTAAACCCTACTTCGGGAATTTTTAAATGACGATTATCCTAGGCTAGACATTAGAATAAACATGTATAAGAAACCTACAAATCTGAAAAAGGGTGTAAAATTTGGTTGAAAATGTAAACAAACAGGCTGAAATTATAAGAAAATGTGGGGATTTTGGACAGAAAAGGAGACAAATTAAATTATGATAAATGATCATGCCTACATACCTTCTCTTCTTCTACCAGTCCTTACTTGTAAACCAGAAATCACAAGGTCAGCAAAGAAACCAGCAATCTGTGTGAGTCAAGAGTGAATTGACAAATTTGATGTCTTACTAAAATACTTGTCAATCAAAAATCAAAAATTGTTTGTTTGTCCATAGAGGGTCCTCAAAAGGTATGTTCGGTAAGTCTGATTTTGTTCTTCATTTCTTTTGCTAGTGGTTGTTCTTGCCCAGTCCTAGCCAGTACGCCAAATTCTAAACCGTGTCAGATCTTTTGGATGACCCATATTAAAATAACTCACATAATACTATACATGGTGAGGGTCATGTGGAATTTAATTTTTAATTTTTAAATTTATTTTTATAAAAAATTAAAAAGTTGCACGGTCGGGACTATTATAGTACATGGTCGGTCAGACATAGACAAACAAACAATATTTGGGGGGGGGGGGGGGGGCCTAGCTTACCTACACTGTAATGGAACAACCCATAGACTGCAATCACTTCTCTACATAGTTATCTTAAGGCCCAAATAGGGAGTACTAGAACCCCCTATATTGGATTTTATCTTTTACAGTATAATTGAAAAACTTGTGCCAACTGAAAGGAGGAAATTCATACATAACGAGCGCCACTGAATGTCCCAATTTGAAAAAACGCAAGGACATTCACCAGCATGGGACTCAAACCCACGATCTACAGTTTATAAGAACAGACGCCTAAACATTTGGTCACTGGGACTTGCTGATATACAGCACTTTGAATCAAGTGATTTAGGTATACTGTATTTGCATTTGTGCTCGTCCCTCTGTATACCTTCGGGTATCCTGATTGTGGTTCACTACACTGTTTTAGTTGGGACAAGTTTTTGTATCTTGTATATAATTCATTATTTACTAGTCCCCAGTAGCATTGGTTCAGTTACAGTATCTTGGTTTGTGTTTGTGTTTGTACCCTGATTGCCTTGACCACGATTCAAAGTGCTGTATATCATCAAGCACCGGTGGCCGAATGATTAAGTGCCTAAAGGGTATAGGAGTTCACATGCTTGTTTAATTTCAGGAGGTAGTCAGAAAACGAGTCAAATAACATGATTCCAGATAATCAAACACTACCAACTTTTAACTTTAAACATATTGCTAATTGAAAAGCATGGTTACCTCTGTATCTTTTAATCCACTGGTTCGGATAAAAGTTTTTGCCAGCGTGAATCTTTGGTTACTTGGGGACCTCAATACTGCTTTCAGGATGTCAAATGGTGCACAATTAACCACTTCCTCGTAGGTTCGTTGTAAAAACTGCATGGAAATAAGGCATGGAATTATCATAAATATATTTTTGCTGTCTGCTATTTAAAGAATGCACTTGATTTTGAAAATGCAATAGCATGTTTTAAATATGTAATTCAGAGAAAATAAGACCATAAATAAAATTGAAAATTGTTGCCAGTTTTGCTCATTAATTCTGTTAAATAGGAACTATTATCATACTCAAGTGCTGCCGACAACAGGCTTGACTGTTGCACTTCCTTTGTAATCTTGTATACAACACTGTGTATTCCAGACTGACATACCTGTGCAATGGCATATGCATTGATAATCCTACTACAACATCTTGTATTTCCAGTGCAATACTGTGACAGTTCCTGCATAGTACTCAACACTTCATCTAATTGGTTACTCTCATCAACATCGGGCTGGTCTGTGGACAAACTACTCATACTTAATACTGAAAAGAAAGAGGGGGAAACTTTATGGTTAGATGTTTGTTAAGGTGCGTACATACTCACGTCTTTGCGCATCGGCCGACGTCGACGGATATCGGTGCGCGAGTTGAAGCAATGTTAACTTTTGTCCGTCGAACGCACCTTTAGTATACAGGCAATGTTGAATTTTCATGATGCATTCAATGTTTGTGGGTTTGTGCAATACTGTTATGTCATCTCTTTAAACAGTTCCTGCGTTAAAAAACTTAACTAGTGCATACTTTTAAAATGAATTATTATGAATATGTTTGTCATAACATCTCAATATTTTGCATGCAATGCTGTTTTAATTATCAGATATTCGTAAATTAGGTATATTTATCAAATGTTGTTGTCATTCCTCTATACTTGGAACACTTTGGATTTCACGTTTTTTCGTAATGTGTTGTAATTATGGCCTGCAATTAGGTATTGTCTTGAAAACTGCACTAAGTATGATTATGAAGAAGTATTTCTACTCTTATAATCAATGAAGAAATTGTCAAATTTTTGACAGGAAGTATTTTTCCTGATTTTTTGAAAACGGGACCTGAATATTTTGAAATACCCCATACAATTTAGTTTTAACATGATGTGGTATTTTGAATAATTGAATGAATATTTAGTTCATGTGTTAAACTAATACATAATACAGACTCGGGCATATCATGACAATCATCGTCTGATTGAGACTTACAAAATTGTTTCATTTGTCATACCAATTCTAAAGTCTGTGTGAAATGAATACAAGCATGTTTCTTGAATCATGTACAGCATTCAAGGGCATGCCCAGAAAGACACCTCCTTAACTGCTGGAGGGAGGATTGATATATTAACACAAATTTGACCCGGGGTCATTTTCAGTCCCCAAATTCACCTCTGGATACACCAATGTATACTCACTGCTCAGAGACTTGTGTAAGGTTCTCCTCGGCATGTCAGCCTTTTGCATGTTCTGGCTTGACATCTGCGGTCTGCCTTTGTCTATATTCAACAAACCCTGCAACTCTGACGGCAATCCTGATGGTCCTGTCTGTTTCGTTGCCAGCTGTATGCAAGCCAAGATGATTGACAGATCTTGACAGGGATGTTGGAATTGTGTTGCTAGACGATGAGCCTGGATGATACAGCCATGCTCCAGAAGTTGACTCAGAATTCTATCCAAAGCTGAGATCTCCTGCAAGAAATGTTGATAGTGATGAGGCCTAAAAGGTTTTCTCCTTTTTCTTGCATGCTTAGATTTAAAATGACCATTTCTGGGAAAGCTTTTTTTTACAGAATATTGCCAATAAATCCATGATCTAAGGACTACAAGTAATTCAAAGTAAAATTAAATCCTGGCTAGGACTAAATGCTTTTGTAAATATGGATTTAATGCCATAATATATGCTAAATAGTGTAGTTTTCTAAAGTTCTCTTAACAAATATGTGCTGACATTGGTTGAAGAAAAGAAAAAAATGACCCCTGCATTGTTCTCCTTTTCCACTTTTTTTAAACTTCTAAGGACAACATACCTTTTCATCCATAAGCGATTGAGTCTGATTTGAAATCTGATCATGTGATGCTATGTAGAGTAGCTCTGCTGCACCATGGGACTTATACATGTCGTCATCCGGTTTGCTCGACGAAACAGCATTCCCAAACAGAGAGGAATAATGAGTTGGGGATTCAGTCTGAAAATAATCCATGGCAGATTCCATTAGAAAATTGTGTACATATTTTATTTTGTGTTGAGACACCTGGATCCGTTTGCAGACTCTGTCTGATTTAAGCTTTAAAGCCATTCATATAATTATGTACCGCATCCGCATCAACATCTGAGCAACACAAGTCAAATTCAAGGTAGGTTACTAAGATAGAAAGTTGTAAGCATCTGCATGAATGAAGGTTTTGATGGAGGGTGCGTTTTTGCCAAGACACAAACTAAAGTACCAAAATTGCCAATTTCAAAGGAAAATGGTGTCTTTATCAAAAACTTGAGTCTACATTAAAAATAGCTTGAGCCTATAGTCACATTTGTCATTGTAAAAATAGTCTAAAATGCAAATAAAATTATAACAATAAGGAAAACCACTGCCACAATTAGGGCATTTCTTCCAAGCCTCATATGTCAATTTCATTCTTCTAAGAGAGAACAAACTCCACATTTAAGGCATATATTCCTGATAAGGGTTTTCAAAATTTCCTGAGAAAAAAATGAAAATGCCTTATATTTGCTTAGATTTTATACAGGTTAAGTATGTATTTAAATTATTGAAAGGAAAAATTGGACATAATTTCATGCAATCAGGAAATGAAGATGAGTAATATTTATGGTCACAAAGCAACAATTTCCCTTCAACCAACTCTTACCATAAAATTGTCTCTTCTATACATCGATTGCTTTGCTCTGCATGCCTTCACTCACCTTCTCTACTTCAGCTTTGAGTTTCCACTGCCATACTCTGTGTTCCAACTCTTGCAATTCAGCCATCTCTTCTGCGCTTTGGTTCCCTCGCTTTGCATGATACTTTGCCAACCATTGGTGGGCGTATGAGAGTAGTGTCACCATCTCTTTGGGAGTATGAGTTGCAGTGCTTGAAACCTGTGACTGATGTGGGTGGACAAATAGGAGGACAAAAATCAAATATTGTTCAGGATATCAGGATTAGATTCCCATTTGAATCATTTGAGATTTTTAAAACATTGGTCATTTTATTGATAAATTTGTTTTAGACAAGACCACAAAAAATTGCATTTATCATTTACCTTGTGTCGTCTGCTATAGGGCTATACCATCTGTCTTGTATTGTCTTGTCTTTTCTTAGTACTCCCCAACAACCTTTCACTAAAACTTTTAGAAGTTACTCAAGCAAGGATTGTGCCTGAGGCACCCCCATATTTGTGGCTATGCATATGTAAGGATTCTAAAACTTTCCTTTACAGCCTCACTCTCACTCCATTTAAAAAAAATGTCATACACGAAAATCCCCATTCATTTTGAGAAAGATTAATCACTGGCAATTTGACACGCTCTCACCCAATGACCCTAACAATTTGCACATTATGTCACCAAATGCCCAAGGGTTCTGAAGTGCCAGCCTTTTGTGTTTGTTTGTTTGTTTTGTGGTTTAGGGGGGATGCCAATTTGATATGTTATCACCCAATGACCCCAACATTTTGCACATTTTGTTACCAAATGCCCAAAGATTTGAAGTGCCAGCCTTACACCCTTATTTAATTCATACTCAAGCCCCCCCCCCCCCCATTTCCGGGAGGGGGTTGGGGTGGTGCCTAAATGCTTAGTCATGTTTTTTGAAGCCTTTTAATATCTTTAAGTTTTAAACATTTTTAAAAAAATCTTTAGGTGATGGTAAACTCGCATTTGTACGCATGCTATTGACAAAAGAGTTCTTATCAACGATGGAAGGCAAAAGTTTTGTTCACCATTCTTACAATTTATATGCCAAGAATGTGATATTATTATTTGAGTTGGACTGTTTGGTGTTGAGGAATCTCCTTTAGTGTAAACTTACTAAAAAATACTGATTGGCCGCTTTCCCTTGCACATGATTCATTTTGAAGGTCGTGTGACAGCTATACCAGAATGAGATGCGTCCACTCTCTATGGACCAGACGCGAGACCTTTTGATTTCATCCAAGTCGCTTTGTAGCTGTAAATTAATTCAAAAGAAACATGTGCTTGATTATCATTTATAATTTTGGTACAATGAAATATCCTTTTATCTGTTGTCCCCTTTACAGAGCATAAACTTTGTATTATTCTTTTGCCAGTCATAATATAAAAATAAAAACAATAACATCCACAGTAAAAAACAGTGGGCAAATAATACAAATACCAGTGGACAATTTTATTAAAAATGATGAGAATTATTTTAAAATTGAGAACCTATTGGCTGGCAAATCTGTAAAAAATGGGCACTTTACAATCACAGATTTGCTTGCAAGGAAATTTGTTATTTGAAAAGAAATACATACAATTGGATGAAAACGATCTCTCTTTGAAGAGCATTTTTTTTCTATTTCAACAGATGTTTTATCTTTTTGCTGCTATCCAGCCTAGAAATTTTCAATTTTTGAAGAGACATTATTACCAAGAAATTGCTTAGAAATTGTATATTTTTAATAAGAACTTGCCGCGTTATCTTGTCCTGAAAATGGTCTCTTTTTGATGAAAGAAATGTGGCAATGTTGACAAAAAATGTTACTCTGTGACAATTTACTATCATGCTTCTATCTGACCAGGAAACTATATCATTTTGATAGGTAATTGTTGCTAAATAAATGAGAAAATTTGTTTTTTTTCAAACATTCTTTTTAAGGACCGTACCTGATTAATAACCACCAGATCAACTGGCAGGTCGCACAGCTCTGAGAATTCCTTGGCCTTGGAGAACAGTTTCTCTTGTTGTAGAATGTCCGACACCCTCTGACACTCCTCCTTGAAATGGTGGGCTTTGGTTTTGAGTAATGCTCTGATGTTTATCTGTATGCTAGTGTCTTGTAATATCACACAGATTTGGTAAAGTTTGGTGTAGTCAGGCTCTGTTTAAGAATGGCAAATATTACTAATGATTATGATTATTTATAATGGCGTTAATATTGCCAATTTAGAGACATGCATATAGATCCATTCAATGTCCTGAGCCGCATCACATCCACTTGAGTAACTATTTTATTTGGATTTGATTTTTGTTGTTGCTTAACTAATACTCCTACACAGGGTATCTATATGAAGGAGAAACAACAAATGTTAATATTCCCAGATATGGCTGATTACAAAATTAAGGATTTTAAATGATTTTAAAATTATACCTCTATTAATAATTTTGTATAATTGAAAAAATTAGTTATATACTTTCCTTAAATGAGGATTAATGAATGCCAAGCAATACACTGAAAAAACCCCACAAATATCAATCATGATTTCTGATTTCACAAATCGTGTCCCTTCACCCAACCCCAACCCATACCTCCAATGATTCAATCAATTTTACCTGAACTGGATATGATGCGACAAAAGTTGGCCTCTGACAACAGCTGTAGTAGTTTCATGGTGTCCCAGTGAGTTCTACACATATCAAACATGATCTCCACTATGTGACAAGTTGTCTCTTGACACCATTCCAACTCTCCCTGGATCTTTCCCTGGCTCTTGTATGGGTCCTGGATGTTTTTAAGGGATTCTTGTCGACGACACTGTGCAAGAAAGGAAAAATAGTAGAGAAAAAAAGAAGAAAAACAGAGAAAAAAAGAAAAAGAGAAAAGAAGTTTATTCTACCTGTCTTCCAATTCAAATTGGCTCACACAAAAACAAATCTCGGCATAATTCTGTTATACCCTTCACACTAACATCGGTTAGTATGCGTCGTTCTTAAAAATCACGCACTATGAATACCCCAGGTGGAGGGTATAACAGAATTACTCCCAAATCTCAGCACCATTTTGTTTTTGGTAACCAATGAAGTCATGAAACGATATATAATCACAGTTTTTATCTTTATTCTGTAGTGCGACATGGGTCTCCAAGGCATTACCCAAATTGCCCAATCGGAATTTGAGATTATGAAATGAAAGTTTGAGGGAGTGAGTTATGATGATGTGATGTGATTATACTTCTATTGAATAACCAGTGACTTACCTAACTGACATTCTCATATATGATTTTTTTATGGTGTATTGGCGTATATCTTGTTGTAAGTTTAAGACATTTTGCTATTGTACAGCGCCTTGAGGTGTATTCGTTAGGCGCTTTAAAAATGCATTTTTATTATTATTATTATTATATTAGTGACCACTGACATTACAGCAACTGTGTGCTGGCCAAGATAAGAGTGACCAGCACATCAACTGGCAGTTGCAAAACCAGTTTAAGAAAACTGTGATTCACATAGATAATTCAGTGTTTCTAAAACTTGGTATATCCTTCGATTCACAAAACCAGAATTTATGAACTAGATAATTCAGTGTTTCTAGAACTTGGTATATCCTTCGATTCACAAAACCAGAATTGTTTGAACTAGACTGTGTGGTAGTACAACACAGCAGTTTATTTCTCTCAGTGTTACAATACATTACTAACCTTCAGCATATCCGTATGGAAGTCTTTGAGATGTTGCTTGGCAAGAGGAAAGTTTTTCTTGACGGTAAAACACTCACAGAATTTCAGAAAGTGGTATAGGGTGCATTCCTTGAATGAAAAGTATAGATATAGATCAGGTTAGGTTAAAACAAACAGTTTTGATGATAAACTCCATTCTTTTGGACAGAATTTTACATATGATTTTATTTTATTTTATTCAGCATATTATCATCTAACAAGAAGTATTGCACACGATACACATATAAAACGTTAACATTCAGATAAGCGTACATTAACAGCAAAACATAAAATGATAAACTGCTAAGGATAACCCTTTGAGCTAAAAACTTATTTCCAAAGGGGTCCTTATAAATACAAATAAGAAGAGTTATATATTATACAGACATAAAAAACCCCACCTTACCAGACATTAAAACCGATAGGTATATAAATCTAGACATGCATGTGATCCATAAGGTGAGCTTTAGCATCTTTTTTAAAAATTGAATTCAGTGAGATGGCTTTAATATTTTCAGGGAAGCCTATTCCAGTCTTTGATAGCATTATAATAAAAAGCGGCAGAACTGGAGGTCTTAATCGTTGGAACATGGAAATTATAATCACTCTCTCTTGTATTATAATGATGTAAACTCGACATTTTGATAAAGTTATCTTATAATTTGGACTGGTATCATTAAATATGTTAAAACATGGTTTAAACAAAGCTGCACTTGATATTTACCTGCATTTCATTTTTTTCTGGTTTAGAAAATAAGTTTTTGTCCACGATCCTTCTGGACAGATTACAGATAGTATCAATAATTTACCCATAATGCAATGCTTACCGGGTCAAAGGTGAAGAACCCCTTCACTAGCAGTGATGTAGCTCCAGTTTCTACCGCTACACAAATGACCTCTCTCAGCTCCGGTAGGGACCATGAATGCCACTGTAGATCTGTTATATGCTCAGTGACCTTACTGATTGCTGATTGGTCAGCCACAGAGGTCAATAACCAGGTTGCTAGGCAGTCACTAAGGTAGCAATCCTGCAAAAACGGTACACACAAATAATTCATATTTAACTAAATTGCAATCTGCAAATCAAGATTGTCCATAAGACCAACTTAGAGAATAAAATGGAATCGAATATATCAAGATTCAAATACTAAAAGCCATGCTGCTGGTTTATAAAATGATGCTCCAGTTTTGTTAAGCATCTGCAATCCACACAACAATACAATAATTGGCACACTTCAGTCACCTTACCATGCTTATTTATTTGCTGTATTAATACTACAAAAGTGAGACGATCAAGTCAATATATTTGTACACAGACCTTCCAACCCCTACCTTCCCTAAATAATGTAACAAGAGAGGTAAGTGCAAACCAGAAAGTTACATCTGCTACAGCTGCCCTGTAGTACTGTCAGTGTATATCATGGGTCTATAGACCAGGCTTTCTCAAGTAATTTCTTTAAAGTGCCACATTCCTAAATCAAGAACCATGATGTGCCACTATCCACTTGAGCATAGCACGAAAACGGGAGGGTTGAGGGGGATCGTCCCCCGAAGCTCTTTGATTTTAGGCATATGATATGGCTTAGGACGGCTCTCCTTGGGTATAATTCTGTGATAATAATGTGTAAAAAATGTACAACTTTTAACATGAAATGTGGTGTTTTATATGAAATTTTCAAACAATTAGCATAATTATTGAACAATGTTATGATTATATTGCAATACAGTGAAAATTGCTGTTAATCATGACATAAATTGTCATTTTGGGCAGGTTTCCGTTAGTTGTTTTCTGTAATTTGGTTCTTGAGATGTGCCAGTTGAGAAAGCCTGCTATAGACTAATGCCTAGCAGCTATTGCAGATAGGACATTGTTGCACTATACCCTTGTTCGTTTGTACCAATTGTGAGCTGCTGAAATTTGATTTATGCAAACAATAATAAAGGATGCTTACCTGATAACAGGATGCTATGACAGCCAAGATTGGTTGCCGTAGCAACACAGAATGAGCCAGTAAGGATTTCCAAGGCTCCAGGGTAGCGTTGCAAGCAAAGATGATTGCGAAGAGGTCCTGGTTAACTTTGCTAATATCCAATTCTGTATGAGATAGAAAGGACACGCATTTATAGGAAGAATGTACAATGCAACTCTATACAAGGCCAGAATCCTCATAGTAATAGAGTAGACTGACCCAACCAATCAGATTCAAGAAATACATCGCAAAGGCAAATTTGGGACATGCTAGAAATATCCTTGATTCATTCAACTGGATGCTTACAACTTTGTATTTGAGTGGCTCCGGGGACATATTTCCATCAAAAGACACATGAATGAAGTGGGTTTCTGTGTACATGCCTAGACATGAGCCTTAAAAACTTTGCCTTTAGACTACCAAAAAGCAACACTGTTCTACAGATGTTTGGACCTCTCAGGTACATTTGGTTGGTCGTTTGATTTTTTTCACTCAAAATTTCAAACAATTTCTGGATTTTTCAAAACATTTCAATATTTTAAAATTTAAAAAATAAAATGAAAAAAAGTTTCAAAAAAAAGTTCAAATTTGTTATAAATTAAAATATTTTTTCATCTAAAATAAAAAGAATATATATCAGCCAGGTACATAGAGCGGGGTCTTTCCCCCTTGGCCTTATGGTACATAATCAAACTATACAACTTCATCCAATATCATACTAATTTACCTTGAGGCTCATCTGGTGCAGAAAAGCTGTCATCGGCTGATGCAGTATCCTCACTCACGTTAGCAGTACTATCTTCTGAGACATCAGAACAATCACTTACACCTGCAAAACAAAACATCTTGCTAATAAACATAGGAAAACTTGCTAAGCATTATCAAAAGTAATTTTATCTTATTACGTATGGCAATAAATAAAAAGCTTTACGTTACATTCAAACCAAGTTAACATCATCTAATCTGGCAAGGTGCAGCCCAAATGTTGATACTCTATAGACAGTCTGTATAAATTTGCTTGCAACAATTATGTCCTGAAAAAAAATCAGGGAAGAGGTATCCTAGAGGTATATGCTTGAAAAAACACTGCTTTGAATCAGAGATAATCGAAAGAAGGGATGCTCATATCTATTGAAATTTTGTAGAAAATGTGTGCTATGTCTGTCTCGCTCACAGCGATATGACTCGCATGTTTGAAAAGCCCGGGTATTCAACAGGGGTACTAGTAGTCTGTTGCGACAACAAACAGTCTCTCATACTATATGTTATGATATATTAAACTATCTTTAGAAAATAAGTGTCGTTGGAAATTCAAGTCCTTCAAACATTTTGAACAACTAAAATTATTGCATGAATTCACCGACGCATTTTATGTAACAATGTTTAAAAAGAATTTTATACAACTGTTTCACTCTGTGTTTTATTGCACCTAAACTCGAACCACAAGTACTCGGGACAATGAATGCATCTTTTCAGATCATTGATAGTTTCTGGGAGTGAGAGTGTCTGGTTATTTATTACTGTTGAGGAGTTATTTCATGACATTGCTAGAGGCTGTGGCCTTTTATGATGCTTCTTTAATCCTTATAATCGATTTTAATCCAAGACACACATAGCTTCAATAGAAAATACTGGCTAAGCCGTCCCTTTTATTTGAAAGTCACTGTTTGAAGTTAGGTAAAAACTCAACATTTTAGAAAATAGGGAAGAAACTCAGTCAGAGAGGGTGAAGGGGGAGGAAGGAAAGAGAGGGGAACAGAAAAGGAGGAAGAGGGAGGAAAGGGTAAAAATAAGTGGGATACAAAAATAAATGGGGACATTTATTTTTGTAATGTGAAGCAACTCAGTACCCAAAAACTGACATTGTTTCAAAAATATATACCCTGAATCCTTACAAACACTCAACAGTTTTAAACTCATCTTATCTAATTGTTACTCTTAACAAACTTACTCCCTCTGCTGCTACTTCTCCTGATAACACCCATTTTGAGGTAGTACTGTGAGCGGACATCCCTGCTCCAACTCCTCTGAGTCTTGGCTCTTCCTGCTGAGTCGCTTCCCGGTCCATACTGCAGATTTTCAAAGGCGTTTTGCAGGTGTTCCCTTACGGTGGCAGACTCAAAGTTCTTCACGAGCTCAAGTACCTAAATAATATAATGTTGCATAAATATACTCATCTTATGAGGTGCTCTTTAATTCTTTTGTCAAAAACTCTATAAGAATGTATTTAAGAAATCTGAGAAAGAGATTTATAAGATTTGCTATCATATACACAGTTCAACAAAAATAAGTTCCCCTTTAGATTATGCCTGATATTTTAAAAATGAGTTACTCCATCGAAACGACTTTTGGCACACATAATATACGTGTTCACAGCAACACTAGATCGGAGCTATAACTACACAAGTGTTGTAATGCTTGAATGAGCACGCATTGAATGGAGGAAAACCTCAATTCAAAAGTTGCTAAATGAGGTATTGACGGAGGATGGTTAAGCAGCTTGAACCAGTGTCTTTGCTTGAACACCGCACAGGTACTGCTAAAATGAGCCCATGCGATATTGAACTTTTAGGAACTTTTGAAATTAGGTATTCCTTCATTCAATATGTGCTCATTCAAGCATTACAACACCTGCATAGTTATAGCTCCGTTTTAGTGTTGCTGTGAACACATGTTTACATATGTGTGCCAAAACTTGATGGAGTAACTCATTTTAAAAATATAAGGCATAATTTAAAAAGAACTTATTTTTGTTGAACTGTGTATATCATCAATCGAACAATATGCAATATGGTAACACACACAAAAACAATATGTATACTGTATGTGCCCTCAAGTTAGGAGGTGACTTCAGCACATAGTCTATGGACCACATATTCTATGGACCACATCATAATATCTCTGCAAAACTGCAATGCAATGGCATTTGTTCTTGTAGAAATAAAGAAGAGTCAGTGATGGGAATCAAGATTATAAGCCTTACATCATCTCTCAACTTGAGGTAAAATGACAATGTTGTGACAACGTCACCTAACCTTGAATCACAAGTCAAGTCAAGTCACAGACAGATATGACCCATGTCAATTTTTCTCAAGTCAAGTCAAGTCACTGATTTTATTTTTGACTCAACTTTCCAAATCATTTAGCACCAGATTCAAGTCAATTCAACTCAAGTCTTTTGTAAAAATGAATCGAGTCAAGTCAAGTCTTTTGAAAAGTGTTGAGCCTGAGTCACAAGTCAAATCAAGTCAAGTCATTGCTCTTGGTGACTTAAGTCAAGTCATCCAAAATGGTGACTCAAGTCAAGTCATCCAAAATGGTGATCAAAAAAGAGAAATTATTTGATAGCGACATTGGGAGTCTATTGGGGAGGTCCACAAAAATCCAAATATTTGGGTTGGTTTCTCTCACCTGCTCTTTTGGATACTGGTGAGCTTGAACAAAACAGGTGAAATGTAGCCACTGGTTATGCAATGCACACTGGTCTAGGTAGGCAGTAGGAAGGGGCAGCTTATGTAGGCGACTATACAGGATGGCTGGTACCCAGGCATCGGATGACTCCCAGGAATATCTGTAAGGCAAATACAGATTTTAGGCTATGTCAAATATGGTCTTCTAAGAATAAAATGGAAAAAAGGAAAATGCCTTTTGACTATTCTCTTTAATTACAATTCTTGATTTTTCTTGATTTTAAACAACAGATACGAGTCCTTAAGTGACCCTGGCTTAACATGTATTTACCCTGAATACAAACACAGGCATTCTGCAGAGAATGTTAAGAAAGAAACTCAAAAACATAACTACATCACAGTATTGCATCTGAAGTAAATACAATGTTTAAAAGTTCAGCAGCAACTATGATAATGTATTGCATTTTGGCAGAACAAAATGATTAATTAAGGGTACATGATGCTGGTGTATATATTTATTCTCAAAAAAGATAACATTTATTATACATGTGTAATATTGCATGCTGCTCTTTTAAGGGTTTTATCACTGCCATTGGATAGGTTTAAATAATACATGTAAAGGCTTAAAAGGGGCTTTTCTCTGTAGTGGCTCTGCTTTTAACTTATGTCAGAACCACTGCTGAGGAAAGATTGACCAATACAGTTTTCCTCTGACATAATCATAAAGGCCCATATTCTCGTACGTAGTTAAACATGGTTTTAAGCTAAACACGCGTCTAACTTTGACTTTAGACACAGTGTTTAACTAAACGCGATTCTCGTACATTTGTTTTACTTAAACACGCATCTAACTCACTGAAAAGTGTCTAACTTTAAACATGGTAATGAGGGTAGTTTAAGGCGCGTTTAACTAAACAAATACATGAACTGTATGCCGTGAATGATTACTCAACCGTGCCCGGTGTAAGCTGCCAAGCAAATCACGTAGTATTAAAAATACACCTGCGTTCTAGGTATTCAGTCGATATCTATTGTAACCCATTAGGGCCACAACAAAAATAAATACCTTTATACAGTAACGCACAACCACCCTGGGGACGAGATGCGCAGAGTTTAAAACAACTAAACACGTTGTTTAAAAAGTAAACTCGCGTTTTAGTTAGACACGCGTTTAGTAAGACACGGTTTTAAGCTAAAACTGTGTTTAGTACGAGAATACGGCCCATAATCCTTAGTATAAAACAATACAATCATGAAGCCTTTCTTATTACGTTATTTACGTTATTAATGCAATACAATGAAGTGAATAAACTTACAGCACTGCTCCTTGTTGTTGTAGTTTTACAGTTATGGCTCTAGCAAGTCTCTCTGCTACGTGCTCGGCACTACTTCTAGAGCCTTTGAGGCACAGCAATAGGTCTGAAACTGTAAAGAATGCTTTAATGATTACACATTTACTTATTGGGTGGTATTTAGTGTTTAGGGTTGACAAAGTTGTATGGGCCAGATCAACCCACAATCTAGAAACATTAAATTTTGTTTTGTTTTGTTTGCATATATTTATGAAATTTATTTTTTGAACAATTAATTTTTTATATTATGTATTTTTCTAAATTTTTATGAAATAAAAAGCAAAATCCCTGGTGTCAAGTTACCTCAATTAAAAATGTTGTTCCACCAAATTAACCTTATAATCTACAAACTTTTGTTTGTTTTTTGAATGTTTATGATTTGATTTTTTTTTTAACAATTTCTTTTTTATGTATTTTTCTAAATTTTTAAGAAATAAAAGCAAAATCCATGGCGTCAAGTAACCTTAATTAAAAATGTTGTTCCGCCAAATTAACCTTATAATTTGAACTATCGTCTGCCCATACAACAAGGGATTATTATTTGAGTCAACTATCAAACCTACCAATATGTTGCTGAATCACAGCTATATCATCCTGTACATCTTCCTCCTCATGATTCATCACAGCAATAGCTGCCTCCAGGTCAATTCTCAATGGCAATGAGTCTCGGCCAAGCATCTCTACAAAGGCTACACATGTGGCAGCTATGCTAGGGTTGAAGAAATTACGCAGGGCAGTGGTGTAGGCTTTGACATATGCCAGAGATATTCTGAAATACAGTAAAGTGGTTGTCAACTTCTTGTAGTAGATCTATTATAGTATTGGTCTGAGAAAATCTTTAACAACTCAATACAGGGTGTATCAAAAAAATTAGGACACTTTTTGATGATGGTTTAAATCCTTGTTAAATCACTGAAGCATGGCCAATTTTTATTTCAATGTAAAGTACAACCAATAAAGATAAAATCCTGAAAAGATGACAAAATCCATAATTAATTAAGGAAATTGTGACCTATTAGGCAAGGCAATCTATTTTGTAGTATGTACAATGGTCATTCACACAGTAACAGTAGAGTAACATGAATGCGCGCACTATTTATGCCAATTCTACTTCTTGTCATGCTAATGAACCATCTACAGTGGTTCGAGAACTTGTTTAATTTGCACAGAATATGCATGCATCTGATTTGTGGATTATTAAGCCAGTATTGATTTGTGCCAGAATTAAATGGATTAGATTTGATTTTGATTTGATTTATTTCGGTATCTCCACATATATATATAACAATGACAATGATAATAAATATAGAGAATCTTAAGATACACTTAAAATTACAAAACCACACAAAATTGGGGGAGATACAAACAGGATAACCCTTTAAGCCCGGAGGCTTATTTCCGAAGGGGTCCTAAGGAAAACAAAAATACAACACGTACATCAACAGACACTGTATACATATTTAAAATTGATACAAAATATTAAAATATTTAAAACTATTAACAATGGATTTGGTTAAGATGATGCGTTTTTACAGATTTTTTAAAAATTGCCTTAGAAGGAATAGATTTGATTGCACATGGTAAGCTAGCCCAATCCTTAATGGCATTATAATAAAACTAATTACCAAACTAATCTTTGCTATTGAAAATAATTACCAAACTAATCTTTGCTATTGACTGATAGATTATTTTCTATGTTTATAATTATTGTAACGTATTGAAACGTAAACTATGTTATTTACTGGTCTGTACATGTAAATCCCATTGTACAAACCAGTAAATGACATGGTTTACGCAAATTATGCTAGTTTTCTTATTTTTCATCGGATTGAACTCATATTTTCAGGATATCATAATAAATAATTGAGCTTTACATCGAGACTAAATTGGTCATGGTCCAATGATTATAAAAAGTATTACACAGTCATGAAAAAGTGTCCTATTTTTTTTGATACACCCTGTAATGTCATAATTATGGCGATTTTAATAATTTTCATTTATAGTCTGAAAATGTGTAAATGATCAGGCAACACTATAGTTCCAATGCACAATATTCTCAGAAGCTAAATTGTATTGATGCATTTGAAAACTAATTGAAATGTCCTGAAGTCATCCTTTATTGAGTTACTTCAACAAAGGTAATAATACATACTACTCAGTCATAATAGCAGACCATTTTCTTTTAGAGCTCAAAATTGTTAACTTGATACTCGTTACAAAAAAGCAACTGTAGCATAAGCTGTTAAACTAAGGACCAGTGATACAAAAGACACCATTGGTATATGAGTGTGGTATGTACGATACTAAAATGTGTCTGCCAGATGGGATTCCTTTTTGAGCACTGGTAAACAGCAGCCTCAAAATATTACCCTTTATTAGCCTATGGTCAATTGTCTCTTTTAGACACACAAATTAAAGTAGCATCGAAATAGCCCTATTAGCAGTACAAGGTGGTTAAAAAAAAGTTAACCAATTTTGACAGCAATTTTAACTACTTGCTAATATCCTTTTGTAAATTTCCATGGACAAGTCAATTTTGCACATGCTATCTTTTAAACCACCATACTTCATAAACAACATTTGCCAGGTCTTAGAAGTATCGCTCAAAAACCCTGACTTAAATTAAACACAAATGAATTTCTAAAAGTTTATTAGTAGAAAAAATGGTTATCAGAAATGTGTTAACATTTTTTGAAACACCCTGTATATGCATTCCTTCATTCAATTTACCTTCTTTTTGATACAGTGCCATCCTCTCTTATCTGACTAGCGAGAAATGCCACAAACGCAAACGACGGTCTTCCCTGATACAGGTAATAGGAGAACTTGAAGTTTTCATGATAGGCAAACTGATGTACCAGGTCAGGCTGTGAGAAATGATGCATGTCTGATGTTTTCCCTGCGGGGCGGAGGGAAGCATCACAAAATATGTCACAAAATGTTATTGATGAGTCTATTTTTGATCACAATGTCTCAACATATTCAGTGTATGAGGTTTTTCAATCAAATTTATTACACTGGAGAAGGCTCTTATTTTGAAATTTCCCTCTGAAGGGGTCAAAATATTTCTCCAGAAGGTACATTCATTTTCGATAAACTTTTCAACAGTAATGACTCAAATCTCAATCGGTGTTACCTTCACAGGGCTCAAAATACTTGTTTGATTACGGGGGCTATTTTTAACAGAATTGATCAAAAGTAGCTCCTGTGTGTACTTTTTAGCACTGATTGTTATTTTTTCAGGGCAATTTGGTAAAATTCGGGGGCTAATCACCCTTAGCCCACATCTATTTTGAGTCTTGTACCTTCGTGTAAGCAAGCATTAATACAGTACATCATTAAAACCATGGTTTCATTCAAAATGTCAAATGATTCATTCCACTACAAAATATGCTCATTATACTATTATATTAAAACAAGTGGGTATATCAGCGCATACAGTCTTCAGGTTTTATACATGTTGCTACAATGATTTTGGGTTTGAAAGGGTCAAGTCACTCTCTGAGAGAGTAAATACACACCATTTGATGCATAAATAAACCCTGATCTGGAGTGTAATTTTCAAAACCTAAGTTCCATTTGAAAGCTTGTTTAACACTCTTTGACACGGTGCATGTTGGTCTATTTTCCCCCAATAACCAGTGAAAATTGTAGGGTCCATTTTCACTTTGCTGTTAGCATTTCCCTAAAAACCCTATTCAAGTATCTCAAGGGAATCAACATGGCTCTAATAGGGTAGTTATTTATCAATTTTCTTTTATTTATGCGGCCTTACCTGATTTTAGCATAGTGTTGTTAGTTGGCTGCCACTGGAACAGTTTAGCTGGATCAAAAGCTACATTCCCCTGTTGAAAACATACATGATCATTTCATAATAAGATGAAGGAAGAAAAACATAAACAATTTTGCAATGGTTAGGCCAGAGGTAGATCATATGGAGAACTAAAATAAGAGGGGGCAGCACAGAATTAATTAATGGTGGAGGGACGATTCAAAATCAATACAATTATGTTATGTGTGTAAAATAGTTTTGGACTGTGCCTGCATAGGTGAAAAGTCAAAGAAGATTTATTGTGCAGTCTAGTATGCTTAATTAGCATCACTGCAGTGCCTCTAGGCTTTCTTCAAAGCATCATCAGTGCTAATAAGCTAATAACTAAAGATTACTTGATCTTTAGTCCATTTTCTTATACATGGTAGACACAGACACTAGCCCCATATCCAACTTCTTTCGAAAACTCTGAATATGTGTTATTCACGAAATAGAGGGTTTTTCAGAAAAACAACAGAGGACTGGATTGAATACACATCATTTGCGCTACTTGCAGCAGGAATTTCGTAAAGACTTCGATTAGAAAAGTTATAAGCATTGCCTTCCATTACAATGTAATGTTAATGGGGACCAGTAGACACAGTTGGATGAAAACCCAGAGGTTGCTTCAATGCAATCCCAGCATGCAGTAGAAATGCACTGTGCACTGGGAGCGATTTTATTTTTTACTAGTAAACATTTGAAAAATGTATTTATTTCGTTTTAATACGGAATAAAGCTAAACTCACTGAATAAAATGATTTTTTTAAAAAATTAAAAAAATTCTAACTGATTTTACATGTGAGCCCATACAAATGTTTACTAGTAAAAAAAAAATCGCGCACTGGGATAATGGTGCTAATTCAATCCGTAGTGAGGCATGCTGGTAAAGCTCAAGAAATCTTCTTTGGTGCAAATAGTATGCTTTAATTTGCAGGTGAATGGTTAGAAGGGGGATATAACTATTTGGGATAATTACCTGTAACAGTTGGTAGACCGTGATATCTTGCTGACCAATCCCATCTGTGTCTTGAGGAGCAAATATTGCGGCTTGTAGCTTGGGATACGGCCGTAGAGAATGCTTCAAGGATAACGGAAGAACTTTCCACAGCTTTTCTTCTTCAGAAGTAGATGGTGTCATCGCCTAGATGCAACATATGGTATAGAAAATTTGTTACAATCCAAGTTATCGGAAATGTTATTTTATGAAATCAGCTCAAGGTAAAATTCCAGAAAAAATTGTGATTTGGGATAAATTGCAATTTATTGCTTGGCGTTAAACTACCTACAACGCTGCAGGTGGTTTCAATCCAACTTTTGAGTGACTAGTTTTAGTTTGGTTAAATATGCCAATAACAGGAATATTAGAATAGATTAGAGTTATTAAAATATTTGCAATCCAACCCGACTATTGTATGCAACCAGGCTCTAAGTAGAGTAGTTAAATTTAGAATTATGATATTTAAATCATCGATTGCCTTTATATACCTAAATTATTAGGATTGCTTGTTAATTTGTTTTCAGTTTTGTTCCATTATTGAGGTTACAACGAATGACTGAGGCAGCTTATTCTATAGTTATACACCTCAGTTAACTAATAAAATAACTAGAATTGTGCATGAATTAAATGCCATGCTAACCTGTGTAAGAGTTCCTGGAGCATACATGATAGTAGCAAGAGCTACAATAGGTCGTCCATCTTGCAGTAAGGCTGTTACACTAGGCTGAGCTACTTGCAGTAGTAGCCTTCCATTGGACAGACTGGCTTGGAACATCAGAGAGGGATCTAAAAATGACGGAGGGTAAACGTGTTGAAAAAAAATTATCTTCCACCAGAACTTGATTTCTCAGCAAAGGAATATATATTTATGTGGTAATTATATTTGGTGAACAACAATGAAGTTTTTACTCTTCATCGGGTGCGACATTTGCTAAATATGTTTAGATATGAATAGCTTATACTTACATTGAGCTCAATATAAGATACTGATCTCAATAAAAAGGAAATATGGCCCCTTAAAGCTCACTGTACTACAGACTTTGTCATCTGTAACATCACAGCAGGCAAAAACTTGCCTGCCACATGCCATATCGAAGGGGGTATCCATTATAAACCATACACTAAACCAAACCAGTCACATGTATACGACAGCAGTCAATGCATTCCCCCCACGCATTGAATGGAACCGGGCACCTAACATTGTTGATTAACAATGAGGTGACATAGTCTATATCCATATATCCATATCTCTGTAATAGAGAATGAGCAAAATTAGGGTTCTTTGGGCGAGAAAATACTTGATTGCCCCCTTCCCCCCACAAAAGTCTTCAGAGGACAAAGTCTAACAAATTTCCAAAAGGCAGGGTCTATGAATGAAATAATTGGAGAAGCAAAATGGGTGAAATAATTGGGGGAATGTAACAAATAATGGTTGTTTAAGTTTTCTTTGTCATAATTTCCTCAAATTATGGATCGTTAGGTAAGTGGTTAAACTTTCAAAATGAAATGTTTGGTTTTGGGCGACAGCAGTCTAAAGGGTTGGATCTTAACAGCATTCCCCTTGCTAACCCAAAGTAAATGGGAATATGCTCCTGGGATATATTGCTGGTTTTGATTGAGAACCACTAACACTAACCTGCTACTTGTCTGGCCACCCATCTAAAGTGTAACATCATCTCCAGCCATTGACCATTCACAAACGGTAACTGCATGTTGATCACATCATTCTCTGATTGGCATAACCTGATGCAAAATAACATTAAAAATACTAAAACTTATCAGGCAAAAGAATTGCTAACTTTGAATTAACTGTAATTGACAAAGTTTTGATATGAGTTTTGTAACATCTGTGAATTGATTTATGTTACACCAATTAGTCTTGACATTCTGTGGGATATTTCAATATTCTTATGCAGTAGGGGTGGTTTAATATGTAAATAATAAAAAAGATGGCTTTTGATTGGACGCTGCATATTCTTTGCTAATCCCTTTTCAGACTAAAAAACAACAACATTTATTTGGGATAGGCGATAATGACAGCATGCATTGGAATAACAGCCTTCGGTCGTTAGGCAGCATAAATACTTTGCACAACTGTATGTTTTTCTTAAATTTTTAAAATTTCTTTCAATAATCAAAATCTTCATATTTCTGTGCTTTACATAGCAGTTTCTCCTTTTCTTTAAGAGAAAATATAATTAAAAAACAACTAACACATGAACAAATTGTAAAGCCTTACCTATAGTAATCCAAGAACAGATACAATACACTGGGTAGCTGTTCCCTGACACAATACTCCATGAATTGTTGATTGAAGTCCTGTATCGTAGACGTAGTCCCACCACTACCTTTCTGCTGCTGTAGGGTAGGTATAGCGGGCGGTGTGGAAAACAGCATTCTGTTGGAGCCGAGGCGATACACAAGTTTACGCAAGGTGCTAAATTCTGCACTGCTGAATATACCTCTCCTGTATATTGTAAAGAAAATAATACATTTTCTGTTTAATGGCTTCACATGATCTCAAGCTCTTTGAAGCATGAAATAAAGCTCTACACCACTTGTTCACTGCTACTTTAGCCCTCATTTTCCCTAAGAAGCACTGTTTCCATAATAGAGTGTATGCACTAAACCAACCGGAACTGTATATAACAATGGATTCGGGTAGCCATTATGGGGGTATAGGCTAGTCACGTAGTCAGAGTGACATTTTCATTTCCCGCTCCATGTGCTCTGAACTGATCAAATTATATTGTTCTATGGTGTCCATTTTGGAGGTAAAGTTCAAATGAGGACATAGTGATGTAGGAATGCATACACTCTTTTGCCAACTAAAATTTGATGATTTGCCGATAACTCGACAATTTTCAATTTTTTATCAATCTTTTTGCTTTCCAAATGTAGTCTTCAACCAAAGCACTTTCTGACAAAATCAGGATGATTAAGCCCATGGTCATTTTCCAGATTTCCACCTTAAGTACTACAATAAGTACAGTTTTGAGAATCTTATGAAATTGTTTTTTCATTGAAAATCCCTCCATATAGCAGAGTACCCATTCCTGAAAATGTTGGATGGCTAAGGCTGCTCTCTTTTAACTACAACCACATCCTGTTTAACCCTTAAAACCCGGGGGGGGGGGGGGGGAGGTACTCAGATTTGGTTTGGTGGGGGGGGGGGTGCCGCTGGAGATTCAAAACCCCTACCCATTTCTAAGGGTGATTTTGGAAAAATCGGTTTTGCTTCATTTTCGACCAAATTTTCACAAATTATCGGGGAAAAAGACCTAATTTTTGCAAATTTTTGCGAAAATAGACCCATGTCTAAGGATCTTTCAGTTGAAAAGCCTACCCATGGCTAAGGATGTCTCATGAAAAAACGACCCACTGGAGAGGCACGTCCCTGTATGCCTTACATACGTGAGTACCCCCCCCCCCCCCCCCCCCCCCCCCCCACCGGGCTTAAAACCTCATAACCCCATCCACAAACTTTGCCCCTATAGCCAATACAGCACCACGGTTAAAACAAAAAGTTACCTTGCTAACTCATTGAGAATCCTCTCCTTTAAATAGGATGTACAATACTGTAGCTGATCTGCAACTTCAGGCTCCAGGGTCTTGGGTAGAGCTTGATTCCATCCTACACTCTCTGTTGATTTCTCGGGCACTGGAAAGCTAGCTTGTATCCACTGCTCTATGTAACCCCATTCACCGTGGGATGTCAGGTAATTCCACATGGATGCCTGGCTGATAGGATATTGTATGGGTATGTCTGTATACAAACATACAGAAACAGTGTTTAATACAGTTATAATTTTATAACTGTAGCCTAGTGGCCAATATTGGATAAATAAACCAACATTCTTAAAATGTAGTTTGCACTATCATACTGGTTTTTAAAAACACTTAAAGAAACGGCACTGAAAGCATATAATAATGATGGTACCTTTGTTCTTAACTGACAATAACTTCTCTATCAGTATTCTCTCCCTAGTCTCTTGGTCCCAGTGTTTCACCCAGTCCAGTATAATGTGTGCATAATTAAAGTTTTCACAGTTTGGTGCTTCGCAAGAGACTAACTCCCCGGTCTTGACAATTGGGGCTAGAAACTCAATGGCAACTGTGTTGACAGGTATCTTTGGAATCGTCTGTTCTGACGACCAGGCTCTGAAAAAATTACAAGTGAGTGTTATAGGTGCATGTCTGTGTTGTCAGATATGGTGGGAAATTGCTTGCTCAGGATAACACAACAATCCACTAGAAAACCCTCACTGTATCAAAAGGAAAAAGGAACACCCCCACACAAAACAAACAACAAAACCCACCAAACCAACAAAAAGACAAAACAATTAAAAACCCAAGGACCCCTCCAGGAACAACACTGACCAGCAATATTCTCTATGCCATACTTTGTTATTAAGTCAAAGGACTCTGGCCAGTTCACCCAGGGTGAACTGGCTTACACCTGTTCATTTGGTGACAGATGAAATAGATTTAAGATGGAGAAATCTCAACCTTGAGATATTCCCAAAGGATCTGGCTGGTAAGAGTGGACCTAAGGGTTTAAAATTAAATTACATTACATTTCACAATATAAATATTAACGCTATTTTCATTAATCATCTTTTTATTCAGTTCAATACACACATTTTAAATAAAAGTAAAGCTAGTGCGTCTTACCCCTTATCCCCTTCTACAGCCAGGGACTTGGCTTTTTCAAATGACTGACAGGCATACAGACGTTCCAGCTGATTGATGAATGCTATCGCTTCTTGTTCTTCCTGGCTGAACTCTCCCAACTGGCTCAAATGATTGATCTACAGGAACACACAGACAATAGTTAATATAGTTTATTCATTTTAATTCAAAATTAAATACAGAGGAAAATGTGGACATATAAAATAGAGAAAACAGAAAACAGAAAACAGAAATGGATGTTATGGAATGGAAAACACAATTTGCTTGCTGTGACTCAGCAAGATAGAAAAAGAAATATTTATGGTTAAGTATTCTACATATAAAACTATATAATGCTAGTGGTTTTGCCAAATTATTTGTTTTGGGGAGTTTGATCTACCTGTCACAGCGGAGCGTGGGGATTGTTAAATGCCCTACAGCTCAAATCAGGTGCTTTGGTATTGTCGTCGAGCAGACTTGTGCATGGGGAGTTACGTTAGAAATGACCGAAAGTATCATGGATTTCCACGAAACGTCCGTTCACATTTTCCCAGTCCCTCAATTTGGTCCACCATGTTTAAAGATGGCGGCATAATAGAGGGACCCGGGGACCCAGTCTATCTATTGAAAATGCATGGTCCATGGTATCCCACTGAAACATGAAACTGTGAATGAATTCCAGCGTAAATTCTTCCAAAGTTCATGTCAATATAACTGTGATAAGAAAGACACACTGTGAAAGAGGAACTACTTCCCAAAATATCCTGTCTAAACATTTGCTATAAATATACATAATCTAATTATGCTTACCAAAAAGTCTCTTAACCCACTATTTGCTGTGAACATACATATTTTCTTTAGCTCTGCATTCTCATTATAGCCCTGAGAATAAAAGATAAAACAATAGAAAACAAAATTATAATAAAACCACAGAAAACAATGGAAAATGGCACTGATGAGAAAATATAATCAAAATGAAAAACTTTATTGTGACATCAAAAGTGTAAAATCACAGAAAAACAAAACCAAGAAAATCCGCGTACTTGATTAATGTTTGGAAATTAGAACTAAGTAAGTACCCTATTAAAAGATTAAAACGTATTAGATAATAGATGACAAAAGCTATTTCTATGACACAAAAAAGTAAGCAATTTTGAAAACAAATGGAAAGGATTTGTTTGATGTAAATATCTCTCTCTCACATGTCTGTCTTGTTTAGTCTTGTCTGTATTTGTTTTATTGTCTCTTGTGAACACATCACATTGTTTTGTTTTATTGTCTTTATACAATTTTGTGTTAACATGTTAGCTTGTATTTTGGTATACAATTATTTTTATGTTGCCCATCGTGAAAAAAACCAAAAAAACACCTAGGACTCCTTTTAAGTAAAAAAGACCATCTTGGATAACCCCCAAAAGAGTAGGTTGTATGCACATGTTAATTAACATTTGCAAATATGTAAATTGATCTTATCTATAGAATGGGCTATGGCAATGGAAAAGAAACCCTGTTCTGTGGGAGCGAGTGGAACTTTCAAATAGGGTTGATCTGTCAGCCATTGTTTAATTTTTTGTTATAAATTATTTTCTTTGAAACTTTCTTAAAAATATAAAAAAATTGTCAAAAATATTCATAATATCTTATTAAATTTCCAAACATTTTTTGAAGTTTTCCAACATTTTCAAAATGTTCATATTTTTAAAAAGAGAATCATCTATTGAATTACATGCATATTTCTGGCATCATCCTAAAAGCCACGTACAAGCCCACACGCAGAGCTTAAAATACCATTGCTATATTATACTCACATACATTGACATCATTATCGCAAGAACACAAAATGGACTTCTTATGTACCCCATCTAGATAGCAACATTCCAACAATTCTAATAAGCTTCTCTAATAATTTAACTTATTCAATTTTATACTGTACCATGTTTTGCAGCATTCCACAAGCCGTATCCAAATCTCCCACAAGCAGAGCCTCAAGTACCATATCTAGACCTGTACTAATTAGTCCACTCATCTTGACTTGCAATAGCTTAACATCACTTGTAGAAGATCGGTTGCTGGGCTGTCGGAGGTAGGCCTGTAGCAGCGGTAGCCTCCCATGCAGAATGGCATCTTTAATAATGTCCTGGTGTTATATACAGAATTACAAAAACAAATATCAAAAGCATTATAGCTTTTTACCTAAGATATCAGATAGTTTTAATCATACTGAAATACGAGTATCACTTTCTATATTTATCTTGAGCAAATAGGAAATTAGATACAACTAATGGAACATATTTGGCAATTATGTACCATTAATGCAGGCAGTTAATGATGAAATGAGACTTAGGTCAAAGTTCACTGCTCTACATACAGCTAGTGTCAATGTCTAAGTCCACAGCAGCCAAATACTACAAAAGTTATAATAAATACTGTTTTTGCAAAGCCGTTGATTAAATTATGTTTTAGTATGGAGTTATTCAAGCATCAAATTTCTTACGGATTGCTGATCCCCGTTATTTTTTCAAAATTAAAACAATGAAGCGATTAACATTTTAAACAATGGGAATTGTACATTAGGACACCAGTTTCTTGTGCTGTTCCATCTCTAATCGCTCCAGTAGTATGTGCGCTAGGGCTGTGAGAATTTAGTGCAAAATGTCGCAAATTGTACAGTGGTTCCATGTTTAAAATGGTTACAGGCAGAAATGCTGTGCGATGTGGGAAGATCATCGAGGCTGCTGTGGTCTAAGTCCAAGCCTCCAATTAAGCGAGTCTGGACCAGGAGCCACATATTTGGAAAACGTGGCTCCTGGTCCTCTAATTTTCTAGTGAACCAGGAGCCATTTCAATAGAACCAGGAGCCATTTTCAAAAAGCATCAAAATGCTAATATATTGATGTTTTCTGCAGCTTAAAATAAATGTTTATATTAAACGAGTTATGAGCATTTAAACATTTCCTTTAACATTGTCTTTCAATTGAAAAAAGAAACTTTAAATCCAAATATATCCCTTACCCTTAAGTATGTTACCACACAATTGATACGCCCTGAAAGTATAGTTGATTAAAAATTGGAAAGGATTGCCCATCCACCAGCCCCCCCCCCCCCCCCCCCCCCCCCCCCCCCCCCCCCCCCCCCCCCCCCCCCCCCCCCCCCCCCCCCCCCCCCCCCCCCCCCCCCCCCCCGGACCATGTTACCCCACCCATGACGTCACGTCAGCAGGGAATTCCCTTGTTTTTATGAATGAATAAACATGTCTGTTCATTTACCATATATGGTTCATTATGTAAATAACATTGGGTTATCAAACTAGGCAACCCGTTACTTTTGTGGTCAATTACTCATGCTGGGGATTCCCTAAACATGCGCTCCCCAATATTAATATATTACATGCTAGAATGCTTACTTCACAATAGCGACAGGGTCTGGAATACACTAATTAATCATCAATTTAAAAGAGGTATTTAATCCACAATAAAAAACTGAGAACCTTCAATGAATGAATAAAGATGAAATATATGGAAAATAAAAAAAACATGCGAATAGTTTAATATTAAATATTAGTTTTGGCGACTGCGCCGCCGCCGGTGTATTTTGAGAGCTGGGGAATCCCTTTTCTAAATGTAAACAAGAGGATGTTGTTGTTGACCCATCGTAGCAAAAAGTTGGAAGTTCATTAATTCTGACGTAACACCGTATTCCCGGTATCATTTTTGTATCCGATGTATCGCAGTATATTGGTTGGTCCCTAAATGTTCACAACCTCGTGCGAATGGCGCGATCGGAATTTCGGAAGAGAAAAAATCTTTGACATAAAAAAAGCTGAATTACGGCAGCTCTTAATTGGAATATAATGAACATCATGAAACCTCTTGATCCTGAATAACTTGTATAATTAATATGCTGTGATGTAGGTAAGAAAATCGGACTAAAAAGTAAGCTTATTTACTTTTAAAATATAATTCAAGGAGCGATATTTTGGGGTGGTTTTTCAGTCATGACATTTTTACTATTGCGTGAGCTGAGTGACAGCATTTGGTTTATTTTCGCGCGATTTTTTGGTTTTTGATTTCTAATACTAATAGCGAAATCTCGGGTTTGTTTGTTTGTTTGTTTAAACGGTCAGTCCGTACGGACACGCGCTAGTTTAATACTATTTTACTCGTTGCGTTCAAGCAAGATTTGGTTAGCTTTTAGGTATTTTTGATTGAGCTCAAGCAATGAACAATCTTCACTTCTAGTCCTTTAAAAATAAAGGCAAATGACCGGGCGTCGGGTACGAAAATTTGCCGGCGCTTTGGTATGTATTTTTGGGAAATACCAGGCGCCAAAACTCGGGGACCAGGGGGTAAAAAGCGCCCGGCGCCCGCTTAATTGGAGGCTTGTCTAAGTCTATAGTCTCTTCTGTAATAAATCAACAAGCCTCCAATTGCAAGATGATGTAAACTAAATTAGTTGCAATCAAACTCAAGACAAGCTCTATATATGGCCCCCTTTTTAACATATTGTTTGAAAATGTGTGAAACATTTTGAATTTGTTTTGAAAATTGTGAAAATTGTTGAATATTTACCAACATTTTCAAATAATAAAAATTAAAAAAATCTTCTTCCAGTCCCAGATAAGCCTAAATTTCATATCCAAATTCAACTCAATGCCACATTTACACAACCTTTCACATTAGCTTTCCTCATGGAGCAGCTATTTATCGTATACAAGTACTGAATATAGAAACACTGAGTCATGCCATCTTAGTTCAAAATATATGCCTAAGTTGTGGAAATAGCTCGGGCAGTTCTCGGATTGATAGCATTTTTTTGAATTGAGAGTAGTTGTTGGTAGGACTAACATTTTCTTTACATTAATGTTCATGAGCATTGCATGCTCGCATGTCTGTTACCTGTATCGGCATAGCATCCCAATGTGACACAGTATCTACAAGATACACATCCTCTTCTGATGGCACATATTTAACATCATCTGCTGCATTGCCATCAGAGTCATCTATGGAGAGCAAATTGTTTGTTAAATGAAGAACCATTTAATTAGTGTATGAATTATGACACACAGATTCTTAATTAAAATTGTATTCTTCAAACATTTCACAATTATCCCTGATATGAATTGTAAGCATTTCTTGTTAAACATTTCTGCTGCTACACCTATACTATTACAACGTTTTAAAAAAAATTGTCTTCACAAATCTGTACTAAAATCGACAAACTTATACTTATATAATATCTCCATCATGCTTTGGACCTAATTCAAGCTATTTCAGTTGTGCATTATTTGCTGTGTTAGGTGTGTCCAAATCCATTAAATACACAATAATTGTTCATAGATACATGTCAACCTGCATATAACATTATGCCATCATTTCACCATTGACCCATCAAAAGATTCAATAATTATAAATAGCTTCTGGTAGGTACTAAGTGTTATGATGTTGACTCTAAGTAGGGGTGTCCATACCTTGTGGAATTGAAGGTTGTTTTTGTCTTAACCACAGAGGACACTCTTTCAGATACAACCTCAGCTCTGCTACACAAGCAATAAGCCTTCTCAATGAATCATTCAGCTCTTGGTCAGACGGGCCAATGGATTCCCCACCTAACATCCCTCTTTGCCTAGCAATGACACCTTCCACTGCATTCTGAATGAGTCGTGTCTGATATCCCAACGTCAGATGCAAGAGTTGCATGGAGTACTGTCTGGACTGTGGTTCCTTGATGTTGTCTCGGATGGAGCCCATCAAGAGGTCAATGGCTAACCAAAGTTGGGTCAGGTCAGAGGTCACTGAGCCACCTGGATGCTTCAGTGTGGGACTGGTTGCTGGAAGACTAGTGGGTGTTTTTACTTGGAACACTGTGAATTATGAGAAAAATGTCAAAATTGTCTAGAATTAGGAAGGTTTCTGGTTCAAATCTAGTTAAAACCACACATAATTTAAGCTTACTCTAAGGATTGAAGAAGAATTAGATAATTTGATCATTACACGTGTCTAGAAAACAAATAAGTAATATTGCGCAAAAATATTTTCACTTTAAAACTGTTGAATTATGGGGAAAAGAGCAAAAATGAAAAGAATATCAGTTCCAAATTGGTGAGAAACATTTGGTGGTTTTTTCTCTGCGCGCAAAAGTAATCCAAGAGCTCTCGCACGGTTATGGCCACAAGCATGCGGTTTTGGACACACGCACGCGTCACACATATGATGCACAGTGGGCCGTTGCCTTCATGCGCGCCCATATCCTTCTGCATTCATTCGCTGCTGTAAGGTGGCTTCGCCAATTTCGACGTGATCAAACTACATCTTCATTGCTTTGAAAATGATGAGAGCTTATTTCAAAATCAGAAACTCAGCTCCAAGATATTTGATAACCCTTCACTCCTTCAACCACCCTCTCTTCTTGCTTCTCATAACAGTTTTCTTACTATTTGCAAAGTTATAAAAAAAATCCAGTACCGTAGTTCTCTTGTTCGAGAGACTAATCTTACCATTTTCTCTACTCTTTAGGAAAAAGGCCACTGTGTCAAGCTGCCTGTGTCGAAGACCAACCTCTAATGCATGGATGGGTATTGAGCAATGATCCCAGCTATTCTGCAGGCATAGGGTTTCAGCAACACTGGCACTCTTATAGATCATTAGCTAGAATGGGGATATTAAGATGAATATTTAATACAATATTTTGGATTTTTCTAGGGGGAGACAATCATATTAATTTGTAGGTTTGTATATTCCTGAGCCTAACAAAACAGGGCTTTGGTCAAAGATGAGCTGAATATTGTTCAAAAGTTGTATAAAGAATGGTATTCTTTTAATGTTGAAACCTCATAAATTAATCCTTTGCAGTAGTTGGCATAATAGAATTGAATCACGTTTTCTTTTGAGTTCAGGCAACAAAAAACACCCCTGTTCTACAGACGGGCGCACCAGTTAATATGGGTCGGTGGGTGAGGCTCTTTTTCCCTTCAAAATGACACCAAAATATTGCAAACAATTCTAAAAATGTTGCCCAAAAATTGCTAAAATTTCTGAAATAAGGTTCGGTATTCATTTGCATGAGCATTCCCCACCCCCAACAAACGGGTTGGTTGGGGCCGTAGAACAGGTGGTTTTTCCCCGTTGCCTAAGTGAAGGTCATCACTTACCATATTGACTAGAGTTTCTTGATGTGCATCACATGCCAGGACTTGTACATCTGACATTGAGATCAGTAATGGTGGATGGTTAACTTGGTCACTCCCTGCTAGTACCATACAATCTGTGAAGCTTTTACACACAAGAACACAAACAATTAAATTAAATCAAGATGGAATTTGTACAGATTTCGGTGCAAATTGATGGGAAGAAAATAGCAATAAAAAGAGGGACAGGCAGGGTACCAGAGAATCTGTGATTTTAGGATACAATCTTCCTATGTAGTTCTACTCAGTGGCGGATCCAGGAAAATTTTAGGGGGGGGGCCCAAAAAAAAAGATTTTTTGCCGGTACCATCCAAGCGGTGCGCAGCACCGCCCTCCGAGCTATGCTCGGACAGGGGGGTGTCTGAGGGGGGATGTGCCCCCCTCATAAGTAGAAAAAATTTCAATTTCCGAACTCATCTGGTGCGATCTGGTGTATACTTTTGACCAACATTTTATCAAAAAGCCACCTCTTCATTTCCAATAAATATATTGTTTTTTATCAATGCACGAAAGAAGTTGAGCATATTATACTGATATATTTTTGATTTAAGTATAGATGATTTGAAAGGTCGAACAGGGGGGAGTCTGAGGGGGGAAGTGCCCCCCTCAGAAGTAGAATTTTTTTCAATTTTCGAACTCATTTGGTGCGATCTGGTGTATACTTTTGACCAACATTTTATCAAAAAGCCACCTCTTCATTTCCAATAAATATTTTGGTTTTTTATCAATGCACGAAAGAAGTTGAGCATATTATACTGATATATTTTTGATTTAAGTATAGATGATTGAAAGGTCGAACAGGGGGGAGTCTGAGGGGGGAAGTGCCCCCCTCAGAAGTAGAATTTTTTTTCAATTTTCGAACTCATTTGGTGCGATCTGGTGTATACTTTTGACCAACATTTTATCAAAAAGCCACCTCTTCATTTCCAATAAATATATTGTTTTTTTATCAATGCACGAAAGAAGTTGAGCATATTATACTGATATATTTTTGATTTAAGTATAGATGATTTGAAAGGTCGAACAGGGGGGAGTCTGAGGGGGGAAGTGCCCCCCTCAGAAGTAGAATTTTTTTCAATTTTCGAACTCATTTGGTGCGATCTGGTGTATACTTTTGACCAACATTTTATCAAAAAGCCACCTCTTCATTTCCAATCAATATATATTTGTTATCAATGCAAAAAGAAGTAGAGCATACGACGTATATACTGATTTTTTCTTAATTTAAGTATAGATTGTTTAAAAGCTCGAACAGGGGGAGTCTGAGGGGTGATGTGCCCCCCCCCCCCCCCCCCCTCCTTCCTCTCTTTCTTTTTTTCTTTCTTTTTTTCCCCTTTTTTTTCTTTTTTTTTTTCCTTTTTTTTTTCCCTTTTTTTTCCTTTTTTTTTTTTTTTGGTAGGGGGGGGGGGGCCCGGGCCCGTCGGGCCCCCCCCCTGTATCCGCGCCTGGTTCTACTGTAGGGCTACCCTATCTGAGCCTGACTATTTAAGAACTGCTTTCAATCCATGAACTGCCATCAACCTGAGAACCATCCATAGATATGCTGAGTTGTGAAATAGCTGAGCTATGAGTCCAAAACTAAGACGACATTACTCAGTGTTTCTAAATTTAATCTTATTATTTCCCTAAATACTACTTCTAGACTGCACATGCATCTTGATTTGATCTGTTTATTGCCCCAACAATTCACCTAGATTGGCAGATAGATTTTGTTCAGGGCCAGGGCCTGGGAGTCTTTTAATTGTTGAGAGTCTCAAGCAGCCAAAATACATGTAGTACATAATAACAATTTATAATGGCCTACAAGTATGATTCTAGCAGAATCTATGACAAGCGAAACTCAATAAAATATACACATAGGGTGTGTCAAAAAAGTGTGTATAAGAATCTTGATTTACCTGTGTGTGTTTAATGAGTTGGTTTCCACATCGATGATACAAACACCCCAGTATCTTTGCTCCTCGAAATCTGTCGTCATGGATTCAGCTTTAGATCTGTACCACACCATCACAGAACTTGCTGTCGAATTCACACCACCAACAATGCAATTATCACGATAGGCTTTTGGAATCTTGAAGATGTAGGACGCCATTGTGCTGTTATCTTCCGTTATATTCAAGGTGGTGCTCCGTGACCACATGGGGTCTATCTTAGCCACTTTCCTCTTCTTTAAGCCAGTTTGAACTTGCCACTCTTTGTGCTGGGGTGCGCCTCTTTTAGTTCTCCCCTGCACAACATGACCTTGTTGTCTAGCGGGAGGTTGAAACTCCTCTATATCATCATACCAGTTTCGATTCTTTCCACTTTCTTCAATGGATTTCCACACCGAGGTTGTTTTCTCCACGTGTGTGGATCTTCTATTAACCATCTCACTGGCGGACATCAGCAAGTTCCTCCACGACCGGTTGCCAGGTGTCCCTAAACTTTCAACAGGAGTTCTCCCTCTCAAGACATCAACCTCATCCTCGTCCAAGATGTCTACATCTTTACCACTGCTCACAGATGGTTGCCGGGATATGGCATTATTTCTTCTATTGCTACCATGACGATGAGATGGAAACAATTGGAAATAGTCACTGAGTGAAATCTTCAGTATTCCGTGTTTAGTCTTGTGGAATGTTATGATTAAGTACTGCAAGTCTGGCGTGATATCTACATAGGCTGGGCTGGCTGACTTGACATCCTGCGTGTTGAAAGCAGGGTATGTTATACGGAAATAATCTGACCAGTTTACGGTACCAATGAGAGTCCCACTGCTAAGTATATGGATAGCTGTGACAATATGAGTTAAGGGTAATTTTTTTTTTACAGAATATCATTATAAAGGTAGGCTATGTCATAATAAGATGTTACAAAAAGTGGCCAAACATTGGGCATTATCTGCTTTTGTCACCTGTGACATCACTTTGAACATGGAATAAAGCTGTGTGCTGTAAGCTTAAGCTTACTCTATTTTAGGAGTTAAAGCAGATATTGCCTAACATTACTTAGGCCATTTATATTCTAGTGTTTCCAAATTATATCAAATAAAGAATCCCAATTCATACTTAAAGTAGCCCCATTTGTTTCTTATTCATTAGTTTCGAAAGGTTGCCAAAATTCCAAAAGCAACTTTTTTCATTCAACATCCTTTACTGACAATTTTTCACCTAATTTTTCACCTAAGGCACTCTCACGTTACTGATCCATCATTGTATTGTATGATATCTATCCATGCCTTTTGTTACCTGTGACATCACTTTGCCCATGGAATAAAGCTGTTCACTGTGGAGTATTTGGGAGTTAAAGCAGACAAATTTTTCATTCAACGACCTCCTTTTACTGACAATTTGTCACCTAAAGAACTCTCACGTTACTAATACGTCATTGTAAAGTATGATATCTATCCATGCCTTTGTCAACATTCACCAGACCTTATTAACCCATTCAGTCAATACTTTTTTCCAGGGAGGCCAAATACATTTTTGAGCCCAGCTCTGATGGTCAATCCACCACGTTACTACTGTATTTATGTATGTGGTGAATATACTGAAACTGAACTAAAGGATTTGGCGTCCCTAGATAGAGCACTCTAATCATTGCGCTACACACACACACAAGGATACATATATTGCCTGTTATGTGAAGCAAGACAACTAATCCACTTGTAATCTTCCCATCTACAACCTTGCCATAAGATGATTCCCAGTGGACGACCACACTTGGAGAAGATGATACCTCATCCTCCTTGCCATTGAAGATGACTTCTACAAGGTTCTGACCGACAATAATGAAGCATTTGTTTAACTCAGAGCCAATTATTTGAACATCTTCATCTGAAATGGAGAACAACATAATATAATCAGTGGCATTTACATTTTAAAGAACTGCAATATAGTGTAATCCAGTTGTTTTGGTGGGGATGTGTCAAAAGTGAGGGCTTACCAGATTTGGGCGGAAAGTTCCCAAAATATTATTGGGGCTTTAGAATGCAAATTCTTATGTCTGTAAGAACTGAACTTTATTAAAAGGGGCCATACGTTAGGGAGAAAATGAAGGGGGTCCTTTGGGCACACATCCTACCACTTTCCAATGTCAGTGCTGGCACATTACATATATAAGGGCAATTGTGTTTGTAACCAATGACTTTGAATGGAAATTTTCATAGGACAAAGTTACAACTCTTTATATAATAAACTGCTCACAAAAAGTTAGGAAACTTTTTTTAATCAAGTATATTTTTATTATTTATTACCCTCTTTGTATATGTTATCAATGGAAAACTGAAGTGTTCCTCTTTAAAATTATACCACATTAGTAATTATTACATGTTACTGAACTTGGCCACATAAATGAGAATGAGGCAAAGTCACAAATCAAATGTGCCAAAAATACCGTTATCTGTGCTAAACAGTCAATAGGTAATGATCAATAATCAAATCGGTCATGCTTGAGAACCATGAATGGTTTACACAAAGATTTGCACCAGTGAGCACAACACACACACACCAACCCTCATCTCTTTAGAAACCATTATTTGGGTATTTGCAAGACTGGGTTAACAGATGGAAGGTCATGAAGTGCCAGGCTGTCATAAACGCCTTCGGATCATCCACTCGTTACTAAACTCAGTTCTTGTCTCAATAAAATGGATTAAGATCAGTAAGTTGTCTTGCTTGTTAATTTCATTAGTGTCAATTTGTTTGTTCACACAGTAACACAAAATTGCTAATTTTGGCACATTTGATTTGTGACTTTGTCTCATTCTCATTAATGTGGCCAAGTCCAGCACATTTGGTGTCATTTTAAAGAAGAACACTTTAGCTTTCCATTGATATGCAACATAATACAAGAGGGTAATAAATAATAAAAATATACTTGATGACAAAAGTTTCCTAACTTTTTGTGAGCAGTTTATTAGTGTGTTTTACAAGGCCACACCATTAAAACCAACGACAAAAATTCAACAAGTTGAAGCTATTCCAGTATAATATTCATAATACAAGAAATTTGTAATATCTGCCCAGAGTATTTTTTGAACAAAACCTTTTCAATATCATTATGTTCACCTATCAATGAATCTTTTCCAGTAGACGGCAACAGTTTTTCTGCTGTGCATTGCCCGATGCAATCTGCTTGTAATAGCGCCCCCTGGTGTTGAGATAGTTGATAGTAACTCAAGCAGTGATCCTTATTTATAGTCATAAATCTTGTCCCATGGTGTGGAATACTGGCATTGTCAGGACATAGATGAAATCTGGAGAACGGTATTTAAAACAAAATGTAAAAACAAGTTAGTGAACAGCAACTATAAGTAGATCCTGGAGAAATGCACTTGAGTATACAATGAACAGTGGTGTAAGGCTGCATTTTTAACCTTGAGGCATTCGATGACAGTGAATAGGCAAAAGACAGGGCGATACGTGGATCACAAGTGTCGCCTTTTTTCGAGGTCCAATTGGATTTCAACTTTTCAAATGGGCCAATTACACGTTAAGTCTATTTCACAACTTGACCCAAGATGACCTATGACCTTGGTATGTGACCTTTAACCTCATTAACACGTGAAGGTTTCCATGTTACATCTTTAATCTACACTTGGTTCCAATTGAACTTCAACTTAGCAACAACTTAACCTAACTTAAACTATCTTGATCTGAGATGACTTTTGACCTTGATATGTAACCTTTGACCTTATTAAAAATGAAGGCTGCCATGTTGCATCTATAACCCAAGTTTGGTTCCTATTGGTTTTTCAAATGAGATCCAAATGGGCCAATTGTACGTGTTAAACCTATTTTACAACTTGACCTGAGATGATCTTTGTATGTGACCTTTTACCTCATTAATATCCATGTTACATGTTGAACTCCCTATGGTTCCAATTGGACTTCAACTTGGCAAAAACTTAAACAACAGCCTATTTTACAACTTGACCTGAGATGACCTTTGACCTCGGTATGACAATGTGACCTTTGACCTCATTTAATTTTGAAGGTTTCTATGTTACATCTATAACCAATGTTTGCTTCAACTTTACAAATGAGACCAAAAACTCTGAACATACAGGGCCATATTTAAATGCAGTTTTAAGCTAAACACATGTTTAACTTTGAATTTAAAAACATAGCTTAACTAAACCCAATTCTTGAAAATTTGTTTAACTTAAACATGCATCTAACTCACTGAAAAGTGTCTAACATTAAACATGGGTATGGACGGTAGTTTACTGCACGTTTAACTAAACCCATGCACCAATTCTACACCTTGAATGATTACTCAACCATGCCCAGTGCAAGCTGACATGCAGATTGTGTAGTCTTAAAAATACACATGCATTTGAGGCATTCAGTCGATATCTATTGTAACCCATTTGGGCCACAATAAATTAAATATCTGTATACAGTGAACGCACAACCACTCTGGGAACGAAATTTGCGGAGTTGAAAATCAGGTTTTGTTAAACACATCGTTTAGTACAAGAATACGGCCCACAGAGTCCACACCACTAAATAAATGTTGGAGCAGACGAAAAGACCTGTTGAATAAGGATTTATCTAGTGGTGTGGATAAGGATCCACACAAATCCCCATTGCCTACTGTGTAAAATGTCCCCTGATAAAATGCCATTTTCTCGTATATAAAGCGACTGGTTACTCCAATTTTTCATTTTAGAAGAAGATCATGGTCTTAGCATCTCTGCAAACAAGAAAAAAGGGAGGGTCAAGGCAAAATTTGTGAGATATGCACCGTCAAAGATACGCATGTTTATTGAGCGCCCATGCCTAGCCCAAGTAATTCTTATCAGTTATTGATATATAAAATGACTAAAAAATCATCCAAAATTAGTCAAAAGAAGAAAATTTGCACTGATATTGCTTGATAATCTTCATTTAATAATCATCTGATCAAAATGTTAGCCAAAAACACAACTTTTGGAGCATTTTCATATCTTTAACTTAGAGGAGTGTCATTGCACCAAATTCAACAGGCCTTTCGTCGTCTGCTCCATCATTTATTCAGTGGTGTGGACTCTGAACGCTCTTTATATTTTTGATTATTTTTTTTGTCTTCCTTTTTTCCTGTTAGGTTGAATATACTGCAGCACATTGATAGCATTACAATCATTTAAATCCCTTTTAACAGGCTTTTGTATGACTAAATTTACCTGAATCATGTTTACTATCTACTGAAGATAACATGCCTGTCAAAGGGAAAAACTATGTTTGTACAGGTTATTGTATGCCCATATTTTTTTTCTTTTTCATTTTCTTTAAAATTTCCAACGCTAAAGCATGGATTGACCAGTTTTTAAGATAGATTTGATTACACATTCCAAATTTAAAATGTCTGTCTTTTGGGGGTAGATTGGAAGGGGGGTTGCAAGTGCTACATCCATTTTATATGAAATCATGGGAATAATTCAAATCAGATCAACTTTTTGGTGTTTTAAATTTTAAAACGCACTTGAACAGTCAAACGGCAGTTTCTTGTATTTTTTCTCATACTAAAATGTGCTGAAATGTCACTAAATCGGCAGGAAATGGTAGAAAATACAGACTTCCTTTTTGTTGGCCTTAGTCTTCAACTCTTCATGTTTGACAGGAACTAACTATTACAGCTACAGGATTCCACAAATTTGGCATTGATTTGGTGTAGTGCTCCCATTAGTAAATGCTCAGAAGTCATAAATAGGCCACACAAGTGAAAAGTTATGTAACACATCCCTTTAGCTTGTGTTTGCATTTTTGTCTGCAGTTTAATACAAGTGTGGAACGTTTGTTCAAAGTACAATATCTTGGAGGAGAAAGAATGTGGTATTATTTAAATGTACAAATAAAATATATACACAATGTACATAAGAATCAGGAAATATCACAAATGAAAGTGCAGTAATAGTGATGGCAATAAACATGTTATAATTTCTTTACCAGGCCCAAATTCTATTATGTTTCAAACTACCGTGGAATGCTACCAGGTGGTTATCCAATGAAATTCTCAAACCAGTGAAGTGGAAACAATATAAAAATCTATCCATGGAAACACACAATATGTGGGCTTTATTGCTAACCCGATAACAATTTGACACAATAGAATTATAGCCTTGTAGCCTTGGGCTATTTTATTAAACCCCCAAACATACTAATTTTTGTCAGCAAATAATATAATCTTGCATTTTACCTAATGTCACTCTTTGGATGGAGATGTGTTAACACTTGGACCTCTCAACAGCTACAATAAGCAACATAAACTGAATTACACCTTATCATTTGCTCTATTTGGTGGGTAAGTGTATCTTTTATTTATTAAATTTACTATTTTACAAACTTCCTCCATGTTTCAAAATAGTTGAAATAATTATTAACTATGGCAAAGGTTTCTTGGCATATGTTTTATTTCCTTCGTTTCAGTAAATCCATTTGAGTAAAATTGTACCATAATTTTTATGATGTACATTAAAATATCTAGGTGGAAACACAAATTGTAAATTGTAAAATACAGCGTCATATTTCTGAATAATGAACCTTTCAAACCTTACTCCGTGTAAACAATATCATCAACACATTAATAATAATAAATAAATAATAACTGGATTTATATAGCGCCTTTCCCAAAGGGTTCAAAGCGCTGTAATTTCGCTGCTGGTGAATCATCAGAATCAGATCGCATCAACTAGGGTGCAGCCAATTCAGGCGCAAACCTATCCGCACTTAGATTGTAACATCCACCATTTTTAAATGCAGCTCCCCAAATACCATTGGGTCAAGGAAGTTTTTTGATTACCGAAACAACTGATCACTGATTTTGAAAGCAGGAGGAAACCGGAGTACCAGGAGAAAACCTGTGCAAGCGGGCATGGATCGTCGAAATGCACATAAAACCTGCGGTCGTGCACAGAATTGACCCGGGTTTCATTGGTGCAAGGCGAGGGAACAATCCGCTGTGCCAACACGCTCCCCATCATTATAAATGATAGTCAGTGAAAAAATGTCACTGACCACCTAGGATTTGAACCTGGGACCTCTGCTGGATCTCCAGACCAGCACTCTACCAACTGAGCTAATGTTCCAGATGTCAGTGAACATTTTTCACTGACTATCATTTGTAATGTGTGGAGTTAAAAAAGATAAAAGATTTACTCATATCGATTTACCCACATGATGAATTTTACGAAATCGAATCAAAGGAAAATGGTTTGGGCAATTGTGCAAAAAACACATATAATATGATTTAACCAATATTGGACAAATGTTCAGTTTACTTGTACATTACAGTATTCAAAAGGGTCTTGTTCATGCCCATCCACATTAGTTGTATGTGTCACTATATTATATGGACGTTCCTTTTTTCAGGAGGCCTTCAGTCACAGTGAAAATAGTCTTTTAAAAATGTCAAACGTGACTGTGTATTGATAATTGAACAGTTTGTACTTAAGTTTAAAAACACAATTGCCAGCTTTCTGGATGGTTCTCTTGAAAAATTACACTATACAAGAATGCCAAGTTAAAATATGAATGAAAATATATAAATTAAATAAATCAGGTCACAAGATCACGTCATATACTCTTGTTGACGATTCTAATAAGCATCTCTATAATACAAATACAATCATATCATGTGTGAAAGGCCAACAAGGGATTAATGTTTTTGGATAGAAACTTGTGACTTTTAATAAGATCCCCAACAACAATGCAAAGTGTTACTGTCACACCTACTGGGTATGCATAGCCTGAATTCCAAGATCACTGAACCTTAAAACCACATAGGCAAACAAATCCAACACAAAATGTTGACATATTATTGTGTTCTTTTGTTGCCTGCCCTAAGCAAGCCCATTCAATTCAAGAATCGTCACGGTCATGCACTAAATCTGCCAGACAGTGCCACTATTTTGATCAGGTTTCATTACAAATTTTGACTTATCTTTTTTTCTAATCAATCTTTGAAAACAAAAAATGTCAAGGAGTCATATGACCTGTAACTTTTTGTGCTATCTTTAGAAGATAGCATCATTTGTTCACTTTAGCCAAACATTATGTACTTAAAGTAATTACAACCCTGAGCCCTCCTCACAAATTTATTTTCTCCCAGTAAGAAAAGGTTCCCTTCATTTTTACAAAATTCCAACCAGAAATGAATTTACGCCTCAATTTAGACATATTAATAGTAATGACCTTAGAGGGCCACTGATTTTGAATGTCATTCAAAGAAAAAGACTAGCTCCTGAAGTAAGCTAAACCCCAGCTCTGGGTGCGAAAGCGCCATAACTGATGTTGTGCTATCTATGAAGATAGCAGATTGCTATCTTGTAAAGATAGTCCATTTATGAAGATAACACATCGCTATTTTGCTATCTTGTGACATAGCACACACATAATTTTAAAAAAATTAAAAAATTGGGCTGTATATAATTCCAATAGGATCATGACTGTTACGGGAAGTAACAAGAAGACTACTTGCATGTATAGTCATAACTACCAACATTCTCGAACTTGAAAATTCTCAAAACTTTCCCTAAAAAGTCCTGGGATGTTTTGACAACTTTGCTATTCTAAAAGCTAAAACCTTTGTATGTATATGTTCCTAATCCTAATTCCTTATCCTAGGGCTTTGCTGATTTCAAGTTTCAACTCTTGCATGCTCTTGGAGCTTTATTACAGCTACATTGTCTGTTTTTATGTTACAAAATTATAGTTCTGAAAATGTTTAAATAAGAAACAGGTTTTAAAATATGTATAATTAATATGTTGCATCACTATGTTGTCAGACTTTACAGTTTTCTCAACTTTGGTGATCATGAGTATCACAGCAAGGTGAGTGATATATGGTGTATCCATGGCAACCAAATATTAATAATCTACGACTGGATTTCTTGATCTTATGAGCTATAATTCAAAAATATTACACAGGTATAAGGAAAATAACTCGCACTTTTCTAATGCCCAGTGCAGTTCGTGACTGCAATGATATCTTTTGAATGACCAATTTGTGTATTACTGTTATAGCATAATTGGATAAGAAACCAGTCTAGATATGCAAAGGAAAACATTGTGCCCACTAACTGCCTAAGACCTTTCAGAAGACTATTAATAATTACACAATTATTATAACAATGCAGAAGATGATTGAGGCTAATCATTCACATGAAAATAAGTCTCATCATATATTCTGAAGGTTTTCTTTCCATTTAAAATGTTTTAACCCCTTCTCTTATTTCTCAATCCTTGTAATTTTTACCCCCCCCCCCCCCCCCCCCCCCTCACCACACCCATGGCAGTGGCCAAACATGGTCCGGCCCCTTATACCACTAGAGCTCATTTCACCCAAGAAATACACTCTAACATTTGGTCTCGAGAAATAAATATACTATTGGAGACAAATCATTACAATCTTATATAAAAAAGTACTTTTTAACAGATGGCAACACAATTAGTGAATACAATGGTTATGGCCAAGAAAAAAGAATTCAAGTTCAGACAATATAATTTATTTGCAATGATATATATTTAAAGACTATCCCTTTTGACGCACTTTATTATAGAAAGTGTTATTAAAAAACGATGGACGCCATACGCCAAACGGCGGTCATACAGAAAAAGTGAGTTACATAGTCTCGTCCTAATATCAGGCGAGACAATCAAACAATGTAGAAGGTGATTGAGGCTAAACATCCATACGAAAATAAGTCTCCTCTAATATTTTCTCTCTGAATACTTTATTAAATAGGGAACATCCATAATACAATCCCCTATTAGGCAGGAAAAAACACCCTAATTATACGGGCCAAATCGACCCATATTTGTTTCATATTTTCAAAACAAAAAAAAATTAGAACATTTCTGGAAACATTTGCAATTCTACGGGCCTGACTGACCCATTTCCCCCCCCCCCCCATTTTTGTAACAATGTTTTGAAGAAGAAAAATGTCAAATCGTTGAAAATCTCTGACATTTTTTGGAAATGTTGAAAATTGTTGAAAATTGACAGACATTTCCCAAATTTAAAAAAATTAAAAAAATGTCGGACCAACCGAGGGGTCTGTTGCCCATAGAAAAGGTTGGGTTTTGTTGTCGCCTAATATCAGATAATATTATGATGTCCAATTGCAGCACTGAAACAATAATCCAGTTTTTCACCCCTCCCTGTTGCCACCAAAACTAATGATTGTTTAATAAATGAAATTGATAAATTGAATAACATTTATCTTTTTGTTTAAAATAGCATTTATCTAAACATTCAAACTACTGGTAAAGAAGCAATCTTCTTGCAGAGTGCTCAATGCGATGCAGAGCAAAATATATAAATTAAACCATTTGGAACGATAGTTGCTACTCCCGAGTTTCACGCTTGTGCGATCATTCATCAGACAGCTGGTTCAAACTATAATAATGCCTTGAACCTGGCAACATTTTCATATCCATGCATCACCTTCCCTCCCTCCTTTCACTCATAGCACCGATGGTAAAAATATAGCAAGGCGGCGAAAAAAAGAAATCCTGTTCTATTTGTGAAAAAAGTTTCACATGAAAATTAATACTGACCCAAATAATTTGTTGGTTGTCAAAATACAGCAAGATTTTTACAGATTTGTTTGATTTTTACGGTCATTTTCAAGGGGGGGGGGGGGGGGGGGGGGGGAGTATTAAAAGATTGTTTAAAACCTGACCGACCCATCCTGAGAGGTCCGTTTGCCCGCAGAACAGGGTTTCTTTTTGTCGTCGCCTAAGGCATGATATATATATATTATATAACCAAACCACTTCAAAGCAGGGTTGTGACATTTTTGACTTGTGACTTGACTCACCATTTTACTCAAGACTTGCCCATAAATGAAACGACTTGGTCCGATTGAACAATACATTGACTTGACATGACTTGACATGACTTGACTTGAAATGACTTGACTTGAAATGACTTGACTTGAAATAACTTGACTTGAAATGACTTGGTCATCACAACACTGCTTCAAAGGGGTACTAATCCATTTGAATGGGGCAAGGAAGAGTTGCATCATTGTGTATACAAAGCGCAACATGTATGTAATATGAAAAGAGAGGGCCAAAACATGGTATTAACACATAGTGACATTCCACGGTCAAACATCATTGATATTTCACGATACGGTGTGCACTGACTGGGGCTTAAAAAGATTAGACAATTTGGATCGCCATTCAATGTGCAAATTGCCTAAAAACTAGTTTAAAATGCCTAATTTTGGACTACTGTATAAGTAAAAATTTTCGCGAGGTTTTTAATTTACGCGAATTTCGCGAATCAATCCTCATCCGCGAAAATATAAACTCGCGAAAATTATTGACTTCCATTGACTTTTGTTCACAAATGTTGAAAATCGCGAATATAAAAAATCCTGTTATGAAATGCCTGTTATGACATCTTCTCGCGAAAATATTGACTTTTACAGTAACTCAATTTTAGGCAATTTTGACATTAAAAAGCATCAAGCTCCAATATTCGTACCCACCGTCATCCAACTTTTGATACTGTGTGCCAACCCAAAGTAGCAAAATAAACTCTTCAAAAAAGTTCAGAAATTTATTTCAATTGCTAATTTTTCAGATACTTCATGAAATATTTATATTGGGTTTCATATCAATGAAAAGCTGACGTGTTCTTTTTCTGATTCATAGCAATAACTTGTTTCAGTGCTTAGCCACCTGCCTGAGAATGTGGGAGGGTCTCATTCAAAATGTGCCAATAATGACTATTTCATGCTCAAGAGAACAACTCTGCCATCTGTTCATTGAAGTGTTACATTTGACAACTAGAGTGATGCTCTATTGACTGTTGTATGAGCACAAAAATAGTGATGATTTTGGCACATTCCGATTTAGACCACCCCATATTCTCAAGCAAGTGGCTGAGCACTGAAATAAGTGTTTGCTACAAATTTGGTATCATTGTAAAGATGAACTCATCAGCTTTCTATTCAGGCGCAACACACTATGAACATCAACAAAATAAGCATTTAGTAGCATTTTTGTACCCTAGATTTCAGAACCTTATTCAGACGTTCATTTGGGGGAAAATTTTGATTTGTTTTTTGTTCTCTGGTTTTATTGATATAACAGTCATCCCCCTTTAATTGGCATCACCCTAGAGTTTTATAGGTCTACAAATCATCTTTTCCGATATTGTAATTAATGCCTCTATGTTCTTTTATTTTCATTTTGTCAGCAAAGCGCATGTGACTGGCCTGAACGTCCAATACGGTTCTGCCTCATCGGAACTTCATAGCAGCACTAGCAACAAACGTGACACCAGCAAGATGGGCGAAAGAAAAGCCGTCATCAAGAATGCCGATATGTCAGAAGAAATGCAGCAGGATGCCATCGATATCACCACACAGGCCATGGAGAAGTTTAACATCGAGAAGGACATCGCTGCATTCATCAAGAAGGAGTTCGACAAGAAGAACAACCCAACCTGGCATTGCATTGTGGGAAGAAACTTTGGCAGCTATGTGACGCACGAGACCAAGCATTTCATCTACTTTTACCTGGGACAGGTCGCTATACTTCTTTTTAAATCTGGATGAGATGATGTGACTATTACATGGATGCTCTTTTAAGTGATTTTCTTGTATATATTTTATGAATGTTGAGTATATTCAATGAGAGGTCATGTGATCTCAACAGTCTACAATTGCTTTTTAAAGCCAGTGATTTTAACTGAGAACAATCCAGTTGCTCTATGCTGCATTCAGAAACTTCACTACACATTTTCAACATTCAGAAAATATTTACCGGACCCTTCTATTCTACATGATAAGCACTGTACAATGACATGGCAGACAATAGACCATGTGGACCCCGCCCAACTTCCACAATTTTCATAATCCATATCAAATGATGATCTGGATAAAAATAGAACATTTAAGCTGGATTTGAAATAAATTATCAGAATAGTCAACGACCAACCGAAAAGAAACCATACAGACTATGAAATATCTCTCTTTTTAAAGTGCCTCCTGGATCTTACCATTTGCAATTTTTGGCCTACCATGATCCTAGTGTGTTACCTTACATCAAACTTTTCAGAACAATAATGGTCCCTTTGGAAACAGTTATTGGTTCCCTGCATTTTGACTTAATTGCCAACCGGAGATTGACATCTACATGAGAGATATAATAATAAGGATCATGATCAAGTGATGCACTTTTCCATCATATGTTATCTAAAGAGTAAGACGAATAAATAAACAAATGGGTTAATTTTGCAACAACAAAAAAACAGCAATTGTGGTTATTTTATATGTTTGAATCCAGTTAGTCTTTATAAAGTATTTAAGCAACCAAACTCCTTAAAAAAAAATCAGATTTTGTTTTCAATCACCATTGTTGAATGTCTACATGTAGTGATATATTTATATCATGTTGCATAGGCGACGGAAAAAACACTCTGTTCTACGGTCCGACCGACCCATTATTTTGGAAATCGGTGAACAAACCTTTCACGTGTAATACCGACCCAAATAGTTTTTTGTCAAATTACGGCGGCATTTTTCGAGATTGATTCATTTTGTATGTTCCTTTTTTGAAGGGGAAAAAAGAAGGAAAAAAGAAAAGAAAAAAGAAGCCCGACCGACTGACCAAATCTGAGAGGTCCGTTTGCCCGTAGAACAGTGTTTATTTTATCTTGGCCCTATCAATGAATGGAAAGTTGATGTTTTCATCTTTTCATTGACACCATATTTGAAGCAGTTTCTTGTTTCAGTGCTCAACCACTTGCTTGATGATATGGAGCGGTCTCAATCTGAATGAGCTAAGATCATAACTATTCTGCACTCAAAAAGAGCAATTCATGTCCATTGAGCTTCTTTCTGCAATATAATTTTCAATGAGTTCATTGAACAAAAAGCAGAGTTGTCGTTTTGAGTGTAAAATAGTGTAATTTTAGCATACTCAGAATGAAACCTTTCTACATTCTGAAACATGTGGCTTAGGCTAAATACTGAAACTAAAACTTGTATTGATACAAATATGGTATCATAGGAAAGACAAACACATAAGCTTTCCATTAACCTGTAACACAATATGAACACATCACAAAATATTTGAAATACAGGGGATTGAAAAATAATGTCTGACCTTTTTTTGAGGAGTTTATATCAATACCACCGTCTATATCCACACAATTAAATAAAGGGCAATGTCAGTTCTCTATTTACACGAAGTGCAATATCAGAGCTAACTTTAAAGTTACAATAAACCTAATTTTCAAAATTTCCTGAATTTTTTTTCAAATTCAGGAAACTCACATGCTCAGATATGTATGTTGCAGATCTGCACAAGCAAGTACATTTTGATCAATCGTGTATCAGGGTTTTTTAAACACCATAATTTGACCTTCATGATCACCTACACGTATAACAGTTAATAATAAACTTTTATAATAATTTCTTTGAATTTATTGTAAGCAAAGGCTATGAGGCGACAACAACAAGAACCCTGTTCTGCGGGCTCGACCGCCCCTTTTTTAATAGAGATTGAAACATTTTTTGCTTGTCAAAGAAAACACAACATTTTTACAGATTTTTAGGAATTTGTACGGTCATTTTAAGGGGGCAAACAAAGCCAGAATGACCCAACCTGAGAGGTCTGTTTGCCTGTAGAACAGGGTTGCATTTTTGTCCCTTGAATACGAACTATTACTTGGCTAACATTTTAAAAGAACTGGCTGATTTGATTTTGTTCATAAAATATTATGGTTGAAGAAATAATATTTTAATAAAGCCTTTATGACTAAACATGATTGAAAGGCATAAACAAAAATTTGCCTCCATTGACAATAATTTTTTATTATGAAGAAGTAAAAAATTAAAAGAGCTTGTAAAGGTCGTAATAATAGCTCACCAATTATTTGATGTGATGCACCCCTTTGAAAGATACTTGACTTGGGATGCTTTTTGTGCACAAATCAATTTTGTTCATGATACTTTTAATGTTTTTAACTATCATATTTTTCATTATAACAAAAAGTTCTTCGAGTTGTTATTTTTTTGCTGTATGCTCAACAGGCACTGATTTGTATTTGTAGTATTTTATTTTAAAAAGAAACACAAAGTGATTTTTAAAAAAAAGAGAGTTTAATATTATTAACAAGTATATTAAAGTAGATGAATATATTACATTTTAGAGTGTTTTTTGCATTCTGTGCGGTTATAAAATGGGGATAGATTTGTTATTGATATAAATTTATAACTGGATAAAGTGTTTTCCAAAGGGTGAAAGAAATCATTTTTTGAATAGCCCACTCAGTTATGAGATCATCTAGGACCATCAAATAAATAAACAGGTGATATTGATATTGAGGTGGTGCAGAGAATGAAGACATAAGACAGACTGGCAACTCTGGATCAGGGGTCATACACCATTGATAACAAGTGATGGAACATCAAAAGTGTCTGGAACAGTAAGTTCAACTTGGATTTTTTTCTAAGAAAAATGTTAAGGTAGGTTTCCTTGGATTCCTGATGAAACTATTCTCTGATTTTTCAATTATTATTAACAACAATTTTGGTCTGATTTTGATAAAATTAAAAATCACAGATTAAAAAAAAACTCGAAGAGAATGCAGGATTCAAATCAAAGTACTGCAAATAGGCTGATTAGCATTTAACTTTTTAAGTTACCTATACATGTAAATACCTACTTTTATTGAATTACTAATATAATTCGAATAATATCTAGTCAATTGTAATTCAGGGCTTAATTAAACCCCAGGCTATCACATAAAAAATATGGAAATAGGGGTAATTCTAATCTGAAAATAAAATGTTAAAATTCTGAAAAGAACCATTGACTTCGTACGTCAAGTTGGTCCATTCTTTGACTTTGTGAACCGTTGAGTTCAAACGTCCAGTTGGCCCATATTCTTGTGAACATGTGATTGGCATGTGCTTAAATGCTGCCCTGTCATTCTCAACGCAAGCCTAAACGGGTGGGTCCAGGGGCCGCCTTAGGGCCCTTGATGGGTCCAGGTGCAAAGCCTAACACTTTTGGGATGGAATGCGGATTAAAAAATCTATCCGGGGATGGAAATAGGCGAAAATTAGCAGGGAAAACCAGACTTGCTGGCGACGGGATTCGACCCCCGGGTCATCCAGCATGGAATACAGTGTCTTTCGTCCACTTAGCCAGGGGGTAATGCACCCGTAATTAACAATTCTGTGCGCATCTATCACCCGCCATGCGTTCCCGGCGTGATAGACTCAGGTGAGACGTGCTGCCAGCATAGTTTTCAAATGTGATTTCATGAAGTTCAGGGCTGTATGGGTTATGCAACTACGGTAATACTTTGTTCATATAAGGCCAACATTTGTTGTTGTTGTGTTGCCCTCAAGTGCCAAAAATCTTGAAGTCGGTCGGTCGATATGCTCTAACGTCCATGCACAAATGAAGCATGGGCTATTTTTCTAATGCTTTCGTATTGTGCCAATGAAGGGCCCCTTCCTGAAGCAGTTGCCTCTTGTCCCGCCCCTCCCCCCCCCCCCCTCCAACTCAACACAAAAGTTGGTAACCATGACTGTTCTAAAAATCGTGGAAAAATGGGTATATTTTCGATTGTCAGTGGACCGTGAAAACATGATAATAGGGGGTATTTCATGAATTAGTCTCTGCAAAATTCAAGAAAAAGGGGTATTTTACGAAGAGGAAATAACAAAAAACATCACAGTATGGATTTAATCATTTAATTAGAACATGGTAACAACCCAAATACACCATTTGGGGTACACCAGTCACTGCCAGTTTATAACACAAGACGATAAACTGTTGGGAGCAACAAGTTTGTTATTTATTTATGGTAACAGTATGTATAAAGTGTCTTTGAAAAGGGCTGTTTGAAATTTTAGTCATTGAAAGCCAAAAAAATGGGTATTTTCCACCCAAATTTTGTCCTCGTTATTGCCAAAAATGGGGGGTACAATATTGTTGAAAAATTCTTGCAAAGGGGTACTTTAAAAAAATGAAGAACAATCATAGTAACTAACTTTTGTGTTGAGTTGGGGGGGGGGGGGGGGCCATGGTACTTAAAAAATTGATAATAATCCCAACCCTGTTTCCCCGGCTGCATAAACTACATGTAGCCCAGATATTGTCATCATAATATGTATTCCGCATTACTTCATGGTGATATATTACATTAGCCATACCTGGCTGGCATCAGGGTTTAATATTGCATTGATTGAAATTCCATGTGTGGCAGAATATGTACAGGTAGTGTGGGGTTGCATCAATCAAGATTTGGTGTCTTGTCTCATGTTATGCATTTGGCTCATTCCATGAAGTTGGGGCATATTATGTGACATCCAAGTGAAATTTTCAAAATGGATATTTTCCAACTCTTTCTTCTTTTTTAGGTTCTACATTTACCAAAGTCCAATGTAGAACTTTTTATTTTAATGTAACATTTGGTGTAAAATAACCGCACATGTTCAACAGTTGGATGACATTTCCAAAAATCCTGATGCTACATGGACACCATTTCTCATTTCCATATCATTTTCTAATAAAATAGCTTAAGATGTGGGCCAAGTTTCTATACCTCAATTAACTACTTGGAACCACAAATACATGAAAAGAAACCAGATTTGTCTAGGTTGAACATAACTTAACGAACAAGACATCGTAGATTAACTGTTTTATGTAAAAACTCATTGAAAAGTGACTCTTTATTTTGCAATTTGTATAATGAATTTAAATAAAGTACATATCAATATTTGTTTGATGTAAAGTACTCTATAAACCATGCACATTGATTACATTATAGTCATAAAGTAAGTATATGAAGTATTATTTACCTGTATAATGTTATCAAATGCACTACCGATGCTACATGGACACCGCGTCTTGTAACATTGTTAATAATAAGACTATTCATACTGTTACAATTATTTGAGTGTGAATGGTTTGTCTACTTGTTCATCATATCAAGTACATGTAGATACACAGAATGAATTGCTTGAAATTTATCTAAACACTGTTCATGTAAAATTTACCTTTTCTGTGTACTTAAGTATTACGATGCTACATGGACACCGTGCCCTAAAATATTTGGAACAGCTTGAACAGGTGCATCTTTTTCAGATCAATAGAGAGGATGTACTATGATGTTAACTTTTTATGTTATAAGCACACGATAAAATTAATAACATGGATTGTAAAACTACAAATTACACAAAAAGATAACCTGCCATGAAGCATAAAACATAATTACCTATGATACACGTACACCATTTCTTACAATTACACAATAACAATACACCATTGATCAAAGAAACTTAAGATGTCCACTGAAACAAACTTCATGCAGTGTTGTTCTTAAAGTACCCTTTGTGATCTTAGTCTCTTTGCTTGTTTCTGATTGAATCATCCTCTATTATTGATAAAGATGATTGAAAAGTTTGATCACTTAAAAAGTCAGTTTGCAAAAAAATAATTTAATTGCCATGATGGATTTCTTTGGAAAGGTACTAGTTTTTGAAAATGATGGGTTCCTTGTCTTCATCTCCATAAATTCCAGGATGATAGAACTGTCTTCTGAATTAATGTCAAGAACCTGCAAAGCAAAACAAAATAAACCCTATGGCTTAGTATCTTCATGGAACATTGTGTATTGATATTGGAGTAGATTATTTATTCATGTTGCACTTTTTGTGTTGCAGGAAAATATTTATATTAAAATCATGCTGGAGTATTTTATTTATTATTCATTTAACATGAAAAAGAATAGCAAAGGATAGAGAACTTAAATGATTTACAATTATTTGTTTTATTTATAGTAAATAAAACTAAAATAAGGGAATGTTTATTGTGAATTCAGTGAAATGCTAATGGAAATGGTGTCCATGTAGCATTGTGTATTAATATATTTCATTAGATATACATCTCTCATAATATGCCTTTTTTTCTGTAAAGTGTAGTAAAATGTAGGCAATGTTTTGAATGTTTTGGGTGATGGATAATTTCGAATGGGGTAATTGTTTTAGTCTAATTAGGCAAATTTTATGAAATGCTACATGGACATGGTGTCCATGTAGCATCGTATTGGTAAGCTATATTATTAGCATTAAAAGAGCAAAAACTAATTCATTATTAACTTCAAAGTTTATTAATGATGTGATTCTACAAAAAAAATACAATTTCAACGAACTATAACGATACCCAATGCAAAATATTGCCCATGCTATGCCCGATGCTACATGGACGCTTAATTATTATGGCGTCCGTGACTCAAAATTAATATCATAACATGAAAAGAAATTCTGATTCAGTGTTTCCCTTTCAATAAAAATGCATTAATAAATACAGACATACAAGCAACATTAAGAAATAATTACAATCGCACTTACCATTCACAAAACTATCCAATGTTTACATTTTGATGCTACATAAAAGTCCCGATGCTACAACGGGACACCAGCGACTGAAACCTTGATAAAACTAGCACACGTGTGGCAAATTCCAAACAAACCTGATAGCTATTGACCTCTATCCTTACAAAAAGAAATATGGAATGTTTTATTTATCTCCAGGGGGGGATTCCCACAAATTGCATAGGATGTTTATCATGATGCTACATTTTATGGTTAGGACACCATGCACACGGCACGGTATACTTTTTCATGAATATATGGAATGGTCTTCATGAAATTTATTCTCATTTGCAATAGTTTTCAATTGATAAATGCTCTTAATTTTGGAAAATAATTAAAAAATGTATGATAGAGAACTACCCCCATTCAGCAATGAAAACTCCCGATGCTACACGTGTATATTTTGTGGACACCGTGCGTAGCATCGGAAAGGCAATTTTCATGTTGCTTGGGTGAAAAATCAGTCCAGCGTGACGAGGTGTTTTGGTCAGTAAACTATGAATACATGTATCTTTTATTAATCAAATCGATTTCCAAGCAATTCTATGATAGTTTTGCTTACATAAAACTCATATTAATTGTTGTGTTTTCCATGTCACGTTTTTTAGCAAAAATGGTCTTGGACACCACCTAATTTTTTATTTTTTTCTTCTTCAAGGAAGGGTCAATTTTTTTTTTTTTTCATGGCTCAATACTATAACCTAGTACTGTTTTTAGACACTAAAAAAATTTGATATACACATAGAGTAAAACAGTTTATAAGCTGCCTAAAGTACCAAATTCTGCTATTTTAACAAATGCCCCAACTTCATGGAATGAGCCATTTTTAAAAACAAATATCACCTTTAGGCGACAAAAACCAACACACCACCATGGTTTATGGCCCTGACCGACCGACTCGATTTTATTATTTTCAATTATTTTCTTTTGACAAATTTTGTGTGAATTTTTTTGGAAAATTATGCAAATTTCATTATTTTGTTTGGAATTTTTTTGGAAAATTTGTTTTTTTCTCTTTAATTCATTTCTCTTTATTTCTCGCCAATTTGGAACTGAATTAACTATAGTGATCGATGCAGCATTTTAGCATGTTGCATGGATTCATCTTTCTTTTGGGTGGGTAACAGCAATTATGCGTGCATCATTAAGGTGCAATCATTGTGCTCTAACGTTACTGCACAAAGTTGGACAAATGAAGCATGAGCTATTCTTCTATAAATGCTTTCCTATTGTCCCAATGAATAATTGATAATAATCCCAACCCTGTCTGCACGGTTGCATAAACCTACACGTAGCCCAGATATTGTCATCATAATATGTATGCCGACAAATTTTGTTTGAATTTTTCTGGAAAATTATGGAAATTTCACCTTAAAAGTAAAGAGAAATGAATTAAAGCGAAAAAAACAAATTTTCCAAAAAAATTCCAAACAAAATAATGAAATTTGCATAATTTTCCAAAAAAATTCACACAAAATTTGTCAAAAGAAAATAATTGAAAATAATAAAATCGAGTCGGTCGGTCAGGGCCATAAACCATGGTGGTGTGTTGGTTTTTGTCGCCTAAAGGTGATATTTGTTTTTAAAAATGGCTCATTCCATGAGACCAGGAGCTATTTTTATTGAAAAAGGAACAAAATAGCTCCTGGTCCATGCATGCTTATTTGGAGGCTTGGCGTAATACGCTGAATGCATATTCTTATATAGGTTATTATATTGTACATGATCTCGTTCAACTTAATCTGATCTCTCAATGAATTGTCATGTGTTCACATGAGCAGAGTACCATCGGAGTTCAACTATGTGATAGTTACTAAACTATCTATCATTGTCTGGAAAATAATCATGTGATATCGTGATACTGATATATAACAAATAATGAATGCCCTTGGCTTGTGCAATAGTTATAAAATGGTGGTGACAGAGATGAGACGCAACCTGAAATCTAATATCTAGAATTAATTAGATAATTAAGAGATATTTCTAACACAACAATAAGTTGCTGAAAGATATCAACGTACCATAGACGGGAGCAAATGTTACAACTTTCAACATTGTTCAGTTATAGAAGTATTGAATATATGCCATGCTGGGTTTGAGTAAGGGACTTTTTACAAGGATGGGTGTGGGTGTTATATAAGTTGGTTTATTCCTTTAATATTACAGAATAAACGGTATGTACCGTGTGCTTTAGCTCTCGGGTGATTTGTGAAAAAAGTTTGGTTTATTATTATAGTTGGAGATGAATATCACTCCCGGAGCTAGAAGATAGACAAATCAACCAATTGATATTATTAGTTATCCCCTGTTTGATAAAGCAATAAGGAAAGATACCTATGGTTGGGTGCCATATCACATGAGGCCGGAGGCCGAATGTGATATGGCACCCAACCATAGGTATCGACCGTATTGTGTTATTATACAGGATAACTAATTTATCACTTAGGAAAAACGCAATATATTTGGTATTGCGTAGTAGCTTCTGATTGGATTAATCAAGTTTTTGATTGATCCATTATCATTTGAGGGGTTAAAACCATAAGATTTGTTAGGGGTTGGCATTTGTGGATGGGTACACATGTGGTTATTGGTGGTGGGTTATGGAAGGGCAGTATGAGATGGAGGATTGACAAATATGATATTTTGGTGGTTCCCAGTGTCATCTTGGTTGTTCCCAGTGTCTCAAACACTAGAAACCACCAAAATGTCACTGGGAACCATAAAAAAATGCTATTTTGTCAACCAACCCCTTTTTATTCACCACAACCCCCCCCACCCCCATATATATTTATTAAGCACTTAAACAATTCGGAACCCAAAACACTGGGAACCACCAAAATGGGCCATTTTGACAACTATCCCCTCCTCATTCCAGCCCAATCCAACACATATATTTATTGAGCACTTACACAACTTGGAACCCAAAACACTGGGAACCACCAGAATAACACTGGGAACCACCTAAAGAGACATGTTGTCACCCTATCCCTTCCTTATTCACTATACACCCCAGCACAACCCCCAAAATATATTTATTGAGCACTTAAACATTCTGGAACCCAAAACACTGGGAACTCCCAACATGACACTGGGAACCACCAAAAAAGGCCATTTTGTCAACTCACCCCTTCCTTATTCACCACACCCCAGCCCAACCCCCTAAATATATTTATTGAGCACTAAAAACATATCGGAACCCAAAACACTGGGAACCATAAAAATGACAACTGGAACCACCAATAAGACAGGTAAACCCCTACCCCCCCCCCCCTTCCCCTCACACCCATGATAACCCAACATCTACGGCCACCCTATCCATCACCACCACCACCAACCCCTAAAAATGATAATGGATCAACCCAAATCTCTATTTAACCAATCAGAGCTATTATTCAATCAACAACGCAATACCAAATATATTGCGTTGTTGGAGCAGCTGATTACAACGCAATATGCTTATTAGTGGAGCGGATATGTAACAAAAAATGGCCAAGATGTTCACTTTTGGAAGGAAGCATGAAAATTGGCACATATTGGTGTTTTGATGCGCTGATTTCAAAAAACCACGGAACCACATTTTTTGAGCAATGGTGCGGCGGCCATCTTGAATTTCAAAATGGCCGCCATAAATATATAGGAGATTTAGTAAAATTGCTCTAAATCAAATACTTTTGAGATTTATACCCCCAGATTTCACCAATATGTTCTCTATAACATGGTGCACAATTTCAGATGGATTGGTTGTGCCATTTGTACTTTGGTTATTACTTGTTACCATGGAAACCATCAAAAATAGACATTTTTGGGCAAAAATACCTCTAAAATCACTCTTATTTGGAGATTTTTGTCATCTATTCATCATGATATTGCTTTTAGTATCATATGCTATTATACATAATTTGGATGCGAAATTTGCATTTCAATTTTGAGTGGTATCCATGGAAACTTTTTAAATGGCGGTTTGACGAAATATATGTCAAAATCACTTCTTTTTCAACCATTTTCACCAATCAATTGCTGGTAAAACACTATTATAGTGAATCGGGTGTGAATAAGATGTTCACTTTTTGCAGGAAGCATGAAAATTGGCACATAGGGGTGTTTTGATGCGCTGATTTCAAAAAACCACGGAACCACATTTTTTTAGCAATGGTGCGGCGGCCATCTTGAATTTCAAAATGGCCGCCATAAAAATATAGGAGATTTAGTAAAATTGCTCTAAATCAAATACTTTTGAGATTTATACCCCCAGATTTCACCAATATGTTCTCAATAACATGGTGCACAATTTTAGATGGATTGGTTGTGCCATTTGTTCTTTGGTTATTGCTTGTTACTATGGAAACCATCAAAAACAGACATTTTCAAGGGGAAATACCTCTAAAATTGCTCTAAATCAACTATTTTTGAGATTTATATCCTGATATTTCCCCAATATGTTCTCTATGACATGGTGCATACTTTTAGATAGATTGGTTGTGCCAGTTGTACTTTGTTTATTACATGTTACCATGGAAACCCTCTAAAATCACTCTTATTTGGAATTTTTTGTCAACTATTCATCAAGATATTACTTTTAGTAGAGGTGTTTGTATTTGTGATTTATTTTTTGACAACGAAAGAATATACATCGGACATTATTTGCAGCGCAAGTTTCGGAGCATTGTCCATACATTTTCTGATTGAAAATAAAAGTTCATATCTGAGGATCGAGAGGCGGTATATCGTCAGCCTGCTTCGATAATTGCCTAACTCATTTTTTCTAGTTTTGAGAAAACAACAAAAATTGGAAAAGTGAGTTAGGCAGTTATCGAAGCAGGCTGCCGATAATGTTGAATTGCACCATGAATAGTACAGGTGAATTCCAACAGGAGCAGTACATGTTGGATAGAATTAGGTTGGGGATATACCTTTAAGTGAAATGTGGCTTGTTATATGACCCATTTGAAACATTTTACATAATTATTACAATCTGCCTAACTCACAATGCTGACTTAGGCAATATTGCAATTGTGCATTTATCAACACTTTTGATTTGTCAATGTATTATAACAGCATGTGCATAATGTAATGAAGTCATAATTTATGCAAAAAACTCAATTTCGCTGAAAAGTGAGTTAGGCAATTATCGAAGCAGGCTGACGATATGCAAAAGCATCGATAGCTAGTACACAGAGAGGCAAGAGGGTGCCTAGACTGAAAGATAGTCATCTTTCATGTTTGGTGTCTAGACTGAAAGCTTAGAGTGGGGTTTTTTTAAAGAGAATCCGGCTAAAAGCTCTGTAAAAACCGGTACTCCTCTCCATTTCTTTAGACGAATACATTAATTCAGAGCCCCAAGTTTTCTGCTTTGTCTTTTAGAAGACAGAATTTCATGTTTTTGTTTCCAATATTGTCAATCTAAAAAATTCACAAGCAAATCGTTTTGCCTAATATGTCATGTACATTAATGTTTGCCTTGGTCTAAACACTCAAAATATATAATAAAAGAAATGTGTATCCTGAATGGAGGTGTGTTTATTGAGCTATAGCTCAAATAGAAAACTGAAGAAGGCAAAAGTTGAATTTACAAAGCAGAAAACTTTGGGCTCTAGGATAATCATTCAAATTATCCTTAAAAAGTAGGATAACATACAATGTAGAGAGATTAGCCGGCTAAAAAGCGGTGAGAGCTCTGAAGAAACTAGAGCATTTAGCGAGATTATATGGCTAATCGGAAATTGCTACGACCATGTGACGCATCATTGATCATATAGATACCAATAAACTGTTGATGATATAATTTGATTGGATTGATTATAGGATAGCGTTGAATTGAGTTGTTGTTCATTTTCATTAGTATTTGAATTCTAGCCTTTTGCTATATCATGGATGTGGCACAGCTGCAATCTTTCTTTCTATTTTTATTCAATCCCTATTATTCCCACCCTGTTTCTTAGACGTGTGTTCCTTCTATGCACCATCATCATGTTTATGCTTTGCTTGTACTTAGAGAATAAAGGTATTGTTTTTATACCGTACCCGTGTTATATTGTCTGACATAAATGCGGACGATAGTATTATTTTAAATAGAACAACGACGCCGCAGGCGGAGTTGTTCTATGCAAAAAAATCTCGTTGCACGTTTTACTTCTCATGTGTGCACGCGTGTATGTAAACATAGTAAATCACTAGGCGGACAACCAACTAGGACAATGCTGTGAATGCGATCAACTGTTGCGAATAACGCACAACGCACCTACTACACGTGACCTGTTTTTCCGAAGATTTCCGATCTCAATTTGAAATGGTCTATAACCCACAAACATTCCATCCAATCCCATGCGATGAGTACACCATGCGTAGTTTGAAATGGTCTATAACCCACAAACATTCCATCCAATCCCATGCGATGAGTACACCATGCGTAAGCGTCGCGGCGCCGGCATAAACGCAGGAAAGGCGCCAAAGACGCACTGCAGAAGTGCGCACTATGGAGCAAACCACGCATTGTGAAGGACGGACGCATTGTTAAAACTTAAGCCCCACCTCCCCGTGTTCAATTGTCTCATCTAAATGTCGCCGATTTCTCTAAGAACCAATGAAATTGCTTAAACTTTCTTAGCTGTTTAAGAATATAATTTCTTAAGATGGTAGATGGTTGTAGATAGTCTAAATGAGTTCTTCACTCTGTCAACACCCAGATGCTGAGCTACTTTGGTCACATCTCAGACGACGCAAGGGTAACAACTTAGAGAAGGTTATTATGCAAGGCATGATTGAAGAGAAGAGAAAGAAAGGCAGACTTTGGTCCTGATGGTTTGACCAAATAAGATCTATGACTCCCTCTCTGTGATTGTTACTCATTTGCTGAAAATCATCATCTGTGGCGCAGTCATTTACGTGGTCACGAGCTGTCAGTCATGACAGGAACCAACCAACCAACCAACCATCCATTTCACCACCTTACTGCAGTAGTCCACAGGAGTAGCTCTAACTACTACTGATCATTGTCTTACTTCCATCTATGGGTAAATTAGGTAGATGTAGGGAATTTGCGGTTTTTAAACTAAATGTGCTGCCTGGTTTTGTACAAAAGTGCATATGTTTTGCAAAAAAATGCACACATGCCTGAAAAAAAGCACAAGATGGCTGCAACAAAATGTGATGTTCGATGTTTTTATCGCATTTTCACGATTGCTGGGGTAAATAGTCCTAACTACGGGCTAAATAAGTTTCCCCGGAGCAGAGCTTATCAGCGCTGATCACTCGTATAGCTTGCCAGACCGGGCCAAAATAACCAGTCACTATGTTTGATTATGAGGGCGGATCAGTGCTCCAGCTACGTACACAAGATAATACTTTCTTTATTGTGTTATGCCATTCTTTTCACCACATTCTTAGCTTCCTCTTCCATACATTTCTTGCAGGCTTCTAAGATATTAGCCGTCTTTTGCATGTCTGTAGTAACAGTTCAGCTAAAGTACTATTCTCTAGCCAGATTTCTTTTTGCCGAGAATGTTGGCAAACTCAAATCGCATGGCATGCTAAACTATAGGTGACCATTCAGCTAAAGTTTGAGACGGATGAGGGCAAAAGACGCTAGTGCTACCTTGTCTCAACGTTTAGAGCATCCAGAGAATGATGAAGAACATGAACGCCCCTTCAAACAAGTCTTATTACAAGGCAGATAAATCAAACAGATAGAAGATCTTCAACGGGCTGACATGAATGGTGACTATTCCACCACATAAAAATGATCTCTCAAATTCCATCCGATCACCAGCTGCTCAGGACCTGTCAATCCAAATAAATCTTCCCACACTCCCAGACATATCCAGAAAGCCATTCATCAAACACGGCTGCCGCTCTTGACTGTGCAATCAAATCTGAAGCATTCCAAGATGGCAGTGACGTATTGGTAAAAGGTGTCAATAAACACTATATGGAAGTCGATCATATCTACACCACCCTCAAAGCACCCAATCTACTAAAGAAAGGGGACCTCTCTCTTATGAGCAACTATTATAGAGGAATATCTCTTCTGTCAACCAAAGTGTACAGCTTTACCGAATTTTAAAAGATCAAGTTGACCCCATTTTGATGAATAAACAGACTGGCTTTCGTCATGGCAGAAGCATTGATGTGATGGTTGATGGCAGTATCTCTGACCCTTTTGCTGTCTCCACTGGAGTGAAACAGGGTTACATGCTGACTCCATTCCTCGTTGCAATATTTGTAAACTACAATTATTGAAGAAGGCTACATGTAATCTTGACTGCGGAGTTGTGAGACATCTACCAACCCTGCCCTGCATGCCGTTTCCGGAACAACGGCACCCTGCCGTTGTTCTAAAACGACCTACATTTTGCAGATGACTTACTACTTGAGACCACAATTCTGTGAGCTCAGCTGACAAATACTGCTACAGCAGCGAAAGACCTTGGCCTCATCATTAATTAGCTTATCCCAAACAAAGTAGATGACTGCCAACTGATGCAGTCCTCACCTAACACTCCACGTCTATTGGGTTCAGCCATGTGGCGGAATTCAGGTATCTTGGGTCTATTATAGCACAGATTTCAGGTATCTGTGGGTCTATTACGGCACAGATTTCAGGTATCTGTAGGTCTATTATGGCATCGGGTGCAAGTGACCTTAAAATACGGAGGACTTAAGCATGGTGTGCATTGGGAAGTTAGAATGCCAATGGAGGAGCCCTCACATAGCTATCAAAAGTGAAATTATTCAACACGTGTGCCGCAAGCTGGGAATCCTTAGACATAAATTTCAGCTGCTAGAATGTATGCCACCTACATACCAATTACAGAAGGTTAGGCTTGCACGACCTGGTCGCCCGAAGGAGACCAGCAGTCGTCAATGTACATCATATTTGACCTAAATGTATATACAACACGTATGTAATAGTGGACAATGAAAGCATGATTCAAGAACGACTGTGACAGATAATCACTCTTGCTGAAGACTGACGTACATAGAGAAAGCTTCTAGTCGCCTGCTCTTCAGCTGAAGGATCATGATACATGTGGGCGGTAACGGTAACACGCGTTACATTTAAGCGCGCCATTCTTTATTCTCCACTCTATAACTGTAAAAGTAATTTGAATGAAGTTTTCATCTTTTGTATTGTAATACCCAAGACTTAAGGCTAGATCCTCATGCTAACACCAATATGAAATATTAGCTCATGTTAATGTAAGACCGCTCCGAATATCGGTAACACGTGTTACGAAAAAAGACGCACTAAAAAAATCCCAACTTTGTTTTGCTTGTGTATTTCAACTAACCAAACTACAATCAATTGGTCACTACTGTAAGCAAGTACCTTTACAAGGTTTATAAAACTAGAATAATAACAAGAATTAAATAGTGATAAATAACACTTGAAAAATTGAGGTTTTAGCACGTTTTCCTGAATATGAGTTTGGTAACACGCGTTACGACATTTTGATGGCCTATTGTAGAGTGGTGGTTATGAATTTATCTAATTGTTTACACTTTTTTAAATAGGGCCTAACTAGTAGAATTAAAATTATAAATGGCGTAAATTAAAACCAAATCAATAAAGTAAATATTTTCAAAAAAGTGTTGCTCCGGTAACACGTGTTACCATTTTTGGGGTAAGAAAAGTAGAATTTTTTCATAGTAAACATTAACCAAATGTTGTAACAATTTTTTCCTGAACCTTTGCATGAGCTTTGAACAACATAGAGGTAAAAATAAATCTTTTGGAGCAATTTTCAGTTTTTTTGCTCCGTCACACGTTTTCATAGAATCGCCCATTATCACAAAAACGATTTTGCCCCTTAACATGATCACAGCTTTACGAGAGATTTAAGGCTACAACGGGACAGAAGAATTTTTGCAATGCGAGCACACAATATTTTTTGTGTGAATTAAATTAAATTCGTTATATAGTGGGTGTGGTTTGGGATGTCAGCAGGCAATTTTATTGGTTTTTGGCTAATTATGCCGATATGCCCATACGAGGCAATGGTGTATAGTTTGGGGCAGGGTTTAATTAATTCAAATATTCTTAAACAGCTAAGAAAGTTTAAGCAATCTCATTGGTTCTCAGAGAAATCGGTGACATCTAGATGAGACAACTTAACACGGGGAGGTGGGGCTTACGTTTTAACAGTGCGCCCGACCTTTACAATGCGTGGTTTGCTCCATAACGCGCACTTCTGCAGTGCGTCTTTAGCGCTTTTCCTGCGTTTATGCCGGCGCCGCGACGCTTACGCATGGTTTACTCATCGCATGTGATTGGATGGAATGTTTGTGGGTTATTCGATCCTAGCAGGGGTAAAAGTTGTCAAATGTGGACAATAAAATGTACTTATTTCTTTGATAAATGTCTAAAGTATGATTGTTTAAGAATGAGAATAAAGGTATTGTTTTTAGACCGTACCCGTGTTATATTGTCTGACATAAATGCGTTCGATATTATTATTTTTTGCGTAGAACAACACCGCCTGCGGCGTCGTTGTTCTACTTAAAATATATACTATCGTCCGCATTTATGTCAGACAATATAACACAGGTACGGTCTAAAAACAATACCTTTATTCTCTAAATAATACCTTCAGTGCGTATGATCTCCGCGTTAGTGAGCCCTACACAACGTCGCCGGCGTATGCGTTGTGCGTATAACGCAGCGTTGCCATGTGCGTGTGTGCTAAAGAACGGGAATAATGCGAAGCAGGAAGTTGGTAAACAGCTCGCTGGATTCGCCGATTTTATAAAGGGGGAAATTTGTTGTTGTTTGATTAAAATAAATCTAACAAACTGCGTTATTTTATAATAAAAGATCAAAATAACCAATAACCTAAATAAGAATGAGAAAACCACTTAGAAGAGAAGGTTATTATGCAATGCATGATTGAAGAGAAGAGAAAGAAAAGCAGACCTCGGTCCTGATAAATTGACCAACTTAGATTGATAACTGGACTCCCTCTCCGTGATTGTTACACTTTTGATGACTTTGGTGTATTATCTGCGCGTCACGAGCTGTTAGTCATGACAGGAACCATCCAACCAACGAATTTTGTTTTTAAATCGAATTTTGATGGTTACTATGACAACAAGTATGGTAAATACAACGGACACAATTAATCCGTTACTAGCTCTGTATACAACTTCATGCATTTTGTACCATACTGAAATATAATATTGAACTGTTGTGTTTAGAAACTAATATAGTGGTTAAATTTTGATATTGTTGAAAAAGGAGTGATTTTGACTTTTTGTTCACCAAGCCGCCATTTAAAAGAGTGACTTAAGAGATACTTTTGCCCAAAAATGTCTATTTTTGATGGTTTCCATGGTAACAAGTAATAAACAAAGTACAGCTGGCACAACCAACCCATCTAAAATTATGCACCATGTTATAGAGACCATATTGATGAAATATCGGGGTATAACTCTCAAAGATAGTTGATTTAGAGCAATTTTAGAGGTATTTTCCCTTGAAAATGTCTATTTTTGATGGTTTCCATGTTAACAAGTAATAACCAAAGTACAAATGGCACAACCAATCCATCTGAAATTGTGCACCATGTTATGGAGAACATATTGGTGAAATCTGGGGGTATGAATCTCAAAAGTATTTGATTTAGAGCAATTTTACTAAATCTCCTATATTTTTATGGCGGCCATTTTGAAATTCAAGATGGCCGCCGCACCATTGCTAAAAAAATGTGGTTCCGTGGTTTTTTGAAATCAGCGCATCAAAACACCCCTATGTGCCAATTTTCATGCTTCCTTCCAAAAGTGAACATCTTTTTCACATCCGATTCACAATAATAGTGTTTTACCAGCAATTGATTGGTGAAAATGGTTGAAAAAGAAGTGATTTTGACATATATTTCGTCAAACCGCCATTTAAAAAGTTTCTATGGATACCACTCAAAATTGAAATGCAAATTTTTCATCCATATTATGTATAATTGCAGATGATACTAAAAGCAATATCATGATGAATAGATATCAAAAATCTCCAAATAAGACTGATTTTAGAGACATTTTTGCCCAAAAATGTCTATTTTTGATGGTTTCCATGGTAACAAGTAATAACCAAAGTACAACTGGCACAAGAAATCCATCTGAAATTGTGCACCATGTTATAGAGAACATATTGGTGAAATCTGGGGGTATGAATCTCAAAAGTATTTGATTTAGAGCAATTTTACTAAATCTCCTATATTTTTATGGCGGCCATTTTGAAATTCAAGATGGCCGCCGCACCATTGCTCAAAAAATGTGGTTCCGTGGTTTTTTGAAATCAGCGCATCAAAACACCCCTATGTGCCAATTTTCATGCTTCCTTCCAAAAGTGAACATCTTTTTCACATATCCGCTCCACTATATATATTGCGTG